>JAAONU010000013.1:9432794-10632794 GCA_012932295.1 Cyclina sinensis
AAAACCAAAGACAGAAGGGTTAAACTTTTAATTAGTTTCTGAAAGGTAATCATTTGAATAGTCAAGGACAATCAATTTCATGTGGAGGAGCAGTGGTTGAGGGGTTAGAGGGCATGACTTCTGAACTGAAGGTTGCAGGCTAAGTCTCCAATGACTTTCTGCATTCCACACTTTCAACACAAGAACTGGTTTGAACCCAGAAAGCAGTCATGGAGAGGGATTAACTTGCTTCCTGTTCAATAAAATCAAATCAATATCACAAACAGCCAGCTTAGATGGTAAACCATCGGATTGTGAATCCTGGGGTTCCCTTAGATAATTGATCTTGGACAATGCATCTAAGGGTCATTTTTCCTTCAACTCTGATTCAAGTGAGGAACCCGTCCCTTGCATTGGGCAGAGAACTTGTTGGATACCCATGCAGTAACACTTGTTAGGTGGACTTACCACCAAGATATGACCAAACATTGGTTAAAACTGGCATTTAATCCCCATTAAACAAACAACCAGACAAAAAAATCATAAAACAGATCATTCTATGCAGACTGATGTTGATCATGGTTCAAGAACACTAAATGGCTGCAAAACTAGAACGTTGGATACGTATTTTCAGCTGAACTAAAACTGGAACCACTCAGTCAGTAACTATGAGCATAATGTTTTTTAACTGAGGCATATTCTGTAGACAACAATTGTTTATCTGCAAGTAGTTCAGACAAATCTATCTAAAAAATTTCGCCTGGAACGGCTTCATCAATTTCTTGGTTTATTTTTGTGTTTCAGTCAAAGACAAATTACAAAGAAATAGTATGACTGTAGGAGATGTAATTATCTTAATTACAAAAGAGAGTCATTAAGTTAACTACCGGTACAAAGATAATTATCACTAGAAGAAACCTTTTATTTCTATGTAGGGAGCTGTAATTAAGTTTCAGCCTCCTAATTTTACGTAGTGGTGACGTGAATTCCAACATTAGTAAATACTTACAAGGTTCTTCTTAACATACAAGACAGAGATCTGTGACTTGTTACATGCTAGTCAATGTCTGGCCTACAAACTTTGCAAGACAATAGGTCCAACTGACTTGTAAGATTTTACTTGTCTTTAGTTTTTATTGTTTGGACCTAGAGAATGTGCCTGTAACCCCACTGAAATATTGCTTCTTAACTACATACAGACATGCAACAGGTTTGACAGGAACTTCATCAGTGATCCACAAACAACAAGTACCACTAGTAACATGGTTAATCCCTCCGACAGGAAGAAGTTACCTGAAGGTTGTACTTTCACTCTATCAGTGTATTAAGTTTGAAGTAAATCCCTTAAGTACTTTTGGAGTTATGCTTCAGACAAAGTTTTTCAAGTAAATCTGATAAAGGGGAATAACTCTAAAAGTAGGCAAGGTAGAGTTATTGTCCTTGCACACTGCACTTCTTACCAATGTGTTCTGTCAGTGTATGAAGTTTAAAGAAAATTGCAAAAGTACATTTGGAGTCCGTGCGTCCATCCAAAAATTGGGATGGATGCACGGACAGAGACCATTTCTAGTATCCCTCCTGCCTTTGGTGGAGGGATAAATCAGACCAATAAAAAAACAGGTCTTATAAATGCAATACTGGTCATACCAACAAACTTTAATTCTACATTAAGATTTTGGTTCTTTCAAATTCAATTAAGGGTCAATTAATAATAAAAACATCTTTCAATGTATTTTGCAAGTCATACATGTACCCTGTAATTTTATTTTCAAGTTGCTAGGCAATAAAACAGAATAAAAGTGCTTAAAATGGTTCCTGAACCTTACACCCTTAGACAAAATACTCACACAAACTTACATTTTGTGGTTCCAATACTGGTAATTGTGAGACCTAGACAAATTTGGTATAAAGATACCCAGTAGACCAGACTGCTATGATAGCAGAGTACTCAGTTAATTGACATCAAAAGACCTGTAGTCTAAGATCAACTAAAACATTGGAATTCTTTTTTTTATAATTTGTCAAATTTAAAATAAAATAACTTTGAGATTTTAAAGCTGAACTTTTTTTTAAGAATTGAATTTACATCCACGTACACCTGTATGATTTACATATGAAAATACAGACTGTTTTTTACATATGAAAATACAGATTGTTTTTTACATATGAAAATACAGATTGTTTTAATACTCCATTTATTATCACTCAGTGCTTTGAATATCAAAGCTAGTGTATGTATAGAATAGACAATTTTAGTTTATCGAAACTTGTGCTTAGCCAGTTGTTTTGTCAGTTTGAAACATGGAACATATTGACTTTGGTTCATGTTACTGATAGTCTTCCTATTAAAGAGGAAGTTCAGAAATCTCAGATCAGCTGAAATAAATTAAAACAGATGGCATAACATTGTCGTACTGAAAGGTTAATTTCCAGAAAAGGTAAAACCAATCATGAGTTATCAATATTCCACAGGAATCAATGTTGACTGAGGCTGGCCATGTTGATATTGGCATGGAATATATTGTAAAGGCAAACATTCTCTATTCCGTAATTCCAGTGAAATCCAACATACTTAGGTATTGATCCACTCGGTATTGTTCTGTTTTTCCTGTTTGTCACAGCCGTAATTCAGGGTTTCTTTTGTAACGAACAAGCAGAGACATTCCTCCACTGTGTATTCATGAAGAAAATGAGATTCATTGAATTTCCTAAATGCTATCTTGCAGAGTTCTCTTAAAATCAAATAATGATTTCTCATGTCTGTTAGCACCATCCATTTCAAAGAATTCTCGTATTTTTTAACCCTGACCCTACTAAACTTCTAAAATGGACTAATCCATCATTCGATTTGAGCAAACCTATTTCTAATTTATAGTGGGTAATTACTGCTATTCTAAATGACTTAATAATGAACATTGCAGATCATGATCAGACTGAACAAATGTGTAGACTGATTGTGGTCTGCACTGTTTGCAATAACATAATCAGCTGAAGACAACAGGGTATTAAAGAGTTATTAACACTGTTCTTGATTTACATTTGAATATTTTTAAAAGGTTTAAACAATTTTTTCATGGATTAAAAAGATGTTCATATCATGTAATAATGTTTGTGAGTCATCTTTTTTTCTCTAAATTCTGTCACCAATCTTCGTACTTAATACAATCTTTCTATTATTTTCTCTTGTATAACTGTTCAAAGTTTTGACTTATTAATATTGAAGAATTTTGAATTAAACATGAATAATTTTTCTTCCTTTACTTAACCACCTGGTGCAGAAATTTCTAGACTCCATAATTAAATCTTCTACAGACTTTTGAAGCTGCATAATTCTATTTGAACAATAGCATTTCTCATGGACAGGAGTATTAATTGCAAATTTACATAAAGAACAAAGATGCTAAATGTACTACATACCGGTATACAATGTTACAGCTAAAAGAGACTGTCTTATCAAATATCATACTTCCTAATGCATTTCTTCATTAAATTTTCTAATCATTCACATGATAGCTGCTAAACACAGAACGCCTTTTATGTATTCTCATATTACAAAAATATGTTCAATATAGTAATAATATTAAACTTCACAACCTTTTTTTCATACATGATGATTAAATGATTATCTCTTGTCAGTGTTGCCTTAAACTGTGAAGGATGGGTGTGAAACATCTACCACATGCAAAAGAACTCTGAATAATACACAATGGACCTATAGCTGAACACCTGTATTTTTGTTGGCTGGCCACTTGATACCTCCTCCATCACCATACAGTGATCTGTGTCAAAGCACAACCTAAGTATTGAACCTAACTGAAACATTACTAATAGACAGTAAAACAATGCAGAAAATCTTCTTAACTATGAATGCACACTCTACAGGTATACAAAAGGAAAGGTTTGTATTCCACAGATAAATTTACCAACTACCAGAATAACTACATAATGTATAAAATCATTGTGATTGTTATTACTAGGGTCCTTTTGCAAGTGTAACTGTTTAAAGTGGTATTTAGAAAATCTATGTGACTGGAAAATACTGAAATGAAATCAGTTGTAACTGGATCATGAAAATCATTTATTTGCATTTTATCATAATTAAATTCATGTTTTGATGTTGAGATTTTTTTTGTTGTTTGGTGTTGTTCTTGGTTTTTTTTTCAAAACTATGTTTCTGTTACTTGAAATATAATATGTATAGCAAAATGTATTCAAATCTACATTTGTATACAATGAGGTTATAGTATTTCAAGTATTTGCCTTCAGTTTTTTTAATTTGTTTGATTCAATTTTTAAAGCAAAGCTATTGTGCATAATTGAATACTTTGAAGCATACATCTATTGTCAATTGACATATTAGACTATTTAGAAAAGGTGAAATCTCTGTTACAAACCTATGGCGGCTCCTGCAAGAACCCTGCCTGACAGCAACATATATTTGTCAACAGCAATGCCCATCAGAATTGCTGCAGCTGTAAACACAAGACAAGAACTCAAGATAACACCTCGGCGCCCCATTCTGTCATTTAGACAGCCCCCTATGATAGCAAAAAGAGCAGCTGACCCAACTGTGACCGCTACAATCATTTCCTGCCATAATGACGTCAATCCAAATTCATTCCTTAATAAAATCATAGCACCTGAAATTACACTTGTATCATATCCAAATAAAAATCCACCGAGGGCTGCAAAAAACGTCAAAACGTAAACAAAACATGGTGTTTTTGTCCTTTCTCTAATACTGTCAATTTTCAAATCCAGTCTTTCGTCATCTGAATCATCGTATAATTTTTTTGGCCTTCGACCATTTGCACCTTTAAGTTTACGCGTCCGTTCCATGTCTGCATGGAATAACTTCTGGTTTTTTGGAGCACTTGTGAGAATACAAAATCACATGTTGAACGTTTACGCGCCAACTGTCATCTGAGAGCTTGTAATCGATTTCCAATGAGAAGATTCATTGTCAAGGGAGACAAATGTCCAGTAAATGTCGCAAGTACGCTAGGCGCGATTATCATAAATTTCAACATGATTGTCCAATTTTAAGATTTTTGGCGAATGTTATACAGCCGATGCCAGAACTGTTAACAGACTTTTGGACCAATTAGTCAAACTTAATTGACATTTGATATATTGAAGCATTATCACTCGAGATGATGGATAGTGCACACAGTGTGCGAAAATCAAAGCTATCAAATCTTCTTATGTTGCATTATTTTAGTAACTTGTAAATGACATTTATTAGCAAAAATAAGATACACAACCAATACTCTTCTACTGATAACGCGGCACATAGATCTGTCGTACGTTGAAAAGGCTTCAATAAAATTAACCAACTTGTGGTGTCAAGAATTAAAATACGGACGAGAATGCCAATGTTATATAGAGGATATTTGTTTGTTTTTGTGGAAGATGAGAATTTATTTCATCGAGTGAACACCATATGTGATATTTTCACGAGTGGCGCAGCCAAGAGTGAAAATATAAACATATGGTGTTCACGAGATGACATAAATTCCCATCTTCCACTAAAAAACAAACAAATTTTCTTTTTATTTTATGCCAACACGTCAAAAATGGGTATTTTATGACATTTTTTCTCAGGGCCTTCAATAAATTCCCCATGATGAGCCCCAAATCAGTTAATGCGTACTTTGGTTACTCCGCACAAAAAAAGTGCAGACAATCTCCAATACATATGATAACTTTACTTCTGCTGAAATAAATTGAATACACTTTCATCAAATAACATTTATTTTTCTCTACACAGTTTATCAATATTTTTTGAATTTTAGCCATACATACTTTAATTATAAAAGCGGATTAATACCGAGTAATATTCAATCAATTGAATTGAAAGTCGGCCATATTGGATATTGTCCATGTGAGTTATGTAAACAAATCAGACATTTTAAATAATTTATGGCGAATTTCATCATTGTTCACAACTAGTTAGGCTCAGGGTTTCAATATTATAACTGGATTTAACAAGGTAAATAAATTTCACTCACTGTCACTGTCTGAAATACAGCGGATTCTCTTGTATTTACGTGGTGGGGAAAAGTAGTTTCGGAACAAACAGTGGATTATCAAAATGGTAATTTCACTGATTCAAAACAGTGGATTATCACTTTTATCTCACTGATATTTCCCTAGATTTAATAAAACCATATTATTGGATTCGGCCAAACTTTATAAAATTTGTAGAACTGATAAACGCGACAAATAAGACTGTAATTACTAAACTTTCAACTTATACATTTAAAGCCTTTGAAACCCGACAAAATGTTTTGAAATATTTTTGATATCATGGAACTGTTTTATAGTTGTAAGACATATAAAACTCTTCTGTCTCTCCCAAAACTTTGTAAGCATGTGCTTATTGTAATCGTTTTCAAATACATGTTTGTTAAAAATTTCAAAATTTGTAATTTATGATTGTCTTCAATTGCTTACCATGTCACATGTTTTATGGTTACTGTTCTATGTATATTTGTTCATGGGCCATTATGGCTTATTACGAAATAAACTATCTATCTATCTATATTTCATTGGTAGGCATAAAATAAATAATGATCTTTTGTTTTCCTTTTCAGAGATGAACACGTGAGAAAATAGAAATCGTGGAATCTAGCTCTACACAAGATGTCTATGCGTTATTTGAAATAAAGTGATTGGGTGAAATGGAATTGTTCACTTTATCAAACATTTAATAAAAGTGATATTTAAGTCTTTAAATTTAACGGTTTTGCTACAATGGAAAGTAAATTTTCACGAAAACAGTTCTGCTCTTTTTTGGTATAAATGTAGAATTTATCAAATGTCAAACGCGACTGTAAATTTTCCCGCAAATATTTTTCACAATAGTTCACAATAATTTGTCATAAAAAAATGACATGAATGCAACAGTATATTTATAACCGAAAACCTTCCACATTATGGTCCATCATTTAAATTTGAACCGCATTCATAATTATGCTTGCTCATTTCAATTTTCATTTTTGTGACCATGACCTACTTTCTGTTTTTGGCGCTACATTTGGACACAGATTTATATAGTTTTGCCTGCAAATTTTAACTTTGACTGATGCTGACTTTGATCCATCGGCTGAATTCTTGTTGAAGTTACAAAAAGAAATTTAAAATTTCTGCATCCAAATGATATTCACACAGCATAACGTCTAGTCAGTGCAGCAGGCGAGGGTCCAGGTAACGAACTCGCCATTAAGTTAAAATAATTGCGAGTGTCTGCATATGCTGTACTTTACTTGAATGTCTTTCATTGGCCTTGGTGTTAAGAGCATTTTGTACTCATGTGAGCAATATAGGACCATCATGGACTTCTTGTTCAGAAAGGAACAAAACAGTTAGACCATCATTATAACAAAAATATTGGTATCTTACCAAGGAAATATCTGAAGGTAAATAACACAAGTCGGAAAATGTGTCTCTGTAGCACCGACTTAAACCAACAAGAACGTCACGAGCCTGCAGACGTTTCTCATGACGTTTTTATCACTGAGCAGAAGTAGGGATTAACGTCGGTTTTTTTTACAAGATCCTTTTAAATAAAAAAGTAATATGTAATCTACATAAAAAGTTCTGTAGTAAAAAAATTCGAAATAGTTCAAAATGGGCCCTTGATTCGCATCTAGCCGCTGCCACAATACAAGCAGACTTGGTGATATAAGCTGTTGAAGTTATTGAAACAACAAGATAAGTTACATTCATGCATAAATTCCTGAAAGGAATATGATACAAATATTTTTAACAAAGCTCAGAATAAGTATTAGTTATTGATACATTTGCAATGCCTAGAATGGTTTCAGAAATACAGGGTGTCTCAGAATATATTATCACTTAACAAATGCTATTAACTTTGTCAATAATGCTTCGATATAGACAAATGTGGTCACCAGTTTAAGGTAATTTGTGTACGATTTTGCTCATTACTAGAATGGCGTCATTGACGTCATGATGACGTCATTCATTTACAGGTTTCCAAAATGGCTGACATTGAAATTGTTAGGCTCTTCTACTAAAATGGCAAATTTCCATCTATTGTGCGAAGAAAATTGTTTAAAATCCTTCATTAAAGGCACCTTCCAATAAACAAATCATTAGAGTGGTTAAAAAAATTTAGCATCATGGAACAGTTTCAGACCCGGGATAAATGAGCCATTCCTTTACGAGGAGAAGAATAAATGGGCCATTCTTTTACGAGGAGAATAATAACTGGGCCATTCTTTTACGAGGAGAAGGGCGAGACTTGTACCGTGACTGCTGAAAGATATTTGAAAGTTCTACAGAATAAGCCTGTATATGGTTCTTTTAATATACCTTTTTAATCTTAAAATCAACGCCAACTGATCTCACGCTCAGAAAATGTAAATTTTGATATCTTTGGCCAATCCTAGAGCTGGTTCAGCTACCTATGATAAGAAATGAAGACATTTCTAAGTAATATACTGTATATAGTATATAGATTAAACGATACAAATCTGTTTATTAATTTCGTTTAATTAATATAATTGATTGAATCGTAACCATTGAGTCTCTGAAAAATGTTCAATTATCTATCCTGCATTTCTCAAATAGACGAGAATATGTGCTCAGTTTAACAGACGACAAATGTTCTTGTTTTTGTGACCTGCAAATGTATGTGTATTCTGATTATTGTCTGCACGTCGGAAAGTTTTCAAATGATATTATTGAATATTATAAATGAATCTGCCCAATTTGAATGATGGACCAATCCGTTTTACCAGACAACATAATTAAAATTGATTTTGAAATCACGTTTAATGCAACCGAGTTTTAGGAAAACTTCAAAATCATACATCTGCTATGAACTTGCCCATGCTTTGCAAGCTCTTAACGTAAAGTTAGGGGTTCTAATACTTGCTGAGTGAACGAAAAAAAAAGAAATGTGAGGACCATTACATACAGTTCAACAGACTGTTATTATTCGACAAAAGACGATACAAATAAAAAAAAGCGAGCCTTGTGACTATGACCAGAACTGTACTGCGAATGAAGGTTTTGCACACAAAATATGACCGGTATCAATTGTCAGTCTAGACAACGCAATGTGTAAGTCTCTATGTTATAGTTTTTATTGTGACCTGCAAAAAAAGAGCATATAATTGACTTGTGACTTGAAAAGAAAAAGTAAGAATTTTTTAGATTAATTTAACAAAATGAGCAGTAACTTGAATGTCTTTCATTATATATGCAACTATGCGCTTGTAAAGATCACGTGTAGTTTTGATCAAATCCCAAAGGTTCTTAGAGGAATAGATTTTGGATCTAACTTTCTCTTTTCCGTCTATAAATTAACAAATTAATTGAAAATATCGAACAAACAACTAGCTTATTTACTAATAACAGAAGCTGCTTCGTGTGTCTATGCAACTAAGCACATTAGGGAATGTCACAAAAGTCATTGTCATGTATACAGGGATTGGGATAAATGGCTCATAAATCCTATATTATGTGACATCAACACAGGCAGTTTCAATATGGCTTTTTTATGCAACTGAGATTGCACATCTACTATAGACAGAACAATTCTTAGCGACCCAGTTTCACGTTCAATGATAAAATGTACAAAAATAACAGGATTAATATATGTGTTATAACTGTTCCTCTAACAATCCTCTACATGTTAATTTATAATAGACATTGAGCATTCATTAAGTCTGAGATAAATTTAGGTCTGCCCAAAGGCTCGTGGCTACCCACGTGACCGTAACTTATTTGCATTTAGTTGATGTATCATCAAGTTATTAAAGTCATCGGTGTTTCAAGCAGAGTTGTAAATATGAGGCTGTTTATAGCTGTTTGAGAAGCACAGCTGTATCATATATGGAGTAAATCCTGTTAATTTAGTTTTTTTTAGATTTGAAAGTGAAACTGGTCAGTTAAAGACTTGCATTTCTGACTTTTTTTAATTTCACGGCAAATACGAGTTCCATTTCCATGCAAGATTAAACATGGCTGTTTTCTTTGCATCAGACAAGGGCCTCAATTAAGGCCCTGATCAGACTTAGTCTCTAAATGTTCCAAAGCAGCATTTTCTGTCTACTTTTTGATTAAAGATACTATGATATCGGCTACTAAACGCGCACCTCTAGTCCCGTCGGTGCCATGATTCATTTACAGTGCGCTTATTTCGGCGGCAGAGGTGAGACCAAGTCAACGATTTTAGGGTCAGTAATGTCTTTCTAATGATTAAGTTGGACAACGATGCTTAAAAGTAAAACGAATAGTTCGAACCTTATTGGGAAAACCCAAGTTTCGAATGACAGGGAGGAACTTACCATCATTCCGACGATTTCAGTGATACTGATTCTCAGACTGAATGAAAATAAATAAAGTTGTCAACTGTCATTATCATTGATAAACGACATATACAGTAATTCATCGTCAGTCCCCTGCCTACGGTACTCATTCTTTTAACACCACTTTCAATGGAGAGAAATTAAACGGACCGGCTTAAATCTCTAATGATGTTACTGTTATCCCAACCAACAAAACTGGTGGTGTAAGTTCTGTGCAATCACGATGCGTCCTGATTTGTCTTGGTTGAATGTCCCTAGAATGTTTGTACGTGTACATTTAATTGGAAATCTAAAACTCTTTCAAGGCATATGAGTTACGTGAACGTGCCGAGTTCAGTAACTTAGTCACTATGAATAATATTAAGAAATATAATAAGAAGAATAAAGACTTTATTTAGCCAAGTTAAAACACATAGTTATGCATACAAATATATACAAGTACATGTATAATTATCTGTGGCTTTCGATGTCAAAAAAGAAACTTCTGGAGTATTATTCGTAGAGTTTATCAAAGTTTTCGAAGAAATGATAAATTTTAGTTTATGTAGTAATATTTCATCATCGATAAGATCGAAGGCCCTTCTTGAATAATAAAAACAACAGCTCCCTTAGTATCAATAAATTGCGTACGCTGTCTGAGTGACAAGAGGGCTGCATGTTTCAAGTTGTAAGGTGATATTTCGAAATGCTTGGCAATACAATTGATCGACGATTACCCGGGTTTGTTTTTACCCTCGTTTGAATATGGGAATAACTCACGAATTGGATCTTTTCATTACGTCCGAAATGGAAACGGCTAAAAATGCCATTGCTTGATACCCCTGAAATCATTGTATCAAATTGAGATTTAAAATATACTCACATGAAGGATCATTACTCAGTTCACGTTAGAAGTTCAGTAACAATCTTATTTACAACAACAGAATAAGCAAATATCACAAATGACGCCATTTTCTTCTGGTAGTTTTGACACTTCAGAAAATTTTGCTACCAAAATCCATTGTTTTAAAACAAAAAAATGTAATGAGTGTAAACACTTTGGTTGGGGTATAAGTTGCATTCGCGTCTAGTTTAAAACAGTGTCATGCATTCTCTATAACCTGGGTCCTAATATACTTACGATAATATGTTTTTCGTTACATACGTAATTAGTAAAAAGGGAATTGTGACTTCTCAATGCTATCCAAGAAAGAAAGACTTACAATTATTGATTTGTCTTATTTCAGAGGATAGTTGCTGTTGTTTTTCATAAACAGCACATTTCTCCTTGTACTTTCATCCTTTCTGTAAAGGAAGAGAAGTTTAAAAGACAAACTTCTTGATACAGGCCGATCAGTAAAATTTTATTTAGTCATTATCAGGTGAGAGACGTAGAAATGTGTGTTCGTCGCTGAATAAGTACTTCCGTTCACAAAGCGCATGCGTTAAAATGGAGTTTCTTGCTACAATTTTCAAAACAGGGCGGAAGATTTAGTGAAGTTTCCTAGATACAGGTCATAATTTCCCTTTAATGCCAAGATGCAGATGGTAGATTGTGATATAAACTTTGTAGTAGTATAAGTAATAACGAGTTCCATGGAATACAGTTTATGCAATATGTAAAAAAATTGAAAGGTATTCCTGACATGAAAGTTTTGACAAGTTTTCGTCCAAGGCCAGTGAAATGTGAAAGTACATAGAAGATGCGATTTATGATCAAACCTAGTTAACGGCTGTGTTTGTGAGAGAGAAAATAATGTGAAATAAGACATGTTGAAGAATAAACAGCCTCCACCTGTCCCAGCAGCTAAACCAGTGCGGGATCGTAGTGTGGGTCGTGAAAAGGAAAGAGAACACTTAATTGATCCAAATCACTGGAGCTTTCGTGTTCAAGAAACACTCGTATCAGCTCTGCCAGATGAAAGTCTTGATGTGACATTACTTGGAGGTGCAGACAATGGATATTTCTTGTATTTGGATGAAATAGATCATGACAAGATCGCTTACCACAGTGGTAAACTTGAAGCTGGGAACATTGTCTTGGAAGTTCAAGGCCAGCGAATTGCTGGTTACACACTAAGAGATGCTCTGATTTGGCTTAAACAAGTCAGTCAAAATGGGGCACCAGTTATGATAAAATCTGTGAGACCAGGTATAGCTGTTGTTTCAAATTCACCTTTTAAGATTACTATTGATCAGTCATGAAATTAGTGTTTTATTTTTCTCTGAACTGAAAGTAACAATAACCTGGCTCTTCTTTTTTAAGCTCTTCTCATCCGATGTATATATTATATAAGCTGGTTCACTTGTGCATGCATGTCATACTTATTAAATGATTGCCAGTGTTGCAAGTCCTGCTCTGTTAGAAAGCGAAGAAAGTGCTCCTTGATTTTGACAGAGTGATCTCTAGTCTCACTATAATGAATATTTAGCCTCCAAAGATGAAACAAAATTGTAGGTTGACATTTTACAGTACTATAGTTTTTCGTTTTCTGCATCTCACTTTAATCTACGTCTGCTTATGCAGATTCGTCCAGTCATATGCGGTTTGGCACCTGTTTCACTCATTTGTCCCATACTTTGCAGAGTTCACAAATAGAAATGGTGAAGTTTAGATAAAATATGATAATTTAAACCATACCAGTCCCTTTCATCCTAGAAAAGCACATAGAAAATATAAGTATAAACTGAAACACTTCTTTTGTATCAGTTTATCTGCCACTTTATTTAAATTTTGGCAGTCGGAATTACCCAGTTATGAAGGCAATGAAGTAATCGTTGCAGAGGAAATTACCCAAAGCGTTTCTTCATGAGATTTCCACTCGGTTATATGCAGTTTAAAAGTGAAAAATATCATCTATAAAACAGGGGTAAAAGTTTTCCGGATTGTGCCGGATTTTCGGCCTCTGTCTGGGCTGTTTTTCCAATTCATGTAAATCAGGGTCGAAATTTTGGGGGTGGGGGTTAGGTCGATCTGAAACTTCATTTCGGCGAAAGCTTTGCCGTGTCGTAAGAGTACTGTTATGGACCGGGAAATGGCTTTTACTCTTCCCGATTTCTATCGGGCATTTTGATTGGATGACTTATTGTTAGAATAATCCAATGAGTATCGCCGATTCATTCTGAAGTTTACATGCAAAGGTGGCCGGTTTTGTTTAATGATTTGAATTGATAAAATTTACGATGAAATTTTTACCAGCTGGCTACAACGTGAGCGAAATTGATAAGGGAGCGAAGAACAAATGGAGGTATTTAACTTTAAGGAAATGAGATTTTTAATATGCCAAACAGCTTAAATCCAAGAGCTTCCGGGGCCCTCCGGCCCCCTGGACCCCCTGCCAGGGCTTTGCCCTGGACCCACTAAATCTGCAACTTTTACCCCTGTATAAAAGTGGTTCAATACATTAGGCATAATGAATTTCACTTGAGCAATAACTGAGCACTAAATACACTATAAAAAAAGTAAATTATATATTTTGCCAAAAGACTTTTAAGTTTTTGTGATGAAATTTCACTTGCTGTTTCTATAAGCACCATGTCTTGTGATTTGAATTGAACTTCATACTTGTATGTTGCACAATATACTCGTGTAACTGTCATAAGTTTTGAGTTAATAAAGGAATGCTCTGTTCCGTTCTATATAACAACATTCAGTAATCATTTGCCATTTTTGGGTAGATAATTACATGAAAGAAAAGTGTACCGGATGATGGACACTATTTACCAATGAATACTTCAAATATTGATTTTTTAAGTAGAATAGTTATATTACATACATATCTGACATGTCTAGACCCCTTAAAAGGATATGGGCACAAAATAAAAAGCAAGGGTCACATTTTTTTCTGGATTATCATTGAATAAGACCATCATGTTGTATGAATACATTGATAATAATGAGTGCTACATATTTTTTCAAAACCGCAGAAGGCCGCTTCCATAGTGATCGATCTGCTTTCTCAATTTACTAATGTACAATGTTAACTGCACAACCTTGCTCGAACTGTATTATCTTTAGACTGAAATGTCAGTTTCACTATTAGAGTCTTCATAGTCCTTGAATTCTAATATTGATATAAGCTGTTAAAATTGTAAAGTAATGGCAATTTTTTTTTTTACAGAAGTGAATAGTTATTTTAATTATGTGTACTGCTGGCATACAATTAATCAAGCAGCTATTATTTCTCTTCCTTTTTAGCTCACCTGAGCATGCTCATGTGAGCTTTTAGGATCCTTGATTGTCCGGCGTCCGTCCGTCTGTCTGTCCGTCGTCCACAATTCATTCAAAAGACATCTCCTCTGAAACCACTGGGCAAAATTTAATGAAACTTGCCTAGAATGTTCCTTGCATGAAGCTCTACCAAGTTTGTTCAAATGGTTCCGGTCCATTGCATTTCTGGGTCACAGGAGCTAAAAACAGATTTTGAAACTTGGATCTTTAAAAATCTTCTTGTCAGAAACCACAAGGCCTGGAGCTTTGATATTTGGTATAAAGCATCATCTAGTGGACCTCTACCAAGTTTGTTCAAATTATGATCCTGGGGTCAAAAATGGCCCCGCCCCAGGGGTAACTTGTTTTACATAGAGTTATATAGGAAAAACTTTAAAAATCTTCTTGTCAGAAACCGTAAGGCATAGAGCTTAGATATTTGGTATGCAGCATTGTCTAGTGGACCTCTACTAAGTTTGTTCAAATCATGGCCTCTGGGTCAAAAATGGCCCCGCCCCAGGGGTAACTTGTTTTACATAGAGTTATATAGGAAAAACTTTCAAAATCTTCTTGTCAGAAACCGTAAGGCATAGAGCTAAGATATTTGGTGTGTAGCATTGTCTAGTGGACCTCTACCAAGTTTGTTCAAATCATGGCCTCTGGGTCAAAAATGGCCCGGCCCCAGGGGTAACTTGTTTTACATAGAGTTATATAGGAAAAACTTTCAAAATCTTCTTGTCAGAAACCGTAAGGCATAGAGCTTAGATATTTGGTGTGTAGCATTGTCTAGTGGACCTTCACCAAGTTTGTTCAAATCATGGCCTCTGGGTCAAAATGGCCCCGCCCCAGGGGTAACTAGTTTTACATAGAGTTATATAGGAAAAACTTCGAAACTCTTCTTGTCAGAAACCGTAAGGCATAAGGCTTAGGTATTTGGTATGTAGCATTGTCTAGTGGACCTCTACCAAGTTTGTTCAAATTATACCTCTGGGGTTAAATTTGGCCCCACCCTGGGGTCATTGGTTTTACATAGGCTTACATGTATATAGGAAAAACTTCGAAAATCTTCTTGTCTGAAACCACAAGGCCCTGAGCCTTAAGATTTGGTATGTAGCATTGTCTAGTGGACCTCTACCAAGTTTGTTCAAATTATACCTCTGGGGTCAAATTTGGCCCCAACCCAGGGTCATTGTTTTACATAGGCTTATATAGTGATAACTTTGAAAATCTTCTTGTAGAAGGAGAAGTAACATTTTCAGTCCAAATAATCTGGAAATTTGTCAGACAGGTTGTATCTATGATTTCAAGCTCAAGTTCGAATACGGGTTATCTTGGTTTAAAAACTAGGTCACAGAGCCCAAAAATAGAAAAATTTCGTTAACACTCTAGAGGTTACATTTTCAGTCAAAATATCCCAGAAAATTGTCAAAAAGGTTGTTTTGATGATTTTTAGCTCAAGTTCAAAATTGGGTCATCTGGGGTCAAAAACTAGGTTACAGAGCCCAAATATGGAAAAACCTTGTAAACACTCTAGAGGTAACATTTTCAGTCCAAATAACCAGGAATCTGTCAGAAAGGTTGTTTCAATGATTTCTAGATTAAATTTGAATATGGGTCATCTGAAATCAAAAACTAGGTCACAGAGCCCAAAAATAGAAAAAAACTTGTTAACATTCTATAAGCTACTTATTAGTCCAAATATTCTCCAAATTTGTCAGAAAAAAAGTTTTAATGATTTCTAGCTCAGATTCGAATAAAGGTCATCTGGGGTCAAAAACTAGGTCACAGACCCCAAATATGGAAAAACCTTGTTAACACGCATTGAGGTAACATTTTCAGTTCAAGTAACCATGAAATTTGTCAGAAAGGTTGTTTTAATGATTTCTAGCTCAGTTTTGAATATGGGTTATCTGGGGTCAAAAACTAGGACACAGGGCCAAAAAGAAGAAAATCCTTGTTAATGTTCAAGAGGTTACATTTTCAGTCCAAATGTCCTTGAAATTTGTCAGAAAGGTTGTTTCAATGATTTCTAGCCCAGATTAGGATATGGGTCATCTGGGATCAAAAACAAGGACACAGAGCCCTAAAATGTTAAAACCATTTAAACTATCCAGAGGTTAGTCATTTTCAGTCCAAATATCCTGGAAATTTGTCAGACAGGTTGTTTTGATGATTTCTAGCTCAAGTACTAATATGGATCATCTTTGGTCAAAAACTAGGTCACAGAGCACAAATATGGAAAAACCTTGTTAACACGCAAGAGTTAAGATTTTAATTCCAAATAACCTGAAAATTTGTCAGAAAGGTTGTTTCTATGATTTCCAGCTCAACTTTGAATATGGGTCATCTGGATTAAAAAACTAGGTCACAGAGCCTAAATATCGAAAAACTTTGTAAACACTCAGAGGCTACATTTTCAGTCCAAATGTCTTTGAAATTTGTCAGAAAGGTTGTTTTGATGATTTCAAGCTGCGGTTTGGATATGGATCATCTGGGGTTAAAAACTAGGTCACAGAGCCCAAATATGGAAAAACCTTGTTAACACTCTAAAGGCTACACTTTCAGTCCAAATAACCTTGAAATTTGTCAGAAAGATTGTTTCAATATTTTCTAGGTCAAGTTTGAATATGGGTCATCTGGGGTCAATTAACCAGGTCCATAGCAACTTTGTTAAAAGCAGTCATATTCAGGTGAGCGATATAGGGCCATCATGGCCCTCTTGTTTTAGTTACTCTAGTCATTAATTTTCACTGTTTAATTCTTAAACCTTATTTATTATTTTTCTGTCAGATTGATGTCTGTATTGAAATATTTGTGAAGCTGCAGTCAACATGGTCAAATGATTATCCTTTGTTTCTTTGGTCAGCTGTCCTTTCTATTAATAGATGGGTACCTGTCAATGGTTGAATATAGTGGTCAGTCAAAAATCTGTCTTCCTGTCAAAATCTTAATTATTATTCATGAGAAATAAAGTTGTGAAGTCATTGATGTATATTTGCTAAGTGCAGTCTGTTCAGGGATCTCAGTTGTTCTGGATATATTTGTGAATTTTTAAAAAGGATGTCAGTATGATTCTAGAGCAAGGTAGTTTTTGAATGATATCTGTTAGAAAGTACATGTGTTAAAGCGTCAGTTTGTAACACAAGACTTAGTGTTAAGATATTCTAAAACTATTGGCTCATCAGCTTTGTCATCAGAATTCATTAGAGGGTACATGGTGTAAAGTTCAGCTTATATTTGTTACTGTTCTTAAGTTATAAATGTATGTTCCAGGAGAGGAGTGCAATATTTTTGCATGTTTAATTAATGAGACATTGTGACACTCTGGCTTGAGGTTATTGGCGTGTGTAATGGCTTGTAATGAATTAATTATGAATCATGAAATTTAGATTCTGATTTACATGTTCAATAGCTATTACACCTTGATAATCAAGAATGTAATGCAACCAGACTGATGCGAAGTAATAAATCAAGGTTTGATTTGCATGTATGCAAAGTGTTTATACCAGTTTCTATGGTTTGTATAAGGAAGTTGATGATCTTTGTGACATGCCATGTTGTTTTTTTTAGTCTGATTACTTTGTATGTTGACAAACATAAAAGTACATTGTAACATTGAAATATTGGAAACTGGTGCTCAGGAAAATAAGATGTCATTTAACGACTTGAAATTTGTGTCCAAGTCTCTGTGTGTACATGCCTACATGTACATGTATGACATGTTAAATATGAAGCTGGAATACTCAAGCAGTATTGATTGTAGTGATGCATCACTTGTTATACCTTGTTCACATGGTTACTGACAATTCTTAGTATGGACTTTCTTGTTTGCAGAAACTGAGAAATTTAATAGGAAAATGCTTGCATACTGGGAAACAATAAACGACATATATATGTGTCAGCATCTACGTGTCCAATCTTTGGTAAGAGGATTGGCAACTGGCTTCAGTACTGTCTTAATTGAAAACCTAATCACATGAATTTAAATGAGAATGTGAGTAGAGCTGCAGATTGCTAACTATTACAGAATACAAATCATGCCAGCAATTTTAGATAGGATTTGTTCTGTGGACACCACACCCTGCACTGTGTTTGAGTGCAGTCTGGTACAGTCATTGCATACATGTCTAAATCAATGTGTAAAATTATGCTTCTGAAACAATACAATAATAATTGCTGACATTTTGTAAGGTTTAAAAATGTTAATGTGGAAAGTTATGTATAAGTTTACAAACACTGCCATTCAGTAGTAGTAAAAACAATATTTAGAATGCCCCCAGGAATGTTAACTATGCCAACTTCAACCCCTGTCATAGTTTGACAGTATTTGACTGATGAATAGTTAATTATTTTGTAGGTCATCTACATTGCTGTGGTCATTTAAAACACATTTGCAATGGTTGAAGATCAAGAAAAGTAAAGCAGTTATAACTGCTTTTATGTACAGTAAATAAATGTATCAGTATGGCATACCAAGTACATGGTTGCGTTAGAAGGATTAAGAAAAAAATGTTTAAAATAGTTTTTTTAATAGTCTGCTGTAAATAATTATGGTTTATCCGAAATCTGTATGAGAACTTGAATCAAAACTGAGCTTAAAGGGAAATAAATACCAAAATAATCTTTCCATGATTGTCAAAAGTTTAATATCATGTCTGGATTGGTCAGTAATGTTTTCAGGGCTATTTGATAGCCATGTAATGTGTGTGTATATTTGTCCACCAGATAGTGTGATTTGTTTGTCTGTGGTCATCCTGTTATTTGTTTACACTGATAAGATACAAGTCAATGGCTTCTTATGGATGTTTAGATGGTCTCTCTACCTCAAAATGACTCAGTGGAACAAACATGCACCTTGAAATACTTCAGTTTCGCTTATTTCATTGTAGTGGAACTTGCTATTAGATGGTCAGTTTTAGTTTTTGCCTGAAAGATATATTCAAAATTTATTGTTTTGGCATTTCTTGGAAGATAGAATTAATGATGGGTATTTGCAGAATATGCTTGCTTTAACTAGGTTTCAAGGTTAGTTTTGATCTTGATGTGTTCCTTCAGTTGGTTTTGTTTGGCTCACATAAGTAGTAACTTTTGAGAGAGTTTTCTGTATATTCATTTACTTATTTAAAGACGGTTTGACTGGAATCAGTTGATATTTGCTTATTTCTTGGCTACAGTATGCCAGTGTCCAGTGCATGCAGGGTTTGAGCTTGGTTGAGCAGTATTCAAAAGTAGCAAACATAAAGTGAATAAGTTAAAATTAAAAAGTTATGCTTTTTCATGGCATTAACATAAAACATGTTTTTTCATCAAAAATATTCAGATGAAGTTTTTTTTTTTTGTACTGTTTTAATTTTTTTCTGTGAGGAGTCATTTATTGTTCTTACCAAAAATACAACATGCCCTGTTAGATTTTAGCAGTAAATCTTAAACTGATTAATATATTTTATATTTTCAGGTCAGTTGCCAAAAGATCTGCGGCATTATTTAGGTTCTCGGTTTCCCAAAGGATCTATAGACCATGACCTTCAACAAACAATTCGTGATAATCTCTACCTCAGGACTGTGCCATGTAAGTTTCTGGACATATAAAAGAAATTCATGTCTTTAGTCTGGTTACTGTTATGGTCAAGTGCAGACTGACCTCTGTGTGTTTAACTTCAACCACTGCTAAACTGAGTCGGGAATCCATTTCTTATGGACGTGAAATTTGTAACAGAAAGATGCAGTCCATCTTGGAAAAGACCACCCAGATCAGGATTCGATCTCAGTCCTCCCCTGTCAAAAACTAATGCACTAGACTACTGAGCCAAAAAATACAGTCCCACGTTTTACCGGAATCGACCATTTTTACCGGAATCTACCGGAATCGACTTTGCATTACCAGAATCGACCTATATTTCTTACATAAACCTTTTTTTTTCAAGATATACAACATTGTTTATTAATATGTAATATAATTAACGTAATAACAAAAGGAATTTGAATTATCTTCGAGTGGAAAGATTTTACAAGATAAAGAAAATCGGCGAGTTGCGGAAAATTTGCGCATACGGATATACGCCGGAATCGGCCTGTTTTTCATAAATGAATTAAATTTAAGTCATACAAAGTTATTTTTCATTACTCTACATCTGAAATAAAATATTAACCAAAGGAATTTGAATTATCTTCGAGTGGAAAGATGTTGCAAGAGAAAGAAAATCGGTCAGTTGAAGAAAATTTGCGTGTACGGATATACACCGGAATCGGCCTGTATTTCATACATAAATTGAATTTTACTCATACAAAGTTATTTTTCATTACTCTACATCTGAAATAAAATATTTACCAAAGGAATTTGAGGTTTCTTCGAGTTAAAAGATGTTGCAAGAGAAAGAAAATCGGTGAGTTGAGGAAAATTTGCGCGTACGGATATACGCCGGAATCGGCCTGTATTTCATGAATAAATTGAATTTAAGTCATACAAAGTTATTTTTCATTACTCTACATCTGAAATAAAATATTTACTAAAGGAATTTGAAGTTTCTTCTAGTGGAAAGATGTTGTAAGAGAAAAAAAATCGGCGAGTTGCAGAAAAATTTTCGCATACAAATATACTCCGGAATCGGCCTGTATTTCAAAAATAAATTGAATTTAAGTCATACAAAGTTATTTTTCATTACTTAACATTAGAAATAAAATATTTACTAAAGGTATTTGAAGTTTTTTCTAGTGGAAAGATGCTGAAAGAGAAAAAATATCGGCGAGTACTACAGTTAAGCGTCAACCTGGGACAAACATTCGTCGGTATTTCAAAGACAGTCTTGTGAGATAGAGATTTCATATCACGTTGATTATAAGGAACAATTAGCAGCCGCTTATCGGCATTTTAATTTGTTAATTCCACACCTTTTTGTCGGTACAGTGCCGTTATAAACAACATACACCAAGCTGAGGTAAATGAATAATGAATACCATACATGTTACTAAAATACAAGTTATATATGAGATACATGTCGATTCCGGTGTATATTCATATGCACTAATTTTCCGCAACTCGCCGATTTTCTTTCTCTTGTCAAATCTTTCCACTCGAAGATACTTCAAATTCCTTTTGTAAGTATGTTATTTCTGATGTAAAGTAATGAAAAATAACTTTTGTATGAATTAAATGCAATTTATTTTTGAAATACAGGCCGATTCCGGCGTATATCCGTACGCGCAAATTTCCGCAATTTTTTTTTCCATTGCAACATCTGTCCGCTCGAAGTTAATTCAAATTCCTTTGGTAAATATTTTATATCTGATGTAAACAAATGAAAAATAACTTTGTATGACTGTAATTCAAATTATTTATGAAATACAGGCCGATTCCGGCGTATATTTGTATGCGAAAAATTTTCCGCAACTCGCCGAATTTTTTCTCTTGCAACATCTTTCCACTCGAAGAAACTTATAATTCCTTTGGTAAATATTTTATTTCAGATGTAGAGTAATGAAAAATAACTTTGTGTGACGTAAATTCAATTTATTTATGAAATATGGGCCGATTCCGGCGTATATCCGTACGCGTAAATTTTCCGCAACTCACCGATTTTCTTTCTCTTAATGCAACATCTTTCCACTCGAAGATACTTCAAATTCTTTTGGTTAATATTTTATTTCAGATGTAGAGTAATGAAAAATAACTTTGTATGACTTAAATTCAATTCATTTATGAAATACAGGCCGATTCCGGCGTATATCCGTATGCGCAAATTTTCCGCAACTCGCCGATTTTCTTTATCTTGTAAAATCTTTCCACTTGAAGTTAATTCAAATTCCTTTTGTTATTATGTTAATTATATTACATATTAATAAACAATGTTGTATATCTTGAAAATAAATGGTTTATGTAAGAAATATAGGTCGATTCCGGTAATGCAAAGTCGATTCCGGTAGATTCCGGTAAAAATAGTCGATTCCGGTAAAACATGGGACCCAAAAAATAGATTCCCTGATGCATTTTTCAGAGGTTGTATCAATATAATTATAGACTGAGACCTTAATACATTACATGTATTTGACTCTGTAGCCTAGAGTGTAAACCCAGTGCGTCATTGCAGAGCACCTTGACATTGTGTAATTATTACCTAAATATCATTCACATTTAAGAATATTACAGAAAATGAAATACATTTGATTCTAGGATACACCTGTAACTGTTGTACTATTTAATTTGTATTGAATTTTCTTTAGAAGAGGCATTTAAGAGCTCTCTAACTGAAGCTATAAAAACGACCTTGAAAAACATGTAGTATTAGTACTATGAGAATGTGTTGCATGTTCTGCGTGAGAGAAGTTTTGTCATTACATTGAACTAGTGCCATAAGAGTGGGTTAGTTCCATTGATTTTTAGAAACATTCATCCATGCCTAATTTCTTTTGAAGTACTCATGGTAATTAAAAGTTAGTTAACATTGATTTTAGTGTTGAGACAAAGGATTGCTGATGAAACTGTTGTCTTTTAATGAAAGGAAATAACTAGACAGCTTCCATACTCAAAGGAAGGAAAAATGTAGTATTACTTGAGTATTAACAATGTGGATATCTTTCCTGACAAGAGAAATATGAAGTATTGCAATGACTTTGTTGTGGCAATCATTCTAATGGTGTTGTTTATGAATATATATTTCTCCTCCTGGGGTGCATATGAAATCAGTCATTGTCACAGACCAACATGTCAGTTATCCATTGAGGGGTTTTGTCCGTGTAATTATGACGCTGAAAATTCTGTGGTCACAATAATGATAAAAAAATGCACCATGCTGAATACAATCTTAACTGCTGAGACTCCTATAATAAGGCAGGAAATATATCATTGAAATTACAATCAGTAAATTTGATCACTTGTTTCTCCATTAGAAAAAAACAGGAACACAAGTTTTTTAATGATCTGAAGTTGTTGTTCATGAGTACAATTACAAACACTGCATAGGTGTATATCAATCATTAACTTTTTCTCATTGTTTTCTTTGTAGGCACCACTCGGGAACCTCGACCTGGTGAAGTAAATGGCGTGGACTATACCTTCCTCAGTCAGGAAGAGTTTCAGGAACTGGAGAAGAGTGGGTGTCTTCTGGAGAGTGGTATATTTGATGGTAATAAAGACATTGCTTTTACAGTTCACAGTTCAAACTCAAAAGTACTGTAACTAGACTCACTCTTAAAATGGTATTCAAAATAATCTTAAGGATTTTGCCATCATATTTTATCAAAGTCCAAGATTTAGAATAGCTAACTAAAAGAGATTCATATAACCAAAGTTTGGCAATGTAGTAGTTAGTGTTGAAACAAAAGTATCTACTTTGGGTAATTTGAAAATTAGTTGTTAGTTTTTATCAATTTTATCACCTGTTATAGGTAACATGTATGGCACACCAAAACCGCCAAAAGATCCTCAGGGTCAGATACCTCGGCGGACAAGTTCCATAGGAGGTGGTCTGCCAGGGGCTCATCCCTCGTCAGAGGGCAAGAGACGGCGGAATCGCAGCAACACAGATATGACACCTAAATCTCCCGGCACCCCAAGAAAGATTCAACCTGACCCTCCGCCACGGGGGAAATCACTAGAAAGATCAGACAGCTCAGAGAGCCTCGGTCCACTTCCTCCAAACTGGGAAATGGCATACACAGAAGAAGGACACAAGTATTTCATAGAGTAAGATGGTTTTCATGATTAAAGTAGCCAGAGGTTTTATTGAATGTTTGTGGTAGTTTTGTAAATTGTTTAAAGGTCATGTGACACAAATTTTTGACCTCGAAATTTTCATATGAGTGAAAAATATACATCTTACTATGACTGTTTTACAAAATTCCGCAGGTAATTTTCATCTTAAAGATGTTTTTATAGCAAATTAAAATCCATATTTTACACACTTGGTCGCGCGCACCTGTCACGAGCGAAACCGGAAGTGACGCACATTTATCCCTTGCCACTTTGCACAGCTGCCTGGATTGCTTACAAAAACTTTAAAATTATGATGGAAAGAGAAAATGTAGACTGAATATAGTAAAAAAAACAAAATTGAACAAGTTAAGCTAACATCATGAATATACATTGAAGATTTTTTAAAATAATTTGAAATTTTGATGGAATAACGAAGCCAATGAGCAATATTATATAGAGGCTAGTTTAATCAGGGTTATAGAATTAAAAGATACATCAGTGAAAATATCTAGACTAAGAGAAATTTTTCAAGTAACTGATCCAAAAAGATTCTGAACATGCTTATTTTTGTCCGATGCAGTTTGTTGGAAGACTTGATTAACTAACTCGCATCGAGAGATTTTTTCCATAAAAAACATTCTCCCTACAGTGATGTGTTGCTTATTTGTCTATGGTATATTTTGCTTGAGGTACGTGTAAGTAATCTTTGACTAGATCTATGATTTTTTTTATTATAAATGCATATCTTTTTTGGGGGGCTTATTCATTCTTCATTTTTTATAGAATGATCAAAGAACAAATAATATGAAGAAGCCGTAAAAACTATGTCAAAATCATAACACAAACACATTGTTTTTGTTTTTTAATAATTTGTTCACATTTAGAAGTCGAATGATTTTTATTTTCATCATAAATAGATCCATTACATTAAATTATCTAATTAAAATATGTATTGTATGGAAGCTTCTTAACTAAAAATCATTCAGACATGTTAATTGGTCCAAGCTATTACATAATGTTTTCACAAGTGTGACTGATCAAAAGTAATACAATCAATTGGTTAGATCACTTGCCATAAAATTTTGCTATTTGTCTCAACTTTATCATTGATTGGGTCATAAAAAAGTTAATTGCTTTGTTTTGACAGCTATGCAGAATATACAAGGGTCCCATTTTGGTAGGTTAATTTGCATAAATCCCACAGTATAAGGCGTGATTTATGGATCTTTGACATTTCATTGGATATTCAGTTATAAGCAGACACAAATTTCTACTTGATGGACATGCCATGATATTATTTTTCAAAAAATATCCCAACGTGAAAATAAGACCCGCCCGCTTAGCTCAGTAGGTAGAGCACTGGATTAGTAATCCATCGGTCGTTGGTTCGACCCCTGGGCAGGGCAAAATTTCTCCGTGACAATTGTTCTGAGACATTGTGTCTTATGTTCATTTGTCTCTCACCGCTGATTCGGAGTTAATCATGTGGGAACAGTAGTCAGTCACTTGCGGAGAAATTGGCAATTACTGGTTAGTTATCCAGGAAAACCTGTTAGGTGGACTGACCGCTGAGATATAACATATGTTGAAATCGGCGTCAAACCCCAAAAACAAACAAACAAACGTGAAAATACACTGTACTGTGAATTTCCATTCCAGTGAAACATTTGTAAACACATTAGATCACCTAAATTCACTTCAATTTTACTACACTTAAATGAAAAAGAATTGTTTATGACGTAAATATCTAGTGAGGAAGTGTTACACAGCATGTAAAAACGTGGAGGAGACAGTTTTATATAGAACCACAACATGGAAGAAATTGGAATATTTATTAATCTCTCGGCACAAAGTTTGAAATTACTTATAAAAATCGAGAAGTAATCACATTATTTTATTTAATTTACAATTTATAGCATGTTATTTTTATATGTGTGCCTTTATCGTTGTTCTTGCACATGTGGTTTAGTGTTATTTTTTCATTTAAAAACAGATGTGTTATGAGCAGTGTAATTCTGCACTACTGCCTGGTACAGTAGGGATAAATCTACGTCACAGCCAAAAATTGCGGCGGAAACTACCGATGTCGAAACGGAAACAGCCGATCATCAAAAACACGTTTTTTCTTATCAAAAGCAATATTTTCGTAATTTCGCAGTTAAACCATTTTAATCAGTACATTATGATTATTTTGAATAGACAAAGTTGCCATAGTCGTGTCACATGACCTTTAAATGTATTTCAAATTCATCCATAGTTCTTCAGAAATGCCAACTGATAAATTAATCCTTTCAACTGAAAACATCATAGATTAAAACAGCATTTCAGTGTTTCCTGTTAAACATTAGGATGAATTTAGTACCTGTCTCCTTTTCTGTTAAAGGGATATACAGGCAAAAGTTTTATGCTTTCTTTCACGTTTCTTCAATCAATATACTATGAATGTGCTCGAAATAAATACAATGATCTCCTCTATTTAAATGAAAAACTGGGTGGTTTCCTAACCTGACCCATGTGGGCCAAGATAGAAAATTTAGATTTCGCGCTAACTTTTGCAGTGAATGATTGGACAGTTTAAGTACTTGTCACCATTCTACAGCAAAAAGCAACCCCAAAAAAAAAATGATTGGCTGTTTTTGTCACGTGATCTGTTTAAAATAACCATTTTGGTTTTACTTTCAGTTCAAGAACGTTCAAATATTTACGTTCAAGCCTGCATTTCACTTTATTTATATGGACAAACATACTGGGAATTTAAAGTTCTTCATATTGAATGTGATTTGAGCAAATTATATCAGTTTTAATTTTTTGGCATTCATTTGCCTGTGTATCCCTTTAAGTTATCAGGGTTTTAATTACATGAAGGCATCAACCTTAATTTTGCTTGCTTTTTTAAGAGCAGAGAACTTAAATGGTTTGAAAATGAATGACTGGTAAATTTAACTGAATTCATGAAAAAAAAAAAGATTAACAAAGAATGGCAGAAAAGCTTAGGTATATCCTTGCCATGTGCTTTATATAGCTTCTGATAGATTCCAGATGATTCTCAGTATAAATGCCTTGAAATTTACACTCATTCGGTTTTATAATGATGAAATCCAAACAGCAGCCTCTGTTGTGAAAGAATTGGTGTTTCATGTGTTGTGTATTTTTGGATTGTTTTAATTTTTGTTTCTGTTGAGTCAGTATTATTGTTAGCAATTTTATGACCTATTTAATGAATTCCTTGTTTCAGTCACAACACAGAGCAGACTCACTGGTTAGATCCAAGATTAGCTAACAAAACACCAGAAAGGAAGGGAGAAAATGGTATGTTACCTCCCTTAGATAAGTTTATTTCCCCCCAGTAGTGTGTGCTGTGTTATCTGTGTGGCTAGCTTTTATCATTTTACAGCCTCAAGAAATTGTAGTGGTCAACTTGAAAAAGAACAAAAGGAAAAATAGACAGTTGAAGGGTTAGAGAACTGAGTTAGTTTTGAATTACGAACGATCCTTCCTATGCCAATAAATCAGATCAGAAGGTAAAACAATTATGTGAATCACAAATTGAATATGCAATGTCTGTTTACCATTCATTTTATGAAAACATACATCAAGCATAAAGAGATGATATATACAGTAATAATGTTCAGAATCTCTCAGATAATTTGGAAAGCATTATAGACTCAGCTAAATATGAAAAAAGGTTAAATGTGATGACATGGTGGCTAAATCCCTGTCTTATTTCTTTTTCTGCAAGTTATATGCTCTCAGGATATTCAAACTTTACAAGATGGTTGGGTATAATGAGAAGATGACCCCTTTTATTTTGGGGTCAAGCTTATAGCTGATTTTGGGCCCATTGAGTCAAATGTCAAGCTCACAGGGCCTTCAGTGTGAAAATAATAGCTTATCTATAACTCAAGAATTACTGTACACAGAACCCTCAAAAACAAACTTAACAGGATGGTTTTGCATGTGTCGATTAATCTTACTGATTTTGTGCTCACTGATTAAGATATCAAGTTCACAGGAGCCTGTACTTCAGAAGTTGTTTTAGATCGAAGAACAAATAAATCGAGGAATTTTAAACACAACCCCAAATCCTGTTTTAGGCTCTCAGTGCTGACAGATTTTGGGGATTTTTGAAGGGGGACATCAGTGTCATTCTGATAGTTCTCATTAGTTAGTTGAAGTCTTTAAAGTGAAGTCTATGAAAAGGAAATGTGCTCAGTTTTTACATGGTTATTTGCTCTTGGCCAGGAAGTAGATATGTTGAATTGTTATGTTGTCATCCAGTTTGCCTTAGATTGATACATTTTATCCATCTAGATTTCTTGTTGGGTTGACCCAGTTCTTGGAGAGCCTGCAAAGAAAAGGAGGCATACTTTGAATTATATATTGAAAAAGAGGAAAACTTTCCTTTTAGCAACATGGGGTGTGATATACAGAATAATATGAACAATATTCCTTTTTTTATTGACCATATACTAATGATATGAATTTGCATGAATATTGTAGACTCCGATAGAAAGAACTCGAACGCTATTGGTGAGTTTAAGTTATAGATTCCCATGTAATGGAAAACAAAGTAATGACTTGTGAACTGTCCAGTAAAACATGTAGAATGTTAATGTGATGTATTGAAATTCTCTTCTGTATCTCTTACATGTTCTTGTAGATTTCCATTCTCTTGTAGAATTTCTAAAGTGAGGGGTATAAGCTAAAACTTCTATTTGTTGCAAAAGGCTCTGTCAGCTTCATTATTGAACAGCACTAAGGACTTTATTGCTTTTACCCCTTAAAACACTCACATACTTTTATTTTAGTCAGATTTCTTATATTCAAGAAAACAAGTTTATTGAGCTATTTTGGGGTATAAAACTGTTGTGTCAAGTCCGCATGCATTGTTAGAAGCATTTACTTATAATGTTACATTGTCACCAAAATATTCTGTAAGGGGCAGTGTTCTTATATTTAAACTTATAGACATTAACCATGGAGGAATTACTGGCTTTTAATTCAGAATGTATAGATATATCCAATACACCTGTCCTGTTTTGCATGGCATGTCTGTTTGCACAAACTATAATTTTTGTTGTTGTGAGTGTAAAGGTAGAAAAGTGCAAGTTTAGATAATTCCAGGTGTTTGTCTTATTGTTGTCATGATAAATAAAATTTATGAGACAGCCTTTGGGGTATTGCCCTGTTTTATTGGCAAGAGAAGGTAAATATTAACCCAACCTGGAAAAAAATGGCTGAAATATTACTCTTAGTGTTTCTTATAACAGAAGTTGTGGCATTTCAAAGCTTGATTATGATATTTCTTTCAAGTTTTATTTAGTTGTAAGGGCTTTACAGCAGTTAGAATATTACTTTGATGTAAATTATGTGGCTAATACATTTTTGACTTTGTCAGTTATCTCCCTTTGTTAATTATACATATGAAATAGCCAGTGATGTAACATTGCATATTTATTACACTTGATACTGGTATGTCACAAAGCAGTGAATTTACCCAACATACTCTTAATTATGGAGTCAATTGGGGACCAATTAAGGGCCATAAAAGTAGATCAATAGTTGATGTACCATTGCTTAATATGGCCCTGGTTTACCTTCAAGACTTGTTAGATGATTTTATTCCTTGTTTGCCAGATGGACAAGGAAAATATAGGAAATGTTATCTGAGGGAATAATTTATTTCCTGAAAGATTTTTGCTTAATGTGATTCACTCTGTTTCTAAATAAATTTTGGAAATGCTTATGTTTATGGCAATGTATATCAAAGGCACGGTTCACATGGGAGGTGAGGTTCTTCTTACTGTTAAAAGTACTTATAGAAAATGAATCTTACATGTTTTATTCAATTTATATTTAAGCTTTTCAAAATGCCATTCTGGGATTAGGTTTGCTGTTTGTTACTGTCTAAGACTTCAACCTTTTGTCAGTATTTTGGTAAATTTCCTATCTAGATTCTAAAGTGTAATTGCCTATTCAATACTTGCTTTGTGGTATTTTCTTCTTGTTAGTAATTAACAACTTTTTTCTGTACACAGTACTGAACTTTAAACTCAGTTTATACTGACTGACCTCTTAGCTCTGTTGTAGACAAGATTTTTAGTAGCAGAAATGGAGGGGGAAAAAAAGAAATCCTGGTTCTATTGTTCCTTTGTCTGTATTTTGATATATTACTCTGTTATTATCTTTACAGCATCTGAGTTCAGCTTCTTTGAAATGTTGAAAAGTAAGGCATACTCCCCTTTTGTTATCAAAAGTTGAGAAAAGCAGACACAATATAATCTGGGTTTGAAATGTTTACTTCTGTATTTTTTTTTTCAAGAGTTTCTTTTTTTGCATGTATTTTTAGAAGTCTGCTGAACTTTGTATATATCTTCTGATATATTTTCTTTTGTTAAAAAACTGAAGAAAGCAGTCTGTTTTTTTTTGTTGAGAGATCTCTGTAGGATGCAGGAAATGTTACCATTTAATTTCTTATGGAAACTGTAAACTTACATGAAATAAGGGGCGACTGTTTTTAAACGTTAAGTAAGTTTAGTCATTTCCTCCTGATTTCTCTGCATTAAGTGTTATAAGTAACAAGAAAGGAGGCAGATTATGTCGATTTTATGTTTTGTGGCACAGTTCCATTTGCCGTCTGCAACCTGTAAATGCAAGAGTTGTGTAGGAGTGATAAATCACAAGAAGTGTATATTTTTATTGATAGCAAGATGGGTTTTCTTTCCCTTTGATTTTGCCTTTGAGACAGATGTATGGGTAGGAAAACTATTGTGTCATGTAGAAACAGCCAACACAAACAGAAAATTTGTTCTTTGCTTAATTCTTCTGGGTAATTGGTGATATTTTCTGTTTTTATTAACCAGGTTTTCAATTTTGAAAATCCTGGTTATTAGATTGGGGTATGGCGGGCGGATGGGCGGATGGGCGGATGGGCGTCAAACGAAATTGTGTCCGCTCTGTAACTCTTCAACCCTTTGAAGAATTTTGATGAAACTTCAGACAAATGTTTACCACATCAAGATGACGTGCAGAACGCATGTTCCGCATGGCTGGCTCCAAGGTCAAGGTCACAGTGACATTAACATTGAAAATCCTGTCCGCTCTGTAACTCTTCAACCCTTTGAAGAATTTTGATGAAACTTCAGACAAATGTTTACCACATCAAGATGACGTGCAGAACGCATGTTCCGCATGGCTGGCTCCAAGGTCAAGGTCACAGTGACATTAACATTGAAAATCCTGTCCGCTCTGTAACTCTTCAACCCTTTGAAGAATTTTGATGAAACTTCAGACAAATGTTTACCACATCAAGATGACGTGCAGAACGCATGTTCCGCATGGCTGGCTCCAAGGTCAAGGTCACAGTGACATTAACATTGAAAATCCTGTCCGCTCTGTAACTCTTCAACCCTTTGAAGAATTTTGATGAAACTTCAGACAAATGTTTACCACATCAAGATGACGTGCAGAAATTGTTGTCTCATTATTAAGTATACTCCTTGCAGACAGTATTGTTAGCCGAAATTTACATCCTACTCATTATCATGTATTCTCATGAATATTATCTTTTCCTTCATGTCATGTTATAATCTTTTGAATATTCATAGCAATCTTCATTCCAAAATTCATACTATAGTATAGAATCAGAACAACATTTTTGAAAACCTGGTTTCGTGGCATTGCCATGTTTCTTGTTGTTATTGCAAGAAAGAAAATGAGTAGAAAAAAAAACTTTAAGGAAACATCTTTTCTTAGTGTAACAGATTTTGTAGCAAATCTTTAGAATTTTGTATAATAACATTTTACCAAAATAGTTTTTCAAAATAGTTTAAAGAGTTTTGATAAAAGAATTTCTGATGAATTTGCACTGCTATATTCATCTGATACAATATCAGTCTGTAACTAAATATTATATTAGATGCTTAAAATCTACTGTCTTAGGTGCATAATCCTGGGTTTCAAACCAGTACTGGCTGATCCGCCAATGCAGACTATTTACTCTACCGATAGTCTGCACTAGTCCATTAGGTCATCCTGACAAGTTTTGAACTGACAGGAGACTAGGACTTCAAGGCATCTTGGAGGTGGCATCTCTGACAGGCCAGGGTCATCAGAGATAAGTCTGTCTATCACTGCTCGAAAGTGACCAGTCTTTTGACCTCCCAAGCCATGTGAATAGTTTGACTATTCCTGGCTTGGCTCATGCTCCTCTGAGACTTGAACCTCCATGCCTGCAGACCGTCCTCCATATAACACGTTGGCGTTGGCCACGGTTCTCTGGAGAAGGTCCCTGACTTCAACCCCTCGCCTCATGGCGACCACAGCAGCAGTGAGGCCGATCAGGTTAGGTGCGGAGTACTTGGATGTGTGCCGGATGGTCTGGTCACCCACTTGGGCTTTGGAGAACTGGAAATAGGGCGCATCAGTTTCCAAAAGGATTCTGTCCTCCCTTACAGCTCGCAGTCCCCCAAGCTGAGTGTTGTCAAACCGATCCACCAACCTGGTATAACCAAAGTAGGTGTTGGGAAAGACGGAAGACCATTCCCTGACCATGTCCTCTGTTCCTGTGAAACAGTGCAGATGGATGCACTGATCTCTTGGGACTCTTGGCTGCAGATGGTAGAGCAACGTGGTATAAGCTTCACTGACTTGGCCAGAGAGCTCCATACCCCTACAATGCACAACAAGTACATGCCTGTTCTTCAGTAGAGGCAGTGCCCTACTCAGTACCCTCTGCTGGTTTCCCCAGAACCTGGGAGGCACAGTTTGGTCAATGCCTATTTCTCCGAGACCAACCACTTCAGGCATATCCAGCAGGTTCTCCATCCTGCGCATAACCTCATTTGTCACATCGTTGACATCCTTGGGATGCAAGCCAATGGTGACATAGAGTCCCTCCTGATGCAGGGTCCGCACCAATTCTTCTGAAGGATAGGTAGCTGGGTCACAGAAATTGGCCACAGCTCCTACTAACTTCACTTGCCAACTGGGACTTGGAGTACCGATCACCTCATGGATTTCAGGTAACTTGGCACCTGGCATCCGCATGACACCCTGTAGCCGGTCCAGATGGAAATGGCTATCAAATCCCTCCGGAATTTCAGCTTGGCTGACTTCCCGCACAGAAGGCTCCAGGTCGTGAAACTGATCCATCAAACTCTGACGATGCCTTGGTTCAAGCTTGGCTATGACAACCATCAAGGCACGCCAGTGAATGAGGGAAGCCAGAGAATTAAGAGGGGCAATGGTGAATCGACCAGGAGGATTCTGCATCAACTCCCGGGATACATCAACCATCTCCTCACTCTGGCCAGTAGTCACTTCCCTATTACTCTCCGGGGTAATTTGCTCAGTGCTGTTAACATACACTGCCAGGTCTTCGAGCTTGGCTCGATTTCCCAGCAGCCAGCCAGCCATTAGCTTTAATGCAGCTACTCGTTTTCGGGTTACTTCCTCCAAGTCTCTGCCCTCTTCAAACAGATTAGGAATGTGGTGCTGGAATGCATGGGCCCTCGGATACGCATTAGACTTATCGCATTCCGATACCAAGCATGGTTGCCCCCTCTCCAATCTGCGTTGACCTTTCACGATTTGCCCCTGCTGCTGTTCCACTCTGTCTACTGGTGACCTGAACCTAGGGTTTGAACCTCTTGGTCTTCCACCAGGTGACCTGTACTTATCAGCTGGGACAGTTATTTGTAACTTGCCGCCTGCTGTTTCAGTTGCAGATCTATCTACGTCTCTTCCAGACCTGTCCCTTGGTGGTGCTGCCGCCTTCCCTCCCTTCCTTCCTTCCCTTGACTGGCTACTCACCACTGAGGACTTTGGTCCTCGGTAAGAACCACCTTCTAAGGAGGAAGTCCTTCCACGTTTCTCCCCACGTTCCACGGAGGACTTTGGTCCTCGGTGACTGTGGCCTGAATATGTGGATGTTTTGGGAACAGCACCTCTGCCCCTTGCCTGATGTGGAGGCTCCGCTATTTCATCTAGGCTTCTGCTTTGCCTAGAACTAGCATAACCTTCTTGTGGGAGGTCCACAGTCATACCACGGCCGCGAGGCTGTAACATGGGTGCCTCTAGCTTAGAGCGATGGCGCCTCCTTGTTCGCCTCCGCTGACTATGGGTCTGAAACTGTTCCTCTCGACCACTGACAGGCTCCTCTCTAGGCCTGGGCTGGACATGTCTCTTCTTGACCGGGGAGGGATATCTAAAAGTAGATACCCTTTCTACACCCTGCTCCCCTGGCAATGGCTCTTTAACTAGGCTATCCTGTCCCTCAGGCTCAATAGGCGTTGGCCTATCAACCTCCATGGGCTCGACTGCTGCCTGCACAGTGCTTGGCACTGACTTTCCAGCATCAGGACAACCAACGTCATCCACCATCCTGAGAAGATCCTCCTCTGCACCAGATGATAGGGAGGAACCTGCTTCTTCCTGCCTTGTGACAGTTGCAGAAGCACTCCTAGCCTCTACAGCCAACCTCCCCTGATCTTCCACAATGGAGCTGATCGTTGGATCTAGCTTCTTACGGAAGTCAGTTGAAGCTGTAGGCAACTCCTGAGAGCAAGGCTTGGCCTTCTGTCTCTTCCCAAGGATGGAGATGTTAGCACATATCCAGTCATGACTTTGGAATTCGAGGGTCCAAGCTTCCTTTGCCACAACTTTCAACCACTCACCGGCCCTAGCCTCCCTAGCCAAGCGAGCCTGACCAAGTAGAGCCTGGGATTTATGTTCGTGTGTGCCCCTTTTGCACATCATCAGGTTGTACACGAGGGTTTTAGAAGGGCAAAGGACCCTCTGGAAATTACTTTCCTCCACCTCCTCCAGGAAATCTTTGCTTCCGGAAACGCCCTCAGCCATGACTGAAAAATACAAAAATAACAACAACAAGATTAACAAAGGACAAGAATTAACGAGCTTTGCAAGTTTCACACTTGTACTTGTTAATATCCAAGGCATCTGTTGCTGTTATGTTGACACAGGAACCATGATACCATTCATCACAGTAGTCACACTGGATCATAAATCTGCCTTGCCAAGGTTTCCTGCAAAAACAATAAGGTGTCTTATCCTCCCCTTTGGAAGGATCCTCAACTACAGGATTATCCTGCCACTGTTTTACCCATGCAGGTAACGTTCTATCATGGCAAGGTTTCAACCTATCATGGTTAACCACAAAAATTGCATTCCGCAATTTCACCCTGAAGAGAGAAACTGACAGTTTTTTGATTATGACAGCTGGGCCCTTCCAAGGAGAGCACAACTTTTTGCACTTCCCCTTAAGGGTAGCTGAGTCTAACAGATAGACTACATCGCCTTCCTCATACTGTCTTTCAAGTATTCTCAAATCATAGTTTCTCTTCATCCGATTCAGAGATGTCTTAAGCGTGGTCCTCGCTGTGTCATGTGCTTGCTGCATTTGACCAGTAAGCTTAGCTACAAAGTCATCTGCATTAGCACTGTTACCTTTCATATGTGGGAACATGACATGAGCAGGCACATTCACCTCCCGACCCAACATCAGCTTGTTGGCTGTGAAGCCGGTATTACGGTTCACTGAAGCCCTGATTGCTCCAGCCAGTTGCTGCAAATGCATGTCCCACTGATTTTGTTGTTTCCCAATAAAGCACCGTACAGCATCCATCAAAGTTCTGTTATACCTTTCCACCTGCCCATTTGCCGATGGACGATAAGGAGTTGTCCTTGCCTTATGAATCTGTAGTTCTTCACATAAGGCAGTGAACAACTTCGACTCAAAATTACGCCCTTGATCGGTAAACACCTGCAGGGGACACCCGAACCTTGAAAAGAAGTGATCTACCGCAGCTTTAGCTGTCACTTCCGCTGTCTGACACGGTAAAGGAATACACTCAACCCACTTGGTGAATTGGTCTACCATCATGAGAATGTATTCATTACCCCTTGGTGTCTTCGGTAAGGGACCCATGAAGTCCAAATGAACTCTTTCCATGGGTGCGCTAGCCTGGTATTCTTTCATACCACAATGACCATACCTATCGGCCTTCTTGTTGCGATTGCAAACATCACATGTGGTCACATGATTTGCAATATCCTGGCCCATGCCATACCAGAAGAATTTCTCCTTTATTCTGGCCTTGGTCCTTGCAACACCCTGATGGCCTCCTGATGGTATGTCATGATTCCACCGAAGAACCAATTCTTTCAGCTTACTGGGAATTACCAAATCTTTCTCTTCAGTATCACCCCTGTTCCTATACAGGACTTTGTCTATAAGTAAGTACTGTTCCTTATTCAGCCAATGGGACTTAGCCGCAGGGCTGGCAAGGAACAACTCACTTTCCTTTGGCTCAATCTTATTACTCAGCCAATTCAAAATGATACTCAAATCATTATCCTCGGCTTGAGCCTCTACAACATCAGTGATACTGAAGCCCCAGCACGAGTTCTGACAACTGGTGCCGACGGTGGAGGTTGTTCCGCAACTGAGAACCTGTACCCTCTCCACCATTATAGCATCAATGTGTATGTTCTCGATGCGGGCAGAGAATATGTCTTTGGACATATTTGCTCCGCCGCTAGCTTCTAGCACCATTGACTTCTGGGTCATGACCGGATCTCCAGAACTTACACTCATCACACTCGGATCATTGCTCCCTGTGAAAACATGTGACCCTTGTGACCGTGGGAGTGCTGACGTCCCGATGGATCTGCAACTCCCCTCCAGGTCATCGGCCCTTGTGCGATGATCCCTTATGACCCCTTCAGGGTCAAGTTTGATCTTTCGCAGCCCTTGCGATGCCAAGAGAGTTGCCTCATCGACGTCCCTCGTGAACGAGGCCCAATTCCGGTCAGCCCTTGCACAGTAATCACATCCCCCACAAGGCAGCTCACTCAATCCAACCCCGGAGACATACTCATCACACTGCCGCGGTACCGGTACCCGCGACAGTGCATCAGCGTTTACATGCCTCCGGCCAGCTCTATGTTTCAGGATCATGTTGTACTGAGACAACTCCTCCATCCACCTCGCTAGCTGTCCCTGTGGTTCTTTGAACCGCAATAACCATGTGAGGCTAGAGTGATCAGTTCTCACTGTAAACGGTCGACCCAGCAGATAATGTCTGTATAATCTGGTAAAACGGACTATCGCTAGAAGTTCCTTTCGTGTTGCGCAGTATCTGCGCTGCTCTTTGGACGGCGCAAAACTACCATATGCAATCACCTTCTCGTTACCATCCTGGAGTTGAAGCAGTTCAGCCCCAATTCCCAGGTCACTGGCATCTACATCGAGAATATACTCATCTTTGTGATTGGGAAGAGCCAACACCGGTGGTGAAGTTAGGGCTTGTTTCAGAGCTATGAATGCCCTCTGCTGGTCTTCTTCCCACCTGAACTTATTCTTCCCAATGACAGAATACAGTGGCTCTGCTAATTTAGAGAAGTCTTTGACAAAAACTCTATGATAATTAGCAAGCCCCAACCAGCGTTCTACGTCTTTTGAACAGGACGGCGTTGGCCAGTCATGTATTACCTGGACGTTTTCCTTTGACATGGAGAGCGTGTTGCTACTTACCATTCTGCCAAGGAATTCTACTTCACGCTGGAAAAAGATACACTTCTTGGATTTAGCTTCAGCCTGTACTTCCGAAGTCTAGACAGTGCATCAGCCAAATTGGTTAAATGGTCCTCAAAGCTTGAGCCAAGAACCAAAATGTCATCCAAAAAGGCAAGTACAGTCTGCCAATTGAGACCTCTAAGCACCAGGTTCATCACACGTGCAAAGGTTGCAGGTGCATTACATAAACCAAAACCCATCTTAACATGCTCAAACAGCCCATACTTGGTAATGAAGGCTGTTTTCTTGCGATCTTCTGCCTTGATTCTCACTTGCCAATAAGCTGAATTGGCATCTAACTTTGAGAACCAAACACTGCCAGCAAGAGTGTCAAGGCAGTCGTCCACTAACGGCAAAGGAAAGACGTCTTTGACCGTCACATTGTTCAGGGCTCTGTAATCAATACACCACTGAACTGAACCATCACGTTTCCGAATTAGAACAGGAGCTGAAGCCCATTCAGAAACTGATTCCTGAATGACTCCTGCTTCAAGCATTTTCTTTAGGTGAGCCTCCTCTTCCCCCGCAAAGCAAGCAGGAGCTCGCCTCATGCGTTGCTTTACTGGCCTTGCATCACCTGTGTCTATTCCATGTTCCAATTCCGTGAAGTTCCCCAGGTCAAATTCATCTTTCGCAAAAACATCTTGAAATTCAATTAGCAACTTAGCTAACGAAAGGCTTTGGCCTTCAGTTAAATGCTCCTTGGAATTTTCAAATGTTTCCTGCAGATGGCTGGGAATCTGGTCAGGAATGGAATTTATTCCCTCCTGCACCGACTGCACCCGCATGAGTACCTGGCTTGAATGGTCAAGTTCAGGATATTCTTTCACCGGGTACGCCCTGCCAATCTGCTTACCCTTCTTTAATAAGCGGTAACTGTCGGTGGCATTTACCACACACATCACTGGAATTGTTCCAGCTGCGCGTACCACCCTTGGGACCAGTACCTTTAAACCATCAACAGGTTCAATAAAGTAGTCAGGCATAGGGTCACTAGACTTGCATATGACCCTAACCACGGAGTTTGGTGGAACTACCTGTCTCCGTCCTACGACCACCCTGGCTACAATAGGAACACCTTTTTGGCTGCCCATATTCAGTTGGATCATTTGTCCATCAAAGGTCAAGGTTCCCTGACCCATGTCCAATATGGCTGCCCCCCTGTTGAACAAGATATCAAATCCCAGCAGCATTTCCTGTTCAATTGGTGCTACGTACACTTCTTCGCTGTACCACTTCTCACCAATTTTCAACCGAACTGGACCTACAACAAATCCTTTCATGGACATCTGACGTCCAGCAGTAAGGAGTTTCACCTCCCTTATCTTTTGTGGTTTCCGCTTCAGCCTGTTATACAACCTATCCGAAATGATAGTAACCTGAGCCGCTGTATCCACAATGGCCTCCACAGTCTGGTCACCTACCTGTATTTCCATACTAAACTGGGACACAGACTTCAACTGGCACACTGTAACAGCATCTGGCTCTCCATCCCCTGTCATTTCCGGTTGACCCTCAGGCTGCCTGGAAAGACCACTCCTTATATTAGTTGTAGTCCTGCTGCTATTACATGCTTGTTCTGATATCTCAGTACTCAAGTTGGGTCCTTGGCCCACAACTTTTTCCTGTTCTATCTCACCCCTTGCTTGGCAAGAAGAGACTTCACACTGATGACCTCTAGCGCTAACTGGAAGGACACCCTTCAGGTCGTTCTTGCAAAGGGACGAGGTTCGACCTACTGCCCCGACCCTTTCTCGTTTAAATCCGACCTAGGGTTTTGTTGAAGGAGAGGGCAATCTTGCTTAAAGTGGCCTCTTTTCCCACATTTGTAGCAAGGGCCCATACCCCTCTTTTTCCTTCCATTGGATGGGTTTGGCCTCTTCCAGCTTTGGCTGTCAGATGTCTTGGCCTTTTCGTCTAACTTTAACACCATCCGATCAAAGCTTTTTTGAAGCTTATCAATGGCAGCTTCCAAGGAACTAGTCTGAGAAGGAGTAGCTTTGGCTTGTGCCCCCTCAGAAGATGTTCCCTGCACCGCCCGTACAGAAGCACTGTCATCAGCTGTTTCCTTGCTGGTACGTTTCTTTGAGCGGCCATATACAGATTGATGCAAATGCTGAAACCACCTAATCTTGTTCATGGCCTGCTCCATGGTTGATGGCTTATCCAAAGCAACCGCTAAACCAGCGTCTTTATCTGTAAGACCCTCGCAGAATTTAATGACAGCCTGTCTATTAGAATAATGCTCAGGCAGGTCCTTAAAAGCTCTTGTAGCAAGGGTCATAACTCTATCAGCCCAATCATCAAGGGACTCCCCCTGATTCTGGAACGATTGCTGGAAACGCGCTTGGGCTGTTTCAGCAAGCTCACGGGCTCCAAATCTGTGCTCAAGCTTGTCCAGAAGCTTGCGATAAGAGATTTTCTCTTTTCTTTCCATGATGATAGCATGGAAATCCGCAGCCTTCCCTGTCAAGCACCAGCACAGGCCATCCAAGCACTCGTCCGTGGTCCAATCGCATGCTTTGGCATAACGAAGGAACTTGTGCTTGAATGCTAGCCAATTTCCTTTGCCATCATACTGCAAAGTTTTCGGTAGTCCCCGAATAAAAGAAGCAGTATGTGACTTCTTCGTGCTTTTTGCAACCTTCCGTTTGGCAGGCAAAGTAGTCGCATCTGATGAGTCATCGTTGGAATCATCATCAGATGAGTCCGCTGCCCTAGGAGCTGGTGTTGTCTTAGGACGAGCACCCAGACTCAAAGGCTTAGCCTTTTGAGAAAGGGGCTCACCCCCACTGCCAGCAGGTGTAGCACGAACCATCTCCTTGGCTACCTTTAACACCTTCCTGACCGCTGACCAATTTGCAGCAGAAGGAGCTGGCTTAGACCAGTCGATGTCCTCATCAGACTCTTGTTTCATAAGATCGTGCAGAAGGCGGTCTTGTCTAATACTGTCCTCCGCCTCTCTATCCGAATCCTGCTGGACCGGAGAGGGCACTGGGGAAAAGTATTCCTCCATTGAAAATGGTAGGTCATGGTTAGGCGTAAAGTCAAGCTTGTCAACTATCTCATCGTCCAAGCTTCTTCTCAGCAGGTGTTCAAGCACACTGCGAGTCAAGCTTCCCCGGCTATTACGCATAGTAATAATTGCCCTGGCTGACTTGCTACCAATGCCTGGAACCCTTTGGAGTTCTTCCTCAGTAGCAAAGTTGACTTTAATCACTTCAGATACCTCAGCCATAGCCTCAGCCATTGTTTAAAACCGTAGCCAAAGAATGTTAGACGACTAATGTAAACTAAGATACGAATTGGTTGTCAATTCGTATAACAAGTTTCAATTACGTCTGGCTTTCAGCACTAAAATTTATTTCAAGTCCCAAGTCGTTAGACAATGGACTAATAAATTTATTACAACTGCTTAGATATATTCACCGTCTTTGACTAAATGAATTACAAGCAGTTAATTCCTACAGGAAACCTATTTTAAGAAAATTTATCTAAACAGAATTAAAATACTAACAAACATATTTCAATATCTTAATTAATAAATTCAAAAATAATTTATTAAAAGAAATAAACGAACCTGACTTCGTATGCTAGTTATTCAACGAGGAACTTGGCCTCAAGTTGAAATAAGTGAAAGCAAAGTAAGGACTTAGCCGTTACTTATGCACTATCTTTCAAAGTCAGCTGTCCGGTACTCACGTGACCTTAAAAAGAGAAGAAATTATTTTGGTAGCTTCTGATTAAATCAAAATTACTCTACAAAATAATTATTCCAAAACAAATTCTAATAATGTTATCAGAATTTACACAAAATTTCCTAGAAAGTAATAAAACTTACATTCCTATATCCTGTAAGAAATTAAATAATATTTCATACTCAAATCAACCAAGCTTAGCTGGCTCAATCTGTATGAACTGCTGATTTAATTCTGAACTTCAATGCAGATGTCTTAAACAAGCTGCAAAGGACCAACCAATGTGCTGTAACATTTAGTTGTGTTCAACCAGACTGTCTGGGCGGAAATGCTTGGCTTTCCGGCCGCGCATGCGTAGAGAGTTCAATACATCTAAGTTACAAAACTCGCCACAAAAGTACCTAAAACAATACTTCTTGGCAAATTACCCAGATACAAAGGCCAACTGTCCAGTACACAAACGATCCAAACCGACAGCCACTCTTCCCCCTCTCAAATTATCGAAATATAAAAATTCCAATAACGAGCCAGCGAAATGTTTTCGCCTGAGTGAGCCGCAAGATTTCCCTTCGGATCTTTCAGAATTCCTGTCTAATCGACGTGAATTCATCCATTTATTGTCTTCTGAGTTCACTGACGAACAATTATTTTTTTTCTTTTAACCTCATACTTATCTTAATAATTGACATCTATTGCACCTGCTTCTTGTGTCCCCCACCCCAGTGCTGGTGACGTTGAACCAGGCTTACAATTTATTTTTTGTAAAAAAAAAAAAAAAAAAAAAAAAAAAAAAAAAAGAATGTATAGAAGAACATAATTTCATCCCATCAGTCTGGGGAAAAAAACTACATGGAATTGACAAATTATTAATTGCTTCTAGAACAGATAGTGTTCCATGTTTAATAGACAGTTGCAAGTGTAAGGCTGTCACTCATTATTGTTTCAGCCATCACTCAGACTGAACTCACTCATTCTTAACATTGCTCCCAGCCAATGTTATAGACTTGCCAGCAATCACATTCTACTGCAATTGAAAAAATCTCAAAGATAAATTGCAGCAGTGAATTGACATTGTCCCACATGATTCCATATTGAACTTAATGCAGACATGATATTCATCTGGAAAAAAAAAAGATGGCAGAAGTGAATGGACAGACATGATAATTATTCAGATTGCTGTTTTAGTTCTGTATGGAAAACACTCTCATGCTAGTTTCCTGCAACGAAAAAGATACTTTTTTGTATTTATATAATATACATATACATTTAACAATTATCTTGGTAATAGTTGTTTATCACAAGCTTATAATATTTTAATAATCTGTAAAAAAAGTCATATTGGTATCCATATCACTGGATGGTAGGTTTGCGATAGTTTGACCTCTCCAGTGCTGCCGTTTATGTTACTTACCATTGCATTATTATTTACAGCTCAATAGTGTTATATAGTACATGTTTAGTGTGTTTTAAAGTCTAATGTTTTACAAGTAACAAAATATCTGCAGGTCTTGGGCAAGTCTACCAGGTTTGCTGGTAGAATCATATCTGCATTCTTGCGGGATATTGTCAGACATGCATGAAACAATGCAATTACTGGCACCATGTATTGTGTTTCATAATGCACAGATCTCAACAGCTATCTTCACCCTGAGTCTGGCTTGCACTGATAATTTCTTTAATGTAAACTGCTTATGAAAAAAACAATAACCTAGAAAATTGCTGTTAAATTTCTGCTGCACCAGTTATATCAAAGCTGATAGTTTCATTATGAATTTAATAGGTTAGTTATTTAATTGTTATCTCCTGCTTTTGAACTTCAATGATTTAGTGGCGCTATATTCAAATGCTGAATAATTCTTCTTCCTTCTTTCATTTTTCTTCATTTTCTCATAATTTTACAATGAGGATGCTTAAATTATTATTATGTAGACATTTTTTAATTTTTTGGCTTTGTTACAATGTTTTGAGAAGAAATAGAATAAAATTTTGATGGATGAATGCAAAAAAGGGCTATCAGTAGTACTTAATTTTTTTTTTTTAACATTTACCTCTTACATTGTGCTTACCGTATTCGCCCCAATCTAGCACCCAGGGGGCTTAGAAAATTTGAGAGGTGGGCACTTAAAGGGGTTCTAATATAAAACCTAGTATCTAGTTCAAGACAGAAGTGTCTGGTGCAAATAAAGTCTGACTTTGGAAATCACCGACTCCAAGTCCTGAAATAGTCATAATGTAGACTAGGGTAAATTGATAGGAGAGAATATCAGTGTTATGCCAGTGGCTACCACAGACAGTCTCCTGGTCATTTTGGTCATCTTTGGCCACAAAAATAGCTCAAAAACTCAAGAATGTCCCGGAGTGAATAAATTTCTCATTCACAAAATGGAATCGGGATGACTTTAGTTTCCTTTTATGGAGAAAAAGCTTGTATCATGACATGATTTAAGAGATCATCTAAATTAACTACACTGCTGTTCCCCAGGGGATATCTGGACTTGATTATCAGATCAATGCTGGCCCCAAAACATGTATTTTCACTTGAAATTGTAACAGGCAAATGATGGCTTTGTTTCGATGATTTTTTTGTGTGTGTTCAGCTTTATTTCATTATGTCTAGTGATAGTGTTTGATGAAAAAGAATATGGCACAGAACTCAACAGTAGTAGTGTTTGAGGAGTTTATTTGTAAGATTCAAAAGGAAAGTTACCATGCAGGAGATTTTAATGTGGTGTGGGTTTTATGTGGAAATTTGATTTAGGAATTTGATTATACTTTGAAAGAAAAACTTTAGTCATGTAATCAGTTTTAAAACAATAACTATGGCTCAGTAGAATGTAAACTAGGCAACATGAATTGTGTAAAAATTAAAGAAGAAATGTCATTTTATTTATGAATTATTTGATCCATCAGAAAATAAACCAGTAAAATACTTATGTCTCAGAAATGATTTAAAAAATATGTGCAAAAATTGAGGAGAACAAGAAAATATTGCTCCAAGTCAATAAGTTTATAGGACAAAATTTGAATAGGGATAAATTTTCATTATTTAGGTAATTATGATTGGGTTACAGGAAATCTAGTAAATTGTTGATACTGATATTGAAATGATTCATAAATGTCTCAATTGTATGTAATAAAATTGGCCATTTGTTTGATTTGGTTAAAGATGAATTGGCTACATTTGGTTCAGTGTTTCCTAGTTTTGTAAACATTTGTGTGTCATAGTTTGCGAGAGTACTATTATTTTGTCTTTTTTGTACAAGTTATAGTGTATTTTCGCATGTTGCCGAGCAATAGAAATTTAAGAGTTATAACATTTCAAGTGATTGACTGGTCAAATTGATTAATTAGCAGAATGATTAAGTACAAAAAGTATGTGTAGGAATGGTGTTAATGGGATAGTTATAACCTGAAAAAAATGTGGGAGTCTGAACATTTTTATGATGGGAAAAAAAGAGTAGATAATGGTTTCGTATACTAAAATGCTCTGTTGGTTTGTCAGTATAGATGTTTAATTCATTTGAAAAAAATTCTGTTTAAGAATTTTGCTGTGATTACTGAACAAGATTTTTGTATGGATTATATTAACATGTGAAAGAGAAAAGGAATTTACAGGATTCAGCCTAGGATTTTATTTTTTCAGGCTTATAACCTCTCTTAATTGTATAATCATTGAGTTTTATGATTTGTTTTTCCAGGTTTGAAAACCTTGTAAGATGATAGTTTACCTGTGTGATATTTGGAAGAAGTAAATTCTGCCCCAAAAAGTTGGTTTGATTAATACCTTTAACTGGCATTATTTACTTTTAATCCTTAGCAGATTATCATTTATCCTGAGCAAAACCCATAGATTATCCTTATCTGTTGAAGTTTATTTTATAAAGATCAGGGAAACAGGAGTCTGTGTTCTTTTGAAGTGATGCTAGAAAAAAACTTGACAGATAAATGAATATGTCAGTGTAAATATTTATCTTCTTGTAGACCAGAGTTCAGTTTCATGTTTTGGATTGCAGAATCTTGATAAAAAATCCACAGTGTTAAGATTAACTAAACTTTAAAGGTTCACCAAATTTTCTAGGAAGTTCATGCACTTTGATGATGTTTAGCATGAAGTTTTTTAACTTGTTGAACCCAGTTTGTAGATTACAGCAGCACAGAAATGCGGAGAGTTTTGCCCCTTTTTTTTATTTCATTTCTTTCTAAGGACTTGCTCTTTTGTGTTTTAAGAAAAAATGTTTTTGCCAGATTTCAAGTCATATTGCTGTCATCATTTGTAAGCATAACAATTGTCTTTGTTATTGCTTTTGTTTCATCTCATTTCAGAAGCTAGGTGATATATTGATGATATAAGAAATTGAAGTACCTTAATTGCTGTCTTTTATGGCACACTATTACCTGGTTAAGTGAAAGTCGTTTTACTTTGCCATTGGGAAAAGTCATCTGTTTGCAGTTGAGGTATTTAACAGAAGGCTATTGCTTTGTTCTTGTCTTGTTTTTTATTTGTTGATACTGGCATCTTGTCATTGGATGTTTGTAAGGTTTGCCAAGTGTAAATTTATTGTGTGCACATTTAAACATTTTCAAGAGACAGCTGCTTAATTTAACAGAGCATAGAGTGAAAGTTTCTGGATTGCTTCCAGAGGTATATATATCACAGCAAATGTATATATTAATTTCATCAGGTTGAGTCACATGGTCTGCTTGATAATATCATTCTTATCTGTTGAAAGATGTTTAAACTTATGTCGGCAAAAAATAACAGAACCTTTGAGACATATGGCGGGTGAAGGTTCAGGGCCGACAACGTACACCGTATCATACACAGTATCAGTGCATTGGCACCCAGGAGAAAGTAGGAATGCTTAACAACGATCTTGGGGCTGTCTTTTCTTCTTGCTTTTTGATTGGTCGAAGTTTTCTGTGAAGAAAAGCATTGAAAATAACAGAAAGTGTATAATACCATCTTGATCTTTCTTTGTGAGGGAGAAGTTGAGTGCTGTCCAGACTAATTTTGCCTGAACACGCACATTTTATTTTGCAATATTTTCAAGAACAATGTGCTAGACTAATTTCTAGTTGTAAAAAGCATCATTGTCAGTTTTGTCTTGCCTGAGGGTAATGTCTGTTGATTTTCTTCGCATTGATTCTTCTGTTATATTTGCTCCTTACAGAGAGAGAAAGAAATTTATGACAAAGGAATTCTGTTGTCCTTCAGTATATTTTTTTTTGCAAGAAACAAAAGGTGTGATGCAATTAAAAAAATGGGATTTTAGGGGAGAATATTCATGTCCTTCACCTGTAGACTCTGTTGTATTTTTTGTTGTTGAAGAATTGGTGATTATCGTAATGTAGAGACTTAACATTTTTTGCCAAGATGAGCCCATTTGTTATACACTGTTGAATCTGACTTCTAAATGAAAGGGAGAAAAGGCCATAACCCTTTGATTAAGGCAATGTAAGAGTGCTTAAATTGAGTATCTGTTGCAAAATCACAGTCACTGAATTCACTGTTTACTGTAATGCTCTAAAATTTTCTAGCTTACTGTGGTTGATATCTGGGAGTTTCATGGATGTAGATAAGGTATGATGGAACTCTTGTGTGCCCCTGTATAAACAGGGATCTCAACAAATGAGAATTGATGTGTAGATTCTTATCATGCTTATTGTGTCTTGGTGCCAGATGTCTCCTACATTTGGGTTGAAATTTCACTTTCCACATTGTCCTAGTCTGGCTTTTATTTCAGCATCAGCGGCTGCTAAATGTCATTCTCAGGCACTGATAAAATATACATTTTGAAGATTGCAGTTCATAATGGAAGGTTTAAAGTTGAAGCAGGATTATTAAGGAAAATTTTTGATATAATTCTATCTTATTAAAAACCATAGTGTTGGAAGAGGTATTTGTTTGAATGCAGGGTTTTAACTATGAGAAGAGGTGCTTTCGAAATGGGATTTACTAGGTGTTACTATAAGATTTTAACTTAAAATTAACTTCACTCTGGAAATTCTGAAATTCACCTTCTGAAATCACTACAGCTAGGCTGATGGTTGGATATTGTTCTCTTTTCTTTTTAGCTCACCTGAGCACAAAGTGCTCAGGGTGAGCTTTTCTGATCAGTCTTTGTCCGTCGTCCGTCGTCCGTCGTCCGTCAGTCCGTCCGTCCGTCCGTCCGTCCGTCCGTCGTCAACTTTTCATTCAAACGACATCTCCTCTGAAACCAATGGGGCAAATTTAATGAAACTTGCCTGGGATGTTCCTTGCATGAAGCTCTACCAAGATTGTTCAAATGGTTCTGGTCCATTGCATTTCTGGTTCACTGGAGCTAAAAATAGATTTTATAAGTTGGATCTTTAAAAATCTTCTTCTCCGAAACCACAAGGCCTGGAGCTTTGATATTTGGTATGAAGCATCATCTAGTATACCTCTACCAAGTTTGTTCAAATTATGTCCCTGGGGACAAAACTGACCCCACCCCAGGGGTCAGTTGATTTTACATAGAGTTATATAGGGAAAACTTGAAAATCTTCTTGTCAGAAACCACAAGGCCTAGAGTTTAGATATTTGGTATGTAGCATTGTCTAGTGAACCTCTACTAAGTTTGTTCAAATCATGGCCTCTGGGTCAAAAATGGCCCCGCCCCGGGGTCACTTGTTTTACATAGAGTTATATAGGAAAATCTTAAAAAAATCTTCTTGTCAGAAACCGTAAGTTATAGAGCTTAGATATTTGGTGTGAAGCATTGTCTAGTGGACCTCTACCAAGTTTGTTCAAATCATGGCCTCTGGGTCAAAAATGACCCCGCCCCAGGGGCCACTAGTTTTACATAGAGTTATATAGGAAAATCTTAAAAAATCTTCTTGTCAGAAACCGTAAGTTATAGAGCTTAGATATTTGGTGTGTAGCATTGTCTAGTGAACCTCTACCAAGTTTGTTCAAATCCTCTCCTCTGGGTCAAAAATGACCCCGCCCCCAGGGGCCACTAGTTTTACATAGAGTTATATAGGAAAATCTTAAAAAATCTTCTTGTCAGAAACCGTAAGTTATAGAGCTTAGATATTTGGTGTGAAGCATTGTCTAGTGGACCTCTACCAAGTTTGTTCAAATCCTGGCCTCTGGGTCAAAAATGACCCCGCCCCAGGGGCCACTAGTTTTACATAGAGTTATATAGGAAAATCTTAAAAAATCTTCTTGTCAGAAACCGTATGTTATAGAGCTTAGATATTTGGTGTGTAGCATTGTCTAGTGGACCTCTACCAAATTTGTTCAAATCCTGGCCTCTGGGTCAAAAATGGCCCCGCCCCGGGGGTCACTTGTTTTACATAGAGTTATATAGGAAAAACTAAAAAATCTTCTTGTCAGAAACAAGAAGGCCTACAGTTAAGATATTTGGTATGTAGCATTGTCTAGTGGACCTCTACCAAGTTTATTCAAATCATGGCCTCTGGGTCAAAAATGGCCCCGCCCCGGGGGTCACTTGTTTTACATAGAGTTATATAGGAAAATCTTAAAAAAATCTTCTTATCAGAAACCGTAAGTTATAGAGCTTAGATATTTGGTGTGTAGCATTGTCTAGTGGACCTCTACCAAGTTTGTTCAAATCCTGGCCTCTGAGTCAAAAATGGCCCCGCCCCAGGGGCCACTAGTTTTACATAGAGTTATATAAGAAAATCTAAAAAAATCTTCTTGTCAGAAACCGTAAGTTATAGAGCTTAGATATTTGGTGTGTAGCATTGTCTAGTGGACCTCTACCAAGTTTGTTAGAAAAATGTCCCTAGGGTCACTATTGGCCCCGCCCGAGGGGTCACAAGTTTTAAATAACAATATAGAAGAAAATCTTTAAAAATCTTCTTGTCTGAAACCACAAGACATAGAATTTTAAAATTTGGCATGAAGCAAGCTTTATCAAGCTTTTTCAAATCATTGGATTAGGTTAAAGGTCACGGAGGCTAAAAGTAGATTTATCTACTGTACCTCATAGAGCCTTCATTTATAGACCAATATCTTTGATATTCAGTATAGAGGTTCCTTGCATGGACCTCTACCCATGAGTAAGGTTTGAGGTCACTGGGTCAAGGTCAAGGTCACCATAGCTTATAATAGATATTTCTACTTTCTGTCATAGAGCCTTTATTTATTGACTGATATTTTACATATTTGGTTTGTAGGCACTTACATATTTTCAATTAAAAAATGAAATGCTGCTTAAAAGCAAACCTAAGTACTCAGGTGAGCGATCCAGGGCCATCATGGCCCTCTTGTTTTGTTGTTATTTTATTTTGAAAACCAAGGCAGATTTCTTATAATATTCTGAAAGGCATAAACATGCTAGTTCAGAAGTCAGATGCTTTTTACAGCCAAAGACATGCTATATTTTTTTTTAAATCCAGAAAACAAACATTTGGATAAATTTAAACAAATATTTTCAGACTATTGCTGAATTTTAGGAATCTAGCAGATTATAATGTAGTGGCATTAGTTACAACAGCATTTTGAGTCTAGCACTGAAAGAAAGTATTGTGTAAGAGTTAAATTTACCCCTTTCAGAGAATGTTTTGCTCATTTCATATGATGAAATCATTCTTGGAGAAGCAAAAAGTGTAATAGTGTAGTTACTAAAAATGCTACCAATTATTAAAGTGTTACATGATTTTCTGCAGAAATGAGTGATTTTTGACAAGTTAAGATAAGATTGTTAACCAACTTGATGGATTACATTTTATGGAAAAAGCAAAGTAGTTTAGGAGTAAATTATAAGTATCGAGTATTGTGCAGAAGTGGTTTCCCTCTCTCTTAAGCAAAAACTGGAAAATTACATCTAAAGAGATGCCAGGGACATAATGGGATAGTATACACTGGGTGAATCCTTACAGAACTAAGCATAATCCTATTGCATAAAAAAATCCACAGGTTTCTTTGAGATCTTGTCTGAGAGGATTTAAGGGTTAAGGATTGTAAATGACTTATTTAAGTACTAATTTTATGATTGTCAGTATTTAGTTTCCTGTTACGTACATGGTTAATATTTTTGCAAGAGATCATGCTATGTATGGTGATCATTGATAAAATACATGAAATTGAAACCAACAGTAACAGTATTGTTTCAAGTATAATTGCATTAGAAAAGTTATTTAAAGTTACTTTTAAAGGGACATACCCTGAAACCAACCAATAGCATACTGCATTCCTGTTTTATTGGCTCATTTGCAAATAAATGAAAAGTAATTGATAATTTAAAGAAGAACATCTGTTATAAAAATTTCTTAGTAAAAGTTTACAATGTCTGGCTATCCATCCAAAAATGGTACAACAACAACTCTCTATAAAGTCTATAAAGACTATAATATTAATGCATTTTGTTTACCTTTTGTACAACACATTGACATCGGGTAGTGATTCATTTAATATCTTTCACATTTGCATGAATTTTAAGAAACTAGAATACTCTAGATTGTAAGGTATGCCTCTTTTAAGTGCATCTGTTCGAGAAATTTGTTTCATAGAATTAAGTAAAAAAAAAATTATTTGGAGAGAAATCATTTAGTGCAGATTTCTAATGATGTACTTAAAACCTTCTTTCCAAGTTTCAAATTTTCTGCTTTTGATCTACTAAAGAGTGTCTTGCCCTTTGTCAGCTGTTCAATTAAATTTGGCTTTAGTCAGGTAATTGGATAAGTAAAGAAAACCTCTTGACCAGTGTCCGTAATTGACCCTTTAGCAAGCACCTGTTCCTATTAAGGCACCTGGAACAATCAATTACTCCCTCTTCAGACAGGGTCTCCTACTTCTGTAAACAGAATGAGTTGTCAGTGAAGTATTTATTAGCAGCATTGAGATCACTGTTTAGATCTTGTCTGAATCATTGAAAGCATAAGTCACAGGCAAATTGATGGTTGAAAAATTTAGAAAAGTAGAGTTCTCAATTAAATCTGTGCCTGGCAGATTTTCTGATAGCAGTTTTGCTGGTGCATAGAATATGCTGTGTCAATAAATATGGAATAAAATTATTCATTTGTGAGTAGAGAAAAATTTTTGCTTGATCAGATACTTAATGGCTCTGTTGGGACACAAGTTAGAAATATCATTGGTGGGATACTGTGAAGGGATTTTAAAGGCACTGATTCTTGAACACAATAGTTAAGGGATGTAGGGGACAGTGAGAATGAAATTTTAATCGTTATTGAGTTAAACTTCCTGCATGCTTCATTGTATTATAAGAATCTATAATTAATGACTGGTAGTTTCAAGTGAGGGCTGTATTTGCAATTAACTCGGACAGGACAAAGGCAATAAAGGTTCTTTGGAATAATCTCTTCTGTTTGATTGTATTAGTTAATGAAAGTGGCAGATTTATGTTTATGCCGGACATTTTGGTGTGTTTTTTTTCTCACTTGTACTTTGTTTTCACCAAAACTTATCTCATCAGAACACTGTAGCTGATAGAGTGGGTAGGAATTTTTTGTGCCGAGTAATTATTGTTTTGTCTTTGGAAATTATTCTCATGTTTATTTATTCATGGAATTGGCCGTAAGGATAAGTGTCGAAGAATTTATAAATCACTTGAGAAGAACGAAATGCATCTGAATATTTTGTTTTATGATTCTTACAGAGGCTTGTGGTGATGAATGTAAAATTTATTTAAAAGATCAGAAAAGTTGACTTATAACTTTTAATAGTGATATTAGTGGAATGGGTTCACTTCATCTTATAATCAGATAGTGAAAAGAGAAAAAAAAAATAACATGTTTATAAAACATGGTGTGTGACACGTGTTTTAAAACTTTACTTGAACTGAAAAATTGATAGCATAGGCCTGGCAAAGGGTGTTGTGAGAACATCAGAGAAAGGAAAGTAATCACCTTAATTCAGAGCTGGCATTAATTAGGAATGAGCCATTATAGTGCTTCTCTGAAATGGTGCTAATACAGGAAGGCAATGCTTTGCTCACTAAGTGTAAGAACACACTCTGGATGATACTGGAGGCTGAAGAAAATGCCTCGAAAGCCTCGTCCCCGGGGCCAGAGCAGGGGTCATCCGGGGACAGAGGAAGTAGTCAAGACAGATCACTTAGTCCAGAGAGTTTGGATTCAAGTATTTTGGAAGGTATTACTGACCTAGGATTAGTGAAATTTGATGATGGGGATGATGATTGTGACAAAACTGGATTGATTCAAAGAGTTAAGGATTTGGGAGCAGTCAGAACAAGGTTTGATAATGTAGATTTATTACAAGGGGCTGCTGGGTCCCCACCTGAGTTAACAATAATTGGCTGCACTGCCAAAGGAATTGATTGTGATGACTGCAAGTGTAAAGTTGTCTTCAAGAAATGTAAAGGTGAGTACATGTGTATTTTACTTGAAACATAACTGTCAGTCTTGAATGAGTTGTATTTATTCTATAATTATTTATTTGCTTGTTTTTCAATAATTGTATTTATTACAATTTGATAATATTTATTTTAAAACAAACATAACTATGTAATGATGCAATGTTTCCAATATTTCCTGTGGAATTCTGCACCTGTTTAAATGGAGATGTTTCAGATTGTTCCATTAGTCTTGTTAAAATACAGTACTGTCTTCTCAAAGACTATGTTATGATATTGTTCTGTGATACTAAGGTATCCATTTTCAGATGTTGAATTTGAATTTCCTCATCACAATGATGCAAGTAATTAATTGTTCCATTATAATTTAGATAAAAAAATATCTACAGTGGCCTAAAAGATCGGTTCCCAATAAATTACAAATATTTTCAGGGTTTAAAGTGACCAGCAGTAATGTTCGATACAGGCTGGACATTTTCGCACGAATACTACAAGGCAGCCTGGGAAAAGTTTTTTCTAATTTTAGCTGTGTTTGTTTACAAATTTCGAACATTAGGTGTGCTGGTCAAGAGTTACAAGACGAAAAGGGTTACCCTTCATTTCTTTTTCAGTTATTGACTGAATTCTTAACAATTCATGGTTTAGTTTCAAAACATCATGTCCACATTTAAACACGGATTGCTAAACATTGTGATATCAATATAAACTTACCAAAGTAAAAATTGCATACGTATAGCTTGGGAAAAACCAAGACTTGCTTTCAGTTTGTACGTTCATTTTACTTGTCAGAATTTTAAAAAATGCAGTTGTGATTCGAGGTGTCACATTGGCATTGAAAGCTATTTACTATATAAATAAATGAAATTTAAGTAAACTTGGAATCCAGTATCAACTCCCTGATAGCATTTTTTAGGAAATGAAAAAGCATATCTAAGTTAGTAGAAAAAAATCATAGAAAATCAAAGACTGACCCTCTGTCATGCTAATCTCCACAGTACTTGCATCATTGGACATTTGGCCTTTGCCAGTCTAGGTATTGATCATGTAATGCTTATTTATCTTTTTTAATGTTTTAATCACTGGTTCCAAGTCGCCTCCTTCATAATCAGTTTCTGCTTTTGTGAAACTTCATTAATCAATAATTGTTTCCATATTTTTTCTCCGAAGTCTAAAACAAGAATCAAGTTAATTAAGATGTATTTGAAAGTTTTACTTTGAAACTGTATTAACTTTCAGGTATAGTGGAAAACTTAATTGGATGATTTGCCACAAGTCATAGGCAAAATGTTGGTACTTAGCAGATCTCATGATAAAGGCTTGCTCCTAGTTCATACTGTTATTAGTGGCTTTTAGAATATGTTTACACCGATAATAACGACAATACTCTTGAAGAGATTTTTCCACTGGTTATTATCAAGAAGTATTTACTTAAGCATTGTTCTGTATTCTGGTTTGTTTGTGCATCTGGGCATGGCTTTATTGTGGTCAGGCCAGGGCATGGCTTTTATAGCTGCTTTGTGCTCTGATATTTGAACACTAAAACCATACTGACTATTGAACTGTGTTACATTTAGAATGAATGATCACCCATTAGCTCATTGTAATTCACTAAATTACCTGTTTTCTAGTGAAATAATAGAATAGATTAGGTTAGATTAGTTGTCACCTAGGTTATTCAACTTCATTTTTCTAGAGATTACTTGGTAATGTTTTTCACCTTCACTTCTTACCTGAGATCTCTGAGTGTCTGATCCTTAGTCATGTTCCGACCACAGTGATGAATTAATTAGTTTTGCAGAATCTTGTAGGGATTTTTTTAAAACTTTCTGACAGGTATGACAAAGCTTTGTATTCCGATTACTGGACCACCAACAGGATGACTATACCTTAAGTAAGATTTAGTCTTTTTCTAAAATAATGAAATCAGTCTTATCACAAAACAGTTTGCATGTTATGGAGAGAAAAGTTTTAAGTCTCAACACATAACCCTGTGCTTGATATAAAGAGAAGGGACTCGGACTAAACACATTATCCTGTGCATGATATAAAGACAAGGAATTCAGACTGAACATATAACCCTGTGCATGATATAAAGACAAGGGACTCAGACTGAACATATAACCCTGTGCATGATATAAAGACAAGGGACTCAGACTGAACATATAACCCTGTGCATGATATAAAGACAAGGGACTCAGACTGAACATATAACCCTGTGCATGATATAAAGACAAGGGACTCAGACTGAATATATAACCCTGTGCATGATATAAAGACAAGGGACTCAGACTGAACATATTACCCTGTGCATGATACAAAGACAAGGGATTCAGACTAAACGCATTATCCTGAGGACAATAGTATAAAGACAAGGGACTCAGACTGAATGAACATAAATCTTTTTCCTTGGTATGAAGTATAAATATATGATGCTGTGCATGGTATAAAGTGTAGGTATTCAGATGTAAATACTAACCTTATACATGTTATAAAGAGAAAGGACTCGGTCTAAACATATAACTGCATGAGTAGGAGCACTTTTTAGCGGGATTAAGACTTTCAGAGGGCCAAAATAACCATCTTAGCAAAAGAAACTTACTAGCTACTTGTGAGCATAAGCAGTAACATGAGCACATGATAAGCAAATTACATTTGATTTTGCAAAAAGAAATTTATTTATTCTGTATATAAATATTTGTAACAGTTTTTCTTCTATAATTGTTACCACAGATGCTTGTTCTTGTGGGTATCTTGCTTGTCTAAATAAATGTAATTGTGACAGTTGAAATTATTCTTATTTTAATTTGCATTTATCTCAGACTGTAGTAAAACAACAAATTTTGAGTGGTTGAATGGGTTTGCACTTGGTTAATATTAGCACCTGGCTTTTCAAGTAATATTTTCACAGGTGGGCAGCCCAAAACAAACAGGGCAGATGCTGTAACTGTTAGAAATGTTTCGTTTAAAATTCAGACATTGAATAAGAACGGAACAATGTACTTTTAAAAAGTGGTTAAGATTTTGCATATCAGAAAAAGGAAGCCACGGATTATCTAAGACAGAAAGTTTAGCATTGGTTATACTGGAGCCAAGAAATAAAAGAATAAAACAAAGAAGGCTGTTTGTTGCTTAATTAATGGGCATTTATTTTGTCTGACATTAATGGGTATATATATCCAGATATTTCTAAATCTGATCTCTCAAAGAGAACAGACACAAATTTTATGAACAGAACTTAACAGGAGATAGGTTTCAACTTTTATTGGAAGCACATGGTCTGAGAAATGAAGAAAGTATTCTGTTTCTGATACACTTTTACTTCATCCAAAGTGATGGCATACAACATCCAGTTGCCAAGTAAAAATCTGTAAAAGGTTTGCCCATGAAATTTTTTTAAACTGTTGTGCAGTTTCTGTATCACTGTACTTAATGGTTGTAAAAAAATCTGAAGAAGTCAGTTTTAATTGTGAAAAAACTAAAAGTTAGTTTTAATTGTGAAAAAAGCTGAAGAAATCAGTTTTAATTTGTAAAGAGTGGGAGACTGTAAGTAACAGAGTCTGTTGAAAAGATGGTAAAGAAGTATCATGAATATTACATCGTAGCACTGAAAGGATGTTGAAAGTATTGAGGTTTAGGAAAGCATGATGTAAGAAAGATAACTAGCTGCTATACTTGCCTAGAAATATAGATCTAGTTTTCTCCCTTGGCAGGAAGTTCAGGGGAGACAACTGCAGCAGTTTTATACTCAACCACCTGTGAGTTACTTCCAGAAGTGACACTTGCAGTTGTTTCTTCGATATTTTGAGACTGACTGAGAAACTTAGTATGAAAACACATAAAACAGTTTTGCTGTGGAATGACTCATTCATAATATACAGCTAGTTCTGTTATTATTACTCATTTATTCACTGCATTCTTTTCTTGCAGAATTGATAAGAAACACCATGCCTAGAATTCTAGCTTTATTTTTATATGTTTTCTGAGGTTGATTTTCAGGAAAATACATGGGGAACACATTAATGCTGCTGGGTGTAAACAACATATACAAGACAGACAATTGACAGCTGGGTGCTGTAGGCTTTACTCTTAATTCATGGAACCTGTCCAATTTCTGGTGAACATGTTGGTGTACTAAACAATTCTGTAGGAAGTTTTTTACACCCTGATATTTCCAAGAATAGTGAGAAAGAAAAAAACATCTTAGTGTAAGAAATATTACACATCTGGAGGGAATTTGGGCATTATCTATTTTTGCAGGTAATTAAAGACTCTACCTTAAAGCTTGGAGTAAGGTTATGAAGTCCCTGTTTATAATGTAAATGGTTCACTGACTATAGAGTGAATCATATCTATTAACTTTAAATTACTATGCCCCCTTTCAAACAATCAGTTGTATATGGCCACCCATTTATTGTCGAGCCCACTTGCTGATAGCTCGCCATAGTCGTCACATTTGGTACCGTAGTTCGGTTTATGTACATGCGTGCGTTTGTTCGTCCACCTAGATTGTCTTGTCTGGACCATAACTTCTCTGTGCACAGAAGGATTTTGAAATACCTTGATGTACTCCTGCACTCCTTAATGAGACAGTGTGTCACATGCAAGACCCAAGTCCCCAGCTCGAAGCTCAAGGTCACAATGCCAGGTCAAAGGTCCAAAATCTTGATGATTGACCTTGTCCGGGCCATAACTTCTCCCTGCATGGAAGGATTTTAAAATACCTTGGCACATTTTTTTCACCTTGATGAGATGGTGTGTCACGTGCAAGACCCAGAATCCTAGCTTAGAGGTTAAGGTCACAGTGACAGCTCAAAGGTCCAAAATGTTGATGATAGACCTTGTTTGGGCCATTACTTCTCCATGCACGGAAAATTTGAAAGTACCGTGATACATTTACACTCAAAGAGACATCATATAGGCCTGCCTTGTCCTTCTGTCATCACCTTCCCACAGTTTCCATTTCACTGTCCCATCCCCATAGGCAACTTTCCATTGGAGGGCTTGACATGCTGCCCATGGGCAAATTCTAGTTGAATTCAAGTGTACCTTTAGTGACCCTTTATAGATTTTGAAATTTATTGTGATGGCTGCCAGGTGCTGTGCTGACTTTCCTTTTATGTCTTTATGCGCAACTAAATAACTTAACTGTGTAACAAGAATATTGAAGGTCATGTGTGTAAGACTAGCTTGCAGTCCTGCCAAGTTAAAACACCACATCCAAACACTTGTGCTTTTGTTTCTTGGATGCTAATTTTTAGCTCACCTGAGCTGGCTCAGGGTGAGCTATTAGGATCGATGAATGTCCGTCGTCCGTTCACATTTAGTTCGTTAACACTCTACAGGTCACATTTTTGCTCCAATTGTCACCAAACTTGGTCAGGATGTTTGTCCCAATAATTACTCGGACGAGTTCGAATATGGGTCATGTGGGGTCAAAAACTAGGTCACACAGCCTGTATATAGAAAAACCTTGTTAACACCCTAGAGGTAACATTTTAGCCTGAATATCCTGGAAATTTGTCAGAAAAGTTGTTTCCATGATTTCTAGCTCAAGTTCGAATATGGGTAATCTGGGTTCAAAAACTAGGTCACAGAGCCCAAATATGGAAAAACCTTGTTAACACTTTAGAGGTCACATTTTCAGTCCAAATTTCCTTGTAATATGTCAGAAAGGTTATTTGGGTGATTTCTAGCACAAGTTCGAATATGGGTCATGTGGGGTTAAAAACTAGGTCACACAGCCCAAATATGGTAAAACCTTGTTAACACTCTAGAGGTAACAATTTTAGCCAAAATTTCCTGAAAAACTGTCAGAAAGCTTGTTAAGATGATTTCTAGCTCAAGTTGGAATATGGGTCATGTGGGGTCAAAAACTAGGTCACACAGCCCAAATATGGTAAAACCTTGTTAACAATCTAGAGGTAACAATTTTAGCCCAAATTTCCTGAAAAACTGTCAGAAAGCTTGTTAAGATGATTTCTAGCTCAGGTTGGAATATGGGTCATGTGGGTTCAAAAACTAGGTCACACAGCCCGAATATGGTAAAACCTTGTTAACACTCTAGAGGTAACATTTTCAGCCCAAATATCCTGGAAATATGTCAGATAGGTTGTTTCGATGATTTCTAGGTCAAGTTCGAATATAGGTCATCTGGAGTCAAAAACTAGGTCACACAGCCTGAATATGGTAAAACCTTGTTAACACTCTAGAGGTAACATTTTCAGCCCAAATATCCTGGAAATATGTCAGATAGGTTGTTTCGATGATTTCTAGGTCAAGTTCGAATATAGGTCATCTGGAGTCAAAAACTAGGTCACACAGCCTGAATATGGAAAAACTTTGTTAACACTCTAGAGGTAACATTTTGAGCCCAAATATTCTGGAAATATGTCAGAAAGGTTATTTCGATGTTTTCTAGGTCAAGTTCGAATATGGGTCATCTGGGGTCAAAAACTAGGTCACAGAGCCCAAAAATAGAAATATCTTGTTAAGGCTCTAGAGGCTACTGTTTCAGTCCAAATATCCTGGCAGTTTGTCAGAAAGGTTGTTTGGTTGTTCAAATTATTAGATTAGGTTAAAGGTCATGGAGGTAAAAAATAGATTTATCTACTATACCTCATAAAGCCTTCATTTATAGACCAATATCTTTGATATTCAATATATAGGTTCCTTGCAAAGATCTCTACCCATGGGTAGGGTTTGAGGTCACTGGGTCAAGGTCAAGGTCACAATAGCTTATAATAGATATTTCTACTTTCTGTAGCCTTTATTTATTGACTGATATTTTACATATTTGGTTTGTAGGCACTTGTATATTTTCAGTTAAAAAATGAAATACTGCGTAACAGCAAACCTACAGCCAAAGTACTCAGGTGAGCGATCCAGGGCCATCATGGCCCTCTTGTTTTAAGGAAGTCTTGCAGTTTGTTGAAATATTCCCAAGATTACTAGAGTCATGGATATTATTAACCAGATTCTTAATTTCATAGGATCATCTTCCAGGAATGAGAGGTAAAAAGTGGAGAATTTGTCAGTGCATGCCTTTAGGCTAATTTGCATATTTTATTTGTAGTTAAAGACCAAATTGTTTGGGAAGAGAGGCATTATTGTCCTTAATGTTTCACTGAAAATGAATGACTAATGACTGTGTAACTGTCTTCAAACTGCAAAATGCATGGGAACCGATTACCTCCAAATCCCTGCCTGGTGTTTCCAATCATTTTTCCCAGAGATTGAAGATGAAACAAGTTTGTTATAGCTTTGTTACCCTGTAGTATACAAGGTCAGTCTGCCTTTGTTTATTAGAGAAAAAATTGCATTTGTGTTAGAAAATCTAATTCTTGGGGATGCAATTTTGAAAGAAATGATGATTTATTGACAGAGATGAAATGTCTTGGTTGTTGTTTGATAGTTAGTTAATCATAGTTTATGCTGGAGATGGCAGCTGATGAACCCAGATAGTAGGTTAATCAGGAAAATGATTTATATCAGGTCTGAAGGTATGTACCTATCTAGTTAGATTTTGATGATCTATGGCAGAACTTACAGACTTTCAGCTTTTGAGAGACTGTGGAAGCATAAATGTTGTTGTTTATTTTGTTTTGGAAATTTCAAGATAAGGTATTTATTTGCGTTTCATTGCTGGTTCTGCTGTCTGTTTTGAGAAATAGAATTTCTTAGCAACTGAAAATTTTGTTTGATTTATATCACATAATGGTGTATCAGATTGCTTTCAAAATTACTTTGAGAATGGTTGGATTTAAAATGGTATTTGGAATCTCTGTGTTTTCGTTTGGAATGCTTTGCTGAACAGTTATGCAGTTCCATGGCCTTCCCATCTGTTTCAGAGTGTTGCACATCTAATTGAATATGGAAAGCTACAGCTGTCTTGCTGTACTTTGATATTTTTTTCACAGGATATAGTATTACCTCTTCTCTCATCGAACTTGTAATGAAGCTTATTATCTTGTGTTTATGGTATGTTGTTAATGTCTTTATACTGCATGATAAACAGTAAGCTATGGTATATTTAATTGAGAAAAAACTAGTTCAGGTATGGTAATGACTACTGTTAATGGACAAAGATTCAAAGGAACCTTTGTTTATACATGCACAGACTAAGTATGAAAGGCATCTTTGCTCAGGCATGCAGAAACGGAGTTGGAAAGGCATCTTTGCTCAGGCATGCAGAAACGGAGTTGGAAAGGCATCTTTGCTCAGGCATGCAGAAACGGAGTTGGAAAGGCATCTTTGCTCAGGCATGCAGAAACGGAGTTGGAAAGGCATCTTTGCTCAGGCATGCAGAGACTGAATTTGAAAGGCAGCTTTGCTCAGGCTTGCAGAGACTGAGTTTTAAAGGCATCTTTGCTCAGGCATGCAGAAACGGAGTTGGAAAGGCATCTTTGCTCAGACATGCAGAGACTGAATTTGAAAGGCATCTTTGCTCAGGCTTGCAGAGACTGAGTTTGAAAGGCATCTCTGGTGAGGCATGCAGAGACTTGAGTTTGAAAGGCATCTTTGCTCAGACATGCAGAGACTGAGTTTGAAAGGCATCTTTGCCAAGGCATGCATGGACTTGCATATGGAGTCATCTTTGCTCAGGTATGCAGAGACTGAGTTTGAAAGGTGTCTTTGCTCAGGCATGCAGAGACTGAGTTTGAGAGGCATCTTTGCCAAGGCATGCGTGGACTTGCATGTAGAGGCATCTTTGCTCAGGCATGCAGAGACTGAGTTTGAAAGGCGTCTTTGCTCAGGCATGCAGAGACTGAGTTTTAAAGACATGCTGGGAAAGATCTTCTTGGACACCTTTGCTTAACATTTCAAGTGCTTCCAATGAATCTGTGGTCTTTAATGAAGAGAAAGAGCTATTTTAAGAGCTCATGCATGTGGGGACAGAGCTTTTAAGATGCTTCATGCATGTGGAGACAGAGCTGTTAAGATGCTTCATGCATGTGAAGACAGAGCTATATTTGTTTGACCTTGACCCCTGAATGACCTTCACCTTGAAGATCCAATTGTCAGAAAACTTTAACATTGGCCATAACTTCCACATGAGGAAGTGGATATACTTCATACTTGGATACAACACCCCTTTGGACAAGACCTGCCCACTGACCTAAATTTATATGACCTTGACTCCTGATTGACTGGTTTTCAGCTCAAAGGTCAAAGCACCACTTAGGGAGCATAGTCATCTCACAGTGACAGTTCTTGTTCATGCAGCAACAGCTACTGAAAAACTTCATGCAAAGATGCCTTGAAAAATTTGACCATGTTCTGAAGAGCAAAAGTAGATACAGCCATCTTATCATAGTGGTTTACCAGAAAGTTTTAATGCAAAATGCCAATAATGGCAGTCAGTGTTTTCTCATCCATTTCATTGTGAATATGATTATAGACATTGAATCAACCATTCTCTAGAATTTTGATGCACTAATGGTAGCCATAAATACCATTTCCCATCTAAATGTAAAATGATTTAAGTGGCGTAGCAAAAAATAATATCTGGAGCCTTGCATAATAGTTTGGCAAAAAGGTTGAACGAGCAAACAAAACATATATGAAGAAGTATCTGTACATCATGGATTTATTTATATGTCTTGATAGCTGACATATTCCTAGTCATTACCAGTTTTCAAGAGTTTCTTGCTGCATTTACTGTGGACCCAAATATTGTCTTGCAAACCATCAACAGGTGCTTGTTTGTTGTCAAGGTCTGACATGAAACCTGCTTATTAATGGCATGCTTCTTACCTCAGCAGCTATTTTTAGCCTGCATTGCTTTTTTTCTTCTGTGAATCAAATGGTTAAGTGGCTGTCAGTGATCACAGGTTGGGAGTTAGGCCAAATTCCTGATTAATTGTAATTCTATGTAATTGACACTGAACAAACAAGGAGTATCTAGGTGAAGAAACTGGTGTTCTTCTTAGCTTATGTTTGATATTTGGAGCTTTTGATAAGAATCACATAAATATGTTGAGATGTGCAATTAAGGATGAGCAGATTTCTTGAACTTTATTTAATACTGAGGGAGTAATTTGTTTTGCAAAAAAATGGAACACAAAGCTGGCTGTTGCAAACAGCATTTGTTATTGTTGATTGCATGTAAGATAAGTCATGTAAGATTTTCATGAAATTTTAGAGACTTCTATAATGGCATTATTAAGTGGTTTCTAGATGTTAGTCATAATATTTAGAGCAGTGGTGCTGGTGTTTGTATGAGTTTTATAGTCTCCTAAACAATCACCTGTAGAGAGAAACATTTTGCTTGTTTTCATCACATATCAGAGGCTTTTCTGTTTTCCTTAGGGACAGATTCAAAATTTGCATCTTAGTGTATAAAGAAATATTAGATTATACTATTAAAGCAAGAAGCTAGAATTAATGCATGAATGTCATGTCTGTGCAAGAATATACCAGCAAAATCAAAAGGAAATTATCTCAGCCTTGAAGTTATGGAAGACCAAAATTCCGTTTCATTTAGGTGCTTCCATGGATTTACTGAATGCCAAAGATTTATACTTAATTAAATACTAGTAAAGTGGCAGGCATGGCAGACTTTGCAACTGGTTCACTGTTTTGATGCTGCTTAGATAAAAGGAATGGCTAATGATAGAATCAGCCATTGTCTGGGTATATATAACTTACCAGATCTGGCCTTGTTCTTGAGAATTCAAAGACTGAAGAGGTGTGATACAAAAGGAACGGCTGTAAAGATATAAAGACACTATAAAATACATTATATTAAGTAAAATAATTCTGTTAAAATGATTTGCCTTTGTCTATAATTTTTATAAGATAGATAAATTACTCAGGTGGGATGTTCATGTAACAGATAAGATCAGGGATTCATGCAGTGTGCTCATCAGATGACTTGGACTGATAAGCCTATGGCTGGAAATTTATAGAATGATTTCTGGTTAAAACAGTAACAGTTTTGTATCAGACTCAGATGTAATTCTTGGATATTCAAGGTGTTCTTCAACACCTTTTTGATAAATTACTTTTCATTCTACTGATAGGCCATTAGGCTTTCCTAGCATTCATTGTGAAACTTAGTAGTGCTTTATTTGTGTAAAATTCAGCTCAAAGTGTTTTGGGACTGTCAGTTTCATTAAATAGCAGAACTAATAAACTTTGGATTAAAGAAAGGCGTGTGTAAGTAGTACATGTATATATATTATGTAACTAAATGTAGTAATCTTTCTGTTCTATTTTTAGCAGTTATTGCAAAGAAGGGATGATATAGTCAGTCTGGATACTATACATGTGTTGCACTGATTTCTATTGTTTTCTTTGTTTAAGCTGACCAAACTTGAGGGATGTCCTAATCAAATTAGTTAATCACATCATTAGTTCATTTACATTAAAAGCAAGAGAGATAATGTTTCACTTAAATTAGCCAAGATAATGCGTAAATAATGAGTTTTTATATAAGATCTTTAGCATTAGCAGCACTGTGCAGAATATTGTGCCAAACAGATTGCAGTTGGGTGCTTGAAAATTTATTGTCTGTTTATCTTTTTTGCTGCCAAATTTTAGAAAGATTTCAGACATTTTGATAGACTTTTTATATTGATTAAAAGCAAACATAAACACAGAAGGTGAGAAGTTCCATTTCCATTGATGATGTTACTGCTTGTTTAAAGAATATTCAGTCACCTGTTTATATGATGGGGATTAAATTGATTTTAGCAGTTTAGGAAATTAAGAAATTTTTTTTTTTTTTTTTTTTTGTAAAAGTGTTACGATAAAGTGATTGCAGAACAATGTTTGATTCACAGTTAGCCTTACTCAACTAGATATGGCATAAATTCTCATTAAAATTAAATGAGAGATAAATACAATCAAATTGAAAGCTTTATCAATTTTCAACCGAAACCAGAAAATTTAGCTAGAAGCCTTTTAGATGCTTTGAATACTCGAGTTATTTGAAATGCTTGGAATATTTATAACTTGAAATTCAAAAAACTGCTCAATGTGTTCATACTTACATTAATGGATCATTCTGCAAGTATTTGAAATAGCTCCAAAGTTTCTATTAATAAAGAAATAAATACAACAAAACTAATTGTATCATGATACATATCTCATTGTGACTAGAAGCACAATATATCTATGTCATTGTGTGAAAACAGAAATTGTTAAGAATTTAATATCAAGTGATGTGATGAGAATAAGGGGTACGTATTGTCCAGTAAAATAAAACCACTCTATTTCAAAAATACTGGAAATCAACACTAAGTTTAAAATTTAGTAAAAAAAAATTGTGCATTCATCCAATTTGTTAAAGACCATGTTTTGACTAGCCTTATTCGAGGAACTTGACTACACTAAGCTTCTATTTCTGATGACATTTTTTGCATTTAAGCAGTAAGTGCATGGAATTCAGATATTGCTTTAATCCAGTGTTTTAAGTGTCTTGAGAAGTAAGGCAACTTCTTTAGAAGGTTGGGAGTTGCGCTCATTTAGGAAAACAAGGTACTGATGTTTGTCAAGATACGAACACAGAATGATATACAATAAAACAATGGTCACTGTTACCCTGCACATTTACTTCTAAATTCCAGCAGTATGACAGAATATTGCCTTTGTTATGATAGGTAAAATTGTCAACTTAAAGGGGATTCTGGACATTTTATAGTAAGTTTGCAAACAAAAGCAAAAAAAGCTCAGCTGTATCTGTTATTGTATAAGTCTGTTAATGAAATGAAGCAGTCGAGCAGTCCCTGGAATATGTTATGTATAGAAGTGTAATCATTACCTCCTGCTGGGGTGCCAAAGATCAGAAAGTAGTTATGTGATGAAAATGCTCATATAAATGAGCTTTTCTGAGATACTGTAGTAAAATTTCATAAAACATGACCTAGTTAAGAGCCTTTGTCTTTGAACTTGGCAGAAGGAATGTCAACAGAAGTAGAAAAGATTTCGTAACTTTCTGGAGAGAAATTTGTAGAATTAGCTTGAAGCAAATGGGAGAACTGGTGAGGCAATGTTGGTAAAGCAGACACCCTGCTGGTTATTCAGTAAAGGTACTGGAAGAAAATGGGTGCCAAGTCTTAAATACTCTTTGCATTGTTTGTTTGCATTGTTTGTTGAGAAAGGATTCAATTACTTTATTCTTGAGGAAAATATCACATAGATAATGATACATGATATTGAAATGTTAACATTACAGGATATGTGTTATAAAGAGACATTCTGTTAGGGAAAAAAAAAACATTAGTGCATGTAGTCCCTTTAAGTCATATGAGCTTGCAGAAAATTTGTTTTTGGCGGGTTTTGGAAGTGTGAAAGCTGTCTTTAATTAGTGATGTAAGAAAATGATTTGTTAGATTGACTTAGTAAGAAAATGATTTGTTAGATTGACGTACTGTTAATATGTGTTTATTTCAAATCTTACCAAAGTTAAGTGTTAGAATTATTTTGAAAAACTATCACAGTTTTAAAATCTGATGTAATTGAGGAAGCAGATTTCAAAACCGTTCGATAAAAATATTTTTGCTTGAGAATGAAATTGTTCCATAACTTAGTGCAAATTAAACATTTATTTTAAAATGTACAAGTGAATATACATTTTTAGGGTTCAAAACTGAAGATTTAGTGCAAATTAAACATTTATTTTAAAATTTACAAGTGAATATACATTTTTAGGATTCAAAACTGAAGATTTAGTGAGAGACAAGATAACTTTAAATTTCAAACAAATCTGAAAAAAGGATCAAATACTTGCAAGAAATCATGTATGGGACATATTTACAAAGGACCTAATACTTACTGGTCCAAATGACTTGATTGATTGGTCTTAATTTGCAGAAGTGCAAATGCTATATGCAGAAAAGGATATACGTTTCTTCCAAATTAAGAGTAACTTTCGAAAATTTGAGAAGTTAAAAGAAGAGAAAATCGCTGTAATGCATGAAAGTGTTCAGTTCTGTAAAATATTGAACTTCCAGAAAAGTGTCAACAAGAGACTAAGAGATTCAAGTATATATAATGAATTAGAAAGGATACTGTAAGCTTATTGCAAAGAACAATCGTATGTGGACTGTGAATTAATGGGAGGAAATGGAAAGTTGTTGTTGCAAAAAAAGCCACAGGAAAATGGAAAGTTAGCAGCTCTTTTACATTTTGAAATAAAGTGTTGATTTTATGATAAAATAAAAACAAACAGCCTGCTACTGGTTCTGTCTTTGTATCAGTGCTTGTAGATTCTGAGCTAGGCACAAGTGAACATTGCAGAAATATTGTCAGAAGCAAAGCACATGCCTCATTTTAATTAAAATTCAAACATTCATTTAAACCTAGGAAGGGCATGGTTAAACCTGTATCTCTTCAACCAAAAGTTTTTCCTTCTGTGAGACCTATTTTCTGGTGAATTTTCTGGTAACTTTAACCATACTTAAAGTATTATAATATAAGCATCTGTAGATATTTTCTGCTTTGATATGTAACCAGGCTTGTAGGCATGTAGCTTAGACAGTTTGTTTATGGTTAAATGAAAGTTTTAATGGAGAAAACATGTTCTTTTTTTCACTGCTGTGTTATGGAAGTATTGCTTTTCTTTGATTCTGATGATGCAACTTGATACATCTTAGGGCAAGAAAAAAATTCTTCATTTATCATGCTTTATAACCTTTTTCTTGCAGGTTCTGTCATAACGATTGGGTGGGTGGGTGGAGGGGGAGGGGGGATGGAAATCATGCCTAGGATGTGTTGTCTATTTTCAAAATGAAACATTTGCATAAATTGCTGTTTTCATTTTGTACACAGTTCAGTTTCAAATCTTTTAATGATATAGGGATGTTTTCTATGGATTCTTGCAAATTACTCTCAGTTCCTATTGAGGTTTATATATATTAGGAGTAAGTTGGGGGTTGAGTCTGCCTTACTTGTCATCAACAGTGCTGTTGTATTTATATAAATGGTTAGACACCCATGTTAGATAGGAACAAAATTGTTCAGATATCACTTTGTATCTTACTGTTACAGCATAGTTATGTACAGCAAAACTTCCTTCAAAAATTTTTATGCCTTTGCCTTTGAAGAAACCATGTCTGCTAGTCAGTGAAACACATGCTGCAAATTAAAGTTCTGAAACAAATGTGTTTTTCTGTTTATTTTCAGAATTGCCATTTGGTTGGGAAAAGGTCGAAGATCCACATTTTGGAGTTTACTATATCGAGTAAGTTTTATTTTCATGTATTTATTTCTGCTTAGTATGTTCAAGATTTACAATGGCGTCAAAGCACAGCTAGCTATCAATGGACACTCCTGCTAGATTGTATCGTCTGTGAAAAAAAGTAAGGAATAAATGTTGTATACTTTGAAATGCATTCTTTAACAGAAGAAAAAGTTAAAGGAGCATGGTAAATTTATAAAGTAGAAAAGAAACAATAAGAGAGGATTGAGAAATTTAGTTCAAATAAAATCTGTCAGAAATGTAAGGACATACAGTTTCGCCATGGTTTATGTCTTTGAGCAGAATACTGGTCAGAACAGCTTGACAGATTTCCAGATTAACAACAGTACTCAAAGGAAACAGTAACTAGTGTCTCTCCTTATTCTATATGGAGTTACAACAAATTTGAACTGTTCCTTTCTGATGGAAAACGGGATGTTTTTGGTAGACATTGATGAGCATAATCATTATCCTGGTATTTGCTGCCTTTGTTAAAATCAATTTATTGCAATCAGCAGATTCTAGCAGACTGTTACTGTCACAAAATACAGGAGATCTGTAGCAACTATTTAGTTGTTTTATGGCTGCATTTGTCAGTTTTCTAGATTCGTGATATAAAGTGAATTTGGAAAATATATCATTATAAAAATCACTGCATTGGCAATATTTGTCTCAGTCAATGACCATTGGGTAATAAAAGATATATAAAAAATATGAATGAGTGTTTTTCTTAAGGTCAGATATTTTAAATTTAAACATGTCTGTACAGCAGTGTTTACAGTTTGTGTTACTGTGACTTTCAACACTGATCTTATAGTTGACGCAAGTGCTTGTAAATATGGCTGTGTAATTCTTACGCTTCACATGAATTTCGTTGTATCGTTTCCTAGAAACTGGTGTCGAAATGCCTCTGTTGTAAAGGCTGAAATGTTCCAAACACGTGACATATAACTGACTGTAAATCCTATAAAATGCTGCTAGTATCTTCTGAAAGTGGTATTCCTAAAGTAGCATCTGAATAATTTAAAAGAAAATATCATACCGAGCTTGCAACATTTGTCACATTTCAGCTTTCCCTAAACATACAGAGCACTAATGGCAAGTTCAGTTACTTATATAACCAGTTTATTACTGGGATGGGAATGACTTTGTTTCCATTTTACTGTGGACAGGTTAAGTTCATATTTAGAAATATTGGAAGAGCTTAAATGACAGGAAGTTGCTATAGCTTAGTGTTGGAAAAGGCCAGATTTGGCTTATGCCATTGAAACTTCTGTTTATTGAAAAGATAGTAACACAGTACAGCAAAGTTTAGATGTGATTTAATTCTCTGTAAAAAGGGTCCATTGTGACCACATGGTTAGCACATCTGTCTATGAATCAGGATGTTGTAGTATGATCCCTTGTCACCTCTCGTGTTATGTACTCAATTAAAGGGACATTAAAGCCAAGTTCATATTCATGTAAAAAAAGGGTCCAGATAAGATTATTTTAGACATGGCCTTATAGCTTCTTATATTTTGATCATTTGAGGAAATCATATTTGGAAAATGGATAAAATTTTGTTAGGTATACACACTCCTTAAAGGGTTGCTGATGAGGAAAATGTAAGCATTTCAGAAGAAGCAATAAATGATGATAAATTTTAGCCGGAAAATGGACATGAACTTAGTATCAAGCTCAGACAGAAATTTCTCAGCTGGATGATGTGAAAAAGCCATTACGCTGAAAGTCTGAGACAAAACTCTGAATGGAAGAAAAACAGGGATGCTTTAAAATTTCTGGAAAGTACGAAGTAAAACTAGATGGGTGTTGAACACTTGTGTCACCCTTGGATACTTTGTTAGAATAACTAAAAAGGTAAACAAGAGCTACTTTGTTAGAATAACTAAAAAGGTAAACAAGAGCCTGCTGGAAAAGACAGCATCTAGTCCAAGTAGAAAAAGGGGCATAACTCCACTAAATGTGATCTTGACCTAAAGATTTTTGCATCATCACGACCCTGTTGTCATAAGTAATATAATTTGAAAGTTTGATGAAGAAATGTTAAGAAATGGCAAAGTTATAGCAAACATTAAGTTTTCATGATGGACAGACTGATGGACAGATGGACTAAGCATTCCTTATGTTGTAAGCGATACAATTGTAAACATTACAGTTTGAAAGTTTGATGAAGAAATATTAAGAGATGGCATAGTTATAGACAACGTGAAGTTTGCGTGACAAAATCCAAGTACAAAAAGGGACATAACTCTGTCACTTGACCTAAAGATTTTGGCATTGTCATAACCCTGTTGTCGTAAGCAATATAATTTGAAAGTTTGATGAGGAAATGTTAAGAAATGGCAAAGATATAGCCAACGTTAAGTTTTTGTGACAGATGGACGGATGGACCGACAGACAAAGTGATCCCTATGTATCACCGTTTCTTGGAAAGGGCGACACAAAAAGCAAATAGTATCCTGTATCAGCTGAAATACAGTATATAGTATTCTTTAGTTTCCAAAGACAGTTTCCAAAGAGTGCAGAAGGTTGACTTAAAAATGTGAATTAAAACACAGATAACAAGGCATTGTGCAAAAAGAGATTATTATGAAGTCAAAACTATATAATGTTTTTGCTGGCAATAAAAAGACCCTTTTTTCACCTTTAAAAAAAAAAACCTTGGTTTGTCAGTCCATTTTAACAGGAATGTCATATAATTATGCCTGTGCATTTCGTAAGCAGGAATGACCAGTAGATTGGTAAGTGTTCCCATGAAAATCTCATAATTGTTTTTTTTTTTTTAAATTGTGCTTTAATTAGATGTTACTGTCTTGTAGAAGCAGTCAATTTGAATGAACATAATCGTAAAGGATATTAACTGTTGCAAGCGTTACACAAGAGATTTTTACGTCAAGTCACTGGAATTCCAATTTCCTCCTGATTACATAAATTGCATTACTTTGTTAATTATCGTGCTCATGAAAAAAATATAAGGCTGAGTTTTGACATTTGATGTAGAATAGAACTGGGGAAAATATGGGAAATGACTGGGAGACAGTCGGTAAAATGCAAGCATGGATTATTAAAAGTGAAAAGAGCACGGTAGTTAGTTTAAGTAGTGTTGGAAAAAAGTTTTCAAGGATGTTTTATACTTCTTTGTTCTGAACAGTGAATGTATATGAGGGAAGTTTAGAGATTACTGATAATTTTAGTTTCTCTATCATTTTTATTGCTCTTCAACAAAGGAAACTTATTCTTTGGACCATGAAGTACTGAGACAAACTCAAGTTATACAGGACTTATTCAGTGAATGAACAGGGTGTAACTAGTATAGTAAAATATATATGTACACAGTTGAGCGTGTGTCTCACAGTCATGATGTGGTATACTTTCAGTCATGTGAACAGGAAGACACAGTATGAGCATCCTGGAAACTCCTTGAAGAAAAGTTCTACTGCAGGTAAAAAATTCATAAATATTTCAGTTCTGTCTTAAATTTTTTCTTTATTTCCGATTTTAACAATTCTATGAATATAGATCTAGAAACCATTTTATATTTGTTTGTCTTATGTACGAAAGACACAATTAAATTGAAAAGCTATTAATGATTGAATTAAATGTTAAAAAAGGATTGTGTGTCTGAAGCAGAATGAAAAAGCTCTTTGATTATCTCTGATGATTTGTCAGAAATGTCAGCGGAAAGATTGCTAGACATAAAAGCGTATGAAATTGCATCAGATGTAAGTCCAAAAAAGAACAGTGGTAAGACACTCAGTCGTATAGCACATGAACAAACTAAGGTGTTAGAATGATTGCTAAGCAACTCCGTCTTAATTTGGCAATTAATATTATATGTAAACAATAGACGTTTAGAAGACTTTGTTCACTTTTACTAGGTCGTCGTTTTATGCTTTTTTCAGATGAGATAAATAACAGTAGTACATTGCCTCGGCGGGGGAAGAACAACGAGAGTGCACGGAGATCGGCCAGTGAGTCCGACATGAACGGTCGAAGCACTCCACCAGGTATCCTATCTTGCTTTACTAGAGACATGCCCTTACCTACTGAGACATCACTAACTGCCATGTTGGCATAATTATTGCTTCTTGTCACTGAAAAGGTTACGGTGGCATGGTGACAATCAGAACTCAGAAGAATATACTTACTGTACTTTTTCTGAATTCTTAAAGATAAATGTTGTATTTTAAAAAATCAGAAGTTGGAAATACATTTTAAGCATATTTTGAAAATAGTTTTGGCAGATAGTTAAAAATATTATATCGTCTGACTCTGTATCATTGAAATTGGAAATTTTTCTCCTTTCTCCAAAATTAATGGTATTTCTTTTCAAAACTTTTATGATTCATCATTAAAAACAAACAGAGAAAAAAATTTTTTTTCTTATACTTTTGTTACTGAAGAAGAAATTGAAGTCAAACATTTCAGTTACAGATACAAATTGTCAGTCTGTAGTTATTTGAAGACTTTGTCTCATGAACTCAGATAAAAATGTCTTGAAAGAAAAAATGATTTCTTGAGTTTTGGAGAGATTTGGAGATTTATTCTGATGTAATCTTCGTATGTAAGGGGCATATCTAAACTGACTTTAAGCTGTTAAAGATACAATATATATTCACATGTAGATAGATGGTTTGCATTGCACTGCTTCTAGGTAATCTTGTAGATTTTCTAGTCTTAGGAATTTAAATAATAGTGTTCCCGAATTGGATATCTGTATAGTAATAATAGTAACAAGGTTTTCTTTATATTTCTAAAATTTCTCAAGTGTGGTTTCTGTGAAGTGATTAACCTTGATACAGATTTCTTATTCTGTACATTCTGAGTTAACTATTGTTGGTACCGGTTGCCCCTTTGACCAAGGCCTTCTGTAAAGTTTAGTTATTTTAGATTTTGGGGGATTAATATACAGAAAGCATCCCATTTTAGAGACGCCCCTGGTTCTTTTCCCTGTACAGTTTATAGTCTTATCTGAAAGACAGTTGGTAATGTTAATGGAGGAGTTGGGGATCAAACTCACAGTTCTTGTATTACAAGTCCAGCATTTTACCACTGGGCCACTTTTCTGTTTTTGATCCCCTGTTGTAAGAAAAATAACTAGTACTAGACTCAAGAAGATGTCTCCAAACATGATTTTACCAAAGGTATTCGACACATGCCTCAGTAAAAGATAACTGTATTTTGAAAAAGAAATGTGATCATTGAAAAAAGATGGAAGATGTTTTTGTCCTTTTCAGTGTGTGTTAAATGAAAAATTTACTCACATATTTACCTGTCAATGTTTTGGGGCTTAAAAGATGAGGGAGGGGAAGGGATGGGGTTGCATGGGAAGCTACCTTGTAGATTAAGATAAACTTCAAATCTGGTTATCTATTTCCAATACATGAGCAAAGTGTTGTCTAAATCTGGGTCAGGGGTAGGGGGAAATCAGATATCTTTGGTGAGATCAATTTTGTTTTCTAGGAGTTGGTCATACAGGACCTGCGTAAATCATTTCTTTTAGGAATAGTGTACAGTCTGAAGTCCTGTCGGCAATTTCCAAACAATCAGTTAGTAGAAAAAGGTGGAGTTTCAGTAACATATTGCAGTATTACAGAAAACATAAAGTAATATGCAACAGAAATTTTCCCCGAGTCAGTGAACATATTATTGAAAATGGTTGAGCAGTAAGTTGGTGTGGAGACATTTGCTTGGTTCATGCTAGAGAATATTGACATGTTCTGTCTGTCAGCCTGTAAGATTTCGCAAGAATTGTCGATCACACTATAAACTGCTTGATCGTGAAAAGGTTGCACTGGGAAAATTTTCGCAGACTTTATAAGGGATAATTAATAACAGGAGAATTTTAATTCCAAGGTTGTATTAGTGCAGATAATTACTGTCGTTTTTAGCAAATTAATGGAATGGGATTTCACAAAGAAAAGATAAGAGTTAGTTTATTACCTTTAACTAGAGCTTAGTTTTGATGGATTTATTAAAGTTAAATATGAATATAGATTTTTTTGTGAATAAAGATTTTTCTTTGTTTGAATTTTCATTTGATTTACTAAATAAAGGGGTTTGAGACAAAAAAGAAAGAAAAAAAAGTACAAGAGTATGAAAGCCAGGGGTCACCAGATTAAGGGACAGGGATCTCTAGAGTGGAGACCTGATATAAATTGTTAGAAAATGACAGTGCTGAAATGAAGCATGAAGGGTATCTAAACTTAATAATTTCAAATTGCTTTTTCTTTCCAAATGGAAAATGGAAATAATTATTGCATTATTTGTGCACATATCTTTGCAGCTTACAGTTCTATACAGTAATAATCGGAACTGGAAATGCATGTGAAACATATGTGTATAGCATGATACAAGATGGTCTGCCTTTGATTTGGCTCCGTCGGGAAATTTAGACAGGCTTAAAAAGTGATATCCGATGGGAACTGATTAATATATATATTAAAAAATATAAAATCTGGAATAAGGCAGGAATTACCACAAAATGTTATGTTGTCCATTTTTTTTTGCAGGAGAAAAATATATTTGCAGTCAAGTAGGAATCTTTTTAATGTTACCACAGAAAGGTAGATTTTGTTGTTTTATTGAATTTTGGATTGTGTGGTTTCTTTTCTGAAAACATGTCAGGCCAGAGTTCCATAAAATGAACAAATACATCAGTAAAGAAATCATTCTGTCTGACAAACTACAGCTGGTAGAAAATGTTAAGATATTACAGTAATGTCAGGGTTTTACAGAGTGAAAGCAGAGTGCAAGAAAAGCCTTTTTATCAATTAAGCAATATCCAGGGTGATACCACCAATTGTAACTTGAAGTGTCAGTGCAGGACTGTTGTCTCTTTTTCTAATTTCAGTTTTACACTGAACATAAACCCACACAAACTGAAACTTTTGGTTTTATCCAGAAAAGGATTCAGATGTGAGCCCTGAATTACTTTAAGAAAGTTTGCATTCTCTTTTCAACGATAGGGGTCTAGTACTGTTAATGCTCCTGTAAAGATGGTGTAGTTTACTACTCTCATAATTTGTTTGAAAAATTCAAAACTATCTTGGGGGGACTAAACAAGTAAGAATCTTCAAGGGCCACTTGTTTTCAGTTATAGTTAAGTGGTTTCTCTTTTAGCTTACCTCAGTACAATGTGCTGAAGGTGAGCTTTCGGTGATTGCCCTGTGTCCGTCATGCAGTGTGTGTCAGCAATTTTAACTTGAAACAACTGTCTTAAACCAGTTGGTCAGAATTGATGATATGCTGGTATGAATCTCTACCAAAGTTTAAAAGAATTCCATTCAAGGCAGAATTCTGGTTGCTATGGCAACAAGAATGAAAAACTTATAAAAAATTCTTGTTCAAAACCACCACACCCAAAGCTCCAAATTGTGGAGAGTAGCATTGTCTATTGGACTCTACAGTTTTTGTCTTTGGGGTCACATGTTTTACCTTGAAATTATAGGAAAATTTTCTGTGTATGAAACACAAGGGTCACAGTTCTAAAATATTACACAAAGTATTGTCTAGTGGACCTCTACCAAGATTGTCAATCTTTGTCTTGTGAGCCCTTTTTGGCCCTACCCCAGGGGTCACATGTTTTACATAAGGTCTTTTAAAATCTCTTTGTCAGAAACCATAAGACTGAGATTTCTGCAATTTGATATGTAGTGTTGTCTTGAGAACCTATGTCACGTTTTTCTCAAATCCCTGGGATCATTTTTGCCCCAACAGAGGTCATATGTTTAGCTTAGAAATATAAAGGATATTACTGAGACATATTGAAACCTTTAAAAGTCTTTTTGTTTTCATTAACCAAATACCTTAAAGCTAATTGGCATGGAGCATTTTTAGTTCTTGTATTTTGATAATAAAGCCATCATGGCACTTGTAGTTTTTTGCAGTTATACTCACGTGAGCAATTTAGTACCATTCTTATTTCTGGGCTATGTAGTTGGGGTATTTAAACAATCTTAATTAATATGTCATTGTCAATGCTAGTATATAAGTTCTATTCTCTTTCCCAAAGCCATTTTAACATGTCATTTCACATGACTTGCATGCTGAGTTTTTATGTAACCAGGTTTGATTTTATTTGGATTTTTTTTTTTTTAATCTGTGGTCTTTCTTTCAAGGATAACTTTCCTTAAGTTTTCGTATAATAAAATGAGCAAAAATCTGAAAGTCACTTTGAATTTAATAACCTATCAAAACATTGGAATTGCAAGGGAAAAAAATAGAGTTCTAAGTCTGTTGAAATGAAGACCTACAGGAAGAAAACCCTAAAAAAGACTGAACTTTTTGTAAATTCAGGAAGGAATGAAACATGAAAGGCATATTTTAATATTCTTTTTTTCTTAACTTGGTAGTAGAAACTTGGACATTTTGAAACACCAAGTCTCGACAGTGTGACCATGTCAAGAAACTATCATGTTTTTTCAACTTACAGGAATGAAAATGTTTCACTTTTTGGTTAAAATAAAGTGATATGAAATCAGTTGTTTACATCAGTGCTTGAATTTTATAATATTATGATGATAATTTCTTGACATTACACACTGTATAGACTGAAAAGATGTTATGAAATGCCAGAAGTGAAATGGTCATATTTTGACAAAACCTTGGGGTGAAAAATCATTAAAAAAAATTCTAAGAAATATTTTTTGTTTTAAGTTTTGATTCTGAACTTTCCAAAAAGGTTTGGTTTTTTTGGCCGAGTATTTAAAAAAAAATCATTTTTTGCAAAAGTGGCCATTTGCTTCTTACAGCCATATTGGCTGCATTTACATTTTTGTATGTTGCTTGGCATATGCGGTGCTGCTTCGCACGGTCATTTGATATTTAATTTCGCAGCATGTTCTTGTCTCTGCTGTTCTTCAGCGTACCGCCCCCGATCGAAGAAAAACAAGACCCCACTCAGTAAAAGAGGTGCGTGTATGTGTTTTGTTTTGTTACTACTGTTTTTGTTGATCACTGTTGATTGTGTTGCACAATAACCTTTTTTGCACTTATTAGCAAGGTTTTGATGAAATCAAATAGATCTAGTCTTTAAGAAAAATAAATCTTAGACTATAAGGAAGTAGTTTTCCTGAATTGAAGAAATTTTTCTTCCAGTGTTCAAAGGTTACTGTGTTCCACTTTATTATATTGTTCCTCCAATTCTAAACATGATTTTGTTACATTCTTACTTTCATGTTTTTTTATACCACCAAGTTGCTCACACAGCAGATGAATATCATTTAATTGTTTGTAAGCTTGTATACTTTCATTAAAAGGACAAACACAATTTTAACAATTTCAGAAGTATAATTTACAAGGGAAAAACTAAGTTTTAAAGAAGTCATCTGTGAGTGCATCGTCGGAAACCCACGTTCGATCCATTCCATTTCACTCTATTTATCTACCGTGGGACAATTGGCTGGTAAAATTTGGTACTCATGAATAATTCATTACCTACTTTCATTGGTTTCCGTAAGATTTCCCTTGCAGAATCTCAGCCAGTGAAATTACTTGTTACAATTTGCCTTCCGCGCCTATGTTTAAATCCTGGGAAATACGTCTATTTTAAGTAACTTGTCATTATGCCTACTCTCCACACTGAAGAGTGTCTATTTGTAATGCGGCATCTCATTCGACGAAGAGTTGCATCCCTTTGCTAATAAATATTCATGAAAACGAATAATCAGCAGTCAATTATCCCACGGTACATAATGTAGTTGTGCGGAATATGTACCGGGGGTCACCGACGATGCTGTGAGTGAGGAACTATGAAGTACATGTTCTGGTTATATCAATTTTGCATGTTGCACTCTTGTATGATTTTCTATTATCATTCAGTTGTAGTTTTATGTTGTACTTATTGCTAATGTTTTACAGAAAAATCTTTGTTATTGTCCTTTGTTTATTTTGTTCACAGTACCCTGTAACAATTAGCTGTCTTCAGTTATATGGTAAAGGAACTTCATTTAACCAATCTATATATGTATAGTCATCTTCAGTATGAAGTCAAAGATCAACTGAAAACATTTTATAGTTACGACTTCATTCAGTAAAATACCAACTTGCAACACCAAGAATCTAGTCCAGTTTTACCCCACAGTAGAATTAGGGAAAAAATGGTCATGTGATATCCAGAATACATATCTGCCTACATGACAAGGAGCCAACCTGGCTAGCTCAGTTGGTAGTGCATCTGATTGTCAATCTTGACGATCCTTGTTCAATTCCCATCAGGGCCGGCAAAATTTCTCCTTGATAATTATGTCAGACAGTGCGTCTATAGGTCATTTATTCTTCACCTCTGAAGCAAGTGAGGAATTAGTCAGTTTTGCGAAGAAATTGGTTAGTAAACTGTTAGATGCACAGGAACACTGGTTAGGTGGACAGACCGCCGGGATATGACCTTAGCTGTTGAATTGGCATTAAATTCCAATAAAACCAAACATGACAAGGATTCAGCATACTGTGTGCTGCCTGTTCCATATCGACTGCAGTTTGATTATAATGTACGTGCTGTAGTTCAGCCAGTCTTCATATTGATAATGTGAATGTAAAATTTTATTGGTACAAGCAAGACAAGCCTAAAAATTGACTAGAAGATAAATTCCATTTATTTGCAGCAGAAGTACTGAAAATGCTTGGTTACAAAAGAAGGATCAAAGGCCAAGACTGTTGCAATAGAAAGATTTCTAGCTTATCTGACTAATGAGACTTGGAATTGCTCTCTTAAAAGGCATTGCCATGTTCTCGAAATATTTTATCATTTAGAATTGATAGATTTCATAAGATGAAAGAATTTCTGCAATATTGGCTAGTAGAGACGGCTAATTGTATAGAAGAAATACAGTATAATGGCATGGCTGTAATATAAACTTTCTCACTTACTTTATGTCATAAAGAGCATTGAAATATTTAATGATGAAAAGTTGTATGAACTAGAAATCACACACTCCGGAATGTTACTATAGTTTGTTAAGTTTGGGAATAATACTTCAGGTAGATCATTGATTTAATAATTCTAAAAAGCCTAGAAATTGAAAAACAAATTTTTATGCTCCCACAAAGTGGGGAGCATATAGCGTTGCACTTGTCCGTCCATCCGTCTGTCCGTCCGTACGTCCCGAAATCTTGTGAACGCAACTCCTCTTGAACCGGATGGCAGATTTTGCTTAAACTTCCAGGGATGAACAACCTTAATGTGTAGATAGTAGTAAAGGAAGGAATTTTCGCTGCGACCAAATTTAACAGAATTATGGCCCTTTGTTGATTTTTTCACTATATACTATGTAGAAATTTTGTGAACGCAACTCCTCTAAAACCAGATGGCAGATTTTGCTTAAACTTCCAGGGATGAACAACCATAATGTGTAGATGGTGGTAAAGGAAGGAATTTTTGCTGCAACCAAATTTAACAGAATTATGGCCCTTTGTTGATTTTTTCACTATATACCATATAGAAATTTTGTGAACGCAACTCCTCTTAAACCGGATGGCAGATTTTGCTTAAATCCAGGGATGAACAACCTTAATGTGTAGATGGAAGTAAAGGAAGGAATTTTTGCTGCGACCAAATTTAACAGAATTATGGCCCTTTGTTGATTTTTTCACTATATACCATATAGACATTTTGTGAATGCAACTCCTTTTAAACCGGATGGCAGATTTTGCTTAAACTTCCAGGGATGAACAGCTTTAATGTGTAGATGGAAGTAAAGGAAGGAATTTTTGCTGTTACCATATTTAACAGAATTATGGCCCTTTGTTGATTTTTTCACTATATACCATATAAATAATTGAACATATAAGTTTTACATTTGTAATTTAATTTAACATGAACATAAGGTTACCTGTAGATCATTTTAGGTATATGTACAGAAAACATCTTACATACAGGATATACATGCTCTTGTTTATGAGCACTTATGCATAGTGGAGGCATCCGTGTCCTATGGACACAGTTCTAGTTCTAGCTGAATTTTCCCTTTTCTCCTCCCCCTGCACAGAATGTGGGTATATATATGTATGTTTTTGTACTGCGAAAGTCTGTCTGTCCCATCTGCAGACCATGTGATTTCCAGTTAATTACAAAGCAACCCATGCCATCTACTTACATTGCAGTAACTGTTGTTAGGTAGGTTGTTTAGGATGATTAGATGTCCCCTTTTGATTTTAGGGATTTCTGATGCATACAATGAAGAGGGGTGAAAAGAAGGGGGCGGGGAGTTGAATCTGTCCACTATTCTGACAGTTCTTATTTCACTGGCCTCACATGGTAGTTTTAAGAGTATGACTATCTGAAATCATTGTCAAGTTAAGACAGTGTTACTACTGGAAGCTTAGTAAGAGAAATAGAAATAATTGAATAATGAGCTTGTCTTCTGTATTCTAGAGACTTGGCAAGATTGGGGGTCAAGGTCACAACTACTGTCAGTCTTTTTGGTGGGTCACCATTAGTAACACTGCTGAAACTTGGAATATGTGCTTAAATCTTTGTGAGGTCAAACTGTTTTTGTTAAATCTGTATAGCAAAAAAAAAAAAAAAAAAAAAAAAAAACTTTTAGAAACTTTAGTCATTGAAAAATGTAACAGAATAAGAAATTTCACAGTGAATTTTTGAAATTATGTAAAAGACTTCGATCTTGTGCCATTTTATTTCTTCAGTGAAGCTTTGACTGAATCACTTGTAATTAGAGCAGTAAAATGTAGAAATATTCATTTGTTTCATTAAAAGAACTGCTAGATGTTACAAGTAATTGCCTTGTGAAAAAAAAAAAAACCTGAATTTTTTCAAAAATTACATTTGTCAGTAGTCAATTTCTGAGTTAATATGAAGTGATTTCTCTTCAGTAATATTGACTGAAGCATACAATGATCATGAATTGTATGTGTCTGTGTAAACTAATCTTATTTACTTAACTGAGAAATTGTCTCCTCAGCCAATATTCTGCTGACAAGTTTGATTTATTTTGTCATTTTGTGGCTGTACTGAGGTAGATATACGAGGCAAGTTTTTCATAGAGTAGAAGAAGCTAACTAATAAAATAAAAGTAGTTAATCAACTGCTTAAAAGTCAAATCAAGAAGGCAGCTGGTGTGGTTACGGTGTAAAGGCTTGTTGGCCAGTGTAGATCATGTGATCACCATGACCATTTTGGCTTTTGACCATTTCTCTTTTGCCTTGTCAAGAATTTTGTTCGAGTTGCCAGAATGCTGTTTGTGTAACAGTCTTCGTAAAATAGAAATTTTACACTGCAGTAAAGTCCTTGCTAGGGTTGTCTCCTTGTAATTTCAGCATTTTCAAGTTCAAGGTCATACTGAAAAAGTAGCAAAAAAGTTCATAATAAGCAAAGTAATTTTTGCAGTATGCTTTATTGAAATGTCCTTAATTATATTAGTACCTTAGGTTTCCTTGCAAAACAGTGACCACTGTGTCTTTCAGTCTCTGGTTATGTTGTTATGCAGTGTAATATCTCAGAGGTTGTCTGAGGAGGTAGAGTAATAGATACTATAACAGGCATTTGTCCCCTGTTAATATGACAGTTTGCTGACTTGAAAAATGTCATCAGTATTACAATGATGAATATGCAATATTACGAGAAAGAAAAAAAAAACAGATGGTATTAGAAAACATTGATTTTCATAAAAAAATATTATATACAGTATGCCTGTTTCCATTATTTGTAGATTCAGTGTAGATGGTTACTTATAAATAGCTGCTTATATTTATACTTTATTATATAGATGAGTCAGTATATGCCAGAGTTGTGCATTGTCATGAATGGGCACATAGCTTCTTTAAATGTCAGATGTGGTTTCATATTCCAGTAGATCTATTTGCAGCAATTGTCAGGTACATCTATACAGCTAGAATGCCATGAAAGCATTTCAGGGATGTAGCAAGAAGCCTCTGATAGTTTGTATACGTACAGTTGAGATGTCGATCTTCAAACCAGTAGCTGACCTGAATATTGTTTTCTTGTGTCGCATATTTTGATTCTAGCAAAAAAATTTTGTTTCACATTAGTATACTGTAGTTTTGTTCAGTTGCAATTTGTTTAATTGCCTTTTGTCTGCATGTATATTAAACCTGATTGTGATTATTCATTTCAACATTTTCAGTCAGAAACTGGTCAGTGCTGTCTGGACCAGTTAGGACTATATATAGACATGCATTCATAAATAATGCTTCCTGTGACAAAAATTAGTGAAGACCCACATTTTACCTGCGATGAAATAATGTTCATATTCTGAAATTAAAGGGAAAATAATCTGTTCTTTTAAACTTTATTTCTTTTTCAAAGGTCAAAATCAAAAATGGGGAACATGCTTGTAAAACATAAAACAGAAGCTTAAGTGTATATAGTTATAATATTGAGATATTATCACTAATTTGTAAACTAAACAATTTTTTTTTTGTTTACCTTGTATTTAACAGTTCATGTTAATGGACAACTGCTCAGATGGGTGTGAGACTAGAGTTATATAACAGTGTCTTTATTCATTCACTGTGAAATCTTGATGGGCTCTGACTTATTGATATAATATGGTAATTGATCCGTAAGTAGGTGATCAGATATATCGTTTGTTATTTGAAGGTTAGATATTTAAATGAATATTTGTATTGTTTATGTATTTGATAATGACTTGTACAAGTTTGTAGGGGAGCTGTAAGGCATTGCCTGGTTATATTGATTGAAACACATTGGAAAATTTTGTTGAAATATCATTTTCTCTAGTTGTCTCCAAAGCAGTTTTATTGAAAGAGGCAAGTGAAAGATTTCTGGATTTTTAATGTTGTGTTTCATGACAAAGCCATTATAGATTGTTTTTACCAAAAGGTTTGACGTAAGTTTTTAGGTGTTTTTCACAGTGTAAGAAAATTAAATATTTAAAATGTCTAAATGTAAACAGTATGTATTAACTTGGATTTCTAATTGCAGTGGACTTTCATTTTCTACCTGATGTTACCTTGTAGTTAAAAAGATATATGAATCCTCTGTGATAATCTACCACTTATACAAAAGTGTTTTAGGCTTTTGAATATCTGTTTGTATATAGTTCTACAAGCAATAGGTTATTGTCTTCAATTTTGATAGGAAGGACAGTAGGAAATGATTGAACTGCTGGGCTGCTGCAGCAAGAAAACAAGGGAATCTTTGCGAAGAATAGCCATACAATTAATATTATGCATTTTTGTTTTACAGGATTCATCTTGGATTTAACCAGAAGTAAGGGAGGTAATTGTATGCATCAGACTATGCATTTATGTTTTGTTGTTTCAGCTTTGTCCAAGAGGGTGTTTGTGAAGGACCCAAAGGAACTTCAAGGGGAGGTGTTCCATACAAGGCTGTTAAAGGGAGAAAGGGGGCTAGGGTTCACGATTATTGGTGGTGATAATCCCAATGAAGAATTTCTGCAGATAAAAAATGTAGTAAGAAATGGACCAGCCTATGTGGATGGGAAACTTCAAACTGGTAGGAAATTTTATAATCAAAGAGCTTGACTCTGTCAGATTATTTTCAACAGGTCCACTTTTGAAAATGATAATGTGAAGATAATGACTACAAATTGTTAGAGATGAGACTTTTTAGGAAAAGTTCAAGCTTAAAAAAAGGGCAAAGACCTTTTATTAGTAGTTTAAAGGTTAGAGGTTTACCCTAAGTTTAGAGTTTTCAGTTTCCTTAAAAGTCAGATATATGTGAATGACAAACTGTTACCTGATGTCAGGGTGTCTGTCAGAAATTCAAATATTACAAGTATGAGTACATTGATACTAGACTTTTTACAGTTCTTTGGGTGAAAGTGATTTTATTACAAATTAACAGTTTCATAGGGTCTGAATGCTCTAAAATCTTTTTAGACAACACATGGAAGTATTGTATTAGTAAAAGTTATTACTAGGTATCTTATTAACATCAAAGTACACAGCTTGAATTTTTAAAAATTTCAAGAAAGTATTATTCAACAGTTAAAGAGGCTTGATGTAAACACTGAAGTCAGTTTCTTTTGTCTGAACTCTTGTAGGTTCTAACTTGCTACCTCTTCTGTTGCTGAAAAACTTGAAATGAAACCTGTAGTATAACTAAAAGAAAATACTTTTTTTCATGAAAGAGTACTGTCCTATGTATGAATTGAAATAGATTCTGTTATTTATTTTAGTGTTGATATATACTTCTGTTGTTGACAGGTGATGTTCTAGTGCGTGTAAATAGAGAACTTGTTTTAGGCTATACCCACCAGGACGTTGTTCAGCTCTTCCAAACCATACAGCCAGGTGATTACGTTGACCTGGAAGTGTGTCGAGGGTATCCTCTGCCCTTTGACCCTGATGACCCGAACACTGAGATTATTACAACTATTGCTGTAGGACATAATGATACGCGAGGATCAAACTCTCCAGCATCGTATTCCTCACGTGAAAATATGGATTACCGCCATGATATGTCCTCGCGTAGTCTAAAATCTTTGCCAGAACTTGTAAAATCAGCAAATATGAATCAAGCATTAGATCAGTCACAGCATAAAGGTGCCGACTCAAATACACCAGACGTTTTAGGTCAAACAACACCAGAAATATTAACTATAGACATAGTGCGAGGTGATATGGGGTTTGGTTTTACTATTGCAGACAGTGCATATGGACAGAAAGTGAAACAAATATTAGATCGTCCACGATGTAAAAATTTACAGGAAGGAGATTTTATACAGCAAATTAACAGTATAAATGTGTGTGAACTTACTCATTCACAAGTTGTTCAAGTCTTAAAAGATTGTCAGATAGGTGAAGAGACAAGGATAGTTGTTCAAAGGGGAGGTAAGTCAGATATAGTAGTTTAGAGTTTCATCTTGACTTTTGTTCTTTGAATTGAACTACACTTTTTATAATTCAAAAATCTAGAGTATAAAATAGGAAAGGTTTGTTAAATGACAGAATAGAAAAAAGATTCATCTCACATATATACATAATTTTTTTTGTGTTACTTTTGGGATTACAAAATGTTAAAAGTAGCTTCATTGTTTCTTCATATCTCTTTCCAATTAAAACCAAATAATAACCAGTATTTCTGGATTGAATCTGAGTTTGAGAAACCAATGTAGTATGCTGTGGTTTTTCAATTTATCTTGAGAACCGTCTGCTTTGTTTTATATTGGCAGAATTTAAGACTTATTATCTTTCCACAAACCATATTGATCTTTATAGTAGAACAGGTTTTTTTTAAATGCGCCAATTTTCAATAATATTGTTGGGGAAATGCTGATGTCATAAGCTAGTGATTTTGTGTTGAAACATAAATTTTCTGCAACTGAACAATATGTGTAATTCTATGGTATCTAGATTATAGATGGTTTGGAATGAATTAGGGCTGTTGACAAATAAGTTAAAATAAAGGAAAAAGTTCTGTTTTCATGAAATGATTTTTCTGTTTCATTTAAAACATACCATTCTTGTGTCATTGTTTTTATTACAGTAAGACTTTTATTTTTGTTCTAACAGGAATACCATTGAAAGGAAGACGGCCAAGCAAAGGGGTAAGTAATAGTTTTATTTCCTAAAAATGTCTAGTGCAGACGTAAAAGAAAAAGAAAGAATAACTTGAAATATCTTAACAACAACTCATATTTGAAATAAACTGAACATACTTACAAAACCATGGAAACAACAACTGGTATATGATATCAACTTGAGCATACTTGCAAAACCATGGAAACAACAACACATACATGGTATAAACTTGAGCATACTTGCAAAACCATGGAAACAACAACTCATATATGATATAAACTTGAGCATACTTTCAAAACCATGGAAACCACAACACATACATGGTGTAAACTTGAGCATACTTGCAAAACCATGGAAACAATGACTAATATATGATATAAACTTGAGCATACTTGAAAAACAATGGAAACAACAACACATACATGGTATAAACTTGAGCATACTTGCAAAACCATGGAAACAACAACTCGTATATGATATCAACTTGAGCATACTTGCAAAACCATGGAAACAACAACTCGTATATGATATCAACTTGAGCATACTTGCAAAACCATGGAAACAACAACACATACATGGTATAAACTTGAGCATACTTGCAAAACCATGGAAACAACAACTCATATATGATATAAACTTGAGCATACTTTCAAAACCATGGAAACAACAACACATACATGGTGTAAACTTGAGCATACTTGCAAAACCATGGAAACAATGACTTATATATGATATAAACTTGAGCATACTTGAAAAACAATGGAAACAACAACACATACATGGTATAAACTTGAGCATACTTGCAAAACCATGGAAACAACAACTCATATATGATATAAACTGAGCATACTTGCAAAAGCATGGAAACAACAAGTCATATATGATATAAACTTGAGCATACTTGCAAAACCTGGGAAACAACAACTCATATATGATATAAACTTGAGCATACTTGCAAAACCATGGAAACAGCAACTCATATATGATATAAACTGAGCATACTTGCAAACCATGGACAGTGAAAATAATCAACTAGAACACTTTTTTTTATTTCTTGTTAAAGTTGTGTTGATTTTCTGTAGTTTGTAAGATATTTAATAAATAATATTCCTTTTTGTCATGTTTAGAATGTTGATGAGGGTGGTCGAGGTGATTCTGGGAATCAGCCAGGAGCCTACTTCTTCAATGGTAAGGTGTTTGCCATTTAAAAATCTCCCTTTGAATTTTTTTTCAGGTTTGATATTTGAATGCCTATGTTAATTGTTATGTGAGATTGTCTTCTTTAGATGTGTCACTTTTTTTATGCACCCGAAGGGAGGCATATAGTTTTCTAACTGTCCTTCCGTCCGTCAGTCAGTCAGTCCGTCAGTCCTTCCGAAACCTTTAACATTGGCCTTAACTTCTTTATTAGTCAGTGAATTTACTTCATACTTTGACACAACACCCCTTTGGACAAGGCCTTCCCACTGACCTATATTTGTTTGACCTTGACCCCTGAATGACCCTCCCCTTGAAGATCCAGTTGTCCAAAAACGTTAACATTGCCCAGAATTTCCTTATTAGTAAGTGCATTTACTTCATACTTGGACGCAACACCCGTTTGGACAAGACCTTCCCACTGACCTCTATTGGTTTGACCTTGACCCTGAATGACCTTCACTTTGAAAATCCAATTGTCCAAAAACTAATATTTGGCCATAACTTCCAAATTAGTGAGTGGATATACTTCATACTTTAACATAACTCCTCTTTGAACAAGGCCATCCCACTAACCTATATTTATTGACCTTGACCCCTGAATGACTTTCACCTTAAAGATCCAATTGTCCAAAACTTTAACATTGCCCAGAACTTCCTTATTAGTAAGTGGATTTATTTCATACTTGGACACAACCCCCTTTGGATAAAACCTTCCCAATGACCTATATTTATTTGACCTTGTCCCCTGAATGACTGGTTCTCAGCTCAAAGGTCAAAGCACCATTTTCGGGGGAATTGTCATCTTACAGTGACAGTTCTTGTTTGTGGATTCTTTAAAGAGTTAGCATATTAATTAGTTTTCACCAGGAAAACTTGGAAAAAAATGGTTATTCTAGTGATAATCTTTGGCATAGTTGCAATTTAAAACAGTAAAGATATGATTTACAGTGATTCATTTTGCTGCGACTGCTTTGACTGAGTTTAATTAAAAGGTTGTTTTAGTGAACAAATATCATATAGAGGTTTCAGTTTAAGTAACACTTGTTATTCCATTAGAAAAGTTTTCATTTTTCCCCATTTATTTTTAACAAGCAAATCAGCAATTGCTTGCCATTGGCCATTTACCTATAAATAAGGTATAGATTTAGTAACATAGGTCTAATTAAAAGTGGAATGTACATGTGTTTGAAAATATTCATGTGCTATAGAAATATTTAAGGAAGATATTTAGCAATGCATCACCACCAAAAGTAGTAAAAAATAAAAGTAGTAAAAAATAAATAAAAAATTACATTTTATATCGTATTTAAACAGCTTATTAATGTATCTTGTGTATTTTCAGAAAAAGGTGAAAATATTTCAGCAGGAGGTGATGGATATATGAACATGTCAAGAGGTAAACCTTTTATATTTATTTATATCATGACAGTCTTTTTATCAGCTCAGCTTACAATTTTAATTTGATCAATTTCTCAGTTTTACTCTCTAATCGAGTGGTCATTGGTTTAAATCTCACCACGGTCAAGAGTTGTTACTCTTGGCATTCCACACCTATGAGCCTAGGAAGCAATGAAGCAATCATTGAGCTAAAATATTTAAAGGGGCAGGAACTCTTTTCCCCAGTTATAGTAAAATAAATTAGTTCAAATAAACTAAACTAAACTAACACTTAGTCTGAATCATTTTGGATTTGTTGGCTTGACAGTTGTGAACTATTATTTGTGATCTATTGATAATTAGTCACAGAATTTTAAAAAACTATGAGGAGAAGAATTAATTTAAGCTATCATTTGATAGCTTGTTTTCTTATCCTCTCAAAAATATATGTATTTGATTTCTATGTTATATCACAATATACATGTATAATTTGAAATAAGTACTGTTTAAACTAAAAAAAGGGAATATTGTTGCAGAATGTTTGTAAATATATGATTATGTATTTTCGTAATGAAATAGAGGTGATTTGGAGACAGGAAGTAGTGTAATAGAATGGAAGAAGATCTATGTACCATAATTAAAATAAAAGAACAAGCAAGCTGAATTAGTGAAGGCATATACAGATGATTCTGAATTGGCAATAATCCTGATTATTTTTTGATAGAATCTAAACTTCCTTTGTATTGCACCTTTTGTTTTCTGCAAAAAGGTTCTAAGGGACCAAAAAATATTTTCATGTTGAGCTGTAATTCCACTCCATCTATAGAATTATGTTTGTTTCATATGATTTCAAATTTGAGAAGAAGTGGATACCAGAATTAAGTTTGTACTCTGTTTTCAGTTCGTGATGAGTTGGATGGTGTTGGCCCTCCCCCAGAGATTCCGCGTCGTCCTCGGACACCATCCAACGAGCCACAACGTCCAAAAACACCGTCCGAAAATCGTCCTAAAACACCAACAAGACTTCCCTTGCAAGGGGATAGTGCAAGACCAAAAGTGATTACACCAAATAGTGCTCATTTACCTAGAAAGGAATTCTTTCAGACAGATAGTTCAGTGAATCATGCAGCAGATAGTGATAATTTTAATACTAATTCACGGCCACCGCCAGGGCCCCGGATTGATCAGTTCAGGTCAGAAGGTGGTTCACGGTCAGATTTCAGAGGACGAACAAATTACAATATGCACAATTCTTACGACAGAGACACTTATGGTAGGACAGATAGTGTACGTCCTGGGCAGTTCAGAAGCAGGACTCCTGGACCAGAACTTATGCAAAGAACTCAAATGCAGGATTATAGACCAGAGCCTAATCGGCCAAAGACTCCAACAGCTTCAGATATGAGAAGTAAAACTCCTGTTCCTGGCCTTTATGGTCAGGTTCCGGGAGGAAATGCTGATTATAGAAACAATCATTACCAAAATTCATGGGCAAATTCTAGTGTTCCTTATAGAAATTTTGATGCAAATTCTCGGACATGGGGTTCAAGCATTCCAGAAAATAGTGTTACTCCAAATATGCAAAGACGAGATATGTCCGACAATTATGGGAGAATGAATGCAAGTGTTCCAGTGGGCGCTGGTCGTCCACCCAGACAAAGTACTTCCTTTGAACTTGAGGAGCCCTCGCCTAGCAATATGATGCGGGTTCCTAAAAGACATCCTTTTAATTCATCTTTTACTCATTCTGGACCAGGCCCCCAGTCACCAAAGCCATTCCGATACCCAGGTAACATTGAGGACAATCAGAAATTTATAGAAATGCAGGTAACCTTACAAAGACAGGAAAGTGGATTTGGATTTAGGATTATTGGTGGTACAGAAGAGGGTTCTCAGGTTTGTTTACTGCTCTTCCTACTTTCAATATTTTTTTTCAATGGTACACCTAGCACTGTCGTGAATTGACAGTTATTTAAAGTTACCATTGTATTTCTTATGATTTGCAAAGAAATCTGATTGTATAGTTTTCCATAGTTTTAATAATGCAATTCTCTGTATAGAAAAACCACTTTAAATATTTTCATGTTAGCTGACCTTGAATTACAATTTATTCCCTCTATGTATAATATATAAATTATAAAGGATTTTCAGGGCAAATTTTGCATGCTCCTTCATTTCCAGGTTGCTGTTGGTCATATAGTACCAGGAGGTGCGGCAGACCAGGATGGCAGGCTGCACACAGGTGATGAGATTCTGTTCTGTGATGGAGTCTGTGTGATCAACGCCTCTCACCATAAAGTTGTTCAACTTATGGGAAATGCGGGGCTCAGGGGACAAGTTTCTCTAGGAATTCGCAGGAGGATAGCCCCTTACACAGGTAGTGTATCCATGTAACTAGCGTTTATTATAACTTCACAACTGACAAACTTCTTTTACAGTGCATACATTGACAAGCAATATATAAAGTTCTTGTAACTCTTACATATTTTTGTTCCCTATCATTTTCCTGTATCAGATATTTTTCAGTAAACCTCAAAATCTGTGAAATTAGAATGTTCAGAATTGGAAAATACTTCATAATACCTAAAGTAAATGGTAACCTAAATGTGGTTCAGCAAATTGTAAACTTTAAACAGAATTGCATGTTTTGTTATAAAAAAATTATAGAGGGTTACCCATATGATGTGGTTGTATCTCGACGTGAGAACGAAGGATTTGGTTTCGTGATCATCTCCTCGGTGACGAAGGCTGGGTCAACGATAGGTGAGTTCATCGGTATGTGTCACCCTTTTGTTCTTTTCCTAACATAGATAGGTCAGTGGAAGGGGTTCACACAAAAAGAGCAAGTTCTATGAAGTCAGGTTGAATAATTTTAGCTGAATTTCAGAATCTCAGTAATCCTTGTCGTTGTACCACCCAGTGTACGTCGGAACAAAACTGCCTACTATACTATAAATATGTTGTTCCATTAAGAAGTCACACAAAAAAAAGAAAAGTTAAGAAAAAGAAAAGACTGCTCTTGCATATTTTTCGCTATCTGATGTCGGAAAAAGGTCACAATTTCTATTTGAATAGAGTATTTTGTGATTAAGGATGAAACAATTATTGATTATTGAAGTCAGGCAGATATCAATCTGACTGAAGTTCACGATCTCCCTACAGTTAGATCTGAAGAAGACGCATTCATTTCTATCTTCTCGATAACCTGGAATTTCCACTTCCGTTATTTATATCCAAGCTAATGACACTGCAACTTATGAGGCGTCTCGGTAGCTTACCTGTACAAATGGCATGTTCAAACATTTTGTAAAATTCTCTAGCATAACAATGTTTATTAGCGAAGATGGAAAGTGCTTAGATATTTTGGAAAAAAAAATGATACACATCACAAGCATAAATCTCATTATTTTGGACGATCTTGACAAATAAATTTAACTGAGGTCAGTGACAGTTTATACATGGCAGTTATTTGTTTGGGATCCCAGCTGTATAAATAGATGTTCACAAGTTGAACATTTACTTTCATGAGGGTGGAAGCGTTGCTGTGATTGGCTGACAGACAGGTCACGAGGTGACCTGCTATTGGTCGTCCTCAGATCCTAATTGCATAGCAATGTTTAGGATCTGATTTTAATCAGATTGGGCAGATATAATCTGTGGTATTATTTTGTTGATTGAAATTGAAAAAACACTCCAAGTGATTTTTAAGTCTTTGCTCTGATATGTGTGTACCCTTTCCAAGTTTGGCCTTTTATTAATCACACACATATATGGATTTTAAAATTTGGCACTCTTATTATATACTAGTACGTCTTTTACCTTTTAGAAGGTTTATAACCAGTTACTTTGCTAGAACATTTGCATGTTTTTTTTTACTATCAAAGACAGGATTTTTCTGTTGTCGAATAATGGAAACAAACAGAATATATGTCCTAGTATCATCATTGCAAACAGATTTTCAGAAGTTGTAAGGATATAAGAGGTTTAGAAATCAGATGTTTTTTGTTTTCTTTTCTTTCTTTTTGTAAAAATACTGGAAGTGTTCATCTGTTACTTCTTCAAAAGTGTGTGTTACTTAAGGTAACCAGTTCTATGTGTAGAACATACAGTGTTGGTGCATTAGTAAATATACAGGGTTATAATTACAAGAAAAATCTGAGAATAAGTAGTACACTGTTAGGGCACAATGCTTAACCCTTAACCTGCTGGAACCGAAAGCCTTTGCCACCAGTATAGAGCCAGGCCAGCTTGCACATCCGTGCAGTCTGACCAGGCTCTATACTGTTGGTAGCTCCATTTTTGTGTTTTGATATCGAAATCCCTTAAACTTTTAATGGTCTGTTCCAAATACAAACCTGGGCTAATCCATTACAAAATTTCAGCATGTTCAGGGTTAATTTATATTCATATGGGTTTCATTGTTGCTGGAAAAGAAGTAAATTAAATTTCCAAGAGACATATAGATGTATTTTCATGGTTGAAAGTTGTGTTTGATAAGGATTTCCAGATTTATCAAGGGAAACAGAGAAAAGGTTATTCTGATGATGTATTGATGTTAAGTGCTGTAGTTAGCTGAAATGTATCTATTTTACATAATTTGTACAGCAATTGCATAAAATATATATTTACTACACCTAATGGCCACCTCCACCTAATGGCCACTTCCATGACTTCCAGCCTGTTCTTTTAGAATATAAGATATGAGGGATTTTTTTATGTCACATTTATCTCCATTGCAAGGATTCAGATTTGGACTTCACCATGAGGATTGTGATGCTCCTCCCCAACAGCACTCTGACACCTTCTTGGTGTAACTAGTGGATCAGGATCGTTTTTGTTGCATTTTCTAGGATGTCTGGTTGTTTCATTGTTTTTGGTCTGACTAAGAAAGCTTCAGTCATAATTACCTAGAGAGAAGGCCTGATCAATCTTACAAATGTTATGAGTGGTTACCAAATATGGCACATGATCAATAGCTGCTTGAAATTTAGTGGTCTTAAAAAGTCCTGAATTATATCAATACATGACAGTTATTAAGGGTGTTGGTGTAACACCACTAAATTCATTTTGCCTATCATTGATCAAATGTCAGTGAGTTTTACTTAACATCATAATTGCTTTGTTCAAAATCTTTAATTTTAGTAGTATGAACAAAATACATTTATAGACCTTCTTGTCTGTAAGAGTTAAGTTGTAGGCCATTATGTCAGTGGACAGGCTAGAAAAATATTTCATTTGTAAATAAAATTCAAGTAGACTCGACAGCTGCTGTTACGAGTCTTTGATTTTTTTAAAGTGTTGTTTCTGGTTCTAACAGTATTTATTTGAAAAATCTTACAAGACACTGTCTAGTATTAAAATTCTTATAAAAGATAAACTTACTTTGTGCATAGTAGTTTTAATGCATGATGAAACATGTATAAGAAGTCATCAGTGTAAAAACTAGTTAGTTCCATAACAATGTTGTCATACAAACTTTGAAATACAATATCCCCTTGGAATCCACAGAGTTATGTTTTCCAGATGATAACCTGGCAAATAATTGCATTTTAGTATGTAGGAGAAAGATATTTTGCAGTTTTGAAGTCTTGAATTTCTGTCCTATGTTCTTAGGTATATCGAACAAAAATAAATCATGTGGCTTATAAAACAAAGGTGGTTTGCAGGAAATAGAATATTACAGGTACATTGTTTAAAGATAATTTACTGTGAGGGCTTACAGTCATTATTGAATATATGAGGTTTTATCACCTGATATCTAACTGACATTACAGTTACTTTGTATGAAGACTTTGTTAGTTAGTTTAGCTATTTTCATCAAATCTTGAATGAAATAAGGCCAAGATGGATGGAGAGTAAGGTGACAGTGTTGAATATAATATCTTTAACCTTGTAGGTACATTTGAAACATATGACTTCAAAAGACTTGTTTGTTGTTTTTTTGTCAAGAACTGCATTTTTCATTTGTAATTGACCTAATGTTTTCTGAATACACAATAATTGTTGTTCTATTGAGATTTGTTTGATTGTGTGACTTTTGAAGGGAGACTTCTGCTGAAGGGTTTATGTAACCTATCAGGAAAATACTTACTTCATCAATTTTTATGTTGCCCAAGGATTTTCTTGAGAATTATGCATCAAGAGACTTGAGAAAGAAAATAAACTTTATTTCAGTGCAAAGCAGTTGATAAGATGTAGGCTAGATGAAAGAATATGAAAAGAAATAATCACAAAAGTTATGGAGTAAAGCTGTTGAATGGGTCATGTGAAAAACTAAGATTGCAAACTTTGTTTAATGTAGATCATTAACACAAAAATGACTGAAATTTTCAGAGAAGCCTTCACTCTATGGTAGATTAACTATAGATGATCTCTTCAATAAGAAAAACCTCTACCCATGGATTGGTGAGGAACGAGAACATACACTGATTTTGTCCATGTGTCATAGAACGTGAGAAGTTATGTAGCTGACATGTATACACTCTTCATAGCCATTCAAACCAGTCCTCTGCTGATGACCTAATGGTAGAATAAGACTGGAAAAACTTGGTTCTAAAACAGCAAATTATTTTTTTAAAATTTATTTATACATTGTACTGTGGGTATATGTAAAATGAAAAGTGGTATTAAAAGGTGTGTGTGTTTAAAGGGAGGGGAGTTAGAAAAGGTGTGCAGACTGCAAATCTGCCTTTTGTAATGAGCCATTTCTATGAAGGTTTTGTAAAGGGGTTCTGTAAAAGAATGTTGTTGGACAGTTCAGTGAAAAGTTAGGTAAATAGAAACGAAATGACAGATGACCTTCACAGAGGCAGCTTTACATGTCAGATAAATAACAGATTTCCTGCTCCAGTGTGCACATGGATGAATCAGCTATATTTCTTGTCGGAATGAACATGCATCCAATTGTATTGTAGAATTGATTGTGTTCAAACCTTCCACTCATTAAGTCTTATTTTGATCATAACACAAGGATGATTGCTTCTGTAGTGGTTATATTTTTCTCTTCAGGCACATTTCCCCAATTACATTTTCCCTTATTTTCAGAAACAATATATCTGTTGATTCCTTGTGTTCAGCTTCCACCCTGTTTTCTTGCTTTTTATCCATTTTCAGAAAGTAAATACATTACTTTTTCACTGGTTTTTTCAAACCACCCTGATCCACTGCAGTGAGAATTATGTATGAAAATAGAAAATACTAGAATACAATGCATGATGTTGTTTGAGAGCATGTTCAAGAAAGTCAGGTTACTAGAAGCACTTTTCATGCATGACTGAACAGTTTTCATCATCACTGAACATCATCTGTGCCATTATCATCATTGAAACATAGTTGTTATAAAAATTAAGTCATCATTATAACCCATTGTTTCATTCTTTAACTATTGCTCTATCAATAATTTACTGCATTGTTCCATCAAGAGTCATTTGTTTCCTTGTACAGTCTGTTGTCACTTAAGTCATGCTTGGGGGTGGGGGTCTGAAATCAATAGTTTCATAGCTTAGTCTGGAATCATTTGTTTCATTGATCAGTTTGGAATCATTTGTTTCATTGATCAGTATAGAATCATTTATTCCATTACTTAGTTTGGAATCATTTGTTTCATCAGTATGGAATCCTTTTTTTTTTCATTGATCATTTTGGAATCATTTGTTTCATTGATCAGTATGGAACTTTTTTTTCCATTGATCAGTATGGACTTTTTTTTTTCATTGCTTAGTCTGAAATCATTTGTTTCATTGCTTAGTCTTGAATCATTTGTTCACTGATCAGTCTGAAATTATTTGCTCCATTGGTCAGTCTGGAATCATTTGTTTCATTGGTCAGTCAAGAGTCATTCAGTGTTTTATCTGGAATCATTTGTTTTATTGCTTGGTTTTCATTTTTTAGGATGGAATCATTGTTTTATTGTTTTATGTGGAATCATTAGTTTCTCAGCTTTGTCTGGAATGATTGTTGTCTCTTAGAATGATTTGTTCCATCATTCAGTCATGGAAGATTGATAAGTTGTCCAGTCTGGTATTATTAATTTGATTGTTCAGCTTGGAATCACTTGTTCCATTGCTTAGTCTGGAATCATCATTTTGTTCTATGGTCAGTCAGGATTCATTTGTTGTGTTTTTTTTTGTTCAGGCAAGAACTACTCATTCTGTTATTTTCTTAGCACCACTTTCTCTTTTAGTGACTCAGACAGGATTCAAGTTCTCTTTTTCACTTGATTTTGACCGTTCTGGTTTCATATTTTTCTCCAAGAAGACACCATCATTGGTCATTTCATTTCCCATCATTTGATCATTTGCGGTGACATTGCATGGCTTATTGTTCGGTCTGTTGTTCCAGTTTGTTATAATTCAGAATTGAAAAGAGAACTTTTAAAAAAGAAGAATCTCAGATTGTTTTGAAATACAGTTCGGATTAAGCAAAAACATTCTAGAAAATTTAATGTGTTAAATTTTAACATACCGGTAATATACTCTCCTGTAGTTTATTTGCTCTAAGACTAGCATTTGCATTTCAGAGAATTTCACAGATTTTTCCTAAGAGAGAAATAGTGGATGCTGAATAGATTCAATGATAGATATATGACTGTACTAAATATGCATGTTTAAATGTTGCAGGGCGAATCCTGGAGAACAGTCCTGCAGAACGCTGCGGTGTGTTACGTGTTGGTGATCGTATTCTGGCTGTGAATGGTGTTGACATTTCTCACCTTCACCACGAGGATATAGTCAATATCATTAAAGAATCGGGCTACTCTGTTACTCTCACTGTAGGTCCACCCATAGGTAAGGTGTCATTTCTCTTTGCGTAATTTCACTATGAGAGGATTTAAAGAAACTTTGAGCAAAGACATTTACGCGCATTTAAAGATATCCGCAGAAGAAATGCAGTGCATACCAGAGCTTGGCTCTCAAGGTTTCTTTAGTCAGTTATATAATTACATAGCTGTCTTCTGAACTAATTGATTAAGTAGGCTCACATTTTGCTTGCTAGACGTTGTTGCTCAGATGTCACTCAAGGAGTTTACAGTTTAGAATTTATTAATCCCTAATGGGAAAAAGGATGCGTTTTAAATCAGCAACAAACTATAACTGGCAAGCTTTCTTGTGATTAAAAGTAATAATTAGAGAGGTTGTTAGCACTGAGTTATAAGTATTATCTTATTAAATGCAATATTTTTCATTCCAGAAGATACATCAAGCAACACTTCAACTTCTCAAAGGGTAAGCATTGTATAACTTTTTTGTGGGGGTGGTGGGTGTGGGGGGACCTGTGTTTAATGTCTCATCTGATGTTATTGGAGATGTTGGGGGATCAAACTTGCAAACCCTGGATTACCACCCATAATGTGATCTGTGCATACTGTACATGAACACCTCTGACACTAACTAACATACCAAAAAATGGCTGTTTCTACTCTGGATTATTTCAAAAATAAACAAATGATTACATACTGAAAAACTTGTCAGATGATCTGTATGTATGTATGTGATAACAGAAGATATGAAATTTTTGAACAGTACTGACTGAAGACTGAAAATGTCAGACAGTTATTTAGTTACCTATATTCAGTTATATCCATTTGATGTAGAATTTACACATATCTGAAAATGAAAAAAAAAAACTTCTACAAAAATTGGAAAATTTTGCAAACATAACTTCAAATTCTAAGAATTTAATTTGTCTTCACAAGTTCTAATGGGGGAATGTTACCAAAACAGGTGCTTCAAAAACGATTTGTCATCTTGTATTTGATAATCTCTTGGTTTCAGTCTGTTACTTGTTAAAAGAAATTATCTCCGACTTAAAGGAATAACCTTTATTCTACAATGCTTCGGACAGTTGTTGTCATGGGAATTATTACTACTAAGTATTTGAATTGTGGGTACTGTCTTGCTGTGCACTTGTTTAATTGTACTGACCTTCAAGGTATATAACCAATTAAGCTAAAAGGTAAGGCATAATCATGTAGCCTAGAAAAAAATATGTGAGAAAAGTTTCAGAGTTATGGACTCCAACCAGTGTATATAAGTACTTGTAGAATGGGTTATATCTTGTGCATTATAATTTTGGGAATAAATGCATAATTGAGTTTTATCACCTATTTTAGAGTTCACAGGGGTCCATGGTGAATGCAATGGCAATGCCAACAATGAATGACTCAGATAGTCGGTACAGATACCCGCCACCCCCACCCCCTAAAGATGTCAACAGATCAAGAATAGCTAGTCACCAGGTGCGAAATAAACTACTTGTTTTGCTACTGAGCTCATATGAATTTTATTACGAGACATTATGTTAAATATATTGTACGAGAAATATTCATGTTTAAACCCTTCAGACACTGGATTTGCCAATAACCTTTTTTTGGCAGCTGTTTCTCAAAAGTCAAAAGGGAAATACCTGTAGAGGTGTGAAATTGTTGTAACTACCTATAAAATAAGGAAATACAATAGTTTTGTTTCGAGCTCTCGGTGTGGCATATATTACTGTTCCAGAATATAATGGTTTGAATACCCAAATATTTTTCATTGCAACTTTTTCTTGAGAAATTCACCACTAACTAACTACTTGCCATAATTGATTTCAGGATATAAAGGAAGGCCAAATATATGTGGTGGAATTGAATCGTGGGCATCGAGGTTTTGGTTTCTCAATACGAGGAGGGCAGGAGTTCAACAACATGCCACTGTTTGTGTTGAGGATCGCAGAGGGTGGGGCAGCAGATGTGGATAAGAGATTAAGGGTTCGTAATTGCTAATTAGAGTCATTTCATTAGAAACAATAAGATTAAAAGGTACAAACATCCTTTCAATGATCGTAAGTATTGGAAGAATACACATGTATAGGTCTTTGCTCATTAACATATGGTTTAAATTAAGTACATGGATACATTATATTATATTCTTGTCATTTTACCTACCTTCTCTGCCAAAGCAAAATAAGTGAAAAGCATTTGTTTGTTAAACTGTACTAGCAAAAGAATAGTCACTGTACAGAGAATGTCTGGTTACACACTTGAAAAGATTTGTTGCATCTCCAAATGTTTTAAAACACATTTTATAAAGAGAAAAACATTCAGCTGTTAATATGAAAAATTAATTTCTTTTTTACATTGTTTTTGACAGGTTGGGGATCAGCTTCTTGAGATCAATGATTATAGAACAGATAACATGACACATTCAGAGGCTATAGATATTATACAAAATGGTGGACCAACATTAAGATTAGTGGTCAGAAGAACTGGCAAGCCACCACCTAGTTTCGGTAAGGCAAATTGTCCTTGAATTTTCACTTCAGAGCAAATGTGGTAATTTGTCAGGGGCATTGTCAAACTCATTTATACAGAACCTTCTGATATTTTGTCTGAATGGGTATCTTAACCCCCATTGAGATTTTGCCATATAAGGTATCTTATCAATATAGCACTATCAGCCTACAGATAATCAGTAAACAATAGAAAAGCTATCAGTTTTATATAAGAAAGCATTTTGTTTTTTTGAAACAACAGAAAAACCTCACAATGACATCTCCTAAGGCCAAATGTATTTTACTGTGTTTTCCATCACTAGTTCGTTATTCCTTGTTTAATGAGCTTTCAGTAATCTGATGACCCCCTGGCAACATGCACATAGTTGTATTTTTATGCTTGGGCGAGCATATAGTTGCCGCTTTATCCGTATATGTCCGTTCGTCCGTCATAATTTTGTCCGGAGCATAACACAAAAACTATGAGAGATATCAAGACAAAACTTCATAGGTAGTTAGATCTCATTAAGGAGCAGTGCATTGCACAAGAACCATAACTCTTGCTTTATTAATTTTTGAGTTATTGCCCTTTGAAATTTCTCATACTTATTTTTTGTCCGGGGCATATCTCACAAAGTATAAGAGATATTAACATGAAACTTTATTGGTAGATAGATCTCTATGAGGAGAAGTGCAGCGTGCAAGAACCATAACTCTATTTTGCATAATTTAGGAGTTATTGCCCTTTCCAATTTTTCATACTTTAAAAAAACTACATATTAAACAATAGCCCTTTTGGAATTGGCATTTATTCGGGGAGCATCCATCTGTTCTACCGATTTCTTGTGAGTGTTTGTTTGGACTGGATATTAAGTTTAACTGCAGTCATCGTTAATGAATAATGGTATGTCAGTTTCATTTAACAGTATTCATTTTGAATCTCCTTTTGTATTTTCAGAGCCTTCTCCGTCACCAGGTACAAGATACCCACCAACAGGGCCAATGTCAAACGGGCCTATAGGTCAGAGTTCACCATACTTAGGGCGTAGGAATATAAACTTTGACAGAGAAGAACATACATACTATAATCAGCCTCCAAGCAGGACGTACCTTAACTAAGAATTCATGTTGTTGTATTATTTGTCTTCATAATTAAGGGATGTAATTAGAAGTTGTGCTGGAGTTGTGAAACTTGGAATTTTTATCCATGATTTTAAAAGATGATTTTACTTGGAAGAATTCAGTATTTCATGAAGTCAGGGAGCTGTGTTTCAACATGCTGAATCTGTTCTTGAGAATGGAGGTATGTGAGGACAAAAAGAAACAAATGATAGACGCTGGTGCCCAGCCTAATAGTGAACGTCTTTGAAGAAATTGATGCTGATGTTTGGCAGAAGCATGCTTTGACTGTTTTAAGTAATTGAGCAGTTAGAAGATGGAGCAAAGTAAACTTCACATGAACAAGAGGATAACAATGAATGTAGTTGCTCACAAATATTTTCCACATCAGGTCATTTGAATATAGTCATTGTTCAGGAGGCTATAGCCAAAATGTTGTATGTGTCTTACAAGCTATTGGCAAAATGCCAGACATGTCTGTTGTGTATGCACTATAATGTTGCTTATCTCTGCCTGTGGTGCCCAGAGCTATTTTACATAGAAATAAACATATGCTGCAGATTAGAAATGCAAGTTTTATGTTTTGCTAAAAGAATTGCACAACACTTTCCTATCTCTGTGTAAATAGAAAGGTCACCTTTTGCCTGTTAAATATTGTTTTGAAGAATTAGCCTGTATTACTCTAAGCTAACTTAGTGATGGTTACTCAGTTTAAATTAAAAGAACGTTTTAGTAAGATTATGGTTAGAAATGCAGAAATCACTAGAACCTGTCTAAAAATGATGGTCTCACATTTAGCTAAGCAGAAATCAGAGATTCAAGACTGGTCATAGTTTATAGGATGTTACATCAGGCCCTAAACAGTTAGTCACAAAAAATGGGGCATTGTGAAAAAAGTTCATGATGTTTTGCTCAAAACTTACTCCAAACTCCTTATAAAATTAGTTGTAAAACAGTAACTGACAATACCAAAGGTATTGTTAGTGTAAGGGCTAAAAAAGCACATACCGATACTATATTTACTCAGAGCTGAGCAAATCAAGGGGTCAGTGTTAAACCATTGTATCTATTTTATGTGTACTTGCAATAGTTTTGCACTAACCCCCTCAAAATATATTCAAGAAGAATATTAAGTAATTGTAATAGTTAAAATGAAAGAATGGTCACAGTCTGTGAAACGGTGGTGTTCTCTGACCACCTGAGATTTCTTATGTGATATGATATATTTTTTTACAATCTAGAGAATTAGCGTATCTGTGTTAAATAAATATGCATGCCAGTAAAATACTGTGGAACCATCAGATCACATGGACAAGAGATTTTCTGGCAGTCTTAAGACTTTTTTTAACAGAAAACTGGTCTAATATGTCTATATATATATTTAACACTAGCTTCTTCATAGAATGTTTTGAAGAACTTACTCAAAACATCTGTGAAATTCTCTTGTCCATGGTGGTTTATGGTTGACAGTAATAAAATGAGAATTCTTAGTTAATATAACTAATATTGTACAAATATTAGCTGGCTGTACAAATTTGCTAATAGATCTCTAATATACTTAGCCTTCCCTCCCTTTGTTTATTTTAATTATTTTCCTTCCTCCCCAAAGTCTTTATCATAATGATAGATTTTGCATCACTCATTTTCTCTGTGAAAAACATGCGATTACTAACATTAGTTGTAAAAAAGTGTTGTGGCTCCTTTCCCTAGAATTCAGTTATCAGAGTATTTAATGTATTTAAGAGGGAACATTACTATAATGATTGATTTCATTTAAATTCCTTTGTGAAAACAAAGACAGGTATCCTAAATTTTTGTGAGAGCAATTAAAAAAATACAGTGGGTAAGCTTTGAGTACTATACCAAATTTGTCCTTCTCCAGGGGTTGTATTTCTTATTCTTCAAAAGTTTTGTTTTTACAAGACAGATATTTTATACAAAGAATAACTGTCATGGCTGCGGTATACTAAATAAATTGATCAATTACATTTTACACAGATTTTAGATACAAAGCAAGGTTATAAGGTTTCTTCATTACAGGAAGAAACTCAGTAGCGAAGAAAAAATAATGTGAAGTGGAAATAATACTTGATCAACAGTTGAGAAGTATTTTCAATACTTTTAGTCATATTTTATTGTTTTAACTGCATTGTTTCTTGTAGATCATTTTATTTGGTTGTGTGTTGAACATTTAGTTTTGGATCACTCTAACTTATTTTGTTTATTTCGGTTGTGTACAGTTTAGTTTTTTACATTTTAAATCATTTCATGCAATTTTCATGCAACTGTGGTGCAATTTACATTGTCAGTTTTTGTCAGCTGTTTCTGTGTTTGCCTTGAAATCATGTCACAAAAAAAGCTTTTCTTGTAATGAAAAAGAAATTTAAGGAGACTAGAAAATTCCCCCTACTTAGAAAGAACTTTTCTCATGAAGATTTTCAAAAATACTTTAAGCAGAATCTGTAAATGTGTAAAAAAAGAATGATCATGAATATATATAGCATATCTATATATATATTGTTACACAGATTATTGTAAACAGTGTTTGAGCTTTGTATTTCAGGCTAGGTTTACACATAAAGCATAATAACAAGTGGTAAAAACAGTAAATCAAGTTTGTAAACCAGTAAAGCTTTTTTAAAAATAAATTAACGTTATTTAAGTCGTTCAGTATGACTTCCTAGGATTTTTTATGTGTAAACCAGACCTTATTACTATACATGTATAATGATGGCAGCTTCAGGTTGTGCAATGTTGTTTTAAATCTTTGACACTTTTATTTTCTACCAAGAAATGACCATTTACAACACTTTTGAAATTTACTGATTCGACTTGGAGGAAATACTGTTTGATACTGTAATTCCTCGAAAGTGGTAGTTTTATACTGCAATAGTTTGAGTGTACACTGAAACAACATATACACTAAGCTATATAACCTTGTTTTCTCACTAACTGTGATTGCTTCTTTGAAAATTAAGATATTATCCCATTTTTGGTAAAAACTAAGTTTAGCAATGTTAATTGTTTTTTTACAAGTTACATGTGACTTTTCAAAGGTAGTGTAGAAAAAAGGTTTTTGCTGGAATATATTGTTTACCCAAGTGATGTTTGATCAGGAAAGGACTTTAATCTTTTAAATTTGGTCACTTGTGTGACTTTACTCATATACCATTGTTAATATACATAATACATTTTAATATAATCAATTATCTCATTTAGCTGACAGTCATGTATTCCTGTAAATACTGCTTATACTAGAACAGTGACCTTGTTCACAGAACAGTGGTCTTTATCATTACGAGCATTCTAGCACATATGTTCTATGTTATTATATACATGTACATCCACACATTTTGTGAACCGATTTGTAATGACGTAAGAAAACATTAAAATTATCTGACATTTGAATTCACCTTGTATTTAAACTGATAATTTACATGTCAACATTCCCAGGTTCATCTTTTTAAATTTTTGGAAAATGAATTTTTTTCTGAAGTTTTGCACAGCTGGGAAAATTTAGGAAGGGTTTCACTTTTACTGTGTGGTTTTCTTAGTTTGAATTTAAATCAGTTTCTAAAAGTGAATGCTGTATTTGTGAATTAAAACACAAGAAAATCAGATGAAGTAAATGACAAAAACAGGAAAATAGGAGAAAACTTACCTTAATTCTTACCTTTATTTCTATAACTGAATATCCCTTGGGGAAAATCTCAGTCTCTTAGAGAGCATGTGTGCTTGTATGTTCAGATGTTAACGGATGATATTATGTATAATTATAAAACTGTAGAATGTAGTTTTTTGTACAGCAATAGGATGTATTCTCCAATCTGGAAAATGTGCATTAGTTTTACCATAGTGTTATGAAAGAAAACATGTGAGTAATAAACATAATCAGAATATTGTATTTAAGAGAATACAGTCAAGATTTCTGGCAAAATTTTTGTTCTTAATTTATACAGATGCATTATCATGGACAAAATCAGAAGGCAAACAAATATTTAGAAGGCATGTGTTCTTAGGTATTACAATATTTATAAGATTTATACATTGTCAGTGGAACCAATGCACAGTTTCCTATCTGTTGGGAAAGACATGTATTGTTAAAGAGTGTAAAACAATTGTACTTTGTACAGAGACTATTATATTAAATACACTAAAACTGATCAAATGTTGTTGTTAATCTAAATTGGTTGTGAACTAGTTCATACACACCAGTGACTTTGGCTGAATATTTCTTGGTTTAAGTGTGATATTATTCAAATACTAAACTTCCCCTTGGCAATTATGCTTAACTTTAATCACAAGGAAGACATAATGGATTTTACTTTGTAGACTGTTTTTATGTTGTTCTAAGGTTTAGTTTTCATGAAGAATTCTGGTTTTTAGCTCACCTGTCACGTAGTGACAGAGTGAGCTTTTCTGATCACCTTTTGTCCGTCGTCCGTCGGTCCGTCCACAATTAGTTCGTTAACACTCTAGTGGTCACATTTTTGCCTCAATTGTCATGAAACTTGCACGGGATGTTTGTCTCATTGATATCTCGGACGAGTTCGAACATGGGTTATCAGGGTTGGAAAACTAGGTCACAGAGCCCAAATATAGAAAAACCTTGTTAACACTCTAGAGGCTACTTTTTCAGTCCAAATATCCTGGAAATTTGTCAGAAAGGTTCTATTGATGATTTCTAGCTCAAGTTCAAATATGGGTAATCTGGGTTCAAAAACTAGGTCACGGAGCCCAAAAATAGAAAAATCTTGTTAACACTCTAGAGGTTACATTTTCAGCCCAAATAATCTGGAATTTTGTCAAAAAGGTTGTTTTGACAATTTCTAGGTCAAGTTTAAATATGGGTCATCTGGGGTCAAAAACTAGGTCACAGAGCCCAAATATGGAAAAACCTTGTTAACACTCTAGAGGTTACATTTTCAGCCCAAATAATCTGGAAATTTGTCAGAAAGGTTGCTTTGACAATTTCTAGGTCAAGTTTAAATATGGGTCATCTGGGGTCAAAAACTAGGTCACGAAGCCAAAATATGGAAAAACCTTGTTAACACTCTAGAGGTTACATTTTCAGCCCAAATAATCTGGAAATTTGTCAGAAAAGTTGCCTTGAGGATTTCTAGATCAAGTTCGAATATGGGTCATCTGGAGTCACAAACTAGGTCACAGAGCCCAAATATGGAAAAACCTTGTTAACACTCTAGAGGTTACATTTTCAGCCCAAATAATCTGGAAATTTGTCAGAAAAGTTGCCTTGAGGATTTCTAGATCAAGTTCGAATATGGGTCATCTGGAGTCACAATCTAGGTCACAGAGTCCAAATATGTAAAAACCTTGTTAACATTCTAAAGGTAGCATTTTCAGTCCAAATAACCTGGAAATTTGTCAGAAAGGTTCTATCGATGATTTCTAGCTTAGTTTTGAATATAGGTTTTCTGGGGTCAAAAACTAGGTCACAGAGCCCGAAAGTAGAAAAACCTTGTTAATCCTCTAGAGGTTACATTTTTAGTCCAAATGTCCTTGAAATTTGTCAGAAAGATTGTTTCAAAGATTTCTAGCTCAGATTTGGATATGGGTCATCTGGGATCAAAAACTAGGTCACATGGTTCAAATATGTAAAAAACTTTTTTAACACTCCAGAGGTTACATTTTCAGTCCAAATATCCTGGAAATTTGTCAGACAGGTTTTCTTGATGATTTCTAGCTCAAGTTGGAGTATGGGTCATCTTGGGTCAAAAACTAGGTCACAGAGCCCAAATATGGAAAAACCTTGTTAACACTCTAGAGGTTACATTTTCAGCCCAAATAATCTGGAAATTTGTCAGAAAAGTTGCCTTGAGGATTTCTAGATCAAGTTCGAATATGGGTCATCTGGAGTCACAATCTAGGTCACAGAGTCCAAATATGTAAAAACCTTGTTAACATTCTAAAGGTAGCATTTTCAGTCCAAATAACCTGGAATTTTGTCAGAAAGGTTCTATCGATGATTTCTAGCTTAGTTTTGAATATAGGTTTTCTGGGGTCAAAAACTAGGTCACAGAGCCCGAAAGTAGAAAAACCTTGTTAATCCTCTAGAGGTTACATTTTTAGTCCAAATGTCCTTGAAATTTGTCAGAAAGATTGTTTCAAAGATTTCTAGCTCAGATTTGGATATGGGTCATCTGGGATCAAAAACTAGGTCACATGGTTCAAATATGTAAAAAACTTTTTAACACTCCAGAGGTTACATTTTCAGTCCAAATATCCTGGAAATTTGTCAGACAGGTTTTCTTGATGATTTCTAGCTCAAGTTGGAGTATGGGTCATCTTGGGTCAAAAACTAGGTCACAGAGCCCAAATATGGAAAAAACTTGTTAACACTCTAGAGGTAACATTTTAATTCCAAATAACCTGGAAATTTGTCAGAAAGCATAATTCTATGGTTTCTAGGTCAAATTTGAATATGGGTCATCTGAAGTCAAAACATTTAGGTCACAGAGCCCAAATATTGAAAAACTTTGTACACACTCTAGAGGCTACATTTTCAGTCCAAATGTCCTGGAAATTTGTCAGGAAGGTTGTTTTGATGATTTGTAGCTCAAGTTTGGATATGGGTAATCTGGGGTCAAAAACTAGGTCATAGAGCCCAAATATGGAAAAATCTTGTTAACACTCTAGAGATAACATTTTCAGTACAAATAACCTTGAAATTTGTCAAAGAGATTGTTTCAATAATTTCTAGGTCAAGTTTGAATATGGGCCATCTGGGGTCAAATAACCAGGTCCATAGCAACTTTGTTTAAAGCAGTCATACTCAGGTGAGCGATACAGGGCCATCATGGCCCTCTTGTTATGTATGAGTATGTATAAATTTCAGTCAAGTTTCAGTTATTTTTGTCTCATCTTCTAGTATGGCAGTGAGGCCTAGTTAAGGTAATTTGGCCATCAGGTGTCGACTGTCTTCTTCAATCCCACTCTTATGTCCATGCCATATTTTAAATAATGCACATTATTATATTTACCATGGAAAGATGATTACTCATCACATGGCCCAGGTTTTAGGTGAAGGACATGTCTATGTTTTACCATGCCTAAACAAGTTTCGTGTAATTTGGTAAAAAGCAGATTGCCTACATCAGGGTCACACTTAACAACTTGGAATATTTATATTCAGCCCTTACCTTTGATGCAGAATGACATTTAAATTTAAAGTTCTTATCACAATTAGTTACCGGAAGCCCTACAGAGGTGTATCTGGTCAAGTTCATCCTTTGTCCTGAATTAATGCATTGGATCATAGCTTTATCATACATAAAGATATGTCTAAGTGATTAGAAATTACAATAACAAAACATATGAATCCATTTTACTTTTTATATAATACCAAATATATATAAAACATAAAAAAGCATGTGTACTGTAAATGGATGTTATTTTTTTTTGTCGTGTGAATGTGAAAATATCAACTTAAACTTTCTCCGTACATTAAAATATATGTAACTAGATGCATTTCTTCCCTTAAATTCTATCACAGGAAAGAAATAAGGCATTAGTTAAAGCTGGAGGACTGACTTTTGTAATGAATCAACGAAAAAAGAAAGTAAAATGCCATATTTTATGTCAATGCCATTTCAGACACAGGGTCCTCCTGCTTCAAATAAATCCCTTACTTAAGTCATTTTCCCATGCCTAAGCATTTAACTTAAAAGTTACATGAATATGTATGAAGCCTTATAAAACAGTATACGCAAGTAAAAAGTATTCACAATTCTCAGCAAGCACAATATAATGAAATAACAGCAGCAAACTGGCAATGAAATACTGTCATTAGTTCTGTAGGCACCATTTATATGTTTTCTGTAACCTTTCCTTTTTAAGGAGATTTTCAAATCTATATTTAAAGCACATGTTAGATATAGGGAAGTCTCCCATTTCAGCCAAGTGGAAAGCATTTAGCTATAGCCTATAGATGTTGGTGACTAAATGTTTTGTTTATCATTACTTTGATGATAAATGTCTCCTTCTTCTTCTGTAAAATTTCATACTTGTTCTGCCTCTGCAAGAAAAACAGCAAATATTTGTTGTAACTGTCCAGCAAACTAATAGAAATAAAATATTCAGTTCAATCACACTGCTACCTCCATGGTTATTTAACTCTTCAACTACTTAGCCAACAGGAAGGTCACTCAAATATGTTTCAAGGTCATTATGTCACACAATGGTAGTTAATATGAGAAAGACTGATCTTTGTACCATATGTGGTACAGCAAAAAGCACAAAAATCTGGCAACAGACAGCTCATGTATGCTTCTGGATCCAAGGTTTAATAATGTATTTGAGGGAGAACATTGTGTGACTAAGTACATTTGAATAAGGTATGTCATTATTTCAGTATCCCTTTTATGGGGTGTGTAAGAAGCATAGGTGATAAGTGTAAAGAACAGGTGAGCATTTAAATTTTGCCTATTACCATATAATCATGACTGCATTCGGAGATTTTTCTGGTAAACATGTCTACGCTCACAAATAACTGATTATATAGGTCAAAATTAATAGTATGTGTTTGCCACTTTACCATTCTGATGTCAGAAGAAGCAATCAGATATTACTCGAAACATTTCAAATATTCCCAGACTTACGGTACAACTTCCACATGATCTATAGCCCACTGATCAAAGCCCTGCCCCCCATGCACGGGTTGCCACCATCTGATCTGCACTCCCTCAGCACGTGCAGCAAGTGGTATATCATACGCCAGTCTCTTAGGTACGAGATGGTCAGCTGGATCATGACGTGCTATCAGTATCCAATCAGCTCCCTGAAAAGAACATAGTTGGAGAACAATAGTATTACAGTCATAATGTGAATCTTCAGATCGTTGACAGACAACATGATAATTTTTTTGTAGAATCATAGTTTTTGTTGCATCGCAATGTGTTCGTAGTATACACAATTCTTTAGACTGCCTTTAGTCTGTACTTGTTTTTTAGGCAAAAAGTCACATGGTTAATAAGAAGTGTAAAAATTTAGTGCACCAACTCTGAAACAAAGATATACTTTTTTGTTACAAGCTCTGGAATAAGTTTTAATATTCTGGATGTGATGTAAATCTCTGGGACTAGTGTGAGTACTGATCATGATGTTTGTTTCAACAGCCTCATGAAAAATCCAACTGACCTGGTTAGAGGAGTACTGTAGTAGGACACCCCTATACTCTGACTTATCCCCCGTCTTCACATTACACTCTGGTGTCTGGGCTCTACACCCAATTTGTAACACAAACATTACTTTGCTGAAATATATGGTTAAACATATGAAATATAAAGATTAATGTAAGTATGTTTAGTAGTTGAAAAATCAATTTTCTTTAAATGATTTACAGAAAATCTCCCAATTGTGTAAGGCAGAGATATGTTTAGATTAAAGACAGTAAGATATAAAATGTAAGCTTTGGAAAGGCAAACTGGCACCAGAATGTGGGAGAAGAGAGTAAAACAATTATTTCATTTCTCATGGCCTAACATTTTAAAACAGAAGTTGAAGTTAACCTTGCGGCTGTAAGATCCATCTCCACTGTTCTTGCCTCTCTCAGACCACATCCATTGAAGTAGAGGGTCTTCCCATGGGCATAGGGCAACAGTGCTCCACAACCAAATCCAATACCTCCTCCAGACACAAGGGCCCAGTGGGAGGTATACACCCCACCCTCAAATGAATCAAACATACGACTTAACTGTTTTTCTTTTGGCATACATGAGGAACCTATAATATTGGCATGAAAATATTTCAACACAGAACCAAAGATAAAATAGGATAACGATTAGGGAAACTGATATCATGGCTTATAATACCTATCCAAATCAATTCAATGAAAATGAATGTTACTGACACATAGAGACATGACAAAACAAGTCTCATTAACAAAAAGATGAAATTAGGTCATGACTTAGTAAATGCTATGACTAATCAGCCCTGTTCTCACCTAGTAACATCTTGCCATATATTTACTCCTTTTTAAACATGAACAGTAACCATGTCATTTAATCGGGATTTCGACCTAAAAATATTTCATATCCAAAATGAAATTGCTATATCCTGTGACTTAATAGTACATTTTCTACGAAATCAAAACCAAAAAATTGTGTTAAAGTGCTTAACCCCTACAGATGCTAATGACCAACTGGTTATTCTCCTAAATGTTTATTTCTCCATGTGTAAACTAAATTTACTGAAAAACAGTACAAAGATATCCCTTGTCTGTTTTCAGTGTGTAGTTCCACAGCTAACATGGGTTACTTACCCTTGTATCCATCATCACAATGACAACGCCCTCCCTTGCAGTCCCCTCGGCCATGACACATGTCAGGGCAGGTCTCTCCCACATAAATATCATCTAGGGCCCAACTAGGGGCTTCAGCATCTGGTGAATCCTGCACCCACCTGAACCTTGTAGCACTGTGAAGATAAAAGAATAAATACAGTTGAGATGAAACAATTTGAATTACCAATAGACCTGACCTTTTTTGTGCATTTTTCGTGATATTATTTTGTTCCTAGCAAATATTATTAACTTGACTACTCAATGTTTATACAGTTCACCATGATTTCATTCTAACATGAATCATTTGATTGTGTATCTGCTGTAATAGTATCTTTATATTATGGATCAAGTAATAAATAATAAAACAAAAAGGTCTGAATGCATAACTTAAGACAAAACTGACAGAGCATTTGGCTTTTTTCAGGGGTTACACAATGGCCAAACAGGATCAATTTATTGGTCATACAGGACCAATTTATTTCAACTTTTGACTTTTACTAATCAAATATTTTTTTTAATTTATGTAACTATTAATTAAAAAACATACTCAAAAGAAATATATTTATAAAAAAGAAACTGACATTTCCAAACTTATTTGACAATGATGAAATTAAATCAGAGAAGAGTTTCATAATATTGAATGAGAGACTTAAGGGGTAATGATTTCACCTGGAGAAAGTTTTCTCTGGCAGGCTGATGGTCACTCTAGTCCATGTTGGGTGGGTGTCAGCACGGTATTCACTGGCCATATGATACATGTTTGGTCTGCAGTCCATGCGCTGGTTTATATCTGGTAGACAAAGGGGCATAACTTCATGCCAGATGTCAGAACTTGGGTTTTTGTTGAAGACAAGTTTTACTGGCACATGTGGGTGACAGATGTTAAATGCCTGGCTACATCCGACTGCAATCTGTAATATGTGAAAAGTATGTTCAATTTTTTAGTGTCCATCTGATAAGAGAACATCAAAGATAGAAAAGGTTGCAATGAATGACACATCATGTGTCTGTGAATTATGGTAAAATTTGGTTCCCTAAACACAAAGGCAAAAAAAGTTTGAACTATAGAATGATTTATGAGGGAAGAGTTGATGTAAACCTTCTAGGATGCTCCCCCTGGGCCAGTTATTTCCTATAATAGTTTTTGAAGCCACAGGGAAGCATTTAAAGAAACTGTTGAATTAAGTAAAGGTATGCAACAATTGAACTCAATTCAGACATTCCATCACTTTCAGTGGTAATGGTTGATTGACAGCCAATAAAGCAGCCTTTGATTTTCACAGAAAAAAGAGTAAGTATTACTGGAAATTCAAGAATGTTTGTACTTGTAAAATTTCCAAAATCATCCATGGAACTCTGACATGAAACCTGGACTAAATGTCTCGGTTATATGGAAAAGTTAAAAATCTCTGTTGCAGCTTTGTCGTTTTCAGTTACTCCAATCAAAGTTTCAAAGTTATGCTGTGAACAATAAGAGAAAACACCGAGAGTTATGTTGAACTATGCAGTTCCATTCTACAGGTCACAGTTAATATCCAGTCATTCTAAAAATTGGTCAGGATCTCTATCTTGATAATCTCTAGGTCAAGACAGAAACTGGGTCACCTGAAGTCAAAATCTAGGTCATTGGGCAAAATCAAGGGAAAATCTTGTTAACACTTCTGAAACCTCATTTTTGATCAAAGTAAATGAATGTTTTTCAGAAGGTTTGCCATAAAGATATCCCTGACAGTTTTGAAACTGGGTCATGTAGGATCAGAAACTAGGTCACTGGGCCAAATCAAAGCAAAACCTTGTTAACACTCTACTGGCCACATTTTCTATACAGTAACTACAAAAATCAATCAGAATGTTTTTTTTTGAGGATCTTTAAGTTAAAAGCTTGGTCACATTTGGTTAAGAACTAGGTCATCAGGTCAAATAATAACAAAACCTTTGTTTACACAAAAGAGGCCATGTTTTCTCCCCTATCATCATGAAAATATAACAAAATTTTTTCTTGGTGATGTCTACATTAAGTTCAGAAGTCATTCACATCAATACTTAGCAAAACATACTCTAGACCAAAAAACAGACTATAGATGTGTCCATAGGACACAGATGCCTTCACATTCTAGTGTATTGTCACAAAAAAATCCTGTACAATTAAAGATGCACATAAAAATTGTCCTAAACATTAAGGAGTCTAAAAATGCTATTTTTGGCTTAATCAGGGGGCATAAGTCTGCCAATCTCCAATAAATTTGTGTCAAAATACCCAGGTGCATAAGTTCACATGCTGACAACTATTCTTACAAAGTTTCATGGCTCTAGCAGTTATATGTTTGGAGTTACATGCAACACAAACCGGTCTACTTACTGACAAATGGACAGCAGGAGGGACGGACAAGGGCAAATCTATATGCTCCCCTCCCATATGGTTGGGCATAAAAAAAAAAGTGACAAAGGGAGATAATTTAAAAAAGAGGAGAGCTAGAGTTGTGTTGTTTCTGTGCTCTCCACTTCACAATACAACCTACAATAATCCAAGATTCAAGCAAAATACTCACCTTAAACTGTAGTATATAGTCTGTTTGTATAATCATCTGTTTAGTCGTAAACTGACGTGTGCCATTCCCCTCATCCCACAATATCACACTATCATCTTTCTTACAAACTTCAGACTGGATATGTCCATATGGGTTGAACTCCCATGGCTGGTCATTTATAACTAAGGACTCATTAAAGTTGATCTGGAAATTGGCTGGGTTTACTTCATGGCCACCTATGAAAGAAGAAATATTCTAAAATACTGAAGTAACATAGAAATAAATGTAAATAAAATATCTACAAAAATACGAACTGCTGTCATATGTCTCTTTGATTTAGGTGTAGTAAACCATCACACCTCCTTTCTGAAGTATGTTGTAGACCTGTACATGTAGTATCTGCCAATTTCCTAAATGGCAACAGAACTTTAATCTATCAACTTTTTATTGGACAGATCTTTCTCACGCAATAAAAATGGCTGGTAGTATGCTTGAATGCAATCACAATCAACATTACAGATGTCTAAAGAATATAACGTCAGTGACCTCAACTCAAGGTCATGATAACATTTTTCATAAAGGTAGCAGACGACAATAATATTTTCATTACAGATACAATGATATTTTTTAGCAATTTTCTCAAAATGAGCTTACCTATATAAACATCATCAAGGGCCCATGTTGGCTGGACCCTTGTGGGGTCATCAGATAGGGGCTGCCACCACCTTATAATAGTTCTAGGTGTTCTGGCCTCTTGGGGCAGGTTTATATAGTCTCTGCGGGGCTTGGTGTAGCTTGTATAGTCTAGTGTGTGCAGGGTGTGCCAGTCAATGCCGCCATTGGTAGAGTACTGAAGGAACACACTCTGGTCTGGTCTGTAAGGTTTGAAACAACCAGGTGCTTCCTCCTGGCCACCAATAGTGGCTGTATACTGTACAAACCTAGAAGAAATATGAAAAGGTTGATATACCGGTAGTCTGACATTTTGCACAAGCGTAGAGAGAAACAGTTGAGCCTCACTACATGTAATTCTTTTTTTACAGTTTTGTCAAATTAACTACACTAGACCTAGTACTATTCTGATGTAGGGTGTAGCTCATTAAAAAAAAAAAAAAAAAAATTAACAGTAAATTTCTGAACTTCAGTGATATAACTATTTCTAACATCTTTTTCTTGAAATAAAAAACTTATCATAATCTTGTATAGCCTTAGATACAGTGAGATACAAGTATAAAGTAGTTTTTTTTTATACTTACTTAGCATCCCTAAGGTCCATATCTACAGTTACAACTTGTCTGAGACCAGGACCATTCTGCACAAGGGCAGTGCCTTGAACCAGCTGGGTACAAGGGTCCTGTATAGTCCCTCCTTGAACAAGAGACCACTTTGATTTGTCAATATCCTCATCATCAAATGTTTCCTTCAGCTCTCTCTGAAACAGAGTGTTGTAAAATTTTTCTATTGAAAATTTGATATGACATCGTACGAATTTATATATCTGTTCTCATTTGTTTCAGTTCAACGAATCATACTTCCCATTTTCCAGCACAGACACACTGTTCATAGTTACAACATTTCAGCTGTCCTTGTCCAAGAACATGCAAGTTAATACATTTGAGAACTATGCTCAAAAGCCCCTATTCACTTAGCTAACAAAGACCATTGCATTATATCTATCATTCAGTGGTAAATCATTTAATGTTGCAAATGTTTTACGAGGTTATGTCAGATAAAGTCACATGATTTTAGCCATTTTTTGAGGTTGATTTCTACCTTCTGCTGCTCTTTTGTGAATGTCTCTTAAAAAACAAAGTAAAACAGAAATGTTTAGTAAGCAGTTTCTAACTCCAATTCCTAGTGCTGTAGATGTATTATATTTCGCAAGAGGAATTAAAAAAAACAAAAACCAGATACTTACCAGATTCCGAACTGTCCATGGGTAGCAGTTATCACCACGGTGACCATCATCACAGATGCATGCAGGATAATTGACTGGATGACAGTTACCATGGCCACCACAAAGATCCTTACATGCTGGGCCTATGTAAAGTCCTTTAATACCAAAAGTAGTGACAGATTCCTCATCATCCAGGGGACGCTGCTGCCAACGGAATCTTGTAGCCCTGATAAACAGAAGTAAAATCTATCCTTTTCTTTCTTCAGTGAACAATGATCTCATCTAATGATGAAAAACTTTCTAATAAACTGGCAAATGATATAATTTGCCATGAACAGGCCGATGATAATCAATCTGATGATACAGTAATACTGTCTGGCCATCTCTTTTTGTTTATGGCACTACTTTAAGTGTACAATGTATATAAAATCTTTTTAATTGAAAGCCAAGCAAATTTTTAAATTAACAAAATGTGTAACTCATGATCACATTCAGATGAATTAATCATCAATTTATTTCTAATTTAAAAAATGTACCAATCTGGAATAATTCTTAATCAATTTGTAGGGAAAAAAACTGAAGCTTGTAACATACTTTGAGAGAGTCATTCCAGATAGTGGTATAATTACACGCCTCCATCTTCCCATAGGATCCCCATAGTACACACTTGCCATTGATGCTCCCGTGGGACAGACGGGGTCATTTGACAGGCACTGTGGTGATAAATATGACCAGGTCATGCCATAATCTGTTGAATACTGAAGGTGTATTGGTGCAACTTTTGTGTTCCATGGCCGCATACATCCAACATTATACCAGAACTGCATCATGTGTCCCTTCTTTATGTGCAGATCTTGTGTTGCTAAAGTCGCACTCTCATCATCATGTGTGTCTCCAATAGCAACGTTATCCCAATCACAATAAGTACCATTTTCAAAGTTATCAAATGTGCTCCACTCGGCTGGATCAATTCCATGTGTAAAGTCACTCAGCAAGGTTGATGGGTTTACCTGACGACCTCCTACACGTAAATTATCAATTACCCAATCATCTTCATTTGTTCCACTATGCTGAAGTTGTACAAAAGTTATCTGTGTGCCATTGTGGCGAGCTTCTGTTGGAAGTTTCAGAGTTACAAAGCTGAAATATTAAAAGCTCTTGTAGGACAAAAATTATCATTGAAAGAAAACATTAGAAGAAATATTTGAATATCTTCTTAAACCAGTCTTAAGGTATATGTAACTAGAAGAGTTACCTTTTCTGTCCTAAAAGTCTATTCAGATATATGCTTGACATAATGAAAACACAGACTGAATTTTCAACTTACGTAGGATTTCTGTAGTTGAGATAATGCAGTAAAGTAATGCTTGTCCAGCTTATACCATCAGGGGAGTAACCAACTATCACACTCTCATCTACGTTGTCGGGTGTTGATTCACAGCCATACATGAAGTTGAACTGAATATATGCAGCCTCACTGAGATCTAGGAATGGGGAAATTAAGGTTCTTGTACAGTTCTGAAAATGAAAACATCGATCAGAAGAAGTTTACCATTTGGAAACTATCTCTACATTTCTACTCATTAAAAAGATTTCATTTCAAGCCAGAATATAATTACACTGTTTTAAAACAAACAAAATTTGAAAGAATTTATTGTAAGAGACTTAATTCTTATTAATATTACTGAAAAAGAGTAAAATAAAATTTAAAAAAAAAAAAAAAAAAAAAAATTATAAGACAATCCAAGGCAATGACAAACAAACAGTTAGAAATGCCATTGGTACTAACAAGCACATGTTACATCTATCTTCAGAAAAAGAAATACAAATTTTACAATTTTGGGCTGTAAGACTTATCATAAATCTCAGAAATAAATCTGACTAAACAACAAATTCACCCATCCCCCACTTATCCCGCTGAAATCTCATTCTTTTAAATGAACTAGGTATACTCACCCCTGTGAAGTGATAAGCCAGCCCTGAAGCCATTGTTTTACAAGGAGGTACTCTCTTACCCCCAACAAGCTTGTAGAAGTTGTTTGTCTCTGTCTCAAACTTGTCATACAGGTACACAGGTAGTGATATGGCTGATGTGTTACAGCTTTCCCCTGTCCAACCCTCATCACAGCTGCAATGTTTTTAGTTTTAATTATACTTCTGCCAATTTCATGTTAAGACAGTAATTGTTTTCAGAGTAACTGGTAATGTCTAAAAACAGAACAAGCTTACAAAAGTGCAAGGAACAAAAAATTTGTTCCAACTGGGGAACAATTATGTGAAGTTTCAGCAGTACTTGGATGGTTCATTTAAACTCTTAAGAGCACATAACACAACTGTTGCTATTATTGTTGAAGGGAGGTTATTTATAGCGCTATTCTTTTCAAGAAAGAACATAGAGGACCCCTGTTGTTGATATGCTGTGTATTCAGGATTTATGGAACCACAAAGACCTTACACACTGTTCATTGCAGTATGAAGCAGAATTACTGGTAACTTCTCTTCTAGAACATTTCTAAAGCTGTATTTAATTACCAAATATATTGCTAAGAAAGTTTGAAAATAAAATAATTCACACTAAAACTCTTAAGCCAAAGATGCTACAAATGGTATTGTCTAATGATAGACAATTATCTCACAGAGATTTTAGTGGGGAAATTGCAAAGTATTTGTACATGGCATTGTGTTACATCACCTTTCTTCACCCACCTTTCCAATTTTATATAAGAAAAGTCAAAACACAATTCTTTGAACGGACCAAAAAAGTTAATTGAAGAATCACATTTTATAGCGCTTTGTTTGACCATGTTTTATTGTGACTTGTCCAACCAAGTTTTGTGACTTGTTTGATAACATTTTAAGTGTAGGTGTACTTACATGCAGCCATATTCTGTACATTTTCCATGTCCACTACACCATGTAGGACAGTCATTACCAATGTAAACATTGGCTATAGCCCATGTGTCTTTAACATTGTACCCATCTGGTTGGTACCACAAAAACCTTGTCTCCTTTGATCTGTAACACAAATGTCTTTGTCTGTTATTATAAGAAATTAGCATCGAAACATTTAAGGTTCTAAGTACAGTCTTCACTACTGCCAGGAAATGACCAGGTTTGTGTAATTTTATTCATCTAAAGCACATTCCTGTATAAGTAGACATGCAAATTTTGTAGGAATAATTTGTAGGCAGTTTATATCTGTTGATTATCAAGTTTCCATATTTACATAATTTTATTTTATTTAAATTCTTAGTCAAAACAGAATAGTTATATAAGTAACAAAGTTTCATTTTGACAAAATTTTGCATTGACTTGACCTGCTATGGAATCCCAGTGGTATGTTATGTCTGTGCCATCCCCAGTTATAATCTGAGGGGAATCCATTGTCTGGAGCATATATTTTGTTACAGTCAACATTGGATGGGTAACATGACTTCCAAAGGGGCTCCCAAGTTACACCCTTGTCAAGGGAGTAGGACAAATATATCTCTAAAAATAAGAATATTTTATGGAATACAGTTTAAAATTAAGTTTGAAATTAACTTACCATACTACACAACATGCCTGATAACAGGGCCTCAATTAAGGCCCAGCTAACAAGGTGAAAACTTTTAAAGCTTTGTTGTACTATATTAAGTCACCAAATTCTTATATTCAAATTAATATTTACTTAAAGTTGATTTAGATTGTAAATTAAACAATCCTGACATTTAAATTTGTAACAATTTTTTCAAATAAAATTTATCATCTGCAACTTCAGGTCTTAAAATTCATCACCCTGTTATAAATAGATACTCATTTTGTGCATTATAGGAAAACAAATTAACAACTAAAACAGAGAAAGTCTTTTGGTATTCCATGATCAATGCAAGTAATAATACAATGTGTTTGCACTGTTTGGGAAATCAAACTTTGATTGAAAAAAAATCTTATTTAAAGTAAAAATAAACCAAAACAAATATTGAAATTAAGAATTCCATACTGAAGCAATGTTTCGGGTCTGAACATCCCATGGCTAAGTCAAACTGCAGTAATGTCCCCTCCTGTACAATGACGTCTGCTGTCACAGCAAATCTGTATTTCTCACCTCCTAAGCAAATATTCATATATAATCAGATATGGCCTTCAGATAAGAATCAAAGACCCCAAAAAATCATTACTGGTAATGTACTGGGTTTTTTTTCCAGATCAAAACAGACTGAAAGCAAACAAACAAAAAAACAGGTACGACTCACTGACAAGATTGCAGAAGTGTGGTAATAGTGAACAGTCACTTGTTCCTTGTTTAAACTTAGGTTCTTTCAAATGGCTAATTTTATCATAGTTTTAAAATAAACAAAGAGATCATTGACAGTCTTTACTGCAATTGTTATCTTGTTGCTAACAGAAGCTGAACTGTTACAATTATGTAAGTACTAATATGTAGCTCGAATTGACAGCCATGAATATATAAGTGGAACCTTTAAATCACTCACGTATTCAAACAAAATGTGAAACTGATTAAGAAAAAAGTATACCTATAAAGTCAATGGCCCTAAAGTCAGCCCCACACACTTGTTCTATAACTCCACCAGGATTAAGGGTCCAGTTAGGGTCCTTGGGAGCTGAAGGCTCATCAGCTAGCATAGGTTCCCCATCATAGTCACCACCAATATATATCTGGTATTAATGCAAGCAAATCATATTGACCAGTTCATACAATGCATTGCCAGTGAGGTGAGAGTCTACAGTGACTTTCTGCATTCCTCACTTTTGGTGCAAGTACTTGTTTGAACCCAGGAAACAGTCATTGAGAGGGATAATGTAAATTGCAAGAACTTGCTTCCCAATCAATGTAAAATAAATAAGATTAAACTAATGCACTGCCAAATTATCAATATCTATTTTTTTTAAATTAATATGAAGCATGGCAAGCACTAACTATTCAAAAAAGTATCTTTGAAGATATTCCCAGTAAAAAGACTTACTCTCTTTTGTAAAAACCTAAAATACATCATCTTATGTCCAGATGACAATGAACTGATAAAAGTAAAACAGTACTTCTTGTCTGAAAAAAGTAGCATTAATTTTGAGTACCTCATCAACGGCCCAAGGCTCCATAAACTGGCCATCTTTAGATGGCTGCCACCATCTTAACTGTGAGGCTGGGGATCGTGCTTTCTCCGGAAGGTTCAGGACAACATAAAAAGGTTTGTTGCTGTTTTCATTGAAGTCAAACTGTTCTATGGTATGCCAGTTGATGCCTCCATTTGTGGTGTACTGAGTGTAGACAGGAGGGGTAGCGGGGTCAGGTAGAGTCTGGCTACACCCTAGTCTCAGGTAAAACTGTACTGTCCTGAAATATAATGTCAATGCATTCAAAGGAATAACAAATAAAATATTGATTTTTTCCTCACTTAGCTTTCTAAAGTGGCACAAAGAATAATTCAAAATTAAAGACGGGCAAAAACTTCATGTGCATACTTGAGGAAAAAGGACTTTTCTCTGATCATGGCTGTTTCTGCATAATCATTTGTGCTACAATATAACAATTCATCTATCACGAAAAAAAACTACAAAAAAAAACCTTATGGTAACATAAACTTTCTTATAAAGATATTACTTAGCCTGTACAACAAGAATTTCCAAAGTTTCTCTAAAACTTTGTTTCTAGTTTATTGCCTACCTTTCTTGAATATATGCCATCAAGAACTAAGACATGTAACAAGAAATCAAGAACCTGATGCTGTTCAAGTATTTTCAAACACTTACGTAGCTTTAGACAGATCAAGTTCACGGGTAACTAGAACACGTTCTCCGGAATTTTTGAAAACCAGACTGTGCCCATCTACCAGTAAATCACAGTCCTTAGAAACCAGTCCACCAGACCACATATCCCATTTTCTCTCATCTAGTAACTTGCTTGCTAAATATACAAAGAAATAATGCTTCTTATGACAGCAGTACTGCAAACTATGCAAATATAATATATATATTTGATTTAAGCATATATGAGGTTATACATGGTTATTGCATAAATAAAGCTACATAGATAGAAACGATAATGTCTCACATAGAATTAAAATGTAACATTACATCAAATTAAATAGCTATCAGATAAGAATTTACAACATTTTTAAATACATATTAAATGCAAATAAAAACCATGTCATTACTCAAATATACTTCAGATGACGCAAGAAAGAGAACATCTCTTATCAATATAAGTTATTACTAATATTAGAATTTAGGTTTGTAATATTTTAACTAAGTAAGATTAATATTTTAATATATATTAATCTCTTTTATTATGGCTCAGTATCATCAGGTATAGTGCGTAGGTCCCATCAGTTACATATAGCCTGGCCTTAAATAATCTGTCGGGTCTCGAAAAATCCGTGCTTAAACAAGTAAGTCGTTATGACGTAGCAAGTCGTATAAAAGAAGAAACGTCGGTATTCTCGTCCTCTTTTCTCAAAACTTATTAGACACCCACCCTCCGCACCCCTGAACAGGTCTATTACTTTAACGTCTCAATTTTTTTTTATAGATTAGGTCCATCAAATGTATGAAACAATTTTTATTCATGCCATTATGTCTAGTGGTACTGCGCAGTTTTTTCTATTACAGTTCGTCTTGGTCTGTCCTGGCAATACCGCCTTCGGGACACGCTCGCTGCTGGCAACTGGAACACGATCAGCACCTATGCCACACTGAAGGAGCCTTCATAACACTGGATGCAAACTCATCACAACCATTCGTCATATATTGCTGTATTTAACGTGTTTTGTGTGACAGTACATAAGTTATATTCATTGAGATGTGTTCCATTGTGCAAAGGATAACTTTCACAACTAAGTGCCCTTATGTCCTTTTGCATATTATTAATCATATTCTATTTTATCGCCCTCATTTGTTATGACAGGCGGAAAATTCTTACGCTCGGACGCGATCTGGAGTTATCATGCTACAAATTTCTGGTAGACTTCATTTGGGGAGCTGAATTTGAATTGCATACCTATGGTCGTTGTTTATTCCATAGTGCTTGTCTGTGGGTAGGCTGCGATCAATAGGATTTGAAAATTATTATATCTGGGTTAAATGGGCCTTAAAGAACTGGCCAGATAACTATGACTAGGCTTTCTTTAAAAAGCCCCCATTTTGTTAGGATATTGTTAGGTTAGCGCTATATTAAGTTGCACTGGTGGTTTTATTAGGTACGGCGGTGTACCTTTGATTGCTGGTTATATCGGGTACGGCGGTGTACCCTTGACTGGTTTGGTGCATTAGGTACGGCGGTGTACCTTTGACTGGTTGGTATACTAGGTACGGCGGTGTACCTTTGACTTTGGTTGGTATATGTATATTAGGTACGGCGGTGTACCGGTTTTATACTGTGCCGGGCGGCGGCGACGAGTCTAATTTAAGTTCATTATTATATGAAATAGTGCAACAGGGGTATGGTATTTCGGGGTGATGAAATGGTCGCTCCTGGTCGCGCCTTAGATCTTTCATAGTGCTTGTCTGTGGATAGATATACTTCATTAGTGCTCATCTGATGAAGGCTTTTTTCCGTCCTGTCATGACCGATTCCGCCATCTTTCTAACTTAATTATAATCTGAAAATATCTTATAAAATGATATGTCTTGTCATAAAATTGTATGAATAGAGCATTGACAGTCGAAAGTTGTTGTTGTCCTTTGTTAGTACTACTGAGTCCTATAATAAATGAAGTTGCAACACATAGTAACTTAAATGTTATAAAAACTTACGACTGACAAATGAATCCAGCACAGGAAGTGTTTCAGGAAGCTCATGTACACCATCAGCCAATGGGAAGCCTTCTTTCATGTAGTCTGGGAATGATTGGTCAGGTTGACAGGTGCCTCCATGGAAACCTGGGTCACATGAACACATCATGGTGCTGCCACATTCCCCTATAAGTCAAAACACAGTCAACAAAAAGTAATAAAAAGTTGGATGTAAGTGAATTAGAGCATGCTTTAATGTATAATTGTAAAAAACTAAAAAAGATATATAAAAACATTTACAAACATTCATATGGGATCTTTTACAAAAAATGTTTCTTCACAAAAAAACAATTTCATTCAAGAAATGATATAACAAAATTAATGATGACTTGTATCATGAGGCCAAAGATTTTCAAGCAAGACAGATTAATTAGGGACAAGCAAAAATACTGTACATGTGACTGGATAACTGGAAACCCTAGTTATATATTCACCAGAGACTCTCATACCAATCAATCTAATAAACACACAATGGCAACTGCATGACCTAAACATTTAATGAACGAATTACCTTTGCCTAAGCAGTGCTGCATGCAAGCCATACCGATGAACACATTGTCTATTGCCCACTCTGGGCCATAATCTTCTGGTGGGATAAAGCCCTGGTACCAGCGGAATCTCAATGACCTGTAAACATATCGGAATCATAAAAACTAAAACAACAACTGCTTAACTTAATAGCTAAGTATATTGTATAGAACCAGCTTAGTTCTGTTGAAGTTACAATGTTTTCCAACATGTTATAAGGTCAAGTAAGGTCAAGGTCAAATTTCTCAAGACATGTATCACAATGAGAGAAAAAATAAGAGTGAACATGACCATGACCTTGCAACTTGACCATGACCTTGCAACTTATGTAAAATTAACATAAAATGGTCTTTCCTACCATTTTCCATTTGAAGCTTAGGAAAAACTCTCACCATTCACCTTAAGATATACAGGGATCCACATAAACAGAAAGCGACTAACTGTATAAACAAAATCAACTGATAAAAAATTGTGCAAATAAGTTGTAAATATTAAATTATATCAATGCAAAAGTTTAAACTCACCCACAAACATAAAGGCTATCCAGTGGTATGGAAATTCTTCTCCAATATTTTGATGTGCCACCATAGTAGATACTTGTTGGTATGACACTATCATGACACAGAGCTGACGACACCTCGGCACAATTTGGCACAACCAGATGCCATGTTTTTCCACCATCAGCTGAATATTCTAGCCGCACTGGATACTTGTGGGTAGCCTCTGATGAACAACCAACATTTATCTACAAAACATTTTACATATTCATCTTATGTAAAAGAAAACAAACTAGGTCATTGTTTAAAATCATTATAATTTCAGTGGATGACTGGAAGCTTGAAACTATAGTATATTGTTATTAAAATTTGATTGTTACAAAAATGAACAAATAGAAAATGGTTATTTATGTTCCTTGCATGTTTTATTCAACACCTCAAACCAAATAATGTACAAGCATCTATGGCTTAAACAAGTATTCAAGTTTTGGTCATAGTAATACTGTTTCCCATTCAGCAAAACTAACACAATCAACAAAAGGCTACATCTCTGTAATAAGTCCTAATTTCCCTGTTTCTATGGCTAGGGAAAACTGGCTTACAATTATTGTCATATGTGGTATCATAATCAGATAGAAGTTGCTGTACCTAAAAATACATGTTAGACTTACATGACTTATGTAAAACTTACATGATTATTCTAAAGGGGCCTGATCAAAAGTTGTACTTACATCAAACTGCAGAACTGACATAGGGCCAACATCTAAATCTCGAGTCACAACAGAGTGCTCTCCCTTGTCTATACCTGGACGGAAAACTAAAGCAGACTGACCAGCTCCCACTGTGTCTGACCTAAAATGATTCAATATGATTATCTGCTTCATACTGTACAGGATTATATCAAATTTCTAGATTAAATCAAAATTAAAAGTACCAGAAACCCGAAAAGCATGTTTTCTTTTTCCTATCTACTCCATGACTGGCATAACAAAATTACTATGGATTTCTTTTGAAACAATACATTTCAGTTATATAACACATCTCAACTATTAACATTAAAATTTCTTAAAAATGTATATATTTTTCTGTTACTAACAAGAAACAAAATTTACAAAGTCACTTTACACACCAAGCATTTAAAGACAGAGGTCTCACCTGGTATTTATTTCACAATAAGGTCCCTTTTCCCCTTCATTTATAAACAACCAGGAGTCTGACTGGATATTTTCACTAAAGTCGTCTGTCATGGAACTTGGATTGATTGCCATCCTCCCGATAAACAAATTATCTATAGCCCATGTTGATAACATGGTACCTGAAAGTTAAACAGTCATGTCACATTATGCTACTTTGTGTGATATAATCCTTATTTAAGTAAAAGAGTAATTTCAGACTCTGTTGCATTGTGTGATATTATCATTATTTTGCAAAACATTACATGTTTATCAGTTTGCAAACCTAATATTTTTGTTCTAGTCATCAATGTGACATCAAACACATCTTAATGTGTGTAGTGCCAACTGAAAACTACAAATTTAGACTGAACAAATGAACTCTGGCAGAAGTCTTTGACATAATCTGTTATAAAAGTAGTCAACAAACCTGCATTAGATGGCTGCCAAAACCTAAACCTAGTTGAATTATGCCTAGCTTTCACTGGTAACTCTAGACTGAAAAATCTGAAATAGAGGGAGCATTAATCTAAGTCATGTTTTATTCAAGACAGAAAAAACTATGCTTCAGAATAACAGTTTGAAAAACCTGACAATCTCAAGTGAAATGGTTCCAAATAATATATGATATGTATTGAATGTTCTTTGTATTTCAAATCCTGTTTTGCAACACAAAATGATCAATATGAAATGCAGTCATTACATACATTATTTTTCATTATGTTACTTAACCATCTGGTTTTCACTTTTAAAAACTAAGTCATAAAAAGAAACACACAAATGTAAAACCGGGATGCAGCTTTGATGATTTCATTATGCAGCTAGGTTTAAAATTCATGAAATTTTCATCCTACTAAACTTTCCACGTCCTATGATTTTTATCTCTTTAGTCAGGAGCTGACCAACTATATCCTACCTTGGTTCAGAGTCATTGCGATAGTGTAATTCTTTCACAAGATTCCATGTAATTCCACCATTGTTTGAGTACTGTAACAAGACACTTTCTTTACGTGGCCATTCCATCTTCTTCCCATTACAGCCGTACAGGAAGTAGAATTCTATTGTATCAAGCATGGTTGTGTCTAAATCTCTGGTAACTGCCATTCTTAGTTTATCCTACAAATCAGATTCAGATGGATGTAAGATGAAATTTTATAAACATGCCTGATTTGTTCTTTTATTTCATATTTTCAGACATGCCATTAAACATATTTTACTGTACACTGTTGTCATATTTAACCTTTTGCAAAGGACTTTTTGATTCTCATATGCAAATGGTTTATTGACCTATGATAATGCTCTCATTTCAAGTGAATTAACCATTATTATTGCTTCTATCATTATATTATTAGTTTAGCACAAAAAAACCCACTATTTTTGCATATGGTAGGCAAATGTCTAAACCATAAGTGGCTATCCTTGGTGGCCTTGCACTAATTGTGTCTGAAAACAAATCATAAGATCAGGCCACTCCCTGACCTCAGGCCACTCCCTGACCTCAGGCCACTCCTTGACCTTAGGCCACTCCCTGACCTTAGTCCCTAAAAGAAACATTAAACCTGAGTTAACTCTTAAACACAAGAAAAATATTACTTACATCACTAAATGTTAATGCATTCCCACTAACAAGGGTTCCACACATTTTAGTTGGCTGACCTCCATGAATCTCCTGCCAGTTATCATTCTGGGGTTTCTCTCTGTTGAAGTCATCCCTCAGCATCATGGGAAGGGGCTTTGATGGTACACAAAATGCACCTTCATAACCAGCATCACAGCTGAAAGAAAGAACCAATTACCCCCTGGTACAAGAAAAATGTTTTACCATTTTTTTTACACTTACTGTATTAACCCTGAACATGCTGAAATTTTGTAATGGATTTGCCCAGCTTTGAATTTGGAACAGTCCATTCAAAGTTTAAGGGATTTCAATATCAAAATACTAAAATGGAGCTACCAACAGTATAGAGCCTGGTCAGACTGCATGGATGTGCAGGCTGGCCTGGCTCTATACTGGTGGCAAAGGCTAATCACTTTCGGTTCCAGCAGGTTAAGGGTTAATAAAAAGTTGTAGTGTGCTTGTTACTGGATTTTTCTATTTTACAGAGTAATTTATAGCTTTCAAACAATCTAAGAATGGACATAAGGCTGGGCAGGTTCATGACTGCAAGACTCTGGTGTAGAGATTGCCTTGAGACAGGGGAACTTATGTAAATAACACATGTTAGAGAGACTCCATAACTTTAACAATGAAGAGCTAAAGTCTAATGACTTCAGTGCTATGCATTGTAAACAATTTTGACATTTGTTAAAGAAGTTAGAGAGGAACTAGTTAAAGAAATCTGTATCTAGTATGTTATCTAATGCATGAGAGAAAAGATCTTTAATGGAATAGTCTACAGATTTCCCATGAACCTACTTAGTGTGCCTGCTTTTATTCTAAATATTTCCAATGGAATTGCTCAGTGTGCCTGTTTTTCTCCAGAGTTTCCACCTGTACTTGTGTGTATGCTTACACTCTAGTATGAATGTTTACACTCTAGTATGAATGCTTACACTCTAGTATGAATGCTTACCCTCTAGTATGTATGCTTATCCTCTAGTATGAATGCTTACACTCTAGTATGAATGCTTACACTCTAGTATGAATGCTTACACTCTAGTATGTATGCTTACACTCTAGTATGAATGCTTACACTCTAGTATGTATGCTTACACTCTTGTATGAATGCTTACACTCTAGTATGTATGCTTACACTCTTGTATGAATGCTTATACTCTAGAATGTATGCTTACACTCTAGTATGTATGCTTACACTCTTGTATGAATGCTTACACTCTAGTATGTATGCTTACACTCTAGTATGTATGTTTACACTCTTGTATGAATGCTTATACTCTTGTATGAATGCTTATACTCTAGTATGTATGCTTACACTCTAGTATGAATGCTTACACTCTAGTATGTATGCTTACACTCTAGTATGTATGCTTACACTCTAGTATGTATGCTTACACTTTTGTATGAATGCTTACACTCTAGTATGTATGCTTACACTCTTGTATGAATGCTTATACTCTAGAATGTATGATTACACTCTAGTATGTATGCTTACACTCTTGTATGAATGCTTACACTCTAGTATGTATGCTTACACTCTAGTTTGTATGCTTACACTCTTGTATGAATGCTTATACTCTTGTATGAATGCTTATACTCTTGTATGAATGCTTATACTCTTGTATGAATGCTTATACTCTTGTATGAATGCTTATACTCTTGTATGAATGCTTATACTCTAGAATGTATGCTTACACTCTAGTATGTATGCTTACACTCTTGTATGAATGCTTACACTCTAGTATGTATGCTTACACTCTTGTATGAATGCTTATACTCTAGAATGTATGCTTACACTCTAGTATGTATGCTTACACTCTTGTATGAATGCTTATACTCTAGATATTTCCCATTGACTTGCTAGCTGAGCATATACTCACATACAGGTTCCTTTATCACAGTAACCATGGCCAGAACATAACCATGGACACCCGTCTCCTAGATACACATTGTCCAGGGCCCATACATTGCCACTGGGAGTCTGACTGTGTTGCTGCCATCGAAATCTTGTAGCTGGGGACCTGAAATAGGCACAGTACACAAATATTTGTTTTGGTATTCTAACCCAACCTTGTCTTCATAACAAAGGTGTTTTGTGTGTGTGCCATTTTACAGATCAAAGTTTCATTAAAATAGGGTTAAATGTAAATTAAAGTCAGTGTTACCAAGCATTAATATGATATGGTCATAATATGGACATTACTCAGTTAAAACAATCAAAGAACATACCGGTATACACAAAAAAATTCTCAACACTACAAAACCTTTCAGTAAAGATAAATAACACAACAGGCTAGCTCCCAGTTTCAAAATCATTGTTAAGATGAAAGAGGTGAAAAAAAATACATACACAGCACTATTAGGAAGATATGTTGAAATTCTTGTCCAGTTTCTATGCTGATCAGACATATAGTCACTCTTCAAATGATAACCAGTACATTCAAAGTTTGGAGGGGCACACTCTTGCACAACGGGGTTCCAGTGTTTGCCAGTGTCAGTTGAGTATTCCAGCATGACACCATACAATGTGTCATACAGAGAGTCACAGTCCATGGCAATATCAAACTGGAGGAAGGTAGATGGGGTGATTTGGTAATCCCAGGTCTCTGCAAATCTTTTCTCTGCCAACAAAATAATGCAAAATAAATTCAGAATCATTTTGGTGAAAAAATCTTTCAGTATATTTCAGCACACTGAACAGATGAATGTGTGAAATATGTACAGAAGTCAATCTTCTTGATTCATAATTGGCATTTTCCTTTCAAGATCATTGATGATGCTTAACTGAGAGATATTTAATTTGTTTTGTAATACAATATTCAGCTTCATATTACCAGTACATCTATACAAGAGTGCTATTTTAATATGTCATGTTCCTTTGATTAGTATGGATTCACTCTTTAACTGTTTAGGGAAATTTGATTCTTTGGTTCAGGGATCAGTGTTGCTTTATCATGACAGATTGCTCTAACAGTCTTGAGTTTGAACCCCACATGGGCAATATTTGCTTTCACTGCATCACATCTTTGCATTACCTCCAACAGCTTTCAATACAGGGGCTCAGCTAGTCCCTGCACTTTGTTTTATAACCTATCAGGGGATGTGCATTATGTTCAAGTCTGCGCCTCCTTTCGGCTTCCAATAGTATAAATTCATCCATTGACTTCTGCATCAGGAAAAAATGATTCTCTGATTCAGTGATCTAAAGCATGTGGTTTTTCAAGTGAAATTACCTCAAAAGGCTTGAATTTGAATCCCATGAGAATCTTGAATTTTTCTTCTGTACTGCATCTTTGTGTTATGGATGGAAGTTTGTAGGATTATACATTGTACAAAACATAACAATCATTTCATGACAATCATCTGAATCAGTATGACATACCTCCATTTCTGCTGAATTCCAGGGCATTACCCTTTGAGTTGCATGTTATTCTGGGTATGGCACTTTCCGTCTGGTACCAGGTGAACATATCTGGCATCATTCCAGTAAAGTCATCTTGAAACCCCTGTAGGTTGGTCTCATTTACACCTACAGTCACTCTGTCCAAGCCCCATTCAGCTCTTGTCATTCCTTTATTGAGAAAACCAATTAGCATTTCCTTCAACGTCAACTTTCATCCCCGTATCCTATTATATTTATATCATTTTTGTACGTTTTTTCCATAACCTCCTATTCCAGTCTAACAATGTGGCCCCTCAGTTTCTGTTATAGTGTTCATTATGTTGTTTGCCTCAAACAATTGAAAGTGGTATCAGCAAATATAGCACTAGTGAAGTGCTTTTGAACATAAATTTTACATGTAAAGAAATAGAACAGAATAAGGACACTCTTTTGATTCAGTCAAGGTAAGCTTTCTTGAAAGGTTGTGTTTCTCTTTAGGATATCACTAATATCTCTTGATAAGATTGCCAACAGTGGTCCTATAATTGCTGGTACCATTTTCATTTTTGTGAGGCTTAATCTACCGATCCCTAGAACAAAATTTCACGACCCTTCAAGTTTGAGCAAACTCAGATTAACTGTTTTTGTCAAAAGAAAATTACTACCCTTTGAAACAGCTATTTCACATTGCAAGATTACCTCACAACCACTTTATCAATCATAAATATTATTTATTATTCTTCTGCCATTTTTCTGAAAGGTTGTAGGACACTAAAAAAAAGCTTTTAGAGTTTTTGCAAAATAGTACATAAATATTTAGATGGAATTAAAAGCCACTAGAACTTACCACCATATCCTAGAGGTTGCCACCATCTAAATATTGTTCTGTCAGTTTTTGCCTCAGAAGGTAAATCGACCACTACTCTCTCATGTGTTGCATTATACAATATTGGTTCAATTATCTACAATTAATATAAAACATTTTACAAAATGCAATGCATTTCTCCACTTAACTTTCTTACTGTTCTGCTTGGCATAATGGGACCTAGCTTTTTTGTACCTTTTACCTAATAAGGAAAGCATTATCCACAGCTAAAAGGCCCATAAAGAAGTCAGAAAAAAATCAAAATACCGGTAATTGCAAAAGAAGAAAATTACGGCTTAGAATGATAACACTCTTCAGTCTCTACAATATTTTTTTCTATTAAAAAAGATGCAATGCAACAGAAAATTTGATTCTACATTTAAATTATCAGGTGTGAGTTGTGTGACATTGATTTGAACAATCTAGTTTTGACTGTACTTATCACAGTGGAAAAATCTAGAAAAATGGGCTTTAAGCTTTTAAAAGAAAAAAGAAGTCTATAAACAAATAACTCCATTTTTATTAAATAACCAAACTGATACATTAACCATAGTAACTGATTTGAATGACTGTTTTACATTACTGAGTTAAAGAGAATAAATTACAATAAACGTTAAAAAGTACTTTTAGCAGTTGCCAGGTGACTTCATTGTCTGTTGAAAAGTCTACAATAATACCCTCATTTGGTGAGGATGGCTGGATGCAGCGATATCTGCTGTCTGTGTTTCCTATCTTAATGACAAACTCTAAGATTCTGTGAAAAAAAGAGAGAAAAGAATTCATGTTTAACAATAAGTAATACTAGTTGACTTTTCAGTTATAAATACATGTACACTGAAGTTTTTCTAATAATGTCAGTCAAATGTTTGGTTTATTAGTGAATCAGTCTTATGAAGCAGACCTTATTTGTTAAAAGTTTTAGACTTAGGTTCTTTGAAACTGTTGATTTTAAATTACATGTAATCAAAGTTTTCTTCAGAGTGGAACCTCACTGTACTGTAAAATCAATTACTTCCTTTGAATTTTCAGAGCAACAACTACATGTACCAATATGTTGCGTATTCCAGGCTTTTGTCTAATTTTGTAATTCTCATATACTGCTGTTCTAACACTAGAGCTATCACTAAATGTGATTAATACCCCCGCAAGACTGCTTCGGAACTGAGGAAGTTATTTGTAACATGATACTTTTTATTACAACTGAAACAGAGTTATGGTTGTGGGCAATTAAACATAGTTGTGGTTCTTGTACATTGCAGTTCCTGTCATTAATCTTGACTATTGTATGAAGCTGCATTGAACAAGGAAAACCAACAAAAGGCAATAACTGTGCAAATACTGAAGATGAAGTTATAGCTCTTATACACTGCATTTCATGTCATTGTTCTTGACCATGGTATGAACCAGTAGATTTCAAGGTATGCTCCGGACAAGTAAATCCAACAAAGGGCAATAACTCCACAAATAGTGAAGGTGGAGTTATAGCTCTTGTACACTGCACTTCTTGTCATCGTGCTTGATCACCGTATGAAGTTGTACTGAATTCCAACCAACAGTTTTCAAGTTATGCTCCAGACAAGGAAAACCAACAAAGGGCAATAACTCCACAAATAGTCAGGAGGGAGTAATGGCTCTTGTACATTGCACTTTCTGTCATTAAGCTTGACCATTGTATAAAGTTGCATTAAATTCCAACCAGTAGTTTTCAAGTTATGCTTCCAACAAGAAAAACAAACAAAGGTCAATAACTGTGCAAATAGAGAAGATAAAGTTATACTCTTGTACACTGCACTTCAATTGGTTGAGCTTGATCATTGTTTGAAGCTGCATTGATTTCCAACCAGTAGGTTTCAAGTTATGCTCCGGACACGGAAAACCAACAAAGGGCAATAACTCCAAAAATAGCGAAGAGTGAAGACGGAGTTATGATTCTTGAACAATGCACTTTTTCTGATTGTGCTTGACCATTGTTTGAAGTTGCACTTAATTCATATCAGTAGTTTTCAAGTTATGCTCCAGACACGGAAAACCAACAAAGGGCAATAACTCTGCAAATAATGAAGACAGAGTTATGATTCTTGAACACTGCACTTTCTCTCATTGTGCTTGACCATTGTATGAAGTTGCACTGAATTCCAACCAGTAGTTTTCAAGTTATGCTCCAGACAAGGAAAACCAACAAAGGGCAATAACTGTGCAAATAGTGACGACAGAGTTATGATTTTTGAACACTGCACTTTTTCTCATTGTGCTTGACCATTAATTGAAGTTGCAGTGAATTCCAACCAGCAGTTTTCAAGTTACAGTACACGCAGCGCGGACTTTGACAACGAACACCCGTCCCCGCGATTTTACTGTCCGCGTTGAGGACTAAAATGACCACCGCGTCGAGTGTTCAATCGTATAAAACGCGGTGGTCAGCGCGGCCGTTCGCGGTGTTCAGTACCGCGGCGTGTCGCGGGGTTCGCAGTGTCCGATAAAATGAAGCCACAACTTAATTTTACTTTCCCAAATTTTTTTGTTTTTTTCAAAATAGTTACAAAGTACACGTAATTATTACCAGTTGAAGTTGTTTCTTTTTTTTTAATACCCCATCCGGTTTAATTTTTGTTTGTTGACGATCGATGTTTGGTTGTATAATTGAGGGTATTTGTAGAAAAGTCACAGCCGATAATGAATAGATTTACACACCTACATGACATCTTGTTAATAAACTTTAATTGCTGCAATTAATATATTTCAAGTCTTTAATCGGTGCCGTGTTTGCGTTAATCCACTCGCAATTAAATTACAAATGATAACCAAACTGCGAAAAGTTAATAGATCTAATTTAAACAGTCAAAATTCGAACAAATCTTCTCTAATTCCGATTCATTTGTGTACAAACGCTCCTATCTGTTACAAAAAAACCCCAACAATTCAAAGCAGTTATTTCCGGAAAAAGTTGATCGTAATTTCAGAAAATGAATCAACACGTGTTTAACTGCTTTCAACTTCTGTATCGTCTAGGCGCTTGGCAAAATAATTGATCGATTTGGCTATATAATAACAAGCGTTTTTCAATTCCAAAAACGAAAGTACTCAATTAACATACACTGGAAATGTATTTGAAATTTGGTTTTAATTTGACCACAAAATAGATTTAAGTAAAATAATTATGAGTAAAATGAAAACCACGTACAAATACTGTACGCACAGTATGTTTAAATGCAGTAATCTCCAAGTCAAAACATCGCGGGGACGCGCGGCGTTCTGTCACCGCGACACGCGGTGTTCATACCCCTCGGCGGTTGTCGCGGTGGTCATTTTAGCGGACACCCGAAATTTCGGGTGTTCAGTCCACCGCGACTGGCCACCCGGAGACGATACCGGCCCCCGCGACAATGTTAACAACGTCAAAGTCCGCGCTGCGTGTACTGTATGCTCTGGATAAAGAAATGGAACAAAGGGCAATAACTCTGCAAATAGTGAAGATGAAGTTATGATTCTTGAACACTGCACTTCCTCTCATTCCAGAGCAGATTAATCAGTCATATGAGAAACTGATGCTGACCATAAATAAACGAAGACTTAACCATTGTAGGATGTTGCAGTGAATTCCAACCAGTAGTTTTCAAGTTATGCTCCAGACAAGGAAAACGAATAAAGGGCAATTACTCTACAAATAGTGAAGACAGAGTTATGATTCTTGAACACTGCACTTCCTCTTATTGTGCTTGACGACTACATGAAGTGGCACTAAAATCCAACCAGTAGTTTTCAAGTTATGCTCCGGACAAGGAAAACCAATAAAGGGCAATAACTCTGCAAATAGTGAAGATGGAGTTATGATTCTTGAACACTGCACTTCCTCAGTCATATGAGAAACTGATGCTGACCATAAATAAACAAAGACAGAGAAAGAGAGTGCATCAGGGAATTGATTCTTTGGCAAAGTGGTCTAGAGCACTGGTTTTTTCACACTACTCATGACCAATGAGACTTGGATTCAAATCCTGTGGGGACTGGGATTTTCTTTTCCTAGGAAGTGTATCTTAGCAAATAAGGCACTCAATACTGTTAATAAGGAACAATATCTACCTCAGAAATGTTGTATTCAATGGTACTGTCACAGCCTCTCTTGTTCCTTCTCCATCAAAGAACAGAGCATTTCCAGCATCAACAATACCGCATGCCACTCCAAGATGGCCACCCCAGATACGTCTCCAGAAATCTGAGGGCTGATGATGTTGTTCAAATCTATCTAACATTCCATAAGGTGTTGGATCATCTGACTGACAGTTTGGATCTAAGGAGATCAGGAAATTATCAGGATAAGTTTCCACACCAATGTAAAAATATTTTAGACACATAGTAATCCTGAGTAAAATACCAGCCATATTGCCTTTCACTTGTATCTTCATATAGTCCATTTGCTATCACCAGTGATCTGATACTGTTCTGTCATACAGACAGATCATTTACTGTCACAAGTTTGATATTTAATCAGTTTCTGATCAATATTAACCATCCAATCAATCTAGAGCTTTACATTATTCACTTCTTTAAATTTCTACATGTGTCTCAAAGGACAGTCAAGGTCAAAGTTTAAGTGCAAAGGTCAAGTTCACAGCACAGGTCAAATTTTTTAGGTCAAAATAGACATAAAAATGAATCACAGTAAATATTAGTACAATGTACTAGTAAAATATTCTTCAGCCCCCTCATTATTATTCTCTATAAAGGAACACTGTGATACAACAATGGATGCAAGTCTACGGGCCGGAGGCCAAAATCAAATAAATCTATTGTCATCTATGACGAAAAATTCATACTTAATGCTAATTTGATGAATCATGTTTTCAATGTTTGTGGTACATTTATGTAGTGTCACCTACCTGCGTAGTATTTATCACATACACAAGCTCTATGTTTGCATGCTCCATTCCTGTGACAGTTGTTGGCACATGGTGGACCAATGTATACATCATCAAGAGCAAAGTTATAAGGATATCCACCTGGCTGCCACCATCGTAATATCACAGGACTGAAACAAAAGTGAAAACTAACTGTCAGACAGTGTGATTGACTAGAATTACCACAGGACTGTTATTTTCTCAAAGACATCTGCTTCTTAAATGATTCATGACTGTATTAATGTATGGAACCATTTTTAACACAGAAATTTAATCGAACTTCCTTTGTCAAACACTGCACTACTTGAATAAAAACGGAACAATCCAGTGTGTTTACAAGATACTATGAACCAAGAAACGTATTTGTGCAATTTAAGTTAGCAACTTCTGTTGAGCTGTTTTTGCAAATTTAAATAACATCCTTGGTAGCTGTGTTACAAATACAATGTTTTATCATTTTTGCATCATGACAATTTCATTCAAAGCAAAAATATACTATCATATATGACATATGTCTTAAAAACAATATCAAACTTTAAGCTGTAAAAAAACCATACTATTTTGCAAGCTCCTCTGTGACAGGGATAACAACAAGCTGCCAGTGACCATGAGGTCCTGCATAATACACACTTCCTTCCTTGAATTTATCATCACATTCCATTTCCTGGTAGCATGCATTCTGTACAAGTCGGTAGCCATTACCTCCCTTTGGCCAGTACTGTAGGAACACCGGATGATCCCAACGGAATTGGTTGCTACATCCAACATTTATCTGGAAAAGATGTCAAAAAAATTTACAAATCAAAAACTACAGCCAGCCGACTAACGACCTTATCAGCTAGCAAAAGCAAGATCTTACTTGAGAAGAAACAAATAACTTAAAAAGGCCTAATATAATGTATTAACCAACTTTAATTGAATAATCAAACCTCGGAGAAGAAAGCATTATGTATTAAATATATTATGAAAAGAGCAATATAAGCTCTTGACCTAAAGAGCTTTTATCCCAAAATATCTCTTCAAAGAGGATAAAATAATCTTACTTTAAACTGTATCACATCTCCGACTTGCAGATTCAAATCTTTGGTAACAATCTTTTTATCTGCTTCCTGATTGGCCAGAATCAAGACTGGGTTACGAGAGTTACAGTATTTACCAATCACTCCACCAGCTACTGTCATCCACACACCAGAATCAAGTGGCTCTACTGAACCCTGTTAAAACACCAATAGGTACTTTAAATTTTACTGTTTACATTCACTGAAAAGATCTCTTATGTAATTTACTTTCAATTAAGACAAAAAAATTAACAATGAAATTCATGTATGTTCCTGATATCATAAAATGGCTATAAATACTGTCTGTTAATTTTCTTTTTTAAAAAAGTTGGAATGGAAGAATATTTTTATCAGTATTGAATGTTTTATAGAAAAAAAAACATTGTAGAGGTAATACTAAAAACACTACTCCAAGTAAAGTATAATATATCATATAAGAAATAAAACATACGTTAAAATCATCTTCAATTGACCGCAGGTTCTCATACTCTCCGAGACGTATCTCATCCACTGCCCACTGGTCATATCCCTTCCCAGCATGCTGTGGTTGCCACCAGCGGAATCGAGTGCTCGGACTTTTAGCATCCTTTGGCAAATCATTTGAAACTAGCCTAGGAATGGTATGACATTTTTTGCTTATAATTATACTACATACAGAAATTTTAAAAAAAAACTCGAACATTCTTAATGATTTCTTGATAAATAAGTGTACTTTTAAATCAATCTGGTTGAAAGTTTATACCAGTCAATCTCTTTATCCTTTGAAAAATGGCTAGCTCTGTAACAAAACGTCAATAGGGGCATTATTTGTTGTCAAGATTAACCTTTCTACCCATTATCATTTACTTACATTAGTAAATCAAACATAATACCTTGGTGAGCCATACATGGTTCCTTCTAGTTCATCAAGAAGTTTCCAGTTCACCCCTCCATCTGAGGAATACTGTAAAATGATGCCCTTTGACCTATGGTCTCCACCATTGCAATCCTTATCCCCACCTCCGATACGGAGATAAAACTGGAGGTAGTCAGCATTACGTGTGTCCATATCCTTGGTAATCAACTCCCTGACACCATTCTGTATATTGCAATATGTCAAACTGAACAGTTTCTATTACATATTATCCTTACAGTGCAGCTGTAATCATTGCAAATTGTTGGCCCATTAAAAAAAAACTCTTACAGTGTTTTAATGAATTTTCATTTGCTATAAAACCCTGCAAATAATCGAAAGAAAATGTAAGAATCCATTATTTTGGCCCTCTTTATATAAAAAACTGCTGAAGTGTAAAAAATAGGAAAAAACCTATCTGATACTGGCATCAAAAAATATTTAAAAGAAAAATGTAAGACTGTTATCTAGATAAGTAGATTATAATACATACATCAAAAAAATACATGGATTCATCTGAATGAATATTGCCACAGCCACGATTACTACTGACAACTTTCCCCCCTCGAACATGCTCAAAATCTGTGTCGGGCTCATAGCGAATACCAAAGTCGGCCTGCATTCTGTCATTGAGATGTGTTGCAGGGTGACAGGTTTCACCCTCAAACCCTTCATCACAGCTAAAACAGATTAATTATTTGAAAACAAGGAGTAACACTAAATGTTTCCATGTAACAGGACTGAATTTAAACAACAATAAAATTAAATAACAGATAAGTCATACTACAAAATAAATAGTTTAACTGTTTTGTTGTTTAAGAGAAAAAAATATAAAGACATGACTTAATTCAGGGAGTTGTTGTGTGATTTTATTTCAATGCACATTTTCAACAGTTACGTTAAGTAACACGGTTAATTCACAAGTAAATAAAAGAATTCTTTTAAGAATACAAGTCAACAATCTCAAACACCTGCCAACAGAGCATGAGACAAAGTCTATGATAAAACACAGAAGATGATGTTGAAAACAAGAGGGCCATGATGGCCCTGGATCGCTCACCTGAGTACTTTGGCTGTAGGTTTGCTGTTAAGCAGTATTTCATTTTTTAATTGAAAATATGTAAGTGCCTTCAAACCAAATATGTAAAATATCAGTCAATAAATAAAGGCTCTATGACAGAAAGTAGAAATATCTATTATAAGCTATGGTGACCTTGACCTTGACCCAGTGACCTCAAACCCTACCCATGGGTAGAGGTCCATGCAAGGAACCTCTACACTGAATATCAAAGATATTGGTCTATAAATGAAGGCTCTATGAGGTACAGTAGATAAATCTACTTTTAGCCTCCGTGACCTTTAACCTAATCCAATAATTTGAAAAAGCTTGATAAAGCTTGCTTCATGCCAAATTTTTAAATTCTAGGTCTTGTGTTTTCAGACAAGAAGATTTTTAAAGATTTTCTTCTATATTGTTATTTAAAACTTGTGACCCCTCGGGCGGGGCCAATAGTGACCCCAGGGAGATTTTTCTAACAAACTTGGTAGAGGTCCACTAGACAATGCTACACACCAAATATCTAAGCTCCATAACTTACGGTTTCTGAAAAGAAGATTTTTTTTAAAATTTTCTTATATAACTCTATGTAAAACTAGTGGCCCCTGGGGCGGGGCCATTTTTGACTCAGAGGCCAGGATTTGAACAAATTTGGTAGAGGTCCACTAGACAATGCTTCACACCAAATATCTAACCTCTATAACTTACAGTTTCTGATAAGAAGATTTTTTTAAGATTTTCCTATATAACTCTATGTAAAACAAGTGACCCCCGGGGCAGGGCCATTTTAGACCCAGAGGCCAGGATTTGAACAAACTTGGTAGAGGTCCACTAGACAATGCTACATACCAAATATCTTAACTGTAGGCCTTCTTGTTTCTGACAAGAAGATTTTTCAGTTTTTCCTATATAACTCTATGTAAAACAAGTGACCCACGGGGCGGGGCCATTTTTGACCCAGAGGCCAGGATTTGAACAAACTTGGTAGAGGTCCAATAGACAATGCTACACACCAAATATCTAAGCTCTATAACTTACGGTTTCTGACAAGAAGATTTTCCTATATAACTCTATGTAAAACTAGTGGCCCCTGGGGCGGGGTCATTTTTGACCCAGAGGCCAGGATTTAAACAAACTTGGTAGAGGTCCACTAGACAATGCTACACACCAAATATCTAAGCTCTATAACTTACAGTTTCTGACAAAAAGATTTTTTAAGATTTTCCTATATAACTCTGTGTAAAACTAGTGGCCCCTGGGGCGGGGCCATTTTTGACCTAGAGGACAGGATTTGAACAAACTTGGTAGAGGTCCACTAGACAATGCTACACACCAAATATTTAAGCTCTATAACTTATGGTTTCTGACAAGAAGATTTTTTTAAGATTTTCCTATATAACTCTATGTAAAACAAGTGACCCCCGGGGCGGGGCCATTTTTGACCCAGAGGCAATGATTTGAACAAACTTGGTAGAGGTCCACTAGACAATGCTACATACCAAATATCTAAGCTCTATAACTTACGGTTTCTCACAAGAAGATTTTTTAAGATTTTCTTATATAACTCTATGTAAAACTAGTGGCCCCTGGGGCGGGGCCATTTTTGATCCAGAGGACAGGATTTGAACAAACTTGGTACTGGTCCACTAGACAATGCTACATACCAAATATTTAAGCTCTATAACTTATGGTTTCTGACAAGAAGATTTTTTTAAGATTTTCCTATATAACTCTATGTAAAACAAGTGACCCCCGGGGCGGGGCCATTTTTGACCCAGAGGCAATGATTTGAACAAACTTGGTAGAGGTCCACTAGACAATGCTACATACCAAATATCTTAACTCTAGGCCTTGTGGTTTCTGACAAGAAGATTTTCAAGTTTTCCCTATATAACTCTATGTAAAATCAACTGACCCCTGGGGTGGGGTCAGTTTTGTCCCCAGGGACATAATTTGAACAAACTTGGTAGAGGTCCACTAGATGATGCTTCATACCAAATATCAAAGCTCCAGGCCTTGTGGTTACGGAGAAGAAGATTTTTAAAGATCCAATTTATAAAATCTATTTTTAGCTCCAGTGAACCAGAAATGCAATGGACCAGAACTATTTGAACAATCTTGGTAGAGCTTCAAGCAAGGAACATCCCAGGCAAGTTTCATTAAATTTGCCCCATTGGTTTCAGAGGAGATGTCGTTTGAATGAAAAGTTGACGACGGACGGACGGACGGACGACGGACGACGGACAAAGACCGATCAGAAAAGCTCACCCTGAGCACTTTGTGCTCAGGTGAGCTAAAAAAAAAACTGTCCTTGCAAAAACGTTTGTCCCACAGAATACTCCTTGGAGCTCTTTACAGAACTCAAAATGTAACAGAAGAGATCAGGATAAATACACAAAAAACATTTATAACATGGTACCTTTGCAGGCATTTTATTTTTACTAATACATAAACCAAACAAGGCGAACTCACATACAAGTTCCTTCATTGCATTCCCCATGCCCGTGACACATACTTGGGCACTGCTGTCCAATGTACAGTCTAGCCACGCCCCATGTGTCTGTGTTCGCCCAATGTGATTGCCTCAGGCGGAATCTTGTTGATGGACCCCTATTATGGTAGACAATGAATAAAATAAAGTCAGTAAGTAGAGAAAAGACAACCCTCACTTATCATAAAACTTATTGTAAACTAACATTTACATAGGAAATATCTTCAACATTGAAGTGTCTTCAATATGATAACCTGCTTGTACAATCCTGTTTATCAAGAAATTTGTTTTGCTTTTTTTTATTGCCAATTTTGATAAAAGTTAAAACTCTGAATATGTTCGTGACTTGACTTCAGTAATTGTTCTGACAAGAGACAACAAACTACATATTATTAATATTAATTTTTTATGATTCAGTAGGGATACTGTTTTGTTTAAGCGTTACCAAGTGGTAGCAGGCAATGGTATTGTTTCCCGTGACCATCTCCTGTACTGTGTCCAGTCGTATATAGTCCCTTGATGTACAGGTTCACATGGTTCAGGGGGCAAACAGGGGTCTATCACAAGGTTCCAGTGGATACCATGATCAGTGGAATACTCTAGATATACACGGTTGTCAATATTTTCTGAATACGGCAACCCACATCCCATTACCAGTTCAAACTGCATGATATACCCTGGTCCAACATGCATAGACTCAGTTGTTAACAATCTTACATCATCCTTGTTTGGCTTTCCTATAAAACTAAAATGATAAGATACATTGTAAATAATGTCCAGGTTTTCAATACAGAAAGCGTTTTTTTAGTTGAATCCTGATTTTGCAGAAAATGGGCTCTCTACTTATCCAACCAACAATCTCGTATTGTAAAAAGATTAAAAAATGGGAAAAAATTTATTCATTTTTTGTTATTTTCTAATTCTTAAATTTTACTTGTTAACATATAATCCTTGTAGAGATCAAAACTTAACTAATAGTTCACCTAATAAATTAAGTTAACTCATATGCAGTCAATACAGTACTATTTCAATGATCAGTTATTTGTTGCAGCACAAGCCGACAAAGTCTGCCGCTAACTATCTGAGTTTATATATCTTCAGTTCTAGTTCCCAATCTGACTGATGCCACAAGAAGAGTTTGGTTATCTTAAGGTGATAGGGTTTTGTATAAGATGGATCCCATTCCAGAAACACTTCTGTTTCTTTTGCACCCTCAATATACACCACCGATATATGGGACCTTGCTTTAACATCCTTCCTGAATAATAATTTGTAGCGTTATTGTGGAAGCTGTCCAAGTATTAGATCTGTGCATCAAATAAAGCTAACATTGTTCTCTTACCTTATACTTCTCATCTTACGGCAGTAGTTGTCTGAATATCTTCCATGCGTAACAGCTATTTTTTCTCCTGTTTCCATCAGATTCGCCATATGTAGATGAAGGGTGTTGAACAGATGAGAGTTTAAACTGATATCATCTATCGCCCACACATCACTCTGATAACCAGAATGTTCTGGTTGCCACCATCGGAACTTGCATCCAGTATTTCTAGCACCCTCTGGTAACATGACAGAATCTGACCTTCAAAAAAACAAACAGACAGATTTCATGATTATGAGACAGAAAATGCATGTGCATGTGACTTTCAATGAATCTCATTTTTCAGTCCTAGCAAAACATTATGAAAGGACCATAGACTTTCATGTAGTACATCTGATTGTTTCACTGTGACTTGTTCTTTCATGTTTCAACAGTATTAAAAAGATAAAAACAAAATACTGCAAGATCGTCAACAGCTATAAGTAATGGAGAAAAATCTATACATCGTTATGCTGATTACACCTATTATGACACCTTCAAAACATGACACCACAGAGAGATGCTTCAGATGTTTCACTGCTACGGACAGCAAAGACCCACAAGTTTACAAGTCCCTCCTATGACACATAATTATACATTTTCACAGAAAAAACTTCTGTAAATTTTGAAAGTATTAATAATGTTTGGAAAAGTAATATACAAATTTTGTCAGTCAGATAAAAAAAGTTTTGAAAACTTACATGGGTTTTCGGTAGTCAAAAATGTTGAATGTTTTTAGCAGTTTCCATGTCACCCCACCATCACAAGTGTAATCTAGAATTACTAACTCCTTGGTCTTTTCTGGGGCGGGGCAGTCAGACACAGGTGAATAGCTTCCAACACGTATGTTAAACTGCAGATACCTATAAATAAAAAATCGATTACGATTGACAGATGTAAAGCTTCTAAAGTTGTGTACATTTCACCTCCAATCTTACAGTAAGCCTAGTTTTACTGTTGGCATGTTTTGGTGTGGTAAACTGTTGGCAGGACCCCTCTCTTAAACACAAAGCCAAAAACCTTTGCATGCACAACAAGTTCTTACACCAGACATTCATTTATGCTATATAAAAAGCTTAGTCCACAAGCTTACAATGTTTCTTTTCTTGGTTACCACTGGGTTTTTTTCCATATGATTGTACAAGAAACATGTCACTAAATCAGATGTTCATTCAATTTAATTTCAAGGACAAAAATCAAGGCAACTAAAATAATAAGTTGCCAGATTAAACAAAGAGCAACTTCAAGAAAAGTAGCATGTACTCCTGTTAAAACACCCCCTACAGGCCATGCATTATGCCCAATTTTAATTCCAAACTTTGTTGTGTTTGGGTTTATTTATTGTCGGTACTGGTTGCCCATATGACTGATGCCCACTGCAGAGATTAGTTATTTTATGTTGTGGGGGATAGTGCAAGATACAAAAGGCATCTCATTCCAGAGACATCCCTGGTTCTTTTGCATGCTAAATGTACAGCACTGATAGATGGGACCTCAGTTTAACATCTCATCTGAAAGACAGTTAGTGTAGGAGCAGGGGATCGATCTCGGGATCCCTAGGTTACCAGTCCAGCATGTTACCACTGGACCACTGATCCCCTCCCTTTGTTTAAATCTTTTTTTACATTCCCATTCATAAACCCTTGAGATAGAAATTCTGTTTAAGTGTGATAAAATTTTGTTGGATTTCTTATGAAGTAGTATATCTATAAAAAATTTTAATTGAAAATTTGTTGAAATTCTTGCTGACATGATAGTTTGTAATAGAAAGATGCAATGCATGTTAAAAAATGACCACCCGGAGCAGAAGTCAAACTTGATTCTTTGGCTCAGTGGTCTAGAGCATTGGTTTTCAATGCCAGACTACCTGAGTTCAAATCCCACCCTGACAGTGGAAGTTGGGGGGGGGGGGTCTTTTTCAAGATGCATTGTTTCTTTCTTATTAAGAACCTTCATATCCATAAGAAATTAAATGGATTTATTACCCAAACATCAAAGTAAGGGGATTTTCTTGTTATGCAGGAGCATTCAAACATGTGTAATATTGAAAGCAGATTACATGCTATTCGTTGTGTTTATCTCTCCAGTGATGAGTTCCCTGCGACCATCTTGGTTGAATACAACTGCTTTTCCTGTTGATAAAACATCACACTCGAAACCTAGTTTTCCACCTTTAATCTCTTCTATGACTGTGGTCCTCAATAGATTAGGACCTTCAAAGTTTTCCATAAGAACCGTAGGATTAGGTGTCACTGTATCTGCACATGTCAAACCAATAAAGCCGAAGTCACACCTGCAACAGTTTGTGTAAAGAAATTTGTTGGCCTCAGTAAGACTATTTGTAAAACACATAAATATTTTACATTTTTAGGAGAAAAATGCCTTATACTTATTTCTTATCAATAATTTTCTGATATATCTTTATAAGTTGTATGTTGATTGAATGGTTGTCAAAGGCTAGAAGTCTAGTCTTTCAAAATGTACCTAGAATTTAAAGGTACATAGGATATTTCCAACGATATGGCTGTCTGTTCATCAGCTCTAACATAATCATTTGTATTTTAATATTTTTTCTTCAGACCTTATTTTTTTTTCTAAAATGATAAATCCTGTTCAATATATGGCCTTGGAAGCCTTCCAGAATTAACATGAACCTTTGAAAAAACAAGAGGATCATGATGGCCCTGGATCGCTCACCTGAGTACTTTGGCTGTTGGTGCTGTTAAACGTAAGAAGCAGTATTTCATTTTCTAACTGAAGATTTGTAGGTGCCTACAAACCAAATATCTAAAATATTGGTCAATAAATAAAGGCTCTATGACAGAAAGTTTAAATATCTATTATTAGCTATGGTGATCTTGACCATGACCCAGTGACCTCAAACCCCACTCAAGGGTAGAGGTCCATGCAAGAAACCTACATACCAAATAACAATGATATTGGTCTATAAATGAGGGCTCTATGAGGTATAGTAGATAAATCTATTTTAAGCCTCAGTGACCTTTACCCTAATCTAATAATTTGAACAAGCTTGGTAAAAGTCCACTAGACAATGCTTCATGCCAAATTTTAAAATTCTAGGCCTTGTGGTTTCAGACAAGAAGATTTTTAAAGATTTTCTTCTTTATTGCTATGTAAAACTTGTGACCCCTTGGGCTGGGCCAATAGTGACCCCAGGGACATTATCTGAACAAACTTGGTAGAGGTCCATTACACAATGCTTCATGCCAAATTTTAAAACTCTTGGCCTAGTGCTTTCAGACAAGAAGATTTTTTTAAAGAATTTCATCTATATTGCTATGTAAAAATTGTGACCCCTTGGGTGGGGACAATAGTGATCCCAGGGATATTATTTGAAAATATTTGGTAGAGGTCCACTAGAAAATGCATTACAATAAATTTCAGACCTCTGGGCTTAGCAGTTTTAGACAAGAAGATTTTTTAAAGTTTTTCATTCTTGTTGCCATAGCAACCACATTTCTTCATGAAATTGAATTCTTTGAACAAATTTGGTAAAGCTACATACAAGGAACATTCCTGCCAAGTTTAATCATCTTTCACTTAGTAGTTTAGGAGATGTTGTTTAAAGTAAAAAGTTGAAAACACACTACGGACACATGGTGATCCCAAAAGCTCACCTTGAGCATAAAGTGCTCAGGTGAGCTAAAAACATATTTGAACAAATTAACCTTAAACTCTGTATCAAAATAATTCATTTAAAGCCCAATTTCTCTCACAAAGATAAAATATATTATAAAACATCAGGACTGACATATATGTATGAAGCCCCTGAAGTGACAAGATACACACTTATTTTTGTTGTTGTCACATTTATTTTATTTCGTTTAAACATAACAACATTTTGTTTAAAGAAAATAATAATATGTTTAAACTAGAGCTATCACTAAATGTGATTAATACCCCCACAAGACTGCTTCTGAACTGAGGAAGTTATTAGTAACAGAATACTTTGTAAAATAATTGAAATAGAGTGATGGTTGTGGGCAATTAAAGATAGTTGTGGTTCATGTACATTGCACTTCCTGTCATAATGCTAGACCATTGTATGAAGTTGCATTGAATTCCAACCAGTAGTTTTCAAGTTATGCTCTGGACAAGGAAAACCAACAAAGGGCAATAACTGTGCAATTACTGAAGATGGAGTTATAAATCTTGTACACTGCACTTACTGTCATTGTGCTTGACCATTGTATGAAGTTGCATTGAATTCCAACCATTACTTTTCAAGTTATGCTCTGGACAAGAAAATCCAACAAAGGGCAATAACTGTGCAAATAGTGAAGATAAAGTTATAGCTCTTATTTACTGCATTTCCTGTCATTGTGCTTGATCACTGTATGAAGTTGCACTGAATTCCAACCAGTAGTTTTCAAGTTATATTCCGGACAAGGAAAACCAACAAAGGGCAATAACTCTGCAAATACTGAAGATGGAGTTATGATTTTTAAACACTTCACTTTCTCTCATTATGCTTGACCATTGCATGAAGCTACAATGAATTCCAACCATCAGTTCTCAAGTTATGCTCCGGACAAGGAAAATGAACAAAGTGCAATAACTCTGCAAATGGTGGAGATGGAGTTATGAATCTTGAACACTGCACTTCCTATCATTGTGCTTGACCATTGTATTAAGATGCATTGAATTCAAGCCATTAGTTTTCAAGTTATACTCCAGACAAGGAAATTGTTTAAATGAATTATCATTTCATATAAATGAAATCTTATTTCGTTTTAATGAAATAAAAATTTTTTATAATGAAATACGGTTTTGTTTAAATGAGATAACAATTTGATTAAACGAAAAGTTACGTTAATTCGTTAAAACAAAATGTTAGTTCGGTCTGTATATGAAACAACCATGCTTGTAACAAGTATTTCCAAATATGTGTAGTGATGCCATGTTTATTTTCTATTAATTAAACATGTATGAATACAGTAAATCATTTTATCAATTGGGTAAGAAAACAATATGTTCTATTTTTAAAAAAATTTTGCAAAATGTGTAATACTTAAAAATGTTCAAATTAAAAAAATTTAAAGAACCATTGTTATATTATAATGAATCTTTGAAAATCAGCAAAACAGAAACATACAGGCAAGCTCCTTGTGTACATTTTCCATGCCCATTACAACCTTCTGGACACATACCAATGTAAACTGTAACAAGACAACAACAAAAATACATAAATTCAAAAAAGTGTAAAATCTAATTATGTTACATTCAAAATTTCATTAATTTTCATCATCTGAACTGGTAAAGAAAAAGTGTATTGGCACATAGTTACATATACATACATTTGTATGATATTGTTTTCATGACTTAAACATGGATGGTTGCTGTAAAGGAGGTTTTATATATCTAGATATGGGTCTTCACTGAGTGATGAAAGTCATCAGAGTGAACTGTAATATCTACACAGTATAACTGTTACAATGTATTAAGGCACACATTATTATACATACTGTATAGTCAAAGAGACACACAATCAATGTACTGTATATACACTGCTCAAATTAATTAAAAGAGCCCAAATATGTTATGGCGTAAATTGCCCACCATACTAGATGTTCGCTGCAAATTTCGTTTGTAGGTATCGACGGTCAATATCCTTGAGAAACCCCTGCACTTTACAATAAATTTACAAAGCATGGTCATTTTGTTTTTCTTTTTGTTGTGTAACCCCCTGAATAAAATTTAGACTTTTGCATGTGTACAGTTTGTTCACGATAGCACATCTGACAAAATGAATGTTTTAGTGCAAGTTTTTACTGTATCTGCTCTATTGACAACAGTCCAGGGTGTGTGACATCATTTAGCAACTACTGATGTTGCTCGGGCAGAGCAGATGAAAGAAAATGGATTTACGCAATGTGAGGTGGCCACCATTCTAGACGTTTCTCCTAGCTTTGTTGCCAGGTTGTGGAGTCGTTCTCAGAAGACTGGAGAATTCACAAGAACACCTGGGCAAGGTCATCACCACATAACAACACCTCGTCAGGACCAATATCTGAGAACTTTGGCCCTCAGAAATCATCTGTGTACTGCTACTAGCATTGAAATTGACTTCTGGCAAGCTACAGGGGTTCGTGTGTGTCCACTCAAACTGCCCGAAATCTTCTTCATGAAGATGGTTTGGATGCCCGAAGACCTGCCAGAGGACCAATTCTGACCGTAACTCACTGGAGAGCTTGCTTAGAGTTTGCCCAGGAACATGTCACTTGGCAACTGTGCCAATGGCGATCTGTGCTCTTCACACATGAGAGCCACTACCATATTTTGACCTGTGACAGGCATGTGATGGTGTGGCTTCGCCAAGGAGAGAGGTATGCGGAATGTAACATTATTCCATATGACAGGTTTGGCGGTGTGTCAGTTATGGTTTGGACAAAAATATCCACTGATGGGCGCACAGACATTTATGTGATTCCAGGAGGTAGTCTGATGGTCGAGATATCGGGACGAGATCCTAGAACCAATTGTTAGGCCATATGCTGGTGCAATAGGTGAAACTTTTCGTTTAGTGCCAAATAATGCTCGAGCACACACTGCAAGAATCATCCGGAACTTCTTTAATGATGAAGGTATTGAGGTCATAGACTGTCCAGCGAGGTCTCCCGATCTTAACCCTAAAGAGCATGTCTGGGACATACTTTCTCTTAGACTTTCTTCGCGTCCGAACCCTGTGCAGAACGTCCGTGAGCTTTCTCATGCTCTTGTAGCAGAATGGGATGCCATACCACAGGATATGATCAGACGTGTCATCAGGAGCATGCCCAGACGATGCAGAGAGTGCCTAAACACCCGAGGGGGATACACTCATTACTGACACTGACTATATAACGTTTCCAGGCCTGAATATGCTTTTACAGACATTGGTTGTTCTCCTGTGAGACCACCATTTCAAAGTTAATTTGATAGTGTTCATATTCTGGACACTGTCTCCATTCAGGAATGTGCCTGTTGGCAATGAAAATGCCCATTTGTTTTTGTAAAAAGAACGATTTTGTTATTTCTGTAAAAGATATTCATAAATCTACTCAAAGCTTATGGTATTTTATAGATTATATGGGTACCCTTTAATCAATTCGAGCAGTATATATATAATCTATTGGCTTATTCTAATTAAAATCAGAAAGAACTGGTAATGTAAAGAGGAATGTATGTTCAAAAATGTCTCCAAAGGGCACATAGAACTGAAGAAACACCCTATGTAAATACAGTTTTCATGCATTTGGTTTACCTACGTAATTTGAATTTTTTGACTGACACTTCAACATCATGGCAAGTTTTATACAATATCATTCATGTTTATTTATTTTGAAGGAAACAGAATGCTCCAAATTTTAGGGTATGCCTCTTTAAAGTATGAATGTTAAGCTGTTACAACAGTTAATTATCCCATTCTATTAAGCCTATGCTTATTGGAATCTATGCACATGTAACTTACACAAATACTTGATACAGAACCTGGGGTGGAGGTGGGGGTACACTGTTGTGTGGGTACTTGACTTAACCTTCAGCAAAATTTCCAAGATAAAATCACTATTTAAAAGAGCAATTCTAAAGCCATGCCCATTCTGGATGTGGGCCTGCTTTGTTTATAAAATTTAACCTCACCATTGTCAAGGGCCCAGTTTGGGTGATCTTTGGTCACATTTTCCCATCTGAATCTAACACTGGAAACCTGCGCTGCATAGGGGACAGGGGTTGTAAGACGTCTCCAGCTGTAATGAAAAAAGTTTGTTTTATTTTTAAAGTTTTTTTTCCTTTTTTTTTAATCTACATTTATAACTCTAAATCAGTATTTCAACCTGTGGGTGGTTAGTTCTAAAGATGCACTTGACCCCTATCATCTGCATTAACACATAAAGATCTACTAGAAGTAGGCTAAATCTCACGATGTTACAGAAACTCTACACTGTATGAATGAACCCTTTTATTAACTACTGAGCTATTAATAGCTACATCCAAATGTTACATATGACTGGTGTACAACATATAATCATATACAGGATCAAACTATAAACAAAACTGATTCTATTTCAAAAGTTGAAAGACAGACTTTAAAACCTATATTCTTTAAGTGATCTTGGTCAGGATTATTTCTTTAAAAAAACTGGTTTCACTCAGAGCTACCTATTATGAAGTAATTTTACTTACTTTTCAAACTGGTTATTCTGGAAGCTTGTATTAATGGGAAAGTAATCTCCATTGCACTGACCTGGCAGACAAGGTTCATGAAGTGTGTGCCATGTTTCACCATGATTGGTTGAAAACTTCAGTACCACACTGAAGAGAAAGAAACTTTAAATTTCAAACAATGCATTAGAAAAGTATAATTATCCAGAAATGTTTAAAAAAAAATCACAACCTATTCCTCTTTCTAATTTTAGCAGAAGAGTCTCTACATTTAAAAGTCTTTTATATTTTATCATTTGTTCTTATTACTGAGAAATTTTAAATGACAGTAACCAAAATAAAATCTGAGTGTCTTACAGCAGGTATCCAAAATTTCACTTACTTATTCTTTTCTGGGAAATTTCCACACTGAAGATTCATGGTAAATTGTGCCATTTTATCTTTGTCAGCAGTTGAATTCTGAGGAAAGTGTGGTAGTACCTGGATGTTATCTAGTGCCCAGACATTCAGGTCAAGGCCACCTGTGTACTTCTGTAACCAACAGATACGACCCATTTCATGTCTCTCAACAGACTTCAATGGTAGAGATACAAGGCGAGGTTGCTGAAATTTGCAATCAAAGATTCACTGTCAAATACTAAATGGACATAAAAATTTTCTAACATAGTTGTTAACATCACGTTTCATAAAAAAGAAGCTAAAAAGATAACTTTACAAATATATGACTGTAATATGAAATAAATCTGATAAGACCAAGATCAAAACTTTGAAAGCTCAACTAAATTTCCGACATCTGAATTGTTGAACGTTGTAAAATATTTTTCAAATATCTCAATAAATTAAGATGACTGGTACAGGTCACAATAGACCTTCCCTTCATTAAGAATTATTATGTATCAATGGTCCCAAACAATTACCTTATAAGACTGGACTTTAAGTTTCTCAATGATATACAAGGTGTGGTCACTTTCATCCTCCAAATAAACCATAACCTCTGACTTCTTCCGTCCATCAGAATGGCAGTTACCAGATCCTGAAAACGCATTGAAAACCTTAAGAAGCAGCCTGTCTTGTTGCTCACTCAGCAGCCGCTCCAACCTTCATCACTTATCTCATCATCTCCTTCACTCTACTTCCTGCCTATCTCATCTGACCTCATGGTCAGTTGTCTGGCCTCAGGCATTCAGAGTTGTTGTTGTTTTCATCAGTGTTTCAACAATTCAAATGCTTTTTGCACTAACAGTTGTTCTATGATAGCCTTAAATTCTATAATTATAGCCCTGGTTATAATCCTACATAAGATATATTTACTACTTCTGTTTAAGTAAAACTTGTTTACAGAACAGGAGCCTTCCATCAACCAAGTACCAATATTATTAATTTAGAACTTCAAAGTAATTTCAGTCTGTCAGCTATCACCTATCAAATGCTAAAAGTAGAAAAAAATCATAATCCAACTGCTGAAGACCGGTTCCCAGGAAATAACATTCTTGAGTAGAGGATGTTTTGTAGGATTCAGAGAGCCAGAGACAAGATTTTGTATATGCTTTTATATCCAATTACATCTTACCATTGTAGCCAAGTAACAGAGACCACTGAATGGTATTTCCTTCCAACACATAAAACACAACATACAGCGTTAGAAACACAAATAATACTATATCCAGTTAAAATGTGCACATTGTGATTAAATTAAATTTCAGCACAAATTCAGAACCGCTATGAACAAATCAATGTAATACCACAAAAAAATTATTTGGCCAATCGGCTGTTTTTACAACTTTTATTATCTTTTATTATTTATATTATAGTAATTTATCAATAAACATACCCATGCCAAAGTAGAACCTCACATTTCCAGCTTTTCTCATATCTATAAGTGGGGTACAGATTTTTCGTACTTTTCCAGCACCATTGAAGACCATTGAGTTTGCATAGTATATCTCACCACAAGTTACATCAACATGTCCGCCAACAATATCCCATCTACACATATAAAATAGAACTAAAAGTCACTGCAAAGCAATTTTTCATATTATACATAACTACAACTATTAAATCACCAGCAGGTTAGGAAGGTCCAAGGTTCAAATCCTAGCCGAGGCACAGGGTGTTTCCGAGGCTAGGGTCAGTTGTGAACAAGTACTGGTTCTTCATGCAAGCTACTGATTACATTTGGATTGGTGTCTCAAAAAGGGATTTAAGTAAGCTTTGATAGCTTGCACTGCAATCAAGGCTTCACAGATTTATATGAATTAAATTGATTAAGCAACCTGAAAACTGATACATAAAGACTGCTTATACACAAAGCTTTTGTTTTGGAAGCAGCCTAAATTTTAAATCTTGCTATGTAGAACCTCCATCAACTTATCTTAAAGACTGTTTCTTGAAATACTTTTAAAGAAAGAAAGGGTTGTAAATATAACCATAAAATTCTTTGTTGAAAATTGAAACTTTGATTCTTTAGCTCTGTACCAAGATGCCTCCCCCATTTTTAGCCAGCTACTTTTTCTCTACGTAAATCTCTTTCTCTTTTTCATCATCATACACTTTTTTTGTATTTTATGAAATTTTATCAGCTCACTTTTATATTTTATATTTCACCCACCCTGGTTGATATTTAGACTCAAACTGCTCCTCCAGAATAATGTCTGAGGCAGCATCAGAAGGTGAAAGGTCAAGTTCACGTGTGGTGACCCCTGTGACCGGTGACTCATGGTTGAAAACCATAGCTGTATCCTCAGAGTGACACTGGTGCTGTAAATGTAACATCATAAAAGGTCAATGGTCAAAGTTTTCCATGTACATTTCAAAGTTACAAGTGGTTGTATCAGTAGGGGTACTAAAATAATATCAACTTGAGAAAAATATATGTCTCCCCCAAGAGGTCACTTACAATGAAAAATACTAGGGTTAACAAAGGGGCAGAATCCAGGAACAGAAGACACAACTATGAAATTAGCAATAACGAGAGGGTCATATGATGGCCCGGTATTGCTCATGACCAGTGGTTATGGAGATAAGCCTGAACGAGATCAAATCTGGACCAAATCAACAACCATTACTTCAGTGAAAATCAATGAACTGAAATGTGACCATGAAATGCTTAACTGGACTGCCGTTATGGAGAACAAACACAGAAAAACTTTGAGAATAGATACATACAGACAAACAGAGATGTAAATACAACTATATTTCAGAAACTAGATGGGTGTTCAGTGGAACACTTGTGTCGCCCTTGGGTACTCTGTTAGAATAACTAAAAAGGTAAACAAGAGCCTGCTGGAAAAGACAGCATGCTAGTCAAAGTACAACAATACCTGTCCACAGACAGCATGCTCCACTTTTCTCAGTGCTGGATACTTAATTATAAGTCAAGTTAAACAAGAGGCCCAAGTGAAAAAAATTTGACTGGGGCAGGGCAAGTACCTAGTCATACAAGATGAAAAAAAAGTTTGGGTCAAGTAGTTATGTATTTAAAAAAAATACAAAAAATTTGGGCCCCAATAGTGGGGTGTGTGTGGGTGATGGGAAGTGAAGTACCTATGTATTAAAAAAAAAAAAAAAAAAAATTGGGTCGGGTGGGCGGGTTGAGGGTGGATGGGGTGTGAGGGTGGATGGGGAGTCAAGTACTTATGTATTAAAATTAAAAAAAAAAAAAAAAAAAGCCCAGGGGGGGGGGGGGTGACTGGTTGGGTGGGTGAGGGGGGTTTGAGGTTAGATGGGGAGTCAAGAACCTATGTATTTAAAAAAAAAAAAATTGGGCCTGGGGGGGTGGTGGTGGGGGGGGGGGGGGTTGAGGTAGGATGGGGAGTAAAGTACCTATGTTTTAAAATTTAAAAAAAAAAATTGGGCCCGGGATGGGGGGGGGGGCGGGTCCCCATGCAGAGGGGACGGTGGGGGGTGGGGGAGTACTTACCCATCTCATGTCAGTTAATATTTTATTTCTAGGCTAAAGAAGTTTTTTTCCTATATATAAGTATAAGCACAATCGAGTGACCCCTGGGGGTGGGGCTAACTGTGACCCCAGGGACATGGGTACCAACAATCTTTGCAGGGGTTTTGCTGGTGATCAAGTATTCTAAGTTTGAATGGAATATCCTTGACACTTTTTGAGACATGGACATAAAGAAAAAGGTTAACAAAGAAATTTTAACTTGAAAAAGGGGCACAACATTGCAAAAATAAATTTGAGGGTTATCTGCCCTTGAGAAATGGTGTTGTCTTAAGTGATACAATTGTAAGCATTACAACTGGAAAGTTTGATGAAGAAACATTAAGAAATGGCATAGTTATAGCCAATGTTAAGTTTTCATGACAAAATCCAAGTACAAAAAGGGGCATAACTCTGTCAATTGTGACCTTGACCTATACATTTTGGCATCATCACGACCCTGTTGTCATAAGCAATATAATTTGGAAGTTTGATGTTGAAATGTTAAAAAATGGCAGTTATTCCCAACGTTAAGTTTTCATGACAAAATCCATGTATAAAAAGAGGCATAACTCTGTCAAATGTGACCTTGACCTAGAAATTTTGGCATCAACCTGACCCTGTTGTCATAAGCAATACAATTTGAAAGTTTGATAAGATAATGTTTAGAAATGGCAAAGTTATAGTCAACATTAAGTTTTCATGACGGACCGACGGACCGATGGACAAAGCGATCCCTATGTATCACCTTTTCTTCAAAAGGGCAACACAAAAAGGGGCATAACTCTGTCAATTGTGACCTTAACCTACACATTTTGGCATCATCATGACCCTGTTGTCGTAAGCAATATAATTTGAAAGTTTGATGTTGAAATGTTTAGAAATGGCAAAGTTATTCCCAACGTTAAGTTTTCATGACAAAATCCATGTATAAAAAGGGGCATAACTCTGTCAAATGTGACCTTTACCTAGAAATTTTGGCATCAACCCGACCCTGTTGTCATAAGCAATACAATTTGAAAGTTTAATAAGATAATGTTAAGAAATGGCAAAGTTATAGCCAACGTTAAGTTTTCGTGACGGACCGACGGACAAAGCGATCCCTATGTATCGCCTTTTCTTCGAAAGAGCGACACAAAAATCATTCTTGTGAAGTTTCTCCTAAATCCAACCAGCTGTTATGGAGACTTGCTAAATGTACTCAATTTTGGAAAAAATCAAGTGCTGCAACACCCCTAAAAAGACAGGAACATGCTGATAATATGCATAACTAACAAGCAGAGAAAAGTTTCATTAAATAAATTGGGTAAATATAATACAACTTTACATTGTTTACTTGCTACATATGTGTAAAGCCTTATTGCTTTCACTTTATCATAATCATAATCATAGAATAATCCACTTTAAATATACTAGTATAGAAGAGTACAACTGAGCACAAACTGACACTTTACAATCCATAGCCTTTTATTCTTATTCTTTCTTATTTCCCAATTAACACCTACTTTGACACAGAAAGGGTTAATAGAGCAAACTGTTACCAACCAGCTTATATAATGGTCAATTTTAGGTTGTATCTGGACAGGAGCGGATGTTGTTCAGTGGTAACGCGCTGGACTGGTATAGCAGGGGTCCCGAGTTCGATCCCCCGCTCCTCCACTAACATTACAAATAGTCTTTCGGATGAGACGTTAAACCGAGGTCCCATGTATCAGTGCTAAAAAATGAGCATGTAAAAGAACCAGGGGTGTTTCTGGAATGGGATGCTTTCTGTATCTTGCACTACCCCCATAACATAAAATAACTAATCTCTTCAGGGGGCGTCGGTCATATGGGCAACCGGTACCGATGGTAAATAAGCTCAAATAGATAGGTATCCGGACAAAACCCCACTTGACACCTGCTCATTTTTGTATAGGTGGACATTCTTCACAAAATATATCATGTTGAATGCAATTTCTTTAAAAGTAAACACAAACTACCATTTGGTATAATAATTGCTAAATTATTTCGATCATCTCAGTCTTCAATAAATTGTTGCAGTGAAAGCGTATTAAAATGTCTAACAAAAATTTCAAAGCTTCAAAACTGTTTTCTTACAAAGTTTTACCTTGAAATATGCTCCGGGAAATGACAAAAAGTTGCGTGGGTTGACAGGTTCAAAACTGTCTTGCAATGTATTTGGAACATGGGCCGCGTTTACAATCACAACATGATCAATTGCCCAGCATCCTTGATAAGTACCAACGGGTTCTTCAAGCTGGTCATCACCCTGCTCAACATTCTTTCCCACTCTGTAACGTAATTTGCTCTTTTTTGAACCAGTTTTTGTCTTCTTGTATGCTGAGGTTTCATCACTGAATGCTTGGTCATTCACTTCGACTTCCCCAAGGTCATAAAAAGTCTCTTTTGCAGTGGTGTAGTAGTCGTAGTAGTCGTCTGTTGTTGGAGACTGCGATGTAGTAGTTGTTGCTGAACTTGTTGTTGTTGTTGTTGCTGCTGTTGTACTTGTAGATGTTGTTGTTGTAGTTGACTTCTCTGTACTGGTTGAACTGACTGTTTGAACCTCCCCGACAAGTGGTAACTCTAAAATGTCTTCTTCAACATCACTGTATCTCTGAGGAAGACCAAGCCCATAAGGGTCTAATGTTGGCTGAGAAGTTGTGGCATACAAGGGTCTAGGAACAGTAGGAGCTTGCTTCCATGCAAAACATATCCCCTCACCTTTGGCCTTTGCTGGTAAGTGTATCAGAATCATCACAGGTGTTGAGTCAGATGCCGACAGCCTGATGTAAAGTAACAGTGAGAAAAAATGTGTAACAAAAGTATTGAAAATAAGGATATAGATCTTTTTACATGCATTTTGATAGGTACAAGAACTAACTCTTTTTCACAGTGACATCTTGTGTCGGAAACCACCAGTACAAAGTAAAACCTGTCTTATTTGTTGTAAGGCAGGATTCTAAAGTATATACATATATTTCCATATATATTTGCAAAATTTGCAAGAGGCTTGCTTGTTCTAAAAAAACATTCAAACATTTCACTTTCTCATGTTACATTTACATACAAACCTGATCCTGTCCAATTCATGCCAGTTCTGACAACCATTGAGCCCAAAAGAAACCACAATATCCTGGTCTCGATCACTTGTACCACAGTTACCATTGCCTAAAGGTGAAAAAAAATAAACTTAAGTACTAGTAAATGGGAAAATAAATAGAACAACTCCTGGGATGAAAGCATAAAAGCTCTAACTAACATTGAATAAAGACACGGTGGGGGAGAATTTTGAGTTATGTCTAAGGTTTGGGATTTGGTATAGTCTTTCTTTTCCAAGGGTTCCTTTCTCATTAATAAAAGTATACAGGCACAGCCTTAGCCATTGATTTATGGCTGAAAATAACAAAGCTCTGAAATATATAAGATAAACGCTATTATCTAAAAACATTTTGACAGTAATTTTTTTAATTTTTCATTTGAACTGGACGCTTCTGTTACATCATTAGTTAAACTCTTTATTACTACATGTATATATCAGGCGATACATTAAACGAACCTATAGTAAACTGTAAAACTCCTGCCGATGTTGTATTCAGTGGTGCGGTCACCTGAAAATAAAACCAACTAGAGCTATCACTTAATGTGATTAATACCCCCGCAAGACTGCTTCAGAACTGAGGAAATTATTAGTAACAGAATACCTTGTAAAAGAACTGAAATAGTGTTATGGTTGTGGGCAATTTGAGATAGTGGTGGTTCTTGTACACTGCATTTCTTTCCACTGTGGTTGACCATTGTATGACGTTGCACTGATTTCCAACCAGTAGTTTTCAAGTTATGCTCTGGACAAGGAAAACCAGCAAATAGCAATAACTCCACAAAAACTGAAGACAGAGTTATGTCTCTTGTACACTGCATCTCCTGCCATTGTGCTTGACCATTGTATGAAGTTGCATTGAATTCCAACCAGTAGTTTTCAAGTTATGCTCTGGACAAGGAAAACCTGACCTTAAAGCTAAGAACCTGTGACTTGCACAGGATACACCATCTCATTGAGGCAAACATTTGTGCCAAGTTATTTGAGAATCCCTCTATCCATGGCTTAGTTACACTCTAGACAAACTCGGACGTATGCACACACTAACACACACATTGAACAGCCATTAAAACAACTATGTCAAGCACACTGCAAGCTGGCTTGACAAAAATAATGTTTCCTAATGCATGACAGAAATACTATTGAATATAATTGGATATCAAATACACTGTGGCCATGTATTATAAGTAACTCTAAGTAAATCAATTTTTAATCAGTCGAGCATCTAAAAAAGGCAGAAATTAATTGTTTTACAGTACTGAAATCAATGACTACATAGTTTAAGCTTAACTATTTTCCCAGCGAATGATAAATTCTGCACACTCCTCAGATTATTGCAATTCTACTGAACATAGTAAAAATAATAATAATAATAATAATATACAACAAAATTGCAGAAAATAAAATTAGTATTGTTATGCATATGACTTCATCTGTTTAAACCTTTTGAGTAAAATGGGCAAAGTTTTGCAATTTTGAATATCATAGAATTTTGATTTTGTCTGCTAATATTGCCTCCAAGGTTTCCACAATTACCTCCCTTGTTTCACCTAGCACTTGTTTATTTCTACATACAAACAGGCATCACCAAACTTCTGTCTATGAATGAATTGGAAACAACAAGTATAAAATATTCCTTCACTTGAAACTACTGTAAACTTTAGTTTTTAAAGCCCGCACAAACTTTAAAACCCATAAACTATTACCAATCTTCTGTGTCCTGACTTTTCACACATCACTGCCGCATCCCCATAGAATATAGAACCACACGACTGGCTTACCCTGGCTCCCTCATGTTCTGACCTGAGTCAACAAGAACATAAAATACAGACAAGGTCATCATTTATATCAACAGTCAAAAGAATGAATGACATTGTACTTGATTGTACTTAATACAAAATGACTAAGTTAATGAATAAAAAGAAACAAAATGTTCATAAGGAAGACTTATAATAAAGTTCATCTTCATCTTTAACATAGTATCACCCTTACTGAAAGGGTCAGCCACCCAGGCTTATGGGACACATATATTATTTGTATACATTTACTACTCAATTTCTTTTCCTATATGATAGGTGCTAGGTCAACAGGTAGCCATATTAAAGTAGTTGGCAGCTCACCAGCAAGCTCCTGCTAGGACTCCAGCTTTGACCACCAGCTCTCTAAATGGTCACCTTACCTCAAATCTGCATAGACCTGTATGATTTCCAGTCTACATAATTATGTGACATTCTTTTGTTAAAATGGACTGATTTAAACATTTAAAACTACATGAGTTTCCAATTTCACTAACTCTTCATTGAAAAGGTGAAATTTTCAGGTATTTAGTTAATTTGATAAAACTTGTTTCTAGTGACTAATTGTCTAAAGTTTATCTGGAATTACAACAATATCTAGGCACTACAAATAACAAGTAGCCAAGGAGGACAAAACAAAACAGACTGCTGACCAGTAATCAGGTCCAAAGGAATCGAAGGAATCAAAATCATCTCTGAAGATAAGGGCATCTGAGTGTATGTCTGCCATCACAGGTCGCAATGAACCAGTCTGTTCTACAGAAAGAGAAATTGAAATCTGTTGGAAATTCAATTACTTATATTTATAATTCAATACAGACAGAAAAGCATATATATTTAAAAATTCCAAAAAAGAAATGAATTTTGAATTGTATTTAAGAATTTAGGCATTACCTATTTACATTTGCCAAAACTTCTCAGTACTCCATGAACTTTTTAGTATAGAAAAAGCTGTTTGAGGACAGAAAAACTTTTCACAAATTTCGTTATTTTTATTTCATTTCATACTGTATAATGCTTAATATAGCAACAATTTAAAGCCGGCATAATGCAAGTATGGGCATAATGTCTTCATTTGCAAAGCAGCCATGTTCATAAGCTTGTCCAGCCTCTGTTTATAATTGTATGTCTGAACTTAAATTCATTTCTGTCAAAATCTTGAATTTTTTCTTTATTCTCTTTCTCAAAAAGTCAGCTTTTTTGAAATACTCTGACAGACTGGATCACAACAAGATTATTAAAGAAATAAACATCCACCTACCTCCCTCTTCACACATCTGGAACACAGTTATATCTTTAAACAGAATCTGCTGTTCTAATGTTGCTGTTGCCCTGAAATTGGTTCAAGTTTCATGAAAAGTTTTACAAACTCAGAAATATTGCTGACTGAACCACAGTTCAAAACATAAACATGGTTGACTTTAAACTGAACATTTGAGATATTATAATTCATTTTTATCAAAATAGGCTTTAACTGAAAGTTACTTTACAGTCCTGAAAGAGCTTCTTTGGATGTTTTACAACAAAATTATACATGTTCCAAATTTCATTAAAATTTCATGACTTGACAACAGGTGGATTGAACCAAAGTGGGCAAACACAGCATAACATTCAAAAACAAAGGAGAAGGAAAACATTGAGAAGCAAGAAAACAGTCATGTGTACATTTTGTTGAATTTGAATATGATTAATTTCACTGCAGACTGAAGCTGTTCGTAGAAAAATATTGACCATTTCTTCAAGATTTTCAAAAAGCCTTTTCATCATGTATCTTAAACTAAACTTAAACTTACAGAAAACTCACACATCCTGTGCCAGCTGGTGGGGCAATCCAAACAAATCTCAGCTCGTGCACTGGGATATCAGATATGTGTGTGTGTACAATAGAACACATAAGATTCTGCCCCTGGGGCTGGGAACCAGCCAATCCTAATGCATGCATTTGGTCCCTGGCTCTGTTGGACACTGTATACAGACCTGTGAGCAGGAAGCCATCGAAGTTCATACTTGATGTCACAGCCACTGAAAAATCACCATTAAAATTCACTGACAATCTAATTAATTAATTACATTAAATAACACTCACAAAAAACACGTTTTTTATAAGGAAGCTTAGCTTTTTAGAACAATTTCTATTAATTCTTAAATTTGTATGGAACTTAACTAATTTTAATCCTAAATAAATTGAAGGAGATGTGAAAAAAAAATTATGTAAATATATCTCATTTAGATTTGAAAAGCATTAATGAACTTTTTTCTCAATCTTTCAAAACATATATTTAAAGGCTTCCAAACAGCACATCAATAGTAAAGCATTTTTTCAAACACAAATTTTCCTCTGTTTTACAAAACTAACATCCATAAATACAACTTTTCAACTAACAGGCATTAAAAAGAAAACAACATTTACTTGACTATTCAGTTTTTGTGGCAGAAAATTGCCACAGTGTCAGCAGTATAAGTGGCAAAGAAATTATGTATTTTGACCAGCATGTGAAACAAAAATTTCAAAATTGGTGTCACTGCCTTTCTACAATCACAAACCAGGTGAGATTTAGTCATAAAAAATAATTTTACCAAGAATCTTACATGCAACTAAAGCAAGGTATTCAGAATGAGATATATAATGTGTGAATCTGCCCTTAAATTTTCTGTGACAACCGCCATATGCTGTAACCTTCAGTGCTTTGATATTATATGACATATTATTCATGTTTTTTTTGAAAGTTACCAATACACCATGAATATTTCATAGAAAAGTGGTTAGTTTGCTAAATGTTTGCTGGACATATACATAATCAAAATGGCTAAAACCATTAGATACCTTCATAGAATCTCCCTGGGATATAGGTATCTGGGTTACCCTGTATTGATACACTCAGTTTGACCTCTCCTGTCTGCTGACCCAGTTCCTGGACATTGCCATGGTAATTACACAGGAAGAAGAAAGGTGACACATGAGCCAATGGTGACTGAGCTGACACTATCGACCCAACAAGCAGAGTCACAAGTAACTGCAGGCATTTCCAACAACCATCCATTTTATAAGACCTAAAAATCAGCAAACAAATATGACACAAATTTTAAAACTGCGACTTCTGTATTTTCTGTAATTGCATGTCAAGTTACTTCTGTATAAATCGACTGACAGAGTAAACTAAGAACAAGATTTAATGTAGAATGTTTTTACTTTCATACAAATGGTAAAAACATTGGTGGCTAATCATTTCATTAATAGACACCTAAGTAAATGTCCTGAAATCAGTTACAAATCCCTTGCATAAATAATCATATCAGCATGCTGAAAAATGCTTGTTGAACTTAACTTATTTAACTATCATATTACTTCAACAAAGATCGGTAAAAAAAACAAACAAATATTACATACCTATAAAGTATCTTTTCTTCAGTAAAACCACATTCAAAATGAAGCTTTGAAATTATAGTCTAGAAAATCACGTGTAAATCCAGCAATCGAAAGTCAGAGTCGGAACAATATATTCAAAATAAATTAATCACCACGTTCTCACATGGAATTTAAATCCTGCTTTTTTTTTGCATTTATTACATCATTCAAAAGAGCCCATTTCCTTTATATCAATATATTTCTCATCTTTAAAGTTATTTATTCATCTCAATGATCAAAAATAATTTCCAGTACATATGATCGCGTGTGAAAATAACTTTTTCAAGAAGCTGAGGTTTTGGTCTATCTGAGAAGTTTATATTTGACAGATTGCAAGAAACAAGAAATGACGTAAATCTTGAAGTACTATTTCATGCTAGGTCACTTTGTGGCTTTCCTTGTCAGAAATTATCTACATGCCAATCACTTGTTTCAAAGATAAATAAACAAGAAAAATATAATTCAAAGCTATTGGTCGGTACAGAAATTCACTATCAGTATCAGAGATTAAATGAATTTAAGATGATCTGGTTTCTGTTTTTTTATATTATTCTTCTTTTATCTTTTACCGTCTGAAATTTAGTCCTTTCTCAGTAATTCTCTTGCACATTTACTGCATTCAAAAATTTAGCCTGTCAAAACAAGGTATTTTGTGCTGCACTCATGTTGACTTCTGGCACAAAAGAATAAAAAAACACTTTCAAGTCTTTCTTGTTAGTGAACCCCTGAATTTTTAGCTAAACTGTAGTTTATCACAAAACATTTTTGTTAAAAAACAGATGAGAGATAACAAAGGGGCAAAGAACAGAAGAAAAAAAATCGGTACCAAAAGGTAACATGTAACATGTTTCAAAACTTTACTTAAAACTGCACAAGGTTTACAATATAAGTGAGAAACTTGCTTTTTAGATCTCAAGTACCAGTATCAGTAGAAAACAAGATGAAATATGATAAAATCTGAGAAAAACAGAAAGCTCTTATTTCACTCCACATGCCCCAGACATGATTATTTCACACACATCTAAAATGATATTACAAAATTCTTTTTTTTTTGTTTTCAAAAGTCCCAGTTAAGCCCTATAGCTAATAGTTTTTGTCTGACCTACTAGTAATCACTTTTGTTGTTGGTGTAGTCTGTTTCTTTTCTTCTTATAACTCACAGATGTGTGTGGTTATAACTGCTATAAAAAAAAATAAATCGCTGTCCAGAGTATTTAAAGTGCAAAGACAAATCAGCAAGCAATAATACACTTACGATAAGGCATCCACTTGACTCAGATTTCAGAAAGCACTTTCTCGCCACTTACTAGTCCTTCAAAAACCAGTAGATGTTGTGTCTATTACAGCCATATGGATGTTTTTCGTGACAATTTTTTTAAGATGAAGGATCCAATTACAAGAGAACTCAAGTTAAGATTTGTCAGCAATTCTAAAGTGGAAACTATGCATTTGGAATAAATACATTGTTGATTGGCTAATTGAGGGTATTAGTAATATATCACATGATCCTTGACATGATCCCACTTAACAAAAATTGTAATTACATAATACACATCAGAACTATTTCAAGACGATAAAAACTGAAGAAGAAGACTTCCAATCACTTTTTTTTTTTTAATAAAAAGAGCAATAAAAACTTTATTACAGACTTAAAACATGAACATGACACAACACAAATGAAATGAAATTTTTTTGTATGTCCTAAAACAAGTCAAGTACATTTCCAATTTTTGTTGTCAATTATTTTCTTGTATAGAATCACTGATTATGTAGAACTGAGTGTTTGCCAGTTATATTTTAACCATAAAAAATAATTGTTAATGTATAATGTAGTGTTTGCCTGTTATTCTATTTCCAAGACCTTCAGGTTAGTCTTTCTCCTAAACCAAATAAATCACTGTTCATGTAGACCTACTATTAGCCTTTTTCCTAAACTAAATAAATCACTGTTCATGTAGACCTACTGTTAGTCTTTTTCCTAAACTAAATAAATCACTGTTCATGTAGACCTACTGTTAGTCTTTTTCCTAAACTAAATAAATCACTGTTCATGCAGACCTACTGTTTGCCTTTTCCCAAAAAAAACCTGAATTACTTTTCGTGTATTAGCCTTTCTCAACCAAACAAGATCACCGTTAATGTAGATCTACTGATAGCCTTTTTCCTTAACCAAGTATATCACTGTTCATGTAGATGTTTGTTTTTCCTCTAAACAAAATAAATCACCTTTTCATGCAGATCTACTGAAAGCCTTTTTCCTAAACAGAATAGATCTCTGTTTATGTAGATCTACTGTTAGCCTTTCTCCTAAACCAAATAAATCTCTGTTAATGTAGATCTACTGTAAGCCTTTCTCCTAAACCAAATAAATTACTGTTCATTTAGACCTACTGCTTGCTTCTAAACCAGAAGAATCACTGTTCATGTAGATGGTACTGATTGCCTATTTCCTAAATCAAGTGAATCACTGTTCATTTAGACCTACCGTTTGCCTTTTTTTTCTGAACAAAATATCACTGTTCATGTAGATGTACTGCTTGCCTCTAAACCAAATAAATTACTGTAAATGTAGATGTAGTGTTTACCTATTCAATAAACCAAATAACTCACTGTTCATGTAGATCTGTTTGCCATTCAAAACAAAAATCACTGTTCTTGTAGCCATGACTTCATAAATCTCTGTTCATGTAGAATGATCTGTAATGTCATGTTTTGCCAAGTATTTGCTCTTGTACAATGAAATGCATACCCTTTATTGTCTCGCCCAGATAAATCATTGTTCACTTAGATGGTACTGTTTCCCTGCCTCTTTTGTAACCAGACACAAAATTATGTACTGTTTACCAGCTTCAATCACTGTCTATGTAGATCTTAGATCCTTCAAGTTATTTCATTTTCTATCATTAGTATCTCAAAATCTTGCTCCATGACAGTATCAGAGTGCATTTTAAGTCACACAAGTCTAAAATGAAGCTTTTCCCGCTGTCTTCTTTAGACTTTTCAGATAGCACACTTCTTTCTGTTGTTTCCCCTTAAATAGTTAAACAGATAATTTTAAACATAAACATATTGACTTTTCCATATGTGATTTCTTTCTCAGTTGTAGAATCAAAATTTGAATTGTCACCATTTTAATAAAAAAAAGATTCAATTATGTTTGGGTTTTTTTCTTTTCTTTTCCTTTCTTTTTAAAAAAAAAAAAAAGATTGAGAAAATGTCACATGTCATTTTACTAGCATTTGCATCATTCATACAATGCAAGAATATATATTTTTCAAAAATAAAAAAAAATGAATGAAGTTTATATCTCAAAACTTTAAATTTGTCAGTTTTCTTCTATTCAAAGATCAGTAAAAATACTTACTTATATTGCAAATTTCCATTTTCTTAAATTATCTGTATAGCATACAAGAAAAATTGCAATAATGATTTAATTAACAATACACATAAATTTGTCTATCTCTAGTTCTCAAAGAATCAAAATGTATAAATGTGTCAGATCTGAGAAAGCTATTTCCAGCCAATAGAAATGGCTGTTCTTTGGGTGTAACTTTTTAGATCAAGGCCACTGATAAGTCTATTCTGACCACACCCTAGATAAGATCATTTTCAATGGAACATTCACAGAATCAAGCACTTTCATGAATCTAACAGGCTTTTTAAAATACAAATGGGAATGATAACTATGTGATGAAATGTTTTTATGCGCAGCTTTTTTTTCTGCATAAGGCTATGCATTTCATCTCCAGCTGTTGTCATAAGGGACAAGTCACATTACTAAATTATTCATCTGATTCTGATAAACAAATGAATAGTATTGTTCTAAATCTTTTCTCACTTTGAAGTTACACAAATACTGAGAGTATAAGAGAATAAAAGCAATGCACACATGCATGAACCAAAGGTCAGAACTTGTGACCTTGACACTTCTTGGGCTGTTTACTTATACATGTGGGGTAATTTACTTATCAACACTGACAGCTTTTAAGACTGTTGACAAACTTCAAACTTCTTAACTCTTGAATAAAAGCAGTGGTCTGGTTTCTATGGGACAATTTTCCCTAGAATTATTCAAGATTCATTACCAGTTATCTTCTTATAAAGGCTAACTTAATGGTACTGATTTCACTGCCTTGTACGTATGCTGTCTACTCTAAATAACTGCTCCCTAATACAAATGGAACATGCACTGAAAGGTGGAATGTAAGAGTCAAGGGAAAATGACTCCAATGGGATTCAAACCCACTACCTCCAAACTGAAACTCTTCCTAAACACCATGGTTTCTTGTAAATTTTGCTTAACTGCATCATTTTTTTTAGAATTTAACAATATTGGGTTTCATAAAGTTCTAGTCTCAAAACTGTCCAAAGAGATAAATAATTTTTACAACTTATATTCTGCGTTCTAGCAAGTTTTGAGTAAACATCAGTTTCAACTTTCAGTGGTATGTTTAGTGAAAAAACATGCTGATAAAACACATTCATATTTTACAGAACAGATTTAATATCAAAATGTCAAGATAAGATTTTCTGATAGGAAAGTTCTGTTAAAAATCAGTTATGAAAACATTAGCTTACATCTAAGCCCAGGGTTTATCACAAGTTTTATCAAAACTTGGAACACTTTCAGAAAGGTAAATTTTATATGAGCAACCACTGCTTTTTTGTTCTGAGAAATGGCACTGGATCTGAAATATGTATCACAGCATGGAACATTTATCAATATTGCTAGTTTTATTCTTTTAAAAAGGTCTTCTTCAACAAAATAGCTAAGAAAAAATGTCAAATGGCCGATTGACTAAATTTCCACAAAGACAAATATTTTGGACATGCAGTTAAAAAAAGAAAACGAAAAGCAAGACAAAAAACAACTTATATTCAGTTTAATATAATTTCACTGGAAATTTCAGTGCTATTCTTTAACTGTTTGCCTCATATTCAAGCAGTTTGTTGTCCTAATTTGACCTTTTTTTTTTACTTACATTTGTAGATTTCATCTGTTGAAAGTCATCTGCATATTTTGCCTACATTTCAGACATCTATAATTTACTTACCGGTATTAAATCTAATGTGTGTGGTCAATTCACCATTTGTTTCATTTCCTGGTATTCACATATAGGTTGACTAAAAAGAACTTTCATAAAACTTAGAAAGCTTTCAATAATTTTATTTAAAGACTTAGTTCTAAAATGTTTGCTGGCTTAAACCTTGACTAAGTTCTAAATAATTAGCTCGGTTACACAAAGAGTTTTAAATCTTTGGCTGGCTTAAATCTTGACCAAGTTCTAAATGTCTGGCAGGCTTAAAAGTTGACTGCATGTTTGGCTGGGTTAAAATGCATGTTCTTAAAGTTTGGGTGGATTAAACCTCAAGTTCTAGATGTTTGTCTGGCTTAAATGTTGACTAAGTTCTAATTGTCTGGCTGGCTTAAACTTTGAACAAGTTCTGTCTGGCTGGCTTAAACCTTGACGATGTTCTAAATGTTTGACTGACATAAACTTTCACCAAGTTCTAAAGGTTTTGCTGGTTTTTATCTTGACAAAGTTCTAAATGTTTGGTCGGCTAAAATCTTGACTAAGTTCACAATGATTTTAGAGGTTTTTTTTTTATTACTCTTACGATACCATTACTTAATGAAAATCTAACACCAAAGTTCAAAAGTTCAATTATGATTTTCTATTATATTATAGTGACATGGCAATTTATGCTTATCACCCAGTGTCACTTTTATAAACTTGCAAGAATAACAATATGATATTAATGTAAACTAATATAAATATACAAAATAATTAAATTACACATGAATTAATAAAACATCTCTGGACTGCAATTTACAAACCTTGTTGGTGTTCAACTGATTACCACAGTATTACTTTAATAGTTTGTCTCATGTTTTAAGAGCTGAAATAGTGTGTATTAATGGTCGTCAACAAAGGGAAGCAAATCCTGCTTCTGCCTTGTTACCTGAACAGAGTTACTGTCTTCTGCCTTGTTGACAGTACAGAGTGACTGTCTCCTTCCTAACTGACTGTACAGCATAACTGTCTTTTCCTTCTTGATTGTACAAAATGACTGTCTCCTTCCTCATTGACTGTACAGTGTAACTGTCTTTTTCGTCCTTGATTGTACTGAGTGACTGTCTCCTTCCTCATTGACTGTACAGCGTAACTGTCTTTTTCCTCCTTAATTGCACAGAGTGACTGTTCTCTTCCTAAAAGATAGTACAGAGTGACAGTCTCCTTGCTCACTGATTGTACAGCATAACTGTCTTTTTCCTCCTTGATTGCACAGAGTGACTGTCTCCTTTCATTCTTGACTGTACAGCATAACTGTCTCCTTCCTCCTTGACAGTACAGAGTGACTGTCTCCTTCCTTCTTTGACTCTTTGACTGTACAGAGTAACTGTCTCCTTCCTGGTTGACTGTACAGAGTAACTGTCTCTTTCCTCCTTGACTCTATAGAGTAACTGTCTCCTTCCTCCTTGACTGTACAGAGTGACTGTCTCCTTCCTTCTTTGACTGTACAGAGTAACTGTCTCCTTCCTGGTTGACTGTACAGAGTAACTGTCTCTTTCCTCCTTGACTCTATAGAGTAACTGTCTCCTTCCTCCTTGACTGTGCATAGTAACTATCTCCTTCCTCCTTGACTGTACAGAATAACTGTCTCCTTCCTAACTGACTGTACAGAGTAACTGTCTCCTTCCTCCTTGACTGTACAAAGTAACTACCTCCTTTCATTCTTGACTGTACAAAGTAAATGTCTCCTTCCTCATTGACTGTACAGGGTAACTGTCTCCTTCCTCTGTGACTGTACAGAGTGACTGTCTACTTCCTCATTGACTGTACAGAGTGACTGTCACCATCCCCTTTGATTGTACAGAGTGACTGTCTCCTTCCTCACTGACTGTACAAAGAAACTGTCTCCTTCCTAGTTGACTGTACAAAGTAACTGCCTCCTTTCATTCTTGACTGAACAGAGTAAATGTCTCCTTCCTCCTTGACTGTACAGAGTGACTGTCTCCTTCCTCATTGATTGTACATAGTGACTGTCTCCTTCCTCACTGACTGTATAGAGTATTTGTCTCCTTCCTCCTTGACTGTATAAAAAAACTGTCTCCTTCCTCACTGACTGTACAAAGTAACTGTCTTCTTCCTCATTGACTGTACATAGTGACTGTTTCCTTCCTCCTTGACTGTATAGAGTAACTGTCTCCTTCCTCCTTGACTGTACAGCATAACTGTCTCCTTCCTTCTTTGACTGTACAGAGTAACTGTCTCCTTCCTCCTTGATTGTACAGAGTGACTGTCTCCTTCCTCATTGACTATACATAGTGACTGTCTCCTTCCTCATTGACTGTACAGAGTAACTGTCTCCTTCCTCCTTGACTGTAAAGAAAAACTGTCTCCTACCTCACTGACTGTACAAAGTAACTGTCTCCTTCCTCCTCGACTGTACAAAGTAACTGCCTCCTTCCATTCTTGACTGTACAGAGTAACTGTCTCCTTCCTCACTGACTGTACAAAGTAACTGTCTTCTTCCTCCTTGACTGTAAAGAAAAACTGTCTCCTACCTCACTGACTGTACAAAGTAACTGTCTCCTTCCTCCTTGCCTGTACAAAGTAACTGCCTCCTTTCATTTTTGACTGTACAGGGTAACTGTCTCCTTCCTCACTGACTGTACAAAGTAACTGTGTTCTTCCTCCTTGACTGTACAGGGTTACTGTCTCCTTCCTCCTTGACTGTACAGGGTAACTGTCTCCTTCCTCACTGACTGTACAAAGTAACTGTCTCCTTCCTCACTGACTGTACAAAGTAACTGTCTCCTTCCTCACTGACTGTACAAAGTAACTGTCTCCTTCCTCCTTGACTGTACAAAGTAACTGTCTCCTTCCTCCTTGACTGTACAGGGTAACTGTCTCCTTCCTCACTGACTGTACAAATGAACTGTCTTCTTCCTCCTTGACTGTACAGGGTTACTGTCTCCTTCCTCCTTGACTGTACAGGGTAACTGTCTTCTTCCTCACTGACTGTACAAAGTAACTGTCTCCTTCCTCACTGACTGTACAAAGTAACTGTCTTCTTCCTCACTGACTGTACAAAGTAACTGTCTCCTTCCTCCTTGACTGTACAAAGTAACTGTCTCCTTCCTCCTTGACTGTACAGGGTAACTGTCTCCTTCCTCACTGACTGTACAAAGTAACTGTCTCCTTCCTCACGGACTGTACAAAGTAACTGTCTCCTTCCTCACTGACTGTACAAAGTAACTGTCTTCTTCCTCCTTGACTGTACAAAGTAAATGCCTCCTTTCTCCTTTACTGTACTGGGTAACTGTCTCCTTCCTCCTTGACTGTACAGAGTAACTGTCTCCTTCCTCACTGACTATACAGAGTAACTGCCTCCTTCCTCCTTTACTGTACAGAGTAACTGTCTCCTTCCTCATTGACTGCACAGAGTAGCTGTCTCCTTCTTTTTTGCATAAACTATGGCCCTGTCTTCTGACTTGTAGAATGAACAGGTTAACTGTCTTCTGTTTTATTGTCTGCACACAGTAACTTGTCTTTTGATATGTTACAGAGTAACTGTCTTGTGCCTTTTCGACTGAACAAGTTTACAATCTTCTGCTTTATTGTCTCAACAAAGCAACTGTCCTCTCCCTGTTGACTGAACTCATTTACTATCTTTTGTCTTGTTGACAGAACACAGTTACTGTCTTTTTGGAACGTCTGCTTTTACTATCAGTGTATCAAGCAATTCAAAATTTGGGTTTGAAATGACAGCTTTTATATTTTTTCTTGGTTGAATGTTTACCACCTGTCTAGAGAATGCATATGTAACAGAGGTACATTGTACAATTTGGCACTTCGACCCTTTGTGATCAACAGGCTTTGCAGTGGCTGATAATCACTAACAGGTAGTACATGTACCACTATGATTTAAACAAACGGTGCATTTAAAATTGTGGAGAAAAATAGGCTTTGCAACTCTACTTCAGTCCAGAATACCTGTACACATACAGCTTAACTTTTACCTTTCTGAAATAACCGGTTTTTTCTAGTACTCAAGAAGCATTTTCAAATTCAATTAAAACACAACAGTATATATAACAATGGACCAAAATGGCCATTTATTGCTCACCTGACGATCAAGTGAAACATTCTGACAGTTTCATAAAAATTGGGTAGAAAATATGGCCCGACATTGTTAAAAAGGTTTTTCTCGAATTTGACCTGATCACCTAGTTTTTGACCCAACATGACCCATATACAAAATGAATTAATATGTCATCAAGAGAAACATTGACAGTTTCATGATGATTGGATGGAAGAAGTGGCCTTTAGTATTCACAAGGTTTTTCTATGCTTTGACGTGGTGACCTTGTTTTTGATCCAAAATAGCCCATATATGAAAAGATCCTGTAAGTCAGCAAGCCAAATATTCTGACAAAGTTTCATGATGGTTGGGTGGAAGAAGTGGCCTCTAGTATTCACAAGGTTTTTCTCTGGTTTGACCTAGTAACCTAGTTTTTGATCCAATAAGCCCATATATGAAAAGATCCTGTAAGTCAACAAGCCAAATGTTCTGACAAAGTTTCATGATGGTTGGGTGGTAAATGTGGCCCCTAGAGTCACAAGGTTTTTCTACGATTTGACCTAGTGACCTAGTTTTTGACCAGACGTAACCCACATACAAAAAGATCCTAGAAGTCATCAAGCAGAACATCCTGCCAAAGGTTAATTATGTTTGGATGGAAAATGTGGCCTCTAGTGTTCAAAATCTTTTGGGTGGTAAATGTGGCCCCTACAGTGTCACAAGGTTTTTCTACCAACAAAACCCATATAAGCAAAGAGCCTGGAGGTCATCAAGACAAACACTCTTACAAAGTTTCATGATTGTTAACTACATTGTATTAGAAATGTAAACTCTAGAGTTTTTACAAGGTAAATGTGGACAGACGACAATGGGTCATTTTGAGCACTAAAGTGAGCTAAAAAAAAAATGCAATCTTTTTTTTTCCATTAAGGATTATGTTTCATCATATACACCTTGGTGCAATAGAAAAAAAAAATGACTAAAAAGTCCACAGTTTCACTTTTATTTCTCTGAAAATCAGACAGGAAATCCTACAACAAAATACTGGTAATTAACAAATTTTTATTACAAAAGTGATTAAGATTGTCTTAGGTAGTTACTAAGTACGTATGGTAAGTTAGTTACATTCAGTCGAATTTCTGTTTTGCAAACACTGCTGTAATATAGAAGTAATCTTGGTCCAGACAGCTGGTGCTGGATTTTTAAAAATATCAAAAATACTTGAATGGCGACTGCTTGGCAGTGTTTATTTAAGACAATTATTAACTTGTACTCACATTATATCCAACACAGCCTTACAATACATCAAACTTACCAATACAACTATAGGATAAGTGTTTTCTGAACCTTAAAACACATAAATAATACTTTTTTGGCCTTCCATTTGAATTGTTTGTTGAATATTTTATACTGTGTGCATTTTTAGGTCACTCACTCTTTTTAACAGAAGTGACAGAATCTTTAATGTTGTCAGAAAGACTATACACTCTTCTGTAGTGGTTGTAAGATCACAATTTCTTTCACAAGTAACACAAGCCAGTCTGGTATGCATGAAAAACCTAAAGATACTCAAACCCTCCTAATGTCAACATGTAGCTGGGTACAGGTATATGGTGCTTAATCGATTAACGCTGAACCGTGTGGCTTGGTAGCTCAGTTGGTACAGTGTCCGCCCTGTAAGCGGAAGGCACTTGGTTCGAGTCCCGGTTGAGCCACGATTTTTCACCACCTGTTACAAACATACTGATTATAATTACATAGTAAGAAAAAGCTTCTAATATTGACTTTAATGTGAACATTTCATCACTATTAAATCATATCATTAAAATGTTTATTAGAATTATAGAATTTCAGCCTTCCAAGCAAATGACAAAAGGTTTAACAGAAACATGGAATGATACAAAAAGGCAAGAAATTCCTGAAGACTGTAAATGGCTTTTATAAGCAGAACTGAACATTCATGCATTAAAGGGCTTTTCTGTGCATTGTTGTTTTACTAATTTCGTTAAAAAGTAACTGAACACATTCTTTTAGCACCAAGTTCAAAACTCTTCAGTTTTCAGTCTTGAGTATTCAATTTCGTGAACACAGTTTATATGACAAGTAAAGAGTACGTTTACACAATGCGTGTATCTGGAATTAAGCGAATGTCTCAAATCGTTAAAGGCTTCATTCCAAACACTTTAAAACACTCATCTATAACTCTTCTTCCTATACAAAGTCATACAGGTATCTAAGTACATCAAAATTCACCGTCCTGAAAAGTAAAACAGATTGTTATGGCAATGAACACTAAGATACATGATATACAGAAATCTCATACCATCAGATGTAATACAACAGCTTTATAAACACAGATAAGTAAAAGGTTTTGTAAATCTAGAACACTGAAGCATAGTTAACGAAGGAATGAACCTTTCAAACCTCAAGACTCATCCTACAACAAAGAACTTGTGCATCTTAATTTCATGATCTGGCCATCTTAAGGCACCAGTCATCAGCAACATCAGGTATGAGGGACTAGTGTTTTACATATCAAGCTTGCAGATGACAGATTGCAATTTACCCTAGACATATGGATACATGGGCTACTGTAATTGCAAACACCTCTTTAACTTAAAAAGCTTTGTTATAAACAAAACACCAAAAGATTAAACTAACAGCTTTTTTTCCTAGCTTTCCCGCTCCTCAAAATAGCATAGTTTTTAAATAGTCATCAAAGTTCATGCTAACATTAAAACTGCCATTTGCAAAAAAAAAATTCAAGTTGGTTCAAAATGAAATCAGCTGCATTATTTGAAGTGAGCTTTGGAAATCTAAAAATTGTCAAGCATCGTCAAATGTATACAAACCACATTTTATCATTCTGAAGAAAAAAAGTCTTATTTCTTACAAAAGGAAGAAATAAAACAATAATATTACCTGGCAACAGCCTTTATAAAGTCCAGTGAGACAAGACATTTGTATTTTGGCTGTTCTATTTGGTCCTCACCAACAGCATGGCCAAGAAAATGTAGACTCACCAATGATGTTATCTAAAATAAAGATATCAAGATATCCATTTCTTTGTATGGCATAACTGTACAGCTGGAGTTTTGTATTTAAATAATCAATCACATTAATGTTGAAGTTGTATAAGTTTGTATAACAGGACACTTAATATGCCATTTCAGTTACTTCAATTTTGTTGTTCTCTTCCATTTTTGGCAATTCCTCTTTACCTAGCTGGTGGTAACTCCTCTTTACCCAGCTGGTGGCAATATCTATTTACCTAGCTGGTTGCAATATCTTTTTACCAAGCTGGTGGCAATATCTATTTACCTAGCTGGTGGCAATATCTATTTACCAAGCTGGTGGCAATATCTTTTTACCAAGCTGGTGGCAATATCTATTTACTCAGCTGGTGGAAATATCTATTTACCTAGTTGGTGGCAATATCTTTTTACCAAGCTTGTGGCAATATCTTTTTACCCAGCTGGTGGCAATATCTATTTAGCTAGCTGGTGGCAATATCTATTTAGCTATCTGGTGGTAATACTTCTTTATCTGGTTGCATTCTTCTACATGTACCATGCTGTTGGCAATTCCTCTTAATTCTGCTGATGGCATTTTTTGTCTTTGTGACCAGTGCAGACAAAATTTAGTATGGTTAAAAACACCTAACACACCTGATCAATATGGCTGACTATTAGGAAAATACTGTTGCAACAATATTCTATGGCTCAATTACCTGCATGAATATATTTGCTGTGGGTGCCACCCTTCCTTCTACAATGGAGTAGAAAATAGCCATCAATCTGTCCAGAGGAAATGGCTTAGGTCCCAGCATATGGTTACTGGTCTAGAAAAGAAGTACATGTATCATAATGTTTTTTTGTCATGAAAGACTGCAGCTACAAAGTTACTACCTTAATCTCATCTCAGTTTAAAGAATTAAGAACTTTTCTGGAGAATAGTTACATGATAAAATTTCTACTTACAAAATACTTACATTACAACAGTTTTGAATGGGGTTACCTTTTCACAATGTGTCAAAATTGTCTGAAAAGGTCAATTTTGTATTTATCTAGAAAGATCTTAAACACTTAAACAGAAACAAATGAGTCATTAACAAGGACACTATGGTACATGTAAATATTACCCTTTCTGTCTTTTTAGCTTGTTTTATTTTCTTGCTTCCCTTCCCAGAATGCTTTGCAAAGAACTTCCTGTCTGATTTAGCAGGGTTATAGGAGGCAAGGTAAGCAGCAATCAGCAGATATTTGGAGTAAAATGGGAGTTCTACATGTGATCTGTGAGACAATCCTAAAAACAAATAAGTGGGTAGAAACAAACTTTCATACATGAGCAAGCAAACAATTCTAGTTACATGAATAATGCTCTTTGGAACTTAAAAATCTCAAATATCAGTCAGCTTAAAAATTCCTGTAAGAGGTATTACTGTACTCCCAAACGAATCATAAAACAAGGCAAAATAATCAGATACTCTTCCTGTCATAAAAAATTACCCATTGCATCGCTCTAACACAACCTCCAAGCAGAGTTACTTTCCCTATTGCAGCAAGAACAGTCCTGAGGCTGTCAAAAATCTTTAGATTTAAACAGCTAGCAGTGCCTTAGTTCCTATTATATTTTGTTTAAACTTGAAATTATTACTCTGAAACCAGACTGAGCACTAAAGGTCTTATAATATGTATCAAAATTTGCTGAACTTAACAACATGTTGTGAATTTCAATATGAAAACTTTACTAATTTTCTGAATGAAGAGTATTATAAACTCTGGTAGTGAGAATTATTTACACCTGCACTAGTGAAGAGTACTCACATCTCTGCCACTCTACTCATACCTCTTCTAGTGAAGAGCCAAGCTTACCTTGCAGACATACATTCTCTGATGTCTCTAACTCTTTCTGGTATTTTTCCCACTGAGAACTTGACACTTCTCTCAGATACAATGTGTGAAGAGCTTTCTTCAGATGGGGCTCAATGTTCTTCCATAATTTCTTGGTATCATTCACTGTAGCTGAAAAAAATAGAAAAAAAATACCAAAATGAAAAACTTACTGATGTCATAACCAAAAGAACCAAACTGATAAAATGCTATTAAATGTATACACTGAGAGTAAATATTTTTATCATTGTCTGGAGCTAAATTTACAATAAATTATCAGATGGCAGCTAGATTTTGTCTCAGACACTTTAGAAACCTTTTAACAAAGAAAGGAGGCAAGACTATCAGACTAAAACTTCGACCTCAACTTGTTACTGCCAAAAGTCAATACTGACTACACTAAGGCAGGCAAAAACATTTTATACAAAGACTAGTGAGGAATTAAAAACCAGTAACCCCAAATTTTACTTTCCAAATGTTGCCATGTAATCTGCCTTTGAAATCAAAGGACTGAAAAATTCAACAAGACTTTAATTACCTTCTCCACTGTTGATTGGGTGGACATACTTCTTAAAGTTTAAAGAAACCTGAAAAGTAACATGTATTTTACAATGTTTTTGTTTTTTCCACCCAAATTTTCTTGATGGGAGTGCAGTCAAACAATACTATGAAACCATAAAACCATTTGCTATTCTGGTAATGAATGTTCTTGAATTTCTAACAAGAGCCACGTTACACATGGTTAATCCCCCCGCTGGGAAGAAGCTACCTGAAGGTTGTACTTTCAAACACTCAATGTAATAATGTTTGAAGAAAATCCCACAAAAAATAGGCAAGGTAGAGTTATTGTTCTTGCAAACTGCACTTCCTACCAATGTGCTATGTCAGTGTATTAAGTTTGAAGAAAATCGCTCAAGAACTTTTGGAGTTATGCTTCGGACAAAGTTTTTCAATTAAATCTGATAAAGGGGAATAATTCTAAAAGTAGGCAAGGTAGAGTTATTATTCTTACACACTGCACCTCTTCCAAATGTGCTCTTTCAGTGTATAAAGTTTGAAGAAAATCACTCAAGTACTTTTGGAGTTATGCTCCGGACAAAACTGGAACGGACGCACGCACGGACGGACAGAGACCATTTTTAATATCCCCTCCGCCTTTGGCAGGGGGATAATAAGTTCAAGAATTCAAGAATTAGATAAACATGTATATGCTGGGATTTTTAAAATGTAAACAAGTAAATCTGATAAAGGGGAATAACTCTAAAAATAGGCAAGGTAGAGTTATTGGACTTGCACACTGCACTACCTACCAATGTGCTCTGTCAGTGTATGAAATTTGAATAAAATCTCTCAAGTAGTTTTGGAGTTATGCTCCGGACAAAATTTATCAAGTAATTCTGATAAAGGGGAATAACTCTAAAAATAAGCAAGGTAGAGTTTTTGTTCTTGCACACTGCACTCCCTACCAATGTGCTCTGTCAGTGTATGAAGTTTGAATAAAATCCCTCAAGTAGTTTTGGAGTTATGCTCCGGACAAAATTAATCAAGTTATTCTGATAAAGGGGAATAACTCTAAAATTAGGCATGGTAGAGTTATTGGACTTGCACACTGCACTACCTACCAATGTGCTCTGTCAGTGTATGAAGTTTGAATAAAATCCCTCAAGTAGTTTTGGAGTTATGCTCCGGACAAAATTTATCAAGTAATTCTGATAAAGGGGAATAACTCTAAAAATAGGCAAGGTAGAGTTTTTGTTCTTGCACAATGCACTACCTACTAATGTGCTCTGTCAGTGTATGAAGTTTGAATAAAATCCCTCAAGTAGTTTTGGAGTTATGCTCCGGACAAAATTAATCAAGTTATTCTGATGAAGGGGAATAACTCTAAAAATAGGCAAGGTAGAGTTATTGGACTTGCACACTGCACTACCTACCAATGTGCTCTGTCAGTGTATGAAGTTTGACTAAAATCCCTCAAGTAGTTTTGGAGTTATGCTCCGGACAAAATTTATCAAGTAATTCTGATAAAGGGTAATAACTCTAAAAATAGGCAAGGAAGAGTTATTGTTCTTGCACATTGCACTACCTACCAATGTGCTCTGTCAGTGTATGAAGTTTAAATAAAATCTCTCAAGTAGTTTTGGAGTTATGCTCTGGACAAAATTGTTTCGGACGCACGGATGCACGGACGGACGAAGGGCATTTCTAATATCCCCTTCGCCTTTGGCGGGGGGATAAAAAGGTGACCATTAACATTTATTTGTTGAAAAGTGGAACATATATCTGCAGTAATATATATAAACATCTCATAGTCACTGCTTGCTGTATTTATGGAAGTATCTGTATCAATTTTCTTATGAAAACTGACATTAGAAAATTCATTTGAATTTTTATCAATGACAAATTTATTTTGACCAGACATCATTGTTAAAATCAATGGATGCTTTTGCACTATGACAATACCAATAAGCTTTTGTTTAGTTGCATCTTATAGAAACAAGGGTGGCATAATTATAATATCAAGACATAAAATCAGTGCCCACCAGACTACAGTATTCTGATAAATACAATATTTAACATAAAGCATAATTTGTTTGCCCTTCAGCTGTTTAAAATTACAATCTGATCAACAATCTTTAGCAGGGTTTCAGCTAACTTGTGTGGCAATGAAACTTTGCCTTTGTGACTAGTGCAGACCATGATCGGCTGGTATTTCCACAGTGACTGTGCATGATCTGCACTGTTCATTGTTCAGTCAGTGAGTTCTTCAGTTAACACCCCTAAAAACAATTAATGGGTAAGTCCAAACTGAATGATGGACAAGTCCATTTTAGAAATTTAGATGGTAAGCTACTGAACTCTGTTTTTCATTTTCTCCTTCTATGACTATCATTTATTGTTGGTGGTTTTATTTTTATTCAGTGTGTTCTTACCAGATGTCGAAGTTCCTTCAAATTTCTGCAAGCATAGTGGAATATGCTGAGTACAAGATTCACATAAATGTTGTAGAAACCCTCAGGATATTCTGCTGGACGATCCTGACATATAATATGCACAAGCTCATCTGAAACACACTTAACAACTTACACATTGATGATTTAGTGACTTTTATGTATGTTTGAAAGTAAAAGTATTATCCAATGCCTCTGAAATGTGGAAATGATTCAATCCTAGATCTGTTACAAGACAGTATGACAACATAATATTGCTACAATATAATGATATTTGGGTCTGTAAAAATATATTCCAATTATTTTAGATGTGCAAGTATGGAGTGCACATGTGATCATATACAGCAATAAAGATACCCTGAAGATTCAAAATCCTCACAAAATACACACACAATAGTATATCTACCTAGTTACAAAACTCTTATGCCTGTTCCTTGGTGGCAAAAAGGGGAGAAGATTGGGGGATTGCTAAATTATTAGCGATTTCTCACCTTTACTGTAGTCTGGGAAGTGTATCACCAGTGGTTCACAGAATCCAGTACCAAACCTGTACTTCTCCCAAACAATCTCTGACACCATCAGCACACATACATTCAAGTTGGTCTGAAAAATACAGCTACTGTATACTCTTAAATATATATGTAAATTCTAGATATGTAAGCAGTTCATCTATTTTGAGAATAGGCCTCTTGTATTGTTTATGTTAAATTTGACTTTAGTTTTGTTTGAAGCCCATCAAAAGTTTTGCATTAAAGTATTTGGGCAGCATACCCAGTTATCTAATATATTTTGGATATAATCATGAGCTTTTCCCCCCTAAAATATCTAGTTCAAACTATAAGTCAACTACAACTATCTAATACTAGTTTCCTGTTCATTGTAAAAGAGTTTTGCTAACTTCTGTTTACTACAATTATATGATATTAAACATTAAATATTTGTTATTCAATTATAAATGATTTAAACCTACCAGTTCCTGAAGTCTAAGGAATGCTGGCAGAATATTTGACTCCATTTCTCTTAGACGCTCTGCCTTATCTAAAACCTGTAATAAAAGTTAAACAAAGACAAGTTAGGCTATTCTTCATATGAAGAACACATGTACAAGAGGGCCATGATGGCCCTTAATCACTCACCTGTGTCCAATTGCTAAGGGGCCATAACTCTAAAACTGATGATGGGATGAGGTTGGTTCAGGAAACTAAGTGACCCATTTCTAACTCGACCTAAAGATCATCAAGACAAACATTCTGATAAGTTTTCATGTCATTCAGACAAAAATATTAGCCTCTACAGTGTTAACAAGGTAAATCAGCTTTCTGTGTTTTGACCTGATGACCTAGATTTTGATCCCTGAAGATAAATATTCAAAACAGATCTAGGTATCATCAAGACAAACATTCTGACAAATTTTCATAACATTTGGAAAGAAAATGTAGCCTCTAGTGGGTAAACAAGGTTTTCTGTGTTTTGACCCAATGACCTAATTTTCGACCCCAGATAACCCATACCTGAAAGTGACCTAGTTATCATAAAGGCAAAGATTCTGACAAATTTCATCATATTTGGAAAAGAAAATGTAGCCACTAAAGTATAAACAAGGTAGATCTGTGTTTTAACCATGACCTAGTTTTTGACCCAAGATGACCCATATGCAATCTTGACCTAGATATCAACAAGACAAACATTCTGATAAGTTTTCATGTCACTGAACAAAAACTGTGGCTTCTAGAGTATTAAAAGTTTTTTTTTCTATGTTTTGACCCTTTGACCTAGTTTTTAAAACTAGATGTTTTTTGTGAAAATGCATGTCTCCCCCCTGTACCCAACTGAAGGAAGGCCAAGGAAAAGATATTACCTTTCTGAAACAGATGCCTCTGTCATTTATAATGGTATAAGTAAGAACATTATATACATATACATATCATTATATCATTATATATATACTATGAAGTTTGAAGGCTCTGGGTGAAATAGAACTCAAGTTATTGAGAGGAAACGGTTTACAATCTTAGGGCCCCTGTGACCTTGACCTTTGACTTAATGACCCTAAATTCAAAAGGGTTCTTGTACTCAGTAAGGGCAATCATCCTATGAAGTTTGAAGGCTCTGGGTGCATTAGAACTCCAGTAATTGAGTGGAAACAGTTTTCACTCTTCAGGCACCTGTGACCTTGACCGTTGATGTACTGATCCCAAAATTAATAAGGTTCCTTCACTAAATAAGGGCAACCATCCTATGAAATTTGAAGGCTCTGTGTGAAATAAAACTCCAGGAAATGAGCGGAAACGGTTTTCACTCATCAGGCCCCTGTGACATTGACCTACTGACCCTAAAATCATTAGGATTCTTCTACTCAATAAGGGCAACCATCTTATGAAGTTTGAAGACAATGAGAGGAATAGAACTAAAGTTATGGCGTGGAAACAGTTTTCACTCTTCAGCCCCCTGTGAACTTGCCCTTTGAACTACTGACACTAAAATCAATAGGGTTCTTCTACTCAATAAGGGCAATCATCCTATAAAATTTGAAGGCTCTGGGTGAAATAGAACTCCAGTTATTTAGCAGAAACGGTTTACACTCCTCAGGCCCCTGTGACCTTGACCTTTGACCTACTGATCCCAAACTCAATACAGTTTTTTTCCTCAATAAGATCAATAATCCTATGAAGATTGAAGATTCTGGGTGAAATAGAACTACAGTTATTGAGCTGAAACGGTTAACACTCTTCGGGCCCCTGTGACCTTGACCTTTGACATAATAACCCCAAAATCAATAGCGTTATTCTACTCAGTAAGAGCAATCATCTTATGAAATTTGAAGGCTCTGGGTGAAATAGAAATCCAGTTATTGAGGTTTCTGGTTTACATTCATCGGGCCCCTGTGACCTTGACCTTTGACCTACTGATCCCAAAATCACTAGGGTTTTTCTACTCAATAAGGGCAATTATCCTATAAAGTTTGAAGGCTCTGGGTGAAACAGAACTCAATTTATTGAGCAGAAACGGTTTTCACTCTTCGGGTCCTTGTGACCTTGACCTTTTACCTACTGACCCCAAAATCAAAAGGGTTCTTGTACTCAAAAAGGGCAATCATCCTATGAAGCTTGAAGGCTCTTAGAGAAATAGAACTCCAGTTATTGAGCAGAAACGGTTTACACTCCTCAGGCCCCTGTGACCTTGACCTTTGACCTACTGACCGCAAAATCAATAGGGTTCTTGTATTTAATAAGGGCAATCATCCTATGAAGTTTGAAGGCTCTGGGTGAAATAGAACTCCAATTATTGAGCAGAAACGGTTTTCACTCTTCGGGCCCCTGTGACCTTGACCTTTGACCTACTGATCCCAAAATCAACAGGATTCTTCTACTCAATAAGGGCAATCATCCCAAGAAGTTTGAAGGCTCTTGGTGAAATAGAACTCCAGTTATTGAGCAAAACGGTTTTCACTCTTTGGGCCCCTGTGACCTTGACCTTTGACCTACTGATCCCAAAATCAGCAGGGTTCTTCTTCTCAAAAAGGGCAATCATCCTATGAAGTTTGAAGGCTCTGGGTGAAATAGAACTCCAGTTATTGAGCAGAAATGGTTTTCACTCTTCAGACCCCTGTGACCTTGACCTTTGACCTACTGACCCCAAATTCAATAGGGTTCTTTTACACTATAAAGGCAATTATCCCAAGAAGTTTGAAGGCTCTGGGTGAAATAGAACTCCAGTTATTGAGCAGAAAAGGTTTTCACTCTTCGGGCCCCTGTGACCTTGACCTTTGACCTACTGACCCCAAAATTAATAGGGTTCTTCTACTCAATAAGGGCAACTGCCCTATGAAGATTGAAGGTTCTGGGTCAAATGGTACTCCAGTTATCGATCAGAAACGAAGTGTGACAGATGGACAGACAGACAAGGCAAAAACAATATGTCTCCCCCAGAGGTGGGGAGACATTATAAGATGACCCATATATCATCGAGACAAACATTCTGACAAATATTCATGACAATTGGAAAGAAAATGAAGCCACAAGAGAGTTAACAAGGTTTTTTCTATGTTTTGACCCTGTGACCCAGTTTTTGACCCAAGATAACCCATATTCGAATTTTACCTAAGACAAACATTCTGACAAGTTTTCATGACATCTGGGAAAAATGTAGTCTCTAGAAAATGTGGCCTCTAGAGTGTTAACAGGGTTTTTCAATGTTTTGACACTGTGACCTAGTTTTTGACCCAAGATGACCCATATTTGAACCTAGCCTAGATATCATCAAGAAAAACATTCAGACAAGTTTTCATGTATTTTGAAAAAAAAAAATGTGGCCTCTAGAGTGTTAACAAGGTTTTTCCTTTGATCTGACCTTGTGACCTAGTTTTCAGTCTGACATGACCCATATTCAAACCTGTCCAAGATCTTATTGAGACAATCATTCTGATCAAGAATCAGGGGGAATTCACTCTGTTATCTCTGATACTGGTTATCAAAAGCAGCTTTTGGCTTACACAGAATAAAGCTGATATAACTGAAATTTTCATAGTTTAATATTATCCAATTACTAGTTTAACACCTTTTCTTGTGGCTATATCTTTTTACTTTCATTAAAATGTACAATATACAGAGATATTACTTTTTGATGAAGTTCAAATCTCACATCTGTAATAAATACTTAATATTGTAATTAGTAATTATTGAAAATTTTCTGCTTACTACGTTTTTTTCTTTCATAGTGTGGATTTGAAAAAAAACTTATGTCATAAAAAATTAACATTAATACAACAGAGTTCCTTTTCAAAATCACACTAAAATATTAGTGATGTTCAAGGACCACAGTGACTTCATAATTCAGACTACTTTTTCACTGGTCTTTTTAGCTGAACTTTACTGTACTGCAATTTAAGAAAATAAATACATGAAAATACTACATGAACACATTTTCTGCCCTGCTTAGTTTTGCTGAATTATGTAAATGTTTTTTTTTTATTTTTAATGAACAAATGATTAGTCTGTATTTTTGTATCAGAATAAAAGGTAATTTTTCAAAAAGACCATGAAAGTTTCTTTTCGATCATTTTTCAAGATATGAGCAAAAAAGAAAATTCCTTTATCTAAAATGATGTTATTAATTAGATATTTAAATTTTAATCATAAAATAGATTTAACTAAATATAGAAAAGACCACTGACTATCAGAAAATACTCCTGTCCTTTGGCTATAAGTATCAGACTGTGATTGGAAGCAAGTGTACAAATGGTCCTAGTTTTTATGTAACCCCTAGTAAAAAATCAGCCGAAATGTATATATTTCAAGTTCTGATGAAAACTCTTCTACTTACAAAGACAAAGTATATTTGGAATATTTTGTACATTTCAAGGGCAATAACTCCAGAGTGCCTGGAGGGGTTTTACTGTTTTTGGATCTTGGCTTATCATCCAAAAAACACTATCAGCCGAGTTTTTAAGGATCGTATGAAAACTCCTTTGACTTAGAAAGTATAAAACGTTAATTTTGCCATTTTTTGGGCTAGTAAAAACCCTTAACTCTAGCGTGCCTTGAGATATTGGACTGGTTATCAAACTTGGCTCTGGTATTATGCCATAAAACATTATTAGCAAGTTTAGAGAAGAAAACTCTTTGACTCAGAGAGGGAAAAAGCCTAACAGCCAAATCTGAACAATTAAAGTGCCATAACTCTAGAGTGCCTAGATTCTAGAGATCTGGCTGGTTTTCAAACTTAGCAAAGATATTATGCAAACAAGCAAGAGAGACAATCTGAGGAGTACCGAGTGTACCCATAATGGGTCCCAACTTTTGACAGGTATATACCTATAAATTTTTCAAATTTATAAAGGAATGACATTAAATTTGTATAAGTGTAAAAAGCATGTAATACATTTTTCTTTTTTTAGCAGCCTACTGATGTCACTATTTAAAACACCTTGTATAAATAAATATTTCAAACTTTAAATATGTCAAGCTTTGTCAATATTCAAAATCTAATTATATTAAATTTCATGTTTTGAAAACAGGAATGTCACTTCAGCATTTTGGCTTAGATCTACTTACATACTTCCATTTTATTATGAATAAAAGTATTTTTACCTTTATTAATCAGCATGTCAAAAATCCTTATACAATTGGTCAACTTTTCACAAATGCCATTATAAAACAAGAACTCTCACTGTAAGATGACAATGCCCCCGAAGTGGTGCTTTGACTTTGGGCTGAGGACCAGTCATTCAAGGGTGAAGGTCAAATAAATATGTCAGTGGGGAAGTCTTGTCCAAAAGGGTGTTGTGTCCAAGTATGAAATAAATCCACTTACTAACTAGAACTATCGCTGAATGCGATTCATACCCCCACCAATGTCCTTGACAGAAGATGACATGGAAAGGTGGTTAAGGGAATAACTTTAGTGGCACAACTACATATACATAAAAAGAAATTATCTCTGGTGAAAAAAACAAACAAATTGTACAGGTAATAGTATAAATATATATTTTCAAATCATGTTTGAAACAGTTACAAATAACCTTTCATTTTCGTGAATATCTGTTCTAGTTGCAGAAACATTTACATGTAAATATTAATGGTTATATCAGAACATTTTCTAAGCCTAAAAGGGGCATAACTTGTGTCATAATTCAATGGAATTGTAGAATTTTCATCATCTGAGCTTGCTTGTAACCATTCATATAAACTTTAAGTTTCAAGTAAATATCTGTTCTGGTTTAAGAAATATTATAGTAAATAAATTTAAAGACATAAAAATGGACTTAACTTTGTCAAAATACAATACAAAGTTATCCCCCCCACTTTTTTTAGTTATGAAACTTGACCTGCATATCGTACTTGCGACACTTCGTATATATTTGAAGTTTCAAATGATTATCTGTTCTAGCTTTAGAAATATTCAAGTACATGTTAAAATTTCAGTACATTTTTTAAAGTCAATTTTTGACCTTCAAGTATGGCCTTGACCTTAATCTGGCACAAGGGTAAAATGGGTTCTGCACATTGCCCAGTTGGGGTGAACATCTGAGTCAAGTTTGAAGAAAATCCTTCCATTAGTATAGAATTTATAGAGCGGACACGACATATTGTCTAGTATTGATTGTAAATAAATTAAAAGACTTAAAAAGGGGCATAGCTTTGTCAAAATGCAATACAGAGTTATGAAACTTGACCTGCATATCTTACTTGTGATACCTCATATATCTTTTAAGTTTCAAGCAAATACCTGTGCTAGTTTCAGAAATATTCAAGTACATGTTAAAATTTAAGAACATTTTCTAAGTCAATTTTGACCTTCAAGTGTGACCTTGACCTTAAGCCGGCACAAAGGTAACATGGGTTCTGCACGTTTCCTTGTTGAGTTGAACATTTGAGTAAAGTTTGAAGAAAATTCTTCCATTAGAATAGAATTTATAGAGCGGACACGACATATTGTCTGATATTTGATTTTATGTAAATTTGAAGACTTAAAAAGGGGCATAACTTTGTCAAAATGCAATACAGAGTTATGAAACTTGACCTGCATATCCTAATTGTGACACTTCATATATGTTTTTAGTTTCAAGCAAATACATTTTCTAGTTTCAGAAATATTCAAATGCATGTTAAAATTTAAGAATATTTTCTAAGTCAATTTTTGACCTTCAAGTGTGACCTTGACCTTAAGCCGTCAAAAGGGTAACATGGGTTCTGCACATCCCCTTGTTGAGGTGAACATTTGAGCCAAGATTAAAGAAAATCTTTCAATTAGTGTAGGACTTACAGAGCGGACACGACATAATGTCTAATATTTGATTATTTGATATTTGACCTTCAATTGTGACCTTGACCTTGAGCTGACACATGGGCAACATGGGTTCTGCACATCCCCTTGTTGAGGTGAACATTTCAGCCAAGTTTGAAGAAAATCCTTCAGTTGGTATAAGATTTATAGAGCGGACACGATAATGGAGACGGACGGACGGACGGACGCGACAAAGCGAATCCATTATAGCCCCCCCCCCCCCCCACATTTTGTGGTAGGGGTATAATAAAAAAGTTATGGTCAATGTTAAAGTTTTTGGCCAATTGAATCTTCAAGGTGAAGGTCATTCAGGGGTCAAGGTCAAATAAATATAGGTAAGTGGGAAGGTCTTATCCAAAGGGATGTTGTGTACAAGTATGAAGAAAATCCACTAACTAATAAGGAAGTTATGGCCAATGTTAAAGTTTTCAGACGGACTGACGGAAGGACGGACGGCCAAAACTGGATAGGGGGCCTTTTCTTTTGTTATTTTCTTTTGTTTAATAGAGGGTCATTGTTCCTTACCCTACACAGACATATAGGGGGTCAGTAGTTTCAGTCCCATTTTTGCCCCATAAGCAAATTACTGATCCATACATGTTCGTGTAGTGGCAGGAACAAACCCAGCTAGTAATTCTTAATAATAATACATGTACCATATTGATGTACTTTGTAAATTATATGGCTGCCAATACTATCTTGTGTTCACTCAATAGCTCTCAGCAAACTGAAGTAATAACATGGAAACTGAATTTCTATTTTTAGCAACAGTGACCTTGACCTTGATCTCAGACAACTTGGTAGCAATCCCAAGCTGCCTCTTGATATAAGCTACCCACACACCAAGTTTGGCATCAATAGGAATTTGTCTGCTATATCTAATATGTTCATTCATTCTTATTCAAATAGATTGGTACTTACAACATATACTGTCTGTGAATCTAATCCTTTGTCTTTCACAACCTGTCTAAGAAGGCGTACAAAGTCATTCATATTATCACACTTAATAAGGTTAGCTGTGTCTGTGATCGTATCAACATCACCACTGATGGTATTCAAGATGTGCTCATACAGGAAACGCTGGCTGTAACATTCCACACAGTTTACTAGAACATGTGGTACCTAGATTTGAAAAATCATAAAATAATAAAATTACAAAATTAGAAATTATCTTTAAATTTATCATTGAAAATTTGCAAAAAAAAATGTAAAACAAAGCAATTGAAAGCTTAACCAATATTTCCATCAACTAAAATAACTAAAAAATTTGTGAAAAAGCAATTAAGAATTCAAGAGTAATTAATCAAAATGAAGCAAAATCATTTAGAATTCAACTAAAAGATAAACAATTGAAAACTAAATTTTAAATTCTGATGCATGTTTGGTTTTCAAAGTTGATAATAAGAACAAGGATATAAATTGTTTTCATTCTGGTGAGATTCACTTTTTGTAACAGATCTGATCAATTCAGTAGTTCTCAAAATCTGCTGTGGACAGCCATACCAAATAAATTCAAACTTCAACTGAACCAAATACAAATGGTTTTCATTAAATAACAGTCAGGGCATTCCCCAGGTCGATTTAGCGCCCAGGCAGCGGGGCGCTTGATTTTCATGATCCAAGTTACCGGGGCGCTTGAATTTCGGCTTGCACGTTGATTTTAGAGGCGGGGCACTTGAATTCTTAGAGCAGCAGACGACTGCTTATCACTGAATTGTTACTTGATATACACAGCAGCCGTCCTATTGTGTCATCGAGCAATGACAGGATGTATGGATAAACATGTGACTGCTAATAATCGGCTATATTTTGAAGAAGTAATTTAAAGAAATATGTTTTATGATCACGTGGCATTAATTGCTCTTGACTGAAAATCGGTTGTTTGAGCTAGTATAAGTTATATAGTCCGACGCTGGGGACAATTTTTCTCGGAAAACTGACTGTAAACAAAATTTTTGCCCTGGACAACTCTCATTTTGAAAGTCAGAAATATGGGTGAACTGTCCAAAAACACAGCTCACTCTAATAACAGTCGATTTTTACCTTGTTGAAATTAATTCTGACATTCCATAATCACCATCTAAGTGAAAATATCTCGGATAATCCGTTTGTCACCTGTTTTCACGACCCCGTCGTATTTTTACTTTTTATTTAGAGAAAACTGGGTCTTGGAGACACAGTAACCTTACAAAATTTAATTTATTGATTAAGATGAATGGTCAAGATTTGATAATGTGTACCAGTTACTTTCCTTTGTCATTGAGAAAGTTTCTTTTCTCTTGAAAATTGCTGTCATTCATTGCCTTCAAAAGATGTACTCAGTTTAACTTCAAACTATTACTGCCAAAAGTCCATACTAACTATACTAGGCAGTTTCTGTTGAAAGTTTTCATAAGACCATAAAGGTTTCCTTCCTTTTGAATACTTGTATCTATATATTTTTTGTTTCACTAAAACACTGATTTTGGGACAACTCTGTTTTGCCATGGTCAGTTGTCCCAAACTCATACTCACAAAAAAATTTGTAGAGCCTTTGATTATATTATGATGCACCTATTTATGATTACCGTATATATTAAAGATGGTGAAAGATATTAAAAATATGTTAATACTGAACACCTTTTGTTTGTTTAAACTACCATTAAACATACCCCAAAATGATTCATTTCATTGTAAGGATTAAAAAAATTTCGACATGCAGGAGGGGCATTACCCCCTCCCGCACCCACCCCTCACAGTTGCGCTTGGGAAATTCTCTGGGGAAGGCCCTGACAGTAACTTCCATTTTATTTCAAAATCACATGAAAATCGGCAATTATAAGGACCCAAAGGTTTAAAGCTAAGAACAACAAGAAATGTGTCACAGACACGTGTGCCCCAAAAACATGGAAATAGTCACAGTCATGGTAGCTTATAAATTAAAACTAGAGCTATCACTAAATGTGATTAATACCCTGCAACACTGCTTCGGAACTGAGGAAGTTATTAGTAACAGAATACTTTGTACAGAATTTAAAAAGAGTTATGGTTGTGGGCAATGAAAGATAGTTGTGGTTCTTCAACACTGCATTTCCTGTCATTGTGCTTGACCATTGTATGAAGTTGCACTGAATTCCAACCAGTAGTTTTCAAGTTTTGCTCTGGACAAGGAAAACCAACAAAGGGCAATAACTGTACTAATACTGAAGATGGAGTTATAGCTCTTATACACTGCACTTCCTTTCATTGTGTTTGACCATTATATGAATATGCACTGAATTCGAACCATTACTTTTCAAGTAATGCTCTGGACAAGGAAAACCAACAAACAACTGTGCAAATAGTGAAGACAGAGTTATAGCTGTTGTACACTGCACATCTACTCATTGTGCTTGACCATTGTATGAAGTTGCATTGAATTCCAACCATTACTTTTCAAGTTATGCTCCAGACATGGAAATCCAACAAAGGGCAATCACTGTGCAAATAGTGAAGACTGAGTTATAGCTCTTGTAAAATGCACTTCCTGTCACTGTGCTTGAACACTGTATGAAGTTGCTCTGAATTCCAACCAGTAGTTTTCAAGTTGTGCTCTGGACAAGGAAAACTGACAAAGGTAGATAACTCTGCAAATAGTGAACATGGAGTTATGATTCTTGAACAATGCACTTCCTCTCATTGTGCTTGACCATTGTATGAAGTTGCACTGAATTCCAACCATTACTTTTCAAGTTATGCTCCAGACAAGGAAAATGAACAAAGGGCAATAATTCTGCAAATAGTAAAGATGGAGTTATAGCTCTTACATAATGCACTTCCTGTCATTAAGCTTGACCATTGTATGAAGTTGCATTGAATTCCAACCATTACTTTTCAAGTTATGCTCTGGACAAGGAAAACCAACCAAGGGCAATAACTGTGTAAATAGTGAAGACAGAGTTATAGTGCTTATACACTGCACTTCCTTTCATTGTGCTTGACCATTGTATGAAGTTGCACTGAATTCCAACCAGTAGTTTTCAAGTTAAGCTCAGGACAGGGAAAACCAATAAAGGGCAATAACTCTGCAAATAGTAAAGATGGAGTAACGATTCTTGAACATGCACTTCCTCAAATTGTGCATGACCATTGCATGAAGTTGCATTGCATTCCAACCAGTAGTTTTCAAGTTAAGCTTCAGACAAAGAAATTGCAACTGAATTCCAACCAGTAGTTTTCAAGTTAAGCTCAGGACAAGGAAAACCAACAAAGGGCAATAACTCTGCAAATAGTGAATATCGAGTTACAATTCTTGAACATTGCACTTCCTCAAATTGTGCTTGACCATTCCATAAAGTTGCACTGCATTCTAACTAGTAGTTTTCAAGTTAAGTTCCAGACAAAGAAATTGCTAGGAACCAACCGTCCAACAACTGACCAACCACTGGGTGACTCCTTCTTCATTTCGGGGGTATAATTACCTTGATCATTTGTGCCAAACTTTTGTGCAGTCTGTTACCTGAACAAAGTACTCATAGGTCAGGGGTAAGTCTTTTATATGTCCTTGAATTATCTGCATGGCTTGTAAAATTCGCAAATCTATAAAACTGATGTGTTTAGTACCCATAGATCACCACATGTCTTTTACAGAAAAAGTGTTCTAAAACAATTCCTCACCTTTAACTTTTGCATTTATATTGTCCAGTTGAACACACAGGTGAAAATAAAGTTCAGTTATAAAATTGTTGGAGTTGCACACAGAAGTAATATTAAGTAAACTTAAACAATGGGAAATAACTCCACCAAAAATGATCAAATCACATAAGCCTGAGTAAATGCACTGTGGCACTTGATAATGATCATTCTGTAAAAGACTGGTGAAAACTGCAGGAGAAATAGTTGTGCAAAGAAACTATATTAAGTAAAATTTAACAAAGGGCAATAACTATGCAAAAAATAATTGAATGGCAAAAGCCCAATAACACGCACTGTGGCACTTGATAATGATCAATCTATGAAAGTTTTGTGAACATCATATGAGAATTGTAGGAGGAGTTGTGCGCAGAAGCAATATAAAGTAAAATTTAACAAATGGCAATAACTATGCAAAAAATAATCAAATGGCAAAAGCCTGATTATATGTGTTGCAACATTTGATAATGATCAGTCTGTGAAAGTTTGGTGAAAATCACAAGGGAAATGCAGGAGGAGTTGCTCAAACTAGAAATATTAAGTAAAATTAAACAAAGGGCAATAACTTTGCCAAAAATAATGAAATCACAGAAGACATAGTATATGCACTGTGGCACTTGGTAATGGTCATTGTCTTGAAGTCTTGTGAAAATTGAATGAGAATTGTAGGCGTTGCGCATAGAAATTGGGATGGACAGATCGAAAATGGACTGACAGTGTGTCTACTATATGCCACCCTTTAGGGGCATAAAAAAGGTCCACAATAACGATCAATTCTGTATTAAGATCATTTTTCACTCTTCTAATAAGCGTAACTTCACTGTACCTAAGTAGTTACACATTTGAAAACTGTTAAATTTGCAAGTGATTTATCAATTGAGTGAGGAAGAACCATGAGATAACAGAACAAAACCTGTCATAATCCTTTTTGTTACCTTCAATATTCTCAGTAAAGTATTGACCACCAGAGTTTTGCCAGTGGCTGTATGACCATATATAAACATGGATGGAACAGTGTATTGATGAGGCTGGAAGCAAAATGAACATTAATGATTATTACATATTCTTTTGAACAATAGAAAAAAAAAAATTTGAAAAACAAAAACTTACAGAGGCTTATCTGAAGTGTACATGAAAAGCAAGAAATCTTTGTTTTTCATGATGATTTCTGCACAATGTATATATACACAATGACTTCAATAGTTCTTAAACTATTAACAATCAGCATAAGCTATTTGGTAGAAAACAACTAAACCTAGATGCTGATTAATGAGGTGATTTCTTTTCTCAAGTCAAAACTAAATAAGGAGGTATCAAGCCAAACTAAATAGATACCAGGTCAAACTAAATAAGAAAACAAGTCAAACTAAATTAGATATCAAGTCAAACAAAATTATAACTAAATTAGATATCGCATCAAACTGAATTAGATATCAAGTCAAACTAAATTTTTTATCAAGTCAAACTAAATCAGATATCAAGTTTAATCAAGTTAGATATCAAATCAAACTAAATTAGATACCAAGTCAAATTTTAAATTAGATACCATGTCAACTGAAATTAGTTATCAAGTCCAACAAATTAGATATCAAGTCAAATGAAATTAGAACTAAATTAGATATAAAGTCAAACTAAATAAGACATCAAGTCGAACAAAATTAGATATCACATCAAACTAAATTATTGATCAAGTCAAACTAAGTAAGAATCAAGTCTAAATCAAATTTCAAAACAAGAGCCATGTTACACATGGTTAATCCCCCCGCCGGGAAGAAGCTACCGAAAGGTTGTACTTTCAAACACTCAATGTAATAATGTTTGAAGAAAATCCCACAAAAAATAGGCAAGGTAGAGTTATTGTTCTTGCAAACTGCACTTCCTACCAATTTGCTATGTCAGTGTATTAAGTTTGAAGAAAATCGCTCAAGCACTTTTGGAGTTATGCTCCGGACAAAATGTATCAAGTAATTCTGATAAAGGGAAATAACTCTAAAAATAGGCAAGGTAGAGTTATTGCACTTGCACACTGCACTACTTACCAATGTGCTCTGTCAGTGTATGAAGTTTGAATAAAATCCCTCAAGTAGTTTTGGAGTTATGCTCCGGACAAAATTGTTTCGGACGGACGGACGCACAGACGCACAGACAGACGACGGGCATTTCTAATATCCCCTCCGCCTTTGGCGAGGCGATAATTTACTGATATTAACATCAATAAGCAAAATTTTCTAATTTGTCTTTGTTGCACAGCCTGAATTGTTAAGAAGAGTATTGTAAGTGTATGTAAAGAATATGGTAATTCTCAACAACAAGACCTCTCAGTGGAGACAGCACACTCGACTTTTTCAGTACTGGATAGCTGAGAAGAGGATAACTATTAAAAAGTCAATTTAATTCAAGATCTATAGATATATAGACAAGAATCTTCTCCATGGTAGATAAAATACTGCATAATTTTTTTATCTTATCATTGAAAATCCCTCAAGAAATAAAGAAGTTAAAGTAAAATATTACAATTTTTAAGGAAAAATACATAAAGAAGTTACAGTAAAAATATTTTACAGCACAAAAACTTTAACCAGACATCTGGATGCAGATGCCGAGTTGAGTAGTCCAGCTCTCCATATACTTTGTATAGTCGAGCTAAAAATAAGCTCAAATCTTTTGAGAGCACACAACAAAGAAATTCTAAACTCTATACTTAACATTCATAGCATATTGGCTGATAACTTAGACAAACAAAAGAGAAACAGACTATGTTTGAAGTTCATAACAGTGTTGACACACTACTAATTCAAATATGTACATGAGAGGGGAGTAGGGGGATGGGGGCTCACACTGTACATGAACTTAAGGCCTCTTCCTCCCATAAGTAGCTTACTGCTTACCTGTGTATAATTTTTATAAAAATCAATGAATATATAATTATAGCCACAGAGTAAATTACAAATATAAACTAGTCACCAATATAGATATCTGTTGACAATAGATGTTTGTGCACCTTCCATATACTGCTAGTAGTCAATTATACATCATTAAACAAGTTTTTTCCTTCTTCATTAACTGTGTTTAATTCAAATAAATTATGCAGGTATATCAAGCCATGTTATAACTGCAATATACAACAGTTACAGCATGCTTTCTGACCGCTAAAACAAGTGAACAAACAAACCTATTAATTGAACACTGTGGTATTAAACATTTATCCAATTTGAAAACTCATGCTACCAAAATATAACTTCCATTGAAAAAAAATTCAATGACTATTACAATGTATTAAAAGAATAACAGTTTATCTACCAAGACTCAAGAAACAGTACTATTGGTAATGCAGCTTACCTTGCCAAACAGATCTTTAAGTAGTGTCATCTGCTTTTCTCTACAAGGTATCATCTCAACAGTTTCAGATTCCATTGTAACAGTATCTATAGTGAAAGCTAATCTTTAAAGCACTTATGGGATGGAGAAAGTTCTTCTTTTAGCTGTTACCTGAAAAAAAACAACCTTACATTAAAATAATGTTAAATATTTCAGATACACAATTTAGATAGAAGCCCAAAGCTGACACTGCCTAATAGACACATGGTAATTACAGCAGTCCATTTAATTTGTTCAACTGAGTTTAATCTCCCAAACAGTCAGTTATATCTTACTGGCAGTTTACCTAACCGTCATTGCTGGGTAGGACCAGTAACAGGGTCCCTTTCTCCATAAGATACTGCCAACTTTTTCATAAATAATAATCAATGGTAACAGAGCTCAATCCCATGACTATCCATCAGTGAGAGATTAAGTGATTTGAAGTCAGACCCATGACTATCCATCAGTGAGAGATTAACTGAACTGAAGTCAGTCCAATGACTATACATTAATGAGAGATTAAATGAATTGAAGTCAGACCCATGACTATCCATCAGTGAGAGATTAAGTGAATTGAAGTCAGTCACATGACTATCCATCAGTGTGAGATAAAGTGCACTGGTCAGTCCCATGACTATCCACCAATGAGAGATGAAGTGAATTGAGTCAGACCCATGACTTTCCATCAGTGAGAGATTAAGTGAATTGAAGTCAGACCCTTGACTATCCATCTGTAAGAGATTACTGTGAAATCATGTTTGTTCGCGTAGGACGAATTTTCGCGTATTTCGGGCTAGGAACAATGCGCAAATTTAAGACTGCGCTTTTATTAAACTAATAAAACATTTACGTTATCCGAATCTTGATCCTGTCCGAAATACCTGCATATATTTTTCCACTCACAATTGACCATTAGTTGCTGTTTTTAGCCAATATAACTTGAATAATCGGATGTTTTGGCAAATTCTAAATATCTAGCAAAATTAAAATGAAACTAATTTTGTTTCCTTTTTAAGGGTGTTTCGTTTGCATTTCCTTGAAATGTTGAACGCTTGTCTGAAGCGTTAACTTTATTAGTAAAGGTAATTTTCACAAGCGGCAATGTTTTTTAGCGTAATTGATTAGGGACCGGCTACAAAAGACCTGTCGGTATCGATCTTTTCATCTGTGTACACTTAACATGTGTCAATTAACGTCCACAAACAGTTTGACCTGTCAGTTTGTATATTCGAAAGCGGACCGCGGTAATTGACACGTATACACGCGTCGGTGGTGATCCAGCGTCATGCAGCTGTCGTCTGCTTTTATGCTAATAAAAAAAAAATGAATCTGAAATTTAAAATGCGCGAATTTAGGACCACTCGAACCTACTTTTTTTGCTGTTTGCGCGAAATTTCATCCCAGCGAATTTAAATGATTTCACAGTAAGTGAACTGAAGTCAGTCCCATGACTATCCATCAATGAGAGATTAAGTGAATTGAAGTCAGACCCATGACTATCCATCAGTAAGAGATTAAGTGAACTGAAGTCAGTCCCATGACTATCCATCAGTGAGAGATTAAGTGAATTGAAGTCAGACACATGACTATCCATCAGTAAGAGATTAAGTGAACTGAAGTCAGTCCCATGACTATCCATCAGTGAGAGATTAAGTGAATTGAAGTCAGTCCCATGACTATCCATCAGTGACAGATTAAGTGAATTGAAGTCAGTCACATGACTATCCATCAGTGAAAGATTAAGTGCACTGGTCAGTCCCATGACTATCCATCATTGAGAGATTGAGTGAACTGAAGTCTGCCCATGACAATCCATAAGTGAGAGATTTAGTGAATTGAAGTCAGACCCATGACCTTCCATCAATGAGAAATTAAGTGATTCAAAGTCAGACCAATAACCATCCATCAATAAGAGATAAAGTGATTTGAAGTCAGACCTGTGACTATCCATCAGTGAGAGATTAAGTGAATTGAAGTCAGTCCCATGACTATCCATCAGTGAGATAGAGATTTAGTGAACTGAAGTCAGACCCATGACTATCGTTCAATAAGAGATTAAGTAAGACAGACCCATGACCATTTATCAATAAGAAATGAAGAGATCTGAATTGAGACCCATGACAATCAATCAGTGACAGATTAAATGATTTGATGTCAGACCCATGACCATTCATCAATGGGAGATTAAGCGATTTGAAGACAGACCCTTGACCATCCATCAATAGGAGATTAAGTGATTTGAATTTAGACCCATGACCATCCATCAATTTAGAGATTTAGTGATTTGAAGTAAGACCCAAGACCATCTATCCATGAGAGATCAAGTGATTCGAAGTCAGAACCATCACTATCCATCAATGAAGAATTAAGTCATTTGAAGTCAGACCCATGACCATCCATCAGTTAGAATAGAGATTAGGTGATCTGAAGTCAAACCCATGACCATCCATCAGTTAGAATAGAGAAAGGTGATTTGAAGTCAGACCCATGACCCTCCATCAATGAGAGATTAAGTGATTCAAAGTCAGACCAATGACCATCCATCAATATGAGATTAACTGATTTGAAGTCAGACCTATGACCATCCATTAATGAGAGATTATGTGATTTGAAGTCAGACCTGTGACAATCCATCAGTGAGAGATTAAGTGAACTGAAGTCAGATCCATGCCCATCCATTTATAAGAGACACAGTGATTTGAAGTCAGATCCATGCCCATCCATTTATGAGAGACACAGTGATTTGAAGTCAGATCCATGCCCATCCATTTATGAGAGACACAGTGATTTGAAGTCAGATCCATGCCCATCCATTTATGAGAGACACAGTGATTTGAAGTCAGATCCATGCCCATCCATTTGTGAGAGATTAAGTCATTTGAAGTCAGATCCATGCCCATCCATTTATGAGAGACGTAGTCATTTTAAGTCAGACTATAACTAAAGCACTCCTTAATGACTTATTCTTCTACCAGCTAGAGTTGTTATTTAAAGTTATTTAGGATCAAAACTTATGATAAACCTTATGTTTTTTTTTCATTCTGAGTCAGTATTTTTTTTCTCATTCCATAAGCAGATGCCTTAACTACCACACCACAGAGATTGTGCAACTATAATGTGGACCATTTTACTAATGAGAAAAAATAAAAGCCAGCTGCAAAATAATCTACCTGCAAACATTTTTATATTTACAGTATAGATACAATGATCAAAATTTACATCTTTACAATAACTGACCTTTTCTACTTAATTTTGTATCTAATTACATTATCATATTTACTTTCAAAACATAATCAATTCAAAGATATGTGAAGAGATAGAATGAAAATCACAATGTCAAACACTCACGCCTACCTGAAGGGAGTTATTTTAAGCTAAATATTCTCCATTATAGTATCATTAGTACATGTACAAACCAAAGCAGATTCCTAGAGATTATTACATGTATTAAAAGTTTAAAAACAAGCACAATGCATGACTTGTACAGTAAAACTATGACTACTGTAAGTTATAAATGAATCAATGAACATGAAAATGTATCCCTTTCTTTGTAAGGATAAAAACTGTGTACAGTAAAGTTCCAGTACTACGACAAGTTTAATTATTCACAAAATCACATGAAATCAAAACCAAAGCTTTATATTTGAAACAAAAAATGGACTGCTATTTAAACTATTTTCACTTCTTTATAAAGATTACTTTTTGACAGGACTTTACTGTATAATGCAAACCATAGTAACATGATTATTAAAATCATAACAAAAATGTCAAAACTAAGTATACAGAAATTTCTCAAGTTGTACGGGTGAATAAACTTGTATTGAAATTGTCTTGAGGTTACAACCTTTAGTAGGTTAACTGACAAAATCAGTCAAAATCATATGTCCACCATGCATGACTATAGTTTCACTAAAAATAAGCAATGCAGAGGATAAATATACCCTTGACTTGGTGTACAAGGGTGGATTGCCATTTCATTACAGCTTGAAAATACATTTAAGAAAATCACAGTTATTCTATCATCCTAAAAAAAGCTTCTGGAGGAGACTGACTAAAACAGAAATGATGAGCCCAGGCGTACCACCCCTTTCAGTCAATGTTCCCTCCCTTTCCTGTGGAAAAATTCTAGATAACCCTATCTTAATGAAAGGCTGAACTTGAAAGTTTGAGAACAATACTTCACACCTATACATCAAAGTTATATTACCTTGCTTGATTTTAAGGTTTTCTGCTGTTTGTTTTTTTCAGTTCAGGTGGCTCTGTTTGTTGCTATGGTTACAAAGGATACATGAAAAATACTGAAAATAGAAAAATCCAAAATTTTAACTTTAAGTTAAACTTTTTTTCTTAAACTTGAACAAGTTGTGAAATTTTGTTCAATGGAACAGCAGTCTGAAGTAAAAGAATCAGCCAATCAAAAGTAATCATGCACAATCACTATGACATCATCAATAGTACTCTTTGTTAAACTTGTAAATTCTGATTAAATAAAAAAAAAACAGGTATATCATACATCTGATTTTGTTATCTAAACAAAACATAAGAATGAGACAAGATAATCAAGATATACTTATTGCAGTATTCTATTTGGTGTAAAGATGATGGCTGGAAGTTTGCAACATGCTGCCTGAATATCGTAAATGTTTGTGCCACATTTTTGTAAAATCCTGTGACGTATCACTGTACTAATGACATACAGAGCTGACACAAAAGTACATGTAGGCAATATTTCTTCTCCTTTTGGCATAAGGGTAACATACAGGCAATCTGGTGAACATTTATGCAAAGTTTTATTCTAAAATCCTGTCTGGACCAATGAGTAAGACAGCACAATACCTAAGCAGAATGTTTTGTTATTAAGCAGTACAGACAAATGGGCAGTCAGTCAGACAGACAGCATTAGAGATACAGCCTGTATCTGGTGAACTTGATGAAGGCTTTCAGTATTCTAAATTATTTGTACAATGATTTCTGACCTTGACCTTAGAAACTTGTGTTTTGTTAGTGATATGTTATTTCACTAAGATGAACATTTTTGGCATAAATCATCATAATCCTATAACAAGAGGGCCATGATGGCCCTGTATCGTTCACCTGAGTACGACTGCTTTTAACAAAGTTGCTAGATGACCCATATTGGAACTTGACCTAGAAATTATTGAAACAATCTCTTTGACAAATTTCCAGGATATTTGGACTGAAAAAGTAGCATCTAGAGTGTTAACAAGGTTTCTTGATATTTAGGCTCTGTGACCTAGTTTTTGACCCCAGATAATCCATATCCAAACTTGAGCTACAAATCATCAAAACAACCTGTCTGACAAATCTCCAGGACATTTGGACTTAAAATGTAGCCTCTAGAGTTTTTACTAAGTTTTTCCATATTTGGGCTCTGTGACCTAGTTTTTGACCCAAAATGACCCATACTCCAACTTGAGCTAGAAATCATCAAGAAAACCTGTCTGACAAATTTCCAGGATATTTGGACTGAAAATGTAACCTCTGGAGTGTTAAAAAGGTTTTTACATATTTGTACCATGTGACCTAGTTTTTGATCCCAGATGACCCATATCCAAATTTGAGCAAGAAATCATTGAAACAACCTTTCTGACAAATTTCAAGGACATTTGGACTAAAAATGTAACCTCTAGAGCTTTTACAAGGTTTTTCTACTTTCGGGCTCTGTGACCTAGTTTTTGACCCCAGAGAACCTATATTCAAAACTGAGCTAGAAATCATCCATAGAATCTTTCTGACAAATTTCCAGGTTATTTGGACTGAAAATGCTACTTTTAGAATATTAACGTTTTTCCATATTTGGGCTCTGTGACCTAGTTTGTGACCCCAGATGACCCATTATCGAACTTGATCTAGAAATCCTCAAGGCAATTTTTCTGACAAATTTCCAGATTATTTGGGCTGAAAATGTAACCTCTAGAGTGTTTACAAGATTTTTCTATTTTTGGGCTCTGTGACCTAGTTTTTGAACCCAGATGACCCATATTTGAACTTGTGCTAGAAATCTTTGAAGCAACCTTTCAGACAAATTTCCAGAATATTTGGGCTGAAAATGTAATCTCTAGAGTGTTAACAAGATGTTTCTATTTTTGGGCTCTGTGACCTAGTTTTTGAACCAAGATGACCCATATCTGAACTTGAGCTAGAAATCATATTTTAACTTGAGCTAGAAATCATCATTAGAACATTTCTGACAAATTTCAAGGATATTTGGACTGAAAAAGTAGCCTCTAGAGTGTTAACAAGGTTTTTCTATATTTGGGCTCTGTGACCTAGTTTTCCAACCCTGATAACCCATGTTCGAACTCGTCCAAGATATTAATGAGACAAACATCCTGACCAAGTTTCATGACAATTGAGGCAAAAATGTGACCACTAGAGTGTTAACAAACCAATTGTTAATGGACAGACGGACGGACGGACGACGGACAAAAGGTGATCAGAAAAGCTCACTCTGTCACTACGTGACAGGTGAGCTAAAAATAGGAGTGTTCCATAGCAGAAACAAATTATACATGGATATAGACATTCAATGTTACTTGGCAGAACAGACAAATGGACTTGAAACACATTGACTCCATTTGGTGAACCTTTGTGTCAAGTTGTTACAAAATCCTTTGATGTATCAAAGTGCTGCACAGCAGACAAGAACATAAAGGCCGGCACTATTCTATATTATTTTCACAATAATTTCCAACCTTGACCATAGAAACCTGTCTCTGTTTTGACATTTCATCTCCATTCGGTGAACAGTTGTGGAGGTAAAATTCGAAGGATGAGGTCAGGGTTCAAAGTTTTAGTTGTGGAACAATATAAATAACTATGCCAAGACCATTTTATTGCATTGCAGAGAATGGTTGTTATTCAAGCACTTAAAGTTGGACAAACAAAGTTTTAATTGTATCATTCAATTTGAAACTGCTTCTTTTGAATTAATCAATATCTGCATCTTTTGTTAATTTTCAAGCCTTGAAGGTGTTGTTTAATACAACAGGGTAAGACCTTCTTTTTAACATTGATAGAACATGTGCAATCCTTGCTTCTGCACCTGTAAATGGTTGTAAATGTATTGTTACATTCACTGTTTTAAACAGAATATGTTTGAACTATACTATATAAATGAGTCAACACATTTTCTAAAGGCATTTAATACATGTATAACACCTTATTAATAGTTTCAGAAATATTTCGCTGTTTATGTGTTGTAATAGAAACCATAAATCTGCCTACAGTCTATCTAAACACCCACAGATTTCTATTCATAAACCTACATAGTAAGCTGAAAACCTAAACAAAGTCTTTGCACATATCTGAATTTAAAAAAAATTAATACCCTTGAACAAATATACCCTTACTATAAAATCTGAAAGCTCTGTTCCAGATTTTTTGGTCATTTATTTAAATGGTAACATTATTTAAACATAATATATTTACATTATTGGTAAAAATGCCTGTTTATTAGGATAAACACCTACACAAGTGATTGTAGAATGAAGACAAGCAAAAACTGATGTACTCAAAAGGAATGAGAACATCCACTGCCCTTGCCTTTCTAAGCAGTTAATTATAGCAACAGGATACAGTCTATGATTTACTGTTAAATAAAAAGGGGACCACCATGGCCATAAAGCACTCACCTCAGTGTATAGGCTCAGGTGACGTAAGATTAGTTAAAATACCCATGTTTTTGAATCAGTCAGCTCAAAACCCACTTTGCAGTGAGAGAGATTCTATACTTCAGTCAGGCTGTCTTTGACTTGTACTGCAGCCATAATATTTAAAGCCTGTGGGCTGTTACGATTATCATTATATGATAATAGTTAAAGAGAAAAGCTCGCATGTGATTTAACATGTGCACTAGAAGGTCATATGTCATAAAAATGAGCACCAAAGACTATGTGGAGATGTTTGTCTCGTTTTCCTGGTAAATCAAGGGGGGAAACTGATATAGATATGTTGTAAGAGTTAAAAAACTTGCCCCTGGTGCATGCAATGTGATAACAAGAGGGTCATGATGGTCCTGTATTGCTCACCTGAGATCCAACAGTTTAAACAGCAAGGCCGATAAAGGAATAGAGGTAACAAGCAAAATTGTATATCTGATCAAAATTTCATGGACAAAGCTTAAAAAACAGTAAATAGGTCAGTAGTACATTGTCAATGTCAGCCAAGGTCAAAGTTGAAGTCTACATGCAAAATTTTAAGAACAGTTCTATGGCCAATGATTTGTGACAAGAAGATTTTAAAGATATAGTATCAGAAAAATAACCCGTAGGGTGGGGAAAATTTTGACCCAAGGGACACAATTTGAACAAATCCTGCTGAGCTACATATGAAATGTCTAAGCTCTAGAGCATACAGTTTAGGCAGGAAGATTTTCAAAGTTTTCATTAAACAACATTATGTAAAACAACTGACCCCAGGGATGGCATCGATTGTGACCCTAGGAAAATTATTTGAACAAGCTGGCAGTTGCAAGCTTAACAATGTTACTTACCAAATATCTAAGGTCAAGGGCAAGAAAGATTTTCAAAGATTTTAAATTTTACACAAACAGGACCACTGGGGTGGGGTCAATTTTGATCCCGGGGTATAATTTCAGCCATCTTTGTAGAAGACCTGCATGTAAAATACCTTAGCCTTTGGCCTTGTGGATTCAGACATGAAGATTTTCCAAGTTTTTCTCTTCTGTTGCCATAGCAGCCAGAGTTCTTAATGGTATTCAATTATCTGAACAACTTTGGTTGAGCCTCATGCAAGGAACAGTACTGTAAGTATTTATTCACTTTAAAATTTTACTGGATGCCAGATGAAGGATGCTAGACGGAAGGCAATCAGAATAGCTTACTCTGTGCATCTTGGTAGAGGTCCACTAGACAATGCTACACACTAAATTTCTGAGCTTTGGACTGGGTGGTTTTAGACAAGAAGATTTTTAAACTAGAACTGTGTCCATAGGACACGGATGCCCCCACTATGCATAAGTGCTCATAAACAAGAGCATGTATATCCTGTATGTAAGATTTTTTCTGTATATATACCTAAAATGATCTACAAGTAACCTTATGTACATGTTAAATTAAATTACAAATGTAAAATTTATATGTTCAATTATTTATATGGTATATAGTGAAAAAATCAACAAAGGGCCATAATTCTGTTAAATATGGTCACAGCAAAAATTTCTTCCTTTACTACCATCTACACATTAAAGCTGTTCATCCCTGGAAGTTTAAGCAAAATCTGCCATCCAGTTTAAGAGGAGTTGCGTTCACAAAATTTCTATATGGTATATAGTGAAAAAATCAACAAAGGACCATAATTCTGTTAAATTTGGTCGCAGCAAAAATTCCTTCCTTTACTATCATCTACACATTAAGGTTGTTCATCCCTGGAAGTTTAAGCAAAATCTGCCATCCGCTTTAAGAGGAGTTGCGTTCACAAAATTTCTATATGGTATATAGTGAAAAAATCAACAAAGGGCCATAATTCTGTTAAATTTGGTCGCAGCAAAAATTCCTTCCTTTACTACCATCTACGCATTAAGGTTGTTCATCCCTGGAAGTTTAAGCAAAATCTGCCATCCGGTTTAAGAGGAGTTGCGTTCACAAAATTTCTAGTGAAAAAATCAACAAAGGGCCATAATTCTGTTAAATTTGGTCGCAGCAAAAATTCCTTCCTTTACTACCATCTACACATTAAGGTTGTTCATCCCTGGAAGTTTAAGCAAAATCTGCCATCCGGTTTAAGAGGAGTTGCGTTCACAAGATTTCGGGACGTACGGACAGATGGACAAGTGCAACGCTATATGCATCCCACTTTGTGGGGGCATAAAAATTTCACTCTTGCTGCCATAGCAACCAAAGTTCAGCAAGGAATGGAATTCTTTGAAAAACTTTGGGAGAGCTTCTTGCTAGGAACATCCCTGTTAATCTTGAGGAGATGTTATTTAAAGTACTAATTGGAAAAATCATGGCAGACATGGCACGATCACAACAGCTCGCCCTAAGTACAAGGTGGGCTAAAAACTAATTTTTGAAGTACAAGCTCCTGTGGGTATGACCTTTCATTCAGTAGGCCTGGTCCCCTGGCATCAGCTTTTTTTTTCACACAAAAAATACAAATTTCATAATTCATATAGAGATTCTCTAAGAACATTTCTTCCAAATTATTTTAAAATTGGTTCAGCAGTTTTTAAGAAGATTTTAAAAGGTTCCTATGTAGACTTACAATGAAAATAACCCCCTCCCCAAGGCTGTCATGTTTTTTCACTGATTCCAATAAATTTCAAAATTAATATAGATGTTCACCACACGAACATTTACATTTAATTACTTTTGAATAGGTCAAAGGGTTGCTGAGAAGAACAACATTGAAGTTTTTCCTTTTAGTTGCCATGGAAACAAGAGTTTTGCAAGGTTAAGGGTTGAAACAGGCCTAGTGGTTTGAAAGAACTGTCGACTGAATGCAACTGTTGATAGAGAGATGACATGTGATCCTAATAGCTCACAGTCATGAGCCTATCTGCTGAGGTGAACTTCAAAATAAATATTTCTGCTCTGTATTCCACTGACATTATTTCATTGAATTTTAAAGATAACTGCATTTTTCTTGCAACTTTCGTATCACATTAACATATTTAACAGTTTTTCATATTTGTAAAGTATTGTGCAAAATGTATGCAACTTAAGTGCAGAAACTAAATTTGAGAAGTCATTTCTCTTGCATAAAATATTTAACATATTACATTATCTATCTAAAGTAATAAAGCAATATTTCATTCATCTTAAAGAGTTTAAGATTCGTCTTATAATTTATTGTATTATTTAAAATTTTACAACACATACTAGTAGATGGTTCATATCTTTCCACAAAATCAACTCCTGCATGGCTAAGAAAATTAAATCAAGAACTTTCACTGAAAGATAACAATGCCCCTGAAGTGGTGCTTTGCCCTTTGAGCTGTGGACCAGAGAAAATAAATTGTAGATCCTTCAAAAGAAGTAAGTTTTTTCTACAATTTGACCTCAAGGACACTTGGCAGTCAAGGTAAAAAAAATAAGCGTCATTTGGAAGATATCTCTCAAAAGATTGTTGTGTGCAAACATGAACTAAATCTGTTGAGTGACAGGGGAGTTACTGCCAATACTGTGTATATTTGACAACTGAACCTTCAAAGTCAAGGTCATTTCCAGGGTCAATGTCAAATAACTATATGGCAGTGGGAAGGTCTTGTCTAAAGGGGTGTTTCGTTCAAGAATGAAGTAAATCCATTCACTTATAAGGCAGTTATGGGCAATGTTAAAAGTTTTTGGATGGTACGACGTATTGACAGATGGACAGGTCAAATACTGCACATGTATGCCCTCCTTTGGGGGCATAAGAAAACAAGAGGACCATGATGGCCCTTAATTGCTCACCTGCATCCTATTGCTAAGGGGCCATAACTCTGGAACCCATGATGGGAGGAGGTTGGTTCAGGAAACAAGATGACCAATATTCAAACTCGACCTAGACATCATCAAGACCAACATTCTAACAAGTTTTCATGCCATTTGGATTAAAAAATGATAGCTGACAAGGTTAATCTGTGTTTTGACCTGATGACCTAGTTTTTACCCCTGATGACACTTACTCAAACCAGATCTAAATATCAAGACAAACATTCTGACAAATTTTGATCCAAGATGACCCATATTCAAATATTACCTAGATATCATCAAGACAAACATACCAACAAATTTTCATGATACTTGAAAAGAAAATGTAGCCTCTAGAGTGTCAACAACGTTTTTTCTATGTTTTGACCCTGTACTTAGTTTCTGACCCAAGAAGACCTATATTTGAATCTGACCTGAATATCATCAAGGCAACCTTTCTGACAAATTTTCATGACATTTGGAAAGAAAATGTAGCCTCTAGGATGTCAACAAGGTTTTTTCTATGTTTTGACCTTGTTACCTAGTTTTTGTCCCAAGATGACTATCATCAAGAAAAACATTCTGACAAGTTTTCATGTCATTTGAACAAAAAATATGGCCTCTAGAGTGTTAGCAAGGTTTTCCTTTGATCTGGCCTTGTGATCTAGTTTTCAGTCTGACATGACCCATCTTAGAACTTATCAAAATCTTATTAAGACAATCATTCTGATCAAATTTCATGATAATCAGGTAAAAAAATGTAACCTGCAGAATGTTAACAAACCAATTGTGGACAATGTAAAACAGACACCAGACACTCAACAATACTAACAGCTCACCCTGAGCTGTGCTCAGATGAACATGACGCTGTGTTCAAACAAGAGGGCCATGATCGCCCTAAATCACTCACCTGAGTCTCATTGTTCATGTTACGAGTATCATTATTGGTTGTTATGTGTTTGTTGTTCGCAAGTTTGAATAAGTTGTCAATAAGGTTGAAGATTATGGGTGTAATGGTACCCAAATGTTTTAGCAGAAATAGTTTTATTCTACAGGTCCCAGTGAACTTGACCTTTGACCTACTGATCCAAAAAATGATAGGGTTCTTTCACTGAGTAAAGACAATCATCCTATGAAGTTTGAAGCCTCTGAGTAAAATGGTACTCCAGTTACTGAGCAGAAACAGTTTTCACTCTAGAGGTCCCTGTGAACTTATCCTTTGACCTATGGACCCTAAAAGCAATAGGGATCTTTTAATACAATTACCCTATAAAGTTTGAAGGCTCTGGGTGTAAAGGTACTACAGTTATTCTGCAGAAGAACTTTTCACTCTACAGGTCCCTGTGACCTTGACCTTTGACATACTAGCCCCAAAAACAATACGATTCTTCTATTTAGTAAAAGCAATATCCTATGAAGATTGAAGGCTCTGGGTGAAATGGTACTCCTGTTATTGAGTGGAAACGGTTTTCACTCTAGAGGTCCCTATGACTTTGACCTTTGAAATACTGACCCAAAAAACAAAAGGGTTTTTTTTTCTACTCAATAAGGGCAATAACCCTGTGAAGTTTGAAGGCCTTGGGTCAACTGGTACTCAAGATATTGAAAGGAAACAAAGTGTGACAGACAGACAGACAGACACCCATGGACAGGGCAAAAACAATATGTCTCCATCAGCAGGGCGGGGTTTGGGGGACATAACAATGAACAATTGAAGGTCTAGCCCTTGGTGTTTCAGAGCAGCAGATTTTTTATGTTTTCCCTAGATAAGTCCTGGTGTAAAATCAAATGACCCCACCCCCACCCCAGTTTTGACCCCTGGGTCATGATTTGAACAAACTTGGTAAAGGTCTACTAGACAATGCTGCACAATAAATATCTAAACTCTAGGCTTTGTGGTTTCTGACAAGAAGATTTTTAAAGTTTTTCCTACATAACTATATGTAAAACATGTGACCCCTGGGGCAGGGCCTTTTTTGACCTAGGGGCTATGATTTGAACAAACTTGGTAGAGAATCAATAGACAATGTTGTTTACCAAATATCTTAATTCTAGGCCTTGTAGTATCTGAAAAGAAGATTTTTAAAGTTTTTCATATATAACTCTATGTAAAACATGTGACCACTGGGGCGGAGTCAATTTTGACCCAGGGACCATGATTTGATCAAACTTGGTAGAGATCCTCTAGGCAATGCTACATACAAAATATCTAAGCTCTATGCCTTTTGGTTTCTGATAATATGGTTATGAGCATCTTTGAATTATCCTGAGTGTAAAGTGCTCTGATAAATGAAGTAACAGAATAGGGGAAATAAATCAAACTAATATTACAACAAAGCCATAATGACTCCTTTTAAGTAATGAAGTCAAAAAATAGCAAACTAATCTAAATTGCTTGATGTTTTTTTTTTTACTTTTGTTACTAACAATAACTTAGTAAACATATTATCTATTACTTGGACGACAATGGTCAAATTGACCAGAAGCATAACTCTATTAGTATTTATAAAATGTTAGACCTAACAACTTCAAATGTAATTTTCTGTTTTCTATTTTCAATCCTACCATGAAATTGAAAATGTACAATGTTTATACATGGTTTACCTTGTTCAAATATGATGAAGACCTTACAAAGGATTACGCCCAGTAGTTCTGTCAACATGACCACTGTACTTTCATGGTCAATATTGTCATACTGTCCAATGGATGATTCAGGGTAAAAGTGATCTATAATTGGGAACTTGCCTGACCACTTTTTGTATGTACTGGTTTACTACTACTAGTTGATAATTGTGTAAAATTGTCAGTACAAAGACAGATATAGAAATAAGGTTGTTAAGCTGTATTTAAGTTACTGTACAGTTGATAGAAACTGTGACCACCAGTTTGTCAGTGAGTCCATTCTTTCAACTTCGAAACATCTAGCCTACCTTTTTATATTTTACAACTTATTTATGCACCTTTTAGAAAAATTATAAGCCTTACAGCCTAGAAGATAACAATTATCATTTATGGTGTAGCTTATCCATCTATTTGAGTTTCATTATCATACCATTCCCAAACTAAATAATGACCAGTGAAGATTAAGTTCTGTTTTTGTGGGGGATAGAGCAAGACAGAGAAAGTATTCGATTCAAGGCACACTCCTGGTTTATTTACATGCTCAGAGAATATAACCAATACAATGTCATGGGACCTCAGTTTAATGTCTCATCAAAATGACAATTAGACAATTAGTAGTGTTAGTGGCGGAGTAGGGGATGAAACCTGCGACAACTGAATTGCAGATCCTATTTATCAAATTACCAAAAGAATAGTGATCCATCACTTGGCGTAGCTAACAGCATCACCCATATTTTTCTGAAAAGCCTCAGACTTAACAGTTCCAGGTCAATCAATTAAGACTCAACTCATAGAAGAAATAGGATAAATTAAGTTTTTTTAGTTATGGTTCAGATCAATGACATTCTGTACTTTTACACAGTAGACGAACAAATGTTGTATATGACAAAATCGAATTCTGTCATGGTAAATGTTATTGGTATATAGTATGATGAAGATTACAGATAAAAATACATCCAAGATGATCATCTGTAATTGCTCTGTTGTTATAGGATGATCAACAAGTCACACCTATAGCATATGTTTCTCTAGTTAATAAGATTTAAGTATAATGGCTTATGGGACAAATATTAAACCATTAGTAGGTGCAAACTGACCTAGTGTAAAGGTCAGGCACATTAAATCTGTAACATTATAATTGCTGCACAAAATAATGTCTTAATTACTATGGTACAAAATATTTACATAGTTATGAAAATTTTAGCTAAGTTCCAATGCAAGTTCTCACAACTTCTTGAAATGCCAATTAGGACGAAATCAATCTTTTTTGTCTCAAAGACAGCTGTGTGAAACCCTGCAAGTGTGGCCCAGATGTCTTTGCCAAAAAAATGTACCTAATAATGTGGCCCAGATCTGAACCTTACACCTTAAGAACTCTAAATTTATCCTCTGAACAGTGAGCACTTGTTGTCTTAAATGCAGAAAGATCAAGGGAAAAAAAAACTTTCTCCATTTGAGCTTTAAGTAAAAGTAAAGATTACAAGTGAGTAATGTGTTAAAATTAGTCACCACTTTAATCACTTGTCATTAAAATGTTGGCATTTTGATATTGTAAATATTTTTAGAGACATCAATGCTCTGCCTTTGACTATGACCATTTACTGAAAAAATGGAAACAAGAGCCATGTTACACATGGTTAATCCCCCCGCCAGGAAGAAGCTACCTGAAGGTTGTACTTTCAAACACTCAATGTAATAATGTGTGAAGAAAATCCCACAAAAAAATAGGCAAGGTAGAGTTATTGTTCTTGCAAACTGCACTTCCTACCAATGTGCTATGTCAGTGTATTAAGTTTGAAGAAAATCGCTCAAGCACTTTTTGAGTTATGCTTCGGACAAAGTTTTTCAATTAAATCTGATAAAGGGGAATAATTCTAAATGTAGGCAAGGTAGAGTTATTATTCTTACACACTGCACCTCCTCCAAATGTGCTCTTTCAGTATATGAAGTTTGAAGAAAATCACTCAAGTACTTTTGGAGTTATGCTCCCGACAAAACTGGAATGGACGCACGCACGGATGGACAGAGACCATTTCTAATATCCCCTCCTCCTTTCGCGGGGATAATAAGTTCAAGAATTCAAGAATTAGATAAACATGTATATGCTGGGATTTTTAAAATGTAAACAAGTAAATCTGATAAAGGGGAATAACTCTAAAAAATAGGCAAGATAGAGTTATTGGACTTGCACACTGCACTACCTACCAATGTGCTCTGTCAGTGTATGAAGTTTGAATAAAATCCCTCTAGCAGTTTTGGAGTTATGCTCTGGACAAAATTAATCAAGTAAATTTGATAAAGCGGAATAACTCTAAAAAAAGGCAAGGTAGAGTTATTGGACTTGCCCACTGCACTACCTACCAATGTGCTCTGTCAGTGTATGAAGTTTGAATAAAATCCCTCAAGTAGTTTTGGAGTTATGCTCCGGACAAAATTGTTTCGGACGGACGCACGGATGCACGGACGCACAGACGTACGGACGGACGAAGGGCATTCCTAATATTCCCTCCGCCTTTGGCGGGGAGATAATAACACATTTACTGAAACAACAGAAGTTAACCGAAGTGTACATTCACAATCGTACTTCCAATTCATAAATAAGTGACTACAGTTAGTACTTTCAACAAAAATAAGACTTTCACCAATAAAACTTTTTATGATTAATCATATATATGAACTCTACAATAACTATTAACAGATATGAGGAAAGGAGTTTAACAGGTTAAATTTTCACCCTTCAGCGGTCATTGATAATTTCTCTCATTCAATGAGTGTAAAATTAAATGGTTCCACAATATACTACACGATCAATAGGCTTGTTATAATGCAGGAGAATTTCATGGGTAAATAAGTCTGGTCCAGGTTCTACTGGGGTGTGACAATCATTTGGATCTCCTTTGACATTAAACTTCAGTTCATGCTTTGTGCCCGTGGACTGTCTACACTTGTCACTGGGAGGAGCATAGCTGCAGAATTTTATTCAATTTAAGTGCATAGTGTACTACATCTGAAGCAAACAAAAATGACTCTTCAACGCTATGACAGAGAAAGTTTGTTTTTCTTTGCATACCACTTCAACAAGAATCATCGGGCTATTGCAGTAGCATGGGCTGTTATGTCGATCGTATTCTGCGTGTTGGTGTGCATCACGTTCTCACAGCCACAATGGATCGGTGATACTGAAGACAGTCCCGGGTACGGGCACTTTGGTGTTTATCAGTATTGTGTTCCAGACAGTATTGATGCTTCCTACACCTGCACAGGCTCCTTCACAACTTTCGATACGATTCTCAATGATAACTTCAAAGCAACCACTGTGTTCACAGGCCTTTCGGCACTGTTTATGCTCATTGTTGTCGGGGCTCTTGTGACATTTTTCTGCTTTAAAAAAGGATATGTTTTTGTCATCTGTGGCACCCTGGAACTTATTACAGGTAAGATTTCTTTTCACAGAAAATCATAGCTATTTAATGCAATGTTTTAAACTTTGTATACCTGATCATCAACAATCTGCAAATGCTTCTTGAATTCTTTTACTGAATAACAAACACATTGGATGTTTTATTTTGTAGTATTTTGCCAAGTCAAAGCTAAATCTACACTAGAGACTATCTTTTTTTACCTTAAAGCAATATTTGTACAGGGTGTTGACAAGGTATATTAGATCAGGTTTACTTTGACTGATGATAATGTTTGCAGTGATTTTTTTGCATTATTTCGCAGAGATTCTGTCACAGACATACAAAATGTTAATGACAGCTGACTGCTTGATCAGGCTTACATTGACCAGAAATGATTTTCTTCATATATTTTGCATAGTTTCTAAAGTCATACAAAATGTTTCGGTCAGTAACTGCAGTTTTGCTGAAAGTAAGTACTGCCTTAAATTAACTTGCCAACTCATCAAGAAAGTCTCTCACAATTTAGATTTATGGTCACAGAATCTTTTTTTTTTTCTTTACATATTATTAAACGTTTACAGAATATAAATTTCTCACCAAGCTGTCAAACCATCACTAAATAGTATTTATTTTATATTACTTGTATTCAAACTTTTGTTACAACAACATAAATCCGAATATTACAAGTATCAAAACAATATTCCATGTCAAAACTGTGCTTCATCATAAATCCCTCATTTCTTTGATATTTTTTATTGGTTTTATAATTTTTTTATAATAGGTTCCTTTTGTTGCAAATCTAGAAATTGGCAGTTTGTTTTTGCTTAATGAAATATTCAAAAGAGTGAAAATAAAACATTTTCCTGCATCTTTTTAAATAAAGATACAATTATATCAGTATGAATTGCATTTCAAAGTTTAAGCATATGGGAGCAATTAAATTCTAAAATATTTCAAATATAAATATACATAAAATATATCGAAAAGATTACTATGTTCAGAACTATGTATTTACTCCAACCCTGCAGAATTTCTGGAATGAACTGCATCATCAATTTACAGCATTCAATAGGACAGTTCTACATATCATTTATAGGAATGTTATACATGCAGGCTGACCATAGTCGGGGCCGGTCCAAAAGGCAAAATCAACTGTCACTAGTGGGATGAAAATAACAATTAAATCTAAAAAAAAAATATTTTTAGTATCACCTACTTAAAATATACATGATTCAAATGAGCAAATCATTTATTAATGGATACTGTTTACTTTTACCATATTTCTAAGAATTTTGTCTAGAAATCATTCGGGATTTTTTTACTACTCCACAATCCTTGCTGATCTTTTCTATAGGTACCAGTCCTGTTGATAAACTCAACAAAGTTTCTTCCTTTCCTATATCGTAACCACTGCTTATTTTTTACATTTTTCTAAGTATTTGTATATATAATTTTCTTAATCGTAATATGATTATTTCTTATATAAATATCATGGAGTTCTAATGTAGGCTACAGTTGTTTTTAGTTCTTTGAAATATTATTTATATTAGTTTATTTCAAGGTCTCCTAAAAAAGACCAGTGGAGTACAGAGTCTAAAAATATATTATCAGTCTCATACATTTCAACCAGACCACAGACCTGCATCTACAAAAGCATTATACTTAGGTTGCTGGCAAACAGCACTAAACACTGCAGTAAATATATTTTATTCAATTTCAACAACTGACAGATCAGATAAACTACAGAAAAATGTCCTAGCTGCTCATCATCACATTTCACAATGCACTTGTTCAATACTTGTACCAGCTCACACTACTGGGCTCGCTTAGTTCATTACATACATCTTCTAGTGGCCTATAATGCACTGCTGCCCACTACTTCCACCAACTCTGACTTCAGTACTTGTACCAGCTCACACTACTGGGCTTGCTTAGTACATGACATACATCAGCTCAATCCACACTTCTAGTGGCCTATAATGTACTGCTGCCCACTACTTGCACCAACTTGACTTCAATACTTGTACCAGCTCACACTGCTGGGCTTGCTTAGTACATTACATACATCAGCTCAAACCACACCTCTAGTGGCCTATAATGCACTGCTCCCCACTACTTGCACCAACTCTGACTTCAGTACTTGTACCAGCTCACACTGCTGGGTTTGCTTAGTTCATTACATACATCAGCTCAAACCACACCTCTAGTGGCCTATAATGCACTGCTCCCCATTACTTGCACCAACTCTGACTTCAGTACTTGTTTAATACTTATACCAGCTCATACTGGACATGCATAGTTTACTTGCATCTACTAAAACCACACAACTACCAACCTGCCCACACTGAATTTCTCCCCACTTCGTACCAACTCTGATCACAGTGTCAACTATACTTGCACCAACTGATAAAATATTGCTTATCCAATACTTGTACCAGCTCACATCAGTGTCACTACCACTGATACCAAATGATACAGCATTAATTGAATCATTTTCAATCACATTGTAGTTGGGGGAGGGGAGTGGATAATGCAAGCTACAAGCATGCTATTCTAAAGACAATCATGGTTCTTTTACATGCTTTGTGTAAAGCACCAATACATAGGATCTTGGGCAGGATCAAACTCGCAACCCCAGGATTATCAGGCCTGTACAATCACACTGTGTCACCTGCACTGTTAATTTATTATGTAAACCAACTGATATAGTCTCTTCATGCACTGGATGTTTCAACCTAAAACTGGCATTTTTTTATTTCTTTCAGGCCTTTAAGGGTGATTCTTTGGTACTTCAAATACTAGAAATAACTATGCATCATGATTGAAAAACTGGTTAATATTATTTTCACCTATAATTTATTCAGTAACAATTTCTTTTTCTGTAAATATTTCTGTACTTTACTGTGTTGTGTTGCAGTTCAGATGTATTTTAACTGTGTTTCAAATATAAACACTAAACTCGTTATTAAATAAAGACCTTATAATAACTTATACTGCTATAATTATTATAACTACTTTTATTTTATTATTATTTCTCATGGCATTAATGCGAAAAATAGATTTATATGATAATATTATGAAATTTTAAAACCCACACAATCTCATTTCTCACAGGGGTTGTACAAATTGAATTACCGTAAAAATTCTATTAATCGCCCATGCTCTAATAAACGCCCACCCCCCACTTTTGGGCCGAAAAAATGACCATTTTTTCACCAAAAATCGAAAAAACAACAGCCTCTTTTAAACGCCCCCCCCCCCCCCCATTTTGACAAAATTGAACTTACCGTTAAACCGAAAGCTTCCTAATTTCCGTTTTAATGCACGCCCGAACTTCTTTTTTCCTATCTTTATTTCCGAAAAGTTTGTAGCTACACGGAATTTCAATACACCGATTGACACTTTTGAACTGTTCTATTTTTAGCCATAGCACCACCTACTTCGAGTAAAAGTGAAGCGCAATACATACTGAGCGTACACAACCAATTTTAAATTGACGAGAAAAGTTTGAAAAAATATTTTTGAGAGTAAATTATTGATTGAGAAAATACATTCAAACATCAAACTGTATTTTTATGAGGTTTTTTTCAAATCTTTAATCTTAAAACCAAAGAAAATTGACATTTTACAGACTTGCTTTCCGATCACAATTTTTGGCATTTTAAAACTCATTTCAACCGTTGTTTAAAAATATATATTTTTTTTATAATCAAACGAATTCAATAAAGCAATGTTTCCTGAAAACAATGAGATATTTTTCAAGAAGATTGCTTGACATTTAGCGAAGAAAAAGCAATTTAAATGAAGCAAGTAACGATAGCGTTTTGGCGATTCCATGTTTTTACTCGAAATTTTTATTGGTGACGTCACAGGAACTTTCCTAATGGCGTGCGTTGATTGGTTTAACTCCAAAGTGTCAATCGGTGTATTCCACCGCCTTTCACAAAAGTGCCTTTTGATGATGGTCGCGGTTCCCCAACTGTTTCAGCCGTTATTTCAACGACCATTGTCAACCAACTTGGTTAGAGGCTGACATAATCCCTCGGGTACATGTCCAACAATAGAATTATTGTCACACCTTTTTACAATAATCGTGCTATCACTGAATTCATTTTCGGTTCCAAAGTACACTCCAATTAAGTTCCAACTTCACATGTATTTTTATAAACGTGATGTCCCTTAATAATCGATTTTATTGATACCAGCATACATGTTGCCATTATTAGAGCTGTAGTTAATCTGAAGTATTAATGCCGGTGTAGAAGCGAGATTTATGCACCAATATTACGCCATTAAGGTCAGCGTGCGTGTTTAATATTTATTGATCAGGGCGCAACAGGGGTATTATTCTGTGTGTATACGTTGGTACATAATTATCTGGTAGATCTATTTATGTCATAAACAGGTAATCGCATAGTAAAATACGTGGAATATGAAAAAATGATGGTCTCATTTTGCATGTGTCTCTAATAAACGCCCACCCCCAACTTTGAGATCAACCATGATTCTAATAAACGCCCGGGCTATAAATAGAATTTTTACGGTAATTCTTTTTTAAACATCATAGACAAGGTATAAATGGTTGTCATGAAATTTAATGCAAACTTGCAGTTCTTATAATAGGCCGACACTATTTCAATGCCTGTGCAGAAAACTGTCTTATTGTAGTCACTTAATCTTTCCCTCATTACATTAATATTTATATGAATGCAATTTACTATTTAAAATGTTTAAGGTAAAAAATTATTTTTACAATAAACCAAGCCAGTCAAAAATGCTGCTTTACCCCAGCCCACTACATAATTTTTATGAATTTGTGTCCTTCAAAAACTGATTTAATCATCGGTATACTTTACAGTCATGAGATATTTGACTATTGTAATATCAATAGAAGTTGGCCCACTCTCTATGCCTCTCCCTTAATCACTTAAGTAAATAACAAAAACCAGTTCTACTTTGTAAGCAAAACTTAATACGATGTCCTGGTATAACTTATATTTCAAAATTCCGATGATAAACTCCAAGGTTATTTTTTGAAAGTAAAAAACCATGAAAAAGTGATTCAGGTCTCACTGCAATGAGATTAATTATTTGCTCCTTGAGAGGGGAAAATTCTATATGGCCATGGGCAACCTTTACCAGTTATTACTTTCTGATATTAAAATGAGGGCAAAAAACATTTATTGTTAGTTATACAGTATTTGGCTTTGACATTCCAGATCTAATCCTTTGAGAAACAGTAGTCAAGGGGTAGACCTAGGAATTTGATTAAAAGAAACAAAAGGAAAACAAGGCTTTCTCAATCAGAAATACATTAAATGATTTATTGATTAAATGCATAATTATGAAATTGTTTCATTTTTTTCCCCAAAATCAATAAAAAGTACTAACAAAGCTGTAAGGAGGAGTATGGTACATTTCTCTTACACAACCATTAAAGAGTCTAGAAGATCCAAAATGACACAACTTCCCATTTTTCTGAACGTCTGCTGCAATTACCTAGCCGTATGTTGCTAAATTTACATCACAATTTATACAGAAGGGGAGCTGTTGGTAGTGGATGTTGTACCAGAATTATTCGTCTCTGTAGAAGTTTGTTGCGATTTATCTTTGGGTTTCTTCTTTGCAGCTTGCCTTACATCAACCATTTTGTCTCCCACTTTCTGTGGAGCAGTTTGTCTGATATCCACCATCTTGTTTCCAGTTGTTTTTGCAGTCTGTTTAGTCCCCTTGCCTTCCTCATTCCCACTATTTGTAATTCTTTGGCCTAATTCTTTGGCTTTCTCCAGTGCTGACTGTGTCCCATTTTTAACTTTGTTGAATGCAGTCTGTGTTCCAGATTTTATCTTTTCTCCAGCATTTTCAAGACCAGTTTTTATCCTGTCAAGGAGTCCCCAAGCATCAGTATCACACACCATAACTACCAAAACAAGGCTGACAATTAGAGTTTTTCCAAGTGTCATCTGCAATTAACAAAACTTCCAAAGTTTTAGATGCATAAAACTCTTATGAAACTTAAAAGAATGAGAGTACTGAGTTGCTTATTTTAAGAGCATATTTCTTCTGAAGACTTAACTGAAAGCAATTAATTGAAAAACATGTACATGTATTAAGAACTTGATGTCTGTTTTTATAACTACAATGTAGTCAATGCTGGTGTATGGTCTTTCTAAATACACTGGCAAGAACATGTTTAGTTGATAGCATGAAACAAGCCTGAAAAATTGCTAAAAATCTGCTTTAAACCCAACTGAGTAGTCATAACCTGCTCCTGCCATTTTGTTGTAATATATCAACATTGTATTTTAACTGAAAATTAAGACATGTTGAGCCCAAAATGCAAATTCTCTTCCTGAGATTAACTTGCGATGTCAGCTGTGCCATACATCATTTTCTTACCATTTTTGTACAATAAAAGAAAATGAAGAAATATATAGACAAAGAGACTCACCTTGTATCTTGTGTTCGTAAGTAATTGAAACACCAGCAACAGTAAACAAATGATAATGTAACAATCAACCTTTTACTTAATGAAATAGTGGTCAACTCCGGGTCAGCTTGTGTTTTATGTGTAAATAAACATAACCAGGTAATTAAGATGAAAATCGTCTGACAAACTGACAAAAACTGTTCCAAGACAGTGACCATTTGTAACATGTACAGTAAACATAGAGTGGAAAATAAAATACATTAGTTTAAACTTACTCATTCCACATTTCAAACCTTATATTAAACTGTTGTATGGATGAAAACCAGTGCTCGAGACAAAGTATGAAAAAAGGAGAGTCACAGGGACCTCTCCTGGTGGAAATCAAATCAATAATCTTGGAAATGGAAGTATGTATATCTGCTCCTCCTATATTGTTATATATTTCAGGTTAGTGCTGATAAAACAAAAACGAAACATTACACCATTTATTAAGAACTGACGGCTCGATCTGGCCTTAACAAAATACCAAAAATCACCAAATTTGGTAAACTGTAATGATTTTTACTGACTTACATGTAAAAATAAAAAGAATTTTTTTAGAAAATAATAAAAACTTCTGCATGCATCAATATTGTAGATAATACAATGATTATCTAGAACTGCCACGGTCCTGGCGTCAATACCCCCCACATGCCATACCCCCCACCTGCCACTTTGTCAATAGGGTATTGATATATGGGAACATGTTACTTTATGCCCGCTCTAAAATCAAGTATGACAAGAGGGCCATGATGGCCCTATATTGCTCATTTGAGTACGACTCCTTTTAACAAAGTTGTTACGGACCTGGTTAATTGACCCAAGATGACCCATATTCGAACTTGATTTAGAAATTATCAAAACAACCTTTCTGACAAGTTTCCAGGATATCTGGGCTGAAAATGTTACCTCTAGGGTGTTAACAAGGTTTTTCCATATTTGGGCTCTGTGACCTAGTTTTTGAAACCAGATGATCCATACTCAAACTTGAGCTAGAAATCATCGAAACAACCTTTCTGACAAATTTCCAGGTTATTTCAACTGAAAAAGTAGCCTCTAGATTGTTAACAAGATTTTTCTATTTTTGGGCCATGTGACCTAGGTTTTCTTCCTAGATGACCCATATTCGAACTTGTCCAAGTAATTACTGGGACAAACATCCTGACTAAGTTTCATGACAATTGAGGCAAAAATGTGACCATAAAAGTGTTAAACTAAGTGTGGATGGATGACAGACAACAGACATTGATCAATCCTTATAGCTCACCATTAGCCTACAGCTAAATTTACTAAGGGCAATAACTTCAAAATAATGCAAAAGAGAGCTATGGTACTTGGGCACTGCACTTCTCCTCAATGAGATCTATAAATCTATGAAGTTTCAAGTTGATACCTCCTATACTTTTTGAGTTACCAGTATGCCCCGGCAAATATTAAGTATGAAAAATTTTCAAAGAGCAATAATTCCAAAATTATGGAAAAAAAGAGTTACGGTTTTTTGGGGCACTCAGTGAGATCTTTCCATCTATGAAGTTTCAAGTTGATACCAACATAGTTTCTGAGTTATGCCCTAGTCAAACAAAACCGATGGCCAGTCAGATAAGCTGATTCCAGTATACCTCCTTGCAACTTTGTTGTGTCGGGGGTATAAAAAAAACATTACAATGGCTGCTTTTTGTTCTTGGAACTTTTTGAAAACATTTGGCAAGTTAATGAAAATTCACTTTCTTATTAAGAAACAACTTTTGTTTTCTTTAGAGGTAAAACCCTGACAAGTAAGAATTCTGTAAATAATAAAACTGAGGTCTCTTAGTCAGCCATTAATCAACAATGTGATTTATCGGCCCAACACTACTCATGATATGTTTAGTTCATTGTATAATAGACCCCACCCCTCCAGCAAAACATACTCAATATCAACTTCTACGTAAATATAATATACTTAGCTACACTGTGCCATCACTAACTGGTATTTTCTTCTTAAAAAGAGTTCAACTATCATACAGCTATTTATAGCTCAAGCATGCTTGTTCCATCCAAGCCATACGTCTGGCATTTTCTGTGTGTATCAAACAATAATAGCTACCAAAGGAAAGAAGAAAAATGAAAACAAATACTATCAAAATCACAACAGACACTGTACAATTGATACAGCTATGATATCCTTGAAGTAGACAACAAGTTTCAGTTTGTTTCAATTCCCTACTTATCACAGCTGGATAAAAGCCCTCCAGGTCTTCTCAAGGCTTGCCAACAATACAGCCTTTGCTAAATTTCAGCTAAATTAGATATTAAACCTTCCTACAAGTTCAGGTCAACCTGATCCAACTTTTTTTCCCACACAAGCTTATTTTCTTACCAAGTGTACTTTAAAAATCAAAATAGCAGCTCACTTAGATTTTCATCCTCTGTTTAAAGATTTACAAAAATGTTTTTTTTTTCTGTCCTTGTTTTGAGACAATCAAAGGAAGCAGGCAGTGAGCCCTAAAATAAGAGGCCATCCACTCATTTTAAGGTCCTTGGGGCAGTTGCTCTTGAGTTATATTGATAGGAAACCATATTCAATGTAGGGGCCCTTGTAAGCTTGACTCTGTGGACCAAAGAAACGAATGGTGTCATCTACTCATTAAGCCACCTACCATTCTCAAGTTATTGATCTGAAACCACTTGGTCTACCAAAAGACATGAGCAAAGCAATATTCCCCCACAGCATAAAATTATGCAGTGTATTTTGTTAAATGTACATGTTTTTTTACTATATGTTAGCAATTTAGCATTTAAAACTATTATTTTTACACCCCAAAAGCCACTTCTATAGTCAAATCAACTCCAGAGTGAAAGCATGTTTAATGACAAATCTGTCATAAAAGTGACTTCCTGTAAGATGACGACTGGTCCCCTACACCAACGTCAAGGTCACAATCCTGAAAATTCTTTTCTTGTGAAGAGCATGTTTAATCAAGGATAGAGAAAACATTATAATGTAATGCAGATTGTGCCCCTGGTTAGCTACAGGACAGCTACATGTCATTCTTAGCCAAGACGTACATGTGCTGTATTTATACATCCACTAAATAATTTTTCTAAAATTTCACCTCAAACTTGGAACATTGAATGTCTGTGGTACATACCAAGGTTACATTTACACCCTCAGTTTTTTCTTGAATATCTCTGAAACCAGTATAGATAATAGCTTGAAATATAAAGTTAAATACGGGATCTGATAACTCAGAGTTGTATTTTCAAGTAATTATGTCCCTATTTCACTTAGAAAATGTCCCAAAATTTAAACTTTTCTTGAATATTTCTGGAATCAGAATATTAACTTGAAAAAATATAATGCAACTCCATGTGTCAAGTTTGATGTCTCTGACTTGTACTTTGATGTAATTATGCCCCTTTTTCACTTAGAAAATGTTCCAAAATTACTGTTTTCTTTATGCCCTCCGCCACTTTGAGGAGAGGGGCATATAGATTTGCCCTTGTCCGCCTGTCCTGCTGTCTGTACATAGACTGGTTTTTGTCACATGTAACTCCAACTGTATAACTCCTAGAGCCATGAAACTTTCTAGGAATAGTTGACAGCATGTGAAGTAACACACCCGGGTATTTTGATGCAAATTTATTGGAGATTGGCTTAGTTATGCCCCCTGATAAAGCTAAAAATTAGCATTTTTAGACTTTAAATGCACCTGTAATTGTACAGGATTTTTTGTGACCTTACAAAAGAATGTGGGGGCATCCTTGTCCAATGTTAACTTCTGAAACCAGTGCTCATATTTATTTAAAACTTAAAATGTATACGAGTGTCACAAGCAAGTTCCACAGTGGAAGTTTTACAACTCTGATTTGCATTTGACATGCCCCTTATGCTTAGAAAGTGTCCCTGAATAGATAATTTTCTTGTATTGTTTCATGAATATTAAAGAAAAAATTTCTAACAAAGATGGAATTCATGATGGTTAGTACTGGTTTATTTGAGTATTTCTATTTACCACTCCTTTTTGTTTTGATTTGGTAAATGGGCACATATAATAATTAAAGGGGTGCTAGTGTGTACACTACACTATTTAACATGTTATTTTTTAGGTGTTTTAGGTTGTTGTGAACATGAAAACAACAAAGAAATGCTACATTTAACATTGCAACACATAAACTTCCGTAGCATCAGGTCGGATTAATGTAAAACATCCATATAACTCCTCTGAGGGCATTGAGTTAGTATGACTTTGACAGATAACAAGTTTTGATCCTTATTTGACTTATTTGACTTAAACAATAAATCATTTTCAATTACATTTTCATTTAAATCATTTCAGAATGGCTGTGCCACCTCAAAGCTTTTTTAAAAATGTGCAAACAATTAACTTTTGTGCTTTCTACCCAGACACAGGTAATGTAATGCCTACGCTATTAAGAGTGAATTCATTTAGACAAGTATCATTAAAAAAAAACAAAAAACAACACTATCAGTCATTTGCCTAAATTACATGTAATGTCATACCATATTACAATCCTATAATATCTAGGAAAAGTTTCTTCTGATGCCTCAATGCAAACCCACACATCTCTATCTATTTTCACATCAGTGGTAATTTAAGTGAAAAAAAATACCTTGTTAATTTTCAATATTTGCTAAATGGGAACAATGAAGCTGAAATTGTTTTAACAGTCGGCAGCATAACCAACACTGCACTGAAGTATTTTTACATTACACAAGAGGCTGTCCTAATAGCACACCACTAAAAATACAACACACACTTTAAATAATTTAATCTTTTTAAGTAAATAAAGAATAATCTTTTAAAAATGGCAATTCCTTTTTAATTTCCCAAAATTGTGATGAATGAACTAAATTTTGGATCCTGTCCCTAGTTTTCACTAGAAATGTGTCAAGAGAACATGTATGCACCCAGGGGGTCAGTTTCAAAGGGAAGGGTGGGGCATGGGTTGTCAAGACTTGACATGGTAATTTTGTAAATTAATTGGAAAACCCCAACCATACTTGCTAGTATATATTTCTGTAAAATTTTATGACCCTTGGTGCAATAGTGTTGGCTGAGTGTGACCCAATGTTTATGGTAGCGATTTTCACTTTATCAAGGGTCATAACTGCACCCAAGGTGCACAACTTCATTTGTTGATATATAACCCTGTAATTTTTCATGATCCTGTGTGAAACACATGGCTGAGCACATGACACAAATGTTTTAGTAGTTTTCACTAAATCAATGGCCATAATTCTGCTCACCATAAAAGGAGGGAGACAAAAACCCAGATACACAACTTCATTTGCTGATCTATATCCCTGTGGCATTTCATGACCAAAAGTCTAAAAGTGTTGGCTGAGCTTCTGACACCAACTTTTAAACAGACTTAAAGAGCAAAAATAGTGCCCACACTCCTCCCCCTCCTCCCATCAATGAGGAGACAAAAATTACTGACTGTCGTCTGTGGTCTAAAGGTTAGTGCGTCCAACTACAAATAAGAAAATTGCTGTTTGAACCCCAGTTGGGCTTATCAAGTTTGAATGGGACATTAAACCTGAGCTCACTTTAAAAATGATCTACTTCTTCATTACCAATAAGATACGAAATCAAAGATGCAGAGATGAGATCAGAGTAAAAAGCATTTTATTAACTGTACCGTATATACTCGCTTATAAGACGCATGTTTAGGAATCATATTATAAGGTTGTCAAGGGGGGGAGCGTGTTATAAGCGCATCCTTCAAGAGAAAAAAAAATCCCAACAAGAATCTGGCTCCTACAATCAAGATTTTGGCAACTGTTATGTGCTGCAAACTGTTCAGTAACTTACCAGGGCTAAACAAAAAATAACAAGGCAAACAATTACCATTCCTGTAGAAATTGATCAACGACTTTTAATTAGTATGAAAAGTATTGCTAGATGTTCTTGTTTTGGTCTAACAAAGGCTTTTTTTCTTCTTTTTAGACAGCGTCAGCGTTTCTTTCATTTCAACATCAGCCATTTTGCTAGGAGTGCTTAAGCGCATCCCAGGCCGTACCGCACCGTATTAAATTATGCTCAATCGGCGTATACTACTCGTTCTTTTTTTAACATTATTTCATGTTTTTAAATAAAAGAATTTGGCAATAAGTTAATATTTAATATTTTTTCAATTAAAACATCGCTTTAAAACTGTAAATCGCAATTATTGCTTCATGTCACACTAACAATAATGTTAAATTTTCACATTTAAAAAACTGTGAAATTTAGTAAAGGGGTCTCACTAATGAACAGACTGTTATCTCAATGATTCACAGGAGTTGATAGCTGAGACCCTTTTACTGTTAATTGTCTGGCATTGTATATTAATTATACGCCAATTAGATGCCAATTTTCAGCAATTTCTTATCGAAGAACGTAATTGTTGTATAAACACAACCAGCTTGTGATTGCCTAATTGTGTCTTCTATTGATTGGTTTGAATTTGCTGACTGACAGTTCAGTATGCATGACTACCTGCTCAGACCGCAACATGATTGGATAATATATCAATATGGGCATGTTTTATTGCTGATACTGGCAATCCAAACAAAGTTAATTGATGAATGTGATAGCGCCGTCGGTAAAAAAAAGATTTCGTGGTTGAAGTTAAAAGTGAAAGACTCGGTAAATGATATGAGAAATAGTTTACCGATCATGACTACCTGCTCAGACTGCAACATGATTGGATAATATATCGATCATGACTGGCAATCCAAACAGAGTTAATTGATGAATGTGATAGCGCCGTCGGTAAAAAAAATGATGCGGTTGAAATTAAAGTGAAAGACTCGATAAATGATACGAGAAATATTTGACTGATCATTACTTGTGCTACAATACGATTAAGGGCATTTCAGCTTGCCAAACTTTAACTGTGAAGTAGTGAAACCAATTAATTGTCATTGTTATAATTGGTAATTATGGCAATGTGATGAATTGTTAGTGCTACGGCTTGTATGATCATACCTTTAGGTAATTAAGTATTAAAAAATTATTAAAATACGGTACCGGATGTATGCAGTTGCTGTTAATAAATGGATGTCACTGTATTTGTAGGAAGTTTTTCTTGGGGTTTAAGAAATAAAATTAATTCAGACCTTGTCAAAAATTAAATAAAATATGTTAAAATTAATTTTGTTTAAATATTTTCAAAATACCAAAAACAAATACAGCAGTTGGGTTTCCAAGTGAAAGTTCAAAATTTCATGAACCCCGTGACCTCGGACGATGTGAAAATCTGACCGTGTCTTATAAGAGGGTCAATGCAAAAAGTACATATTTTCAACTCAAAGTTAGGGGTGCGTCTTATAAGCGAGAGCGTCTTATAAGCGAGTATATACGGTAACTCATTTATCATAGCTACACCTCTGAGACTGTCTTCTAAAGAGGATGCAATACACCCATCATTCAATACATTCAGTTTTGTCCGTTTTAGCAATTAAGTCAAAACATATTCAATAGAAAAAATTTATTTTTTACTTTGAAAACATCAGAGGACTCCCCCAGTGCATTTTCCTAGAACAACAAAAAATGCAATCATATGAACAAGCAATAAGGTTTCAATTGAACTAAAACAAGAAACATGGCAATGCCACAAAACCAGGTTTTCAAAAATGTTGTTCTGATTCTATACTATAGTATGAATTTTGGAATGAAGATTGCTATGAATATTCAAAAGATTATAACATGACATGAAGGAAAAGATAATATTCATGAGAATACATGATAATGAGTAGGATGTAAATTTCGGCTAACAATACTGTCTGCAAGGAGTATACTTAATAATGAGACAACAATTTCTGCACGTCATCTTGATGTGGTAAACATTTGTCTGAAGTTTCATCAAAATTCTTCAAAGGGTTGAAGAGTTACAGAGCGGACAGGATTTTCAATGTTAATGTCACTGTGACCTTGACCTTGGAGCCATCAAAATTCTTCAAAGGGTTGAAGAGTTACAGAGCGGACAGGATTTTCAATGTTAATGTCACTGTGACCTTGACCTTGGAGCCAGCCATGCGGAACATGCGTTCTGCACGTCATCTTGATGTGGTAAACATTTGTCTGAAGTTTCATCAAAATTCTTCAAAGGGTTGAAGAGTTACAGAGCGGACAGGATTTTCAATGTTAATGTCACTGTGACCTTGACCTTGGAGCCAGCCATGCGGAACATGCGTTCTGCACGTCATCTTGATGTGGTAAACATTTGTCTGAAGTTTCATCAAAATTCTTCAAAGGGTTGAAGAGTTACAGAGCGGACAGGATTTTCAATGTTAATGTCACTGTGACCTTGACCTTGGAGCCAGCCATGCGGAACATGCGTTCTGCACGTCATCTTGATGTGGTAAACATTTGTCTTAAGTTTCATCAAAATTCTTCAAAGGGTTGAAGAGTTACAGAGCGGACACAATTTCGTTTGACGCCCGCCCATCCGCCCGCCATACCCCAATCTAATAACCAGGATTTTCAAAATTGAAAACCTGGTTAAAAAGTGAACAAATAAGTTAACACAAAAATTTCTCAAGACTAAAATTTCTTTAAAAAGTTTTTCAAAGCAAGTATATATCATCTTTTTCCTAACTCAAAAAGGGTTTTAAATGACATGAAAGTTATCTTTCATTCACGAATTACAAAGGAATTTGTTTCGAGACTCTATCTTTTAAATCTTATGAGGACTGAAAATGTCAGCTTCGTACATCAACTGATACTATGAAGTTACACAAGTTTCAAATTTTCAGTTTCATGTGTCAAATTTATAGTATAAAGTAGTAACAAAAATTAATCTCTTTCAGGATGGTATGTTATACCTACACATAACTAAGCATATTTGTGAAAACCGAAAAACTAATTCATTCAATACATAGTGACAATTTTCCAGGAACTTAACAATAGAATAATAGGATTCGCTGGGCTCTACCTCTGTCATGCAGAGGTAAAGAATAATGGTGGCTGAACAATTAATCTAAAGGCGCATGTGAGGCAAGAGTCTAGTTACTGCTGCATACTAATGTGTTACGGGAGTAAGAGCACCTTCAGAAGTTAAATGAATCTATACTATTAAAAGAATAGGTTCGCCGTTTTGTCGGAGAAACAGCACAATCTCAAGCTCTTCTGTTCTATGTTGCCGAAGCACGCATACATGAGCATCTAAAGTTGATACTTCCTTTTTTTTTAAATAAGCACTTACAGGGCTCTCGCTAGGCTCAGAATTTAGGGAGAAGTCACTTCTCCCTGGGCTGAAGGTTAGGGAGAAGTGGACAGACTTCAGAGAGAAGTGGACATTGTAATGTTACTCTTTGTTTCGGACAACATGCTAATATAATAATAAATTTCCCTTTCATTTATTGATCTCTTTTTATCAATCAGTACTTAAGATCAAATAAAAACAAATCAACAGTTAATAACTTTATTTTGTATATGCAAACTTTAATGTACTCTGACTTGAGTTCATCCCTGGCTGGAAGATAGTTCACAAATTTCACAATTCCCGTACTTAGGCAAGTCAGTTGCTTTTGAAATATTTACTGGACATCCTCCCCTTCATGACAAGACTTTCAAAGAAATTCCAGAATGATATTGTTGACTTTAGTAAAGTGATGCCATATGTGACAAGTGTGTGTGAAAGTCTTCAGGACTCATTCAGAATACCCTTGGCAGCTGCCTCAAAGTGAGCTTCTCTCTCCAATGTCATGATTAAGGCTGGGTATGTTCGATACACAACTTGGACAGCATGTTCCAGACTAAGCCAACGAACTGAGTGAACTTCAGCAAACTTAAGTGTTGGCATGTTGAGCAGAATCTGGATGGCTTGTAGTCTATCAGATCTGAGTGCTGAGTTTTGAAAGTACTTAAACAGGTTTGATATTGTTCGAGAGTACCTGTCCATATCAGGGATGAGCTTTGCTGCCTGAGAGGTTGCCAAGGCAGTATGATGTGCAGCACAATGTACACCAATCAAAGCAGGGCTGTGATCCTTTAGAAGCTTGATGACACCACCTTTTCTCCCAGTCATAACACTAGCCCCATCGGTTCCTATCCCAACCATGTTTGTTATGTCCAAATCTTTCTCTTTCAATTCATTAACCATCATATTCACAATGTTTTGTGCAGATGCTGAACCTTCATTAATTTTCTTGTTTGACAGTAAACAGTACTTAAGTCCATTATCTGTAGCATACTGAGCATACATTAAAACACGTTTCACATTACCTCTGTCTGTGCTTTCATCTATAGTCAAGGCATTAACACCAGATTTCTTAATCTCACTTAATTTGTCCTCAAGCACAACACTAGCAAGTGCACTTTGCAGTTCACTGACACTTTGATTAGTTGTGTATGACACAGAGTCTGACTTGGTAAACTCAACCCCAAGATTGGTGGCAAAAGGAGATCATGTGTTTCATTTCATCCTTGGGGAGCTCACGCTTTGCGATATGATAAGCTGTCTTGAGAAGGTTGATGCCCAACTGAATTCAAATCAGCCCGGTGACGTTATCCGCCCATCATGTATGAAAACCAGTATAATCGGCAGATTCAGTGGGGGAACTAAGGGAACAGATCTTTGATGATGGCTCCATCCAAAATCATTTGATGGATGGACGATTCAATGGACCACTCCGTGAACATTTTGTCGCCTCTCCTCACGTCACTCCATCTAAACTCCTAGGAAATGTGCTAAAAACAGCAGCTTTTTCTTTTAAAATGTTGCAGGCCATGTATCCTTCAGGGCAGTTGGGGAAAAAGTCAAATTACAGAACATATTCTCAACTGTGTTTTACACTCAAACTAACTTCAAGAAAGCAGTTTACATGCTAATGGATTGTAGGAATGCATCAACTGCACATGAATAACTTGATCTTTATTGTCCCCCGTTGCATAGCGGTAGGGGGATATAGGAATGGTCTTAGTGCATCCGTCTGTCAGTGTGTCTGTCAGTGTGTGTGTGTGTGTGTGTGTGTGCATCTGGATTTCGTGTCCGCTCCTTAACTTCTAAACCCCTGAAAGGAATTTCATGAAACTTTGATCAAATGTCCATCCCATCAAGACAATATGCAAAACTTACGTTCCAACCTGGTCGGCTCAAGGTCAGGGTCACAAGTGGAGGTCGAAGGTTTGAGCGACATTGAGCAGCAAGCCAAACAAGCGATGGTACTTATGTCAAATCAGTGTAAAATTAATGTAAGTGTTATTTCCCCTGATTTTTTTAAATGAACCTAATCATGATTTAGGACATGATACAATCGTAAGTTGGGAGGGGAGGAGGAAAGAACCTATGTTTCAACCATACCGGCTCAAGGTCACGGTCAACCAATGGTGTTCAAAGGTCTTTTCCTGTCATGGATTGTACTATCACTTTAATTAATGGTGAGCCCAGTGTGGAAAATTTTTCATACATACATAAACAAATTTGTCACTTCACATTTCCTTTTCACCATCAATAACCTTTTCAACATTTGCTAATGCACCGAGGCATATTGCTGTCCTTCAGACTGCCTTGTGAAATATGCCTTTAAAGAGGGTGGCACAAAATTTTTGAAAAGTCACCAAGGTGGCACAACAATTAGTCTGTGAATCACAAAATATTAAATACATTATCTACATGTTTTATATGTCCGTGGTTCTTTACTACAGTTATAAACATGGTCAAGCCTGTTGTTGAAGTATAATACAACTGGATTTTTAAGAAACATTTCTGTGTAAAAGCATTTGAACATGTTGCAGCAGTTCACTATTCTAATTTACATGTCTATTTTGAACACATATAAGGTAGTAGATTACTCAGTTTACAAAGAAATAACATGATGTCTCTCTCTCTCACTACAAGCATGGCTTTCTAATGCAAACAGATAGATTCTCTAAGCCCGCGCTTGCGCGGGTCCCCATCTAGTCATTTTGAAAGACAGAATTCTATGGAATAGACACTTAAAACTGGGGTATACCATAGTACATTTCCCGGAGTACCTTCACATCCCTGATAAAATAGCATAGTAATCCACTTGGAGATAATAAGCACACAGACATTCGAAACACATTAGAACTTTCCAGGAAAATTCTTTGCATAACTTCTACCAAATTTATCAAAGCAGTTCTGTTCTGTCTAAGCCTACTGCAATGGTATTTGTATATGGCATCATCATGACATGGTCATGTACAGAGAATACTGAAAATTATGCCTCAGAGACCTAAAAAAGGTCAAACCTTTAGATTCAAAAGATTTACATAGTTTAATAGGAAAACATGAAAAATACTTCCTCTCCAAAACCACAAGGCCCAGGCCTCAGATATTTTACATGTGACTTGGTCTATGGCCTATTCGACAGATTATTTAATTATGCCCCTCTGAACTGAAATGACCATGCTCTGAGGTCCCAATTTTTTTTTTAATTTTATAGAGTTATATAAGAAAAAACAGTAAAACAAATTCAACCCACAGTACCTAGATTATGCTTAATTATCAAGCATGTGACATGGCACAGTGGTCATCTGTTACAGGTTTTAAACTTACATGTCCTAAAACTAACAAACAAATATGTTAAGGTGGGGGATATATATTCCACTAATTTGCTTGTTTTACATCTAATCTTCAGGTTTATACACCCACTTGTTATTAATTAAGGTAATGGTATTAAAATTATTAAAATTCTTTCATGGATTAAACACTGGGAATGTCAACCATATTCTCTATTATTGAAACTAATGAAATTATTCAAACACATTTGCGATTCACAATTATGCAGAAAATGTCAAACAAGTCATAACTGTTTAACCACTGACAAAGCATAATAACTGTATAATTGACCTGGGTAATAAAATGTAGCAGCAAGGGAAGTAACTAAGGCAAATTCTCTCTGAGAAACTGTTTGCACTTGTTTCCCTTGGTTCAAATGTCATACTGAGAGCTGATGAAAATAAATCAGTTGAAAGTAATTGAAAATAAAAGCAATAAAATGAAAAAAGATTAATAATCACAACTGCTCACAATATGATAAATGTGAAAAAGTGTTAAAAGTTTCTGCTTTTTCTAACAACATTCTTATCTACATTGAATATTAAACATATAGTAGATAAAACTGGCGAGAAACTTTTCCATTCTATTTCTATACTTCAAGAAAGTCATCAAAACTAGTTTGGAGGCACTTTAGCCATTAACTTAGCTTTCAGTGTTGGTAGTTACTTACACAGCAGTAGATTCAATTCATTCAATAGCAACAGGATCTCTACTTATCATTCATAGTCTTTCTGTTATGACCATCCAAAACCTTCTTACATCCAAAATAATAGAATTCTTACTTGGCCCCTAAGCTGGGGAACTTTTTAAGTAAAAAAATTTGTGGTACCTTGGTGACAATCTCATCAGAATATAACCCAGCCATCAAGGTATTAGTTGTTGGCCAAAGTCCTCTCAGGAAGTTAATATTGACATGTGCCTGACCACTTGACCAGAGACTCTGCCTGTGCCCTGATGTGGTAACAACACAACACAGTTCTTAATTTTAACACATTCAAGGATTTGTTCATTCAGTTTATACTTCAGTTCAACATGAGGTGCATACAGTGTTTTATATTAGAACTTGATATGGTTTCATACCCTTTCAGAACTGTCTACAATGAACCTAACTATGTACTCAACCTCAGTGAAATTCATTAACTTAAATAAAGAACACATGTACTTACTTTTGACAATATAGAAATAACTGTCATGCGGCACACAAAGAATTACGGAGGTTTCGTCACACTACCGGTTCGTCACACTTATTCATATAGTAATAAAAAAGAGGTTTCGTCACACTGATATTATAGAATAATTCACACCTATTGCATATTGAATGCAATGGTGATTTAGCGAAATTCGTTGGGATTCTCACCAAGTACAGCGAGTTGTCAGATCTGGGTCCACTATGTTTTATGTTCTATGTTTTATGTGTTTCTTTTTATGTTTTATTGCAATGTGCTATGATAAAAAAATCTCACAGAAGTGTTGTCTGATCTGGGTCTGCTTTGTTTAATGTACTATGTTTTATATTTTCTTTTTGGGTCTACTACTGTAAATGTAACGTTTGATGTACTATGTTTTATATTTCTTCTGTCACTGTCACGTTCGTTTTTTTTTTGTCTTATAACAATGTGCTATGCTATGGTTTTATATGCTATATATGTTGAAGGTGTGAAATAAAAAAATAACAAAACTCCCTTTTTACGTTTTCATTTATTGCAGAATGTAGGGGAGATTGGACACTACATGAATAAACTTCATGTCTGGAAAGATATTAGCTGCAGACCTTTAAGACAGAAATGGTCTGGAAGTCTCAGTAGGGCTATAGCCCATAATGTTGAATGTAAGTGACACATAGTCAGATGGTAGTGAATATTTTTGCCAAATATCATCAATATCCATCAAGGAATGACAAAGTTATTGAGCGGACACGAAATCCGGACGGACAGACAGACGGACGGTTCGACTAATATATGCCCACCTTCCACCTAAAAATAATAAGATTTGTATTTAAGTAGAGTAAATGTATTCTTCATTTTTCAATGCAAACACATAACAAACATTATAATTATACTTCATTCATTTTAATTCATTTAATCTATTTTCAATGCAAGCACATCACAAACATTATAATTATACTAATATCTTATTCTTTACAACAATCATTGTTACAAACTTACAAATTAAAAGAAATCGATTATTTAATTACACCCCAAATAATTGGTTGTTTGCCAACACCTAATCACTATTATATATACACTTTATAAATTAAGTGTGACGAAACCTCAACCTGTTTTGTGCAGAAAAATAAGTGTGACGAACCAGTATTGTGACGAAACCTCCGACACCCGCACACAAACATAATGTAGCATTATAATTATTACCTGTTATGACAATATAAATTAAAGCAGTTATTTTTTGTCTCTTTATTATTTAATATACAGTTACATTGCTTTTTGCACCTAAATGCTGAGCTCTATATATAGACAAAACTGATGTTCCCGCCTTTTTATGGTCGAACAAACTCCACATGGAAAATCCTGTGCTAAATATAACACACCTATGGCTATTTTTACCTGTAGTTACCTGTGCCTTGCTTGAACGAACATAGCTACCTGAAACTTGTTCTACCAGTTTTACCAAGGTATTGACTAAGTCTTGGGTTATTAATAGACCTGTCTCTCAAGCATGACAATGATCCATACATGAACTAGAAGAAGTGTGTTTGGTCGACCTCACCCTTGTGTTTAATAGGGGACATTTTCACCCCTAAAAAGTGACTTAAATTTGGATCTAGCTCCCTAAAAGGGGTAGAGGAAACAATATGGAGCAACAGTACAATCCAGACACAGCAAGAATTTACCATTTTCGATATATGCGTGAATACAGAGCAGTTTGTGTATTGTGGGCTGTGTTGACAATTATATGGGCAACTTTCAATGTTGTTGTTTTCATTCAACCTCAGTGGATTGGTGATTCTCCAGAAAGCATCGGCTATGGACACCAAGGGGTCTACAAATACTGTTACCCCAACAATGTAGAATTACGATATGACTGCAGTGGCAGTTTCACAGATTTCAACACAATACTACATGACGCTTACAAAGCAGCAACATTTTTCGTCGGTGTCTCTGCTTTAATGATGCTTATTGCAGTGGCTGCTTTACTGTTATTCTTCTGTTTTAAGAAAACCGCAGTCTTCATCCTTGTGGGAATTTTAGAACTATTGACTGGTGAGTTTCTTTCTGTTTTGGCATAACATCTTTTGCTGTTTTTAAACCATACTATGTACCTTTATCCCTGTTCAAGACCTACTTTGGTGCAGCATCAGAATATATACATTCTGGTCTGATAAATTACCATATTCCGGAATGATATTTACGGTTAAGTTGTGTTTATAATTCACCCAACCCAATTGTGTAAATAAACCATACACCTTTCACAAAATACATTTTTGGTATGGGATGATGCAAATAACAGAGAAGGATGCAAATCATACAGTGTGAGAATTCTGGACACCATATGTCAAGAAAGATCTATGGTACTTCATGAATCATTGATCTGTTGAGTTCTGTTGTCCCTGTGGCAGTAACAACCCCATGGCCCCAACACATCTGGTTAGCTCAGCCCCCATATCATGCCAATATGGCTCATACCATCAGACTTTAAAAGACTTCCATCAGGCCTGCGGTCTTAAAAGCTTCCCAAATGTAAAGGGACAGCATACAATATTACTCTGCTCCATCATGATTATCTTTGAAAATGTGTACCAGAGAAATGGAAATCATTACAACAAGCTACCATGACATTTACGACAGACCTCATTTTCACACAGCCCCCTTGTATGTAATCTAAATACTATCAAGTCAACAAGTAAACCAGTCCTTATCATCATTCATGCAGCAACACACAGTCAGGTTTGTCCATCAGCAGCTCAACTTTGAATGTTGCAACAACAAAGTTAAAAAATATCATTTCAAGCAGAATGCTGCAATAACATCTAAACTTGCAACAATATATCGAAACTTGCAATAACATTGAACTTCAATAGGTGACACAGTCTCAGCAACATATACACATTCTGGGGGTATATGGCAATGCCACTGCAGTTTAATGCAGCCAAACAAAAACACAAAACAAATGAATGGAGTTTTATGGCCTGTCGCCAACTATGGTCATTTTGGGTGCAAATAATATTGTAAAACAGAAGTGTTTCTAGAATTACTGTTACTTAATGAAAATGGGTCTGAAATCTTACCGAAACTGTCTCATACCATTTTAGCTGCATTTGTCACATCCTTTTTCTGAAAAAGAAAGAAAGACTTTAAATAAGATCAGTTAAAATTAAAATTAATAAATTCTTCAATTCAGTGCAGTCTAGCAGAAAATGAAAATACTTGCTACTTAAAACCTTCACCCTGCTTTCAACAAGTGTTGACCTTTATGACCAATGCAGACCATGGTCAGCCAGGAAATCTGTGCAGTCTGTTCATTGTTATCACATTTTATTTTTTAGGTTGGTAGTTTTTTTGTAATTACTCCAATAATGATGATTAAATGAAAGTAATGCATTCAATTCAAATCTAAATCTTTATATACCAGAATAGGTATTTTCTTGTTTCATGTTCAACACTCAGTATTTATGACAGAAAATTGAATTATATGTACCAGTAATAAGGAGAGGTGGTGAAACCATAGGCACTTGGTTTCAACTCAGTTGCCGTTATATTGATTATCTGCCATATTACTGATTACCCCCGTTTACTGAAAATCATCAATATAACCGCAAAAGTTGAAACCAAGTGCCTATGGGTGAAACACTGAGCTCTTGGATGTTGAACCCTTAACCTGCTGATTTTTTGTATTTGATTTGCCCAGCTTTGAATCTTGAACAGTCCATTTAAAGTAAAAGGGATTTCAATATCAAAATACAAAAATTGAGCTACCAACAGTATAGAGCCTGGTCAGACTGCACGGATGTGCAGGCTGGCCTGGCTCTATACTGGTGGCAAAGGCTAATCACTTTCGGTTCCTGCAGGTTAAGGGTGAACAAAAGTGGTAGTTTTAAAACAAATCAAATGCAGAATGATCTGCTGCCTTTACAAGGTGGTGATTATTTATTGTTCTTGTTCACCTGTATGTTTACATCACTTGAAAGATATTTTATGTATGAATAAGTCTTTGCAGCTAACAGTAAAATTACTGAATTGCTTCACAATAAAACCATTTTGTGAGCATTTAGTGAAGTATCATGTTACATATACTTACATCTTTTCCTGCATTTTCACGATAAAGAAAGCTGATGTGTTGCTTAACAAATTTCTGAATTGATTTAACAATATTCCAAACCAATTCTGAAGTACAGCATTTCTATACTTCATAATGTCTTCATAAAACTTGAATGTTACTAACAGTTACCTATCTATACTTTGAAACAGTAAAATGCTCCAAGTACACCTTGCTACACTGCATGTATTTTCTGAAGAGTTACTAACTGGTAAAAACATTTTGTAAGATACTGTCAACTTTAATTTTTGTTTTCTAATTTCAGTCAATTAAATTTTTTAGAAAGCTTTTTACTTTGCACAAGGTTGATCTGTACCAGTGACATTTAATCACCAATACAAAAGAAAAGAAATAATATTACATGTTAATTGCATTGCATCAATAAAGGGTCACAGTTCATTTCAGTCAAATAATTATACTCTGTAACACCACATTGCATGCTTAAAATTGCTGGAATATTTTTTTCTCCAAATTGCTCAAAGCAGTCATCCATGATCCTCAAACAAATCCCTTTCAGAAGGGTATTTTCAATATTTGTTCCTACTTTGTTTTGCTCTGGTGCACTTTACTTAAACCAGCTTCGTATATTAATCGAAGTTTAATAATTATTAAGTAGTAAAGCCACAGTATCGTTGTAACACATATTAATATTTCACCTTTTTAGTGTGCAAAACTGTTACATCTTAATGGTTCAAATGTTACGATAAAACACCTTAGGATATTCAATTACAATACCTCAAATTATTTGTAATGATTATTTAACTAAACTGTTTTACAAAATCTGATAAACAAGAATACCTTATCTAGAATATTTAACACTCAATTACACATTGCAAAAAAAAAGTAGCACATCAGAATTTATTTTGAATGGAAATCTGTCCACCACGTTAGATTTAGAAAATTTTCTTTCAAAATTAGCGTCTTAAATAACTTGAAGAGATTTATATAAAGTTAAGTTTCTGTTAACTTCAATAAAAAGAGGTTTGTTCCCCAAAAAACGCAACACAACTGCGGTGTCCAAAATCATATATTTTAATGAGGACCATTCTGTTTCTAACAAAGACAGAACATTGTATTCACAAACTAATTACAGGACTGTTTGAAAAGACTTTCAATTTTTAACATGCATACTCTTTGTATCTTTTTACAGCTGAAAATAACAGTTCAACTGTACCTGGATCACATTTGTTCTGATTTGAAGTTAAATTGAATACCCAAGAAATAAAGTTAGTAGAATTGGAACAACCTGATGAAAATGCAAGGTTCATGGACACGGGGAAAACAATGTTTTTTTTACATTTCACACCGATTACATTTTTGACTAAAAGATTGGGAATAAGAAACATTCTTCTCCTTTCTCATTTCAGCAATATTTATGTTCCTTGCCTGTGTGATATACCCGAGTGGCTGGAACAATGACGAGCTGAAGAAAATATGTGGAGAGAGCTCCGGCAGTTATCGTATGGGAGACTGCAACATTCGCTGGGCCTACATCCTGGCCATCCTCGGCATTTTCGATGCTGCCATTCTTGCAGTCCTAGCCTTCTTCCTGGCATCTAAACGAGCAAAGATTGAAATGTACACTTCCTCTGGTGCTGTGACCAAGTGTAAGTTATTACTTTCTTTGTTTTAATTGAATTTGTCCACTTCTTTCATGTAGGGTTTAAGGTTATTCAGATGTTATCACTAAACCTGTCACTAACATACAATGCTACAGGCAAGGGTTCTTGTCATGTTAGCTAATTGGCTTTCATATTAATTTTAATTTTCACAAATTTATATCAGCACAACAGCAATGAAAGCTTAATTTACATGTATAAGACATTAGCGTGGTCTGACAGTTTTCACTGACAGACACCTAAAAGTTGACACTAGGTGTATCATCAAATCTTGATGATATTGCCCCCTGGTATTTATACTACACACCTACTTTGTACAAAATCTAATCAAGCATTCAAGACAAAATCTTCGTGTAGGCATCAAGGATACTGCCAAATTATTTTTTCATTGGTAGGATTGACTGAAATGTTGATTTTTTTAAATTACATATAACATTCATTTACCCATCAAAAATAAAATGGGATTTAGTGCATCTGTGTAAAAAAGACAATAGCAGTTTACCTTAGTAATCTTTTTTGCATTTTTTGCACTTTTTACTTTTTGTGGGAATTCCTACCCACCAATAAAGTTATGAAGTTACACTGCTATTGCAAAGAAGAAAAAAAAAATGAAATCTTCCGTCTTAATGGGGGACATTCTTTTCTCCCATTTAACAGAAACCATATTACAGGTATAAGCTTGAATGAGGAACACTTAAGAAAAAAAAGAAAATACTTTTAAAGTACAATATGGTTGGCTCTAATCATGCTCATCCGTGGTTACTGATAAAACGGGGCAGGGGAAGTAACACAGTTGAGTTTGTATAAGGGACAGTATGAGGGCTGTAGATGAGATAAAAAATTAAAGTGCTAGATGATCTTTAGACAAAATTTATACAGAAATAAAAGATTTTCCTGAGTTTATGCTACAAAAAAGTATGCTCTTTTTGAATACCGGTAATGTTTATAAAACATAGGCTTTACAAAAGACTTGAATAATTCTCAAACAATTATATTCGAAACCGTGAAGAAACATGCTATATTAAATAAGGTTTTGTTCAGTTTCAGAGATTAAAAATCTTATTTCATTCGTTAAATGATATTCATCAGCAATGAGTTTCATTTACAGCAGTTCTTTCCCCTGTGCACAGTTAAAAAAAACTATAGGACAATATCAAACATACCGAGTTATAGTTATTTACTTGTAAAAATCAGTACCTCATTAATCACTGATATCATAGTTATTGGTTTTGTCTTTTTGTGAGGAAACATTTAGAAAATAATACTACAATTGCTTTTATAAATATTATTTTGCAATATTTCAATATTATATTAATCTCGTTTCAGCTGAACTGAACGGCCTCGGTGTTGAAACTATGTCAAAAAGGTCAGTTCCAATCCAGCCTATGTTGGCCGTTCCCTCAGTCCAGCATGAAGCACGTGAGAGCTACTCTGATTATTCCCAAGTTCAGAAGCGTCCCGGTTCCAACCAAAACTTCAACCTCTAAGAAGACTTGAAAGGCGACTGTCTTTAATGCTTTTTATACATCTAAAAAACTTTTTACACCTGTATTTCACATTTATTAGAGAAAAATGTTCAAGTATATATTTCTTAGTCTACTATATGGCCAGTTCAGAGTTCAGTTTTGAGCACAAGACTTGTGTGTGTTAGATGGATGCAGCTAGTTGTCATTGGCAACAATGTGACTAAGAAATAAATACGTAAAAAACTCTAGTTCGTGTACATGAAACACTTGAAAAGAAACTGATTTCTTCAAATACTTTAAACTACATGGGTATGTAAAGTATTTTAAGCATTTGACATCATCAGTTTTTTTATGTTGTTTTTTCGCCTCATTATTTAGTGATATTAAAATCATAGCAAATACTCATACGAAAATGTCTCTTTCCTTTAAAACATCAGCTCCATGAAGTTTTGCATCTTCTCTTTTAAATGATCTTTCAAAAAATCAAAAGAAGAAAGTGAAAAACAAATTTGACAAATGCTAATTTTTACTTATCTTGATACAAAATGCTTTGACAAGAGTTTTTGTATAGAATAGTTCTATATGTATTCTTTATATAAAATCATACATTACTACGTGTTCATGTCTAGTTTTACATGCTTAATTTTATAAAAAAAACAAAAACGAAAAATTGCACAATCTGGTTGGTCTTGACAAAATAAAATGAAACATCTGCAATAAATATGCTTGAAAAATTAAAATGTACATAGAGCATTTTTTAGGAAAACGTGCAAGTGTAACATTTTTCTAGCTTTGAATTATGTAACCATTTTCCAGCATTTCATGTTAGCAAAGAGATATAAGCATTACTGCCTAAGACCATTCTGACATATTCAAACTACGATACTGTGATGGATGAAATATAGTGCTTAATTAACGTGTTCAGTTCAAGTGCTGTTAGCATCGACTATAAATGTTGTTGTAAGTACAATCTGATATAGAAAGTGGAACAGGTAAAACAAACATGCTGAATCTAAGCAAATGGAAAATGAATATTGTTGTCATGCATGCTTTTCTAAGAAACAACCATGACTCAGTTTTACAATACCGAAATGAACATGTAATTATTTTTCTGAAACTGGTACTTACAAGTCAGCACTATGTCAGAAAACTTTGATGCCACGTATTAATACCTATATAGTCTGTAAAGGGACAATATTTTTAGTAATGTCAAGAAGATACAGAACACTTTTGAGCAAGTATCTGTTTTTTTTAAGTGTTTGTTGCTTAGACGACTGTGTTTTCTCTATAAGATTTTTTTTTGTAAATATAGATAAAGAGTTGTACTGGCATATAGTATATACATGAGCTTTTTTGTATATAGTCTACCATACACATCATGTACAATAAACAAAAAAAAAATAAAAAATTTTTAGGCCTTCCGTATCTTTGTCTCAGTTTAATAAAACCATTGCTAATAATTGTCCACCACTGGGTTATTTAGTGATTTCCTTTAGTAAAGCCTTTGTTACTGTGATGAAGCTTTTCTACTAGTAAATCTTTTCCAAAAGTTAGATTAGGACTTTGGCATTAGCAATAGCCTTTTCCTTTTTTTACTTAATTGGTATTTTGGATAATTAGCATTCATTGGGTAAATTAGTGTACTTATAAAAAGTTTCAATCTGCCCTATATTTTGGTTGCTCAATTTTTGTAAACGTCAGTTCTTGTATTATAAGGTTCAGATTTTCAAAAAGAATTCAATGAATTTATAGTAGTCATTCCTTGTTCTGTTTCAACTTATTTTTATAACATGCATTTACACAAATGAACAAGAAAAACACCGTATTACATCTTTGAGGAAAAGAATATTTAACGAAATCTGTTACAACTGGTTACTGATTTAAATCTTTATATTGTTATATCAAAATATTTATTTTCATAGAAATTTTACATGTAGAGTTTGTCTTTTGAAATAAACTATTTAGGCCTTTGATTGTTTTATTCCTTCATCTCATAGCCCAGTCTTCTATTCACATAAAACCAGTGAGATTTACTTGCCCAACATTCAAGAACGCCTGTATGTTTTGTATGACCTGTATGTTTTGTATGACCTGTATGTTTTTTATGATTTGCATTGTGCAATTAATATTTCTCTGACACTTAAAAGCGACTGACTCACAGAATTTATCTGAAAACAAGAACTATCACTGAGAGGACAATTCCCCAAAAGTGGTGCTTTGGCCTTTGAGCTGAGGACCAGACATTCAGCGGTCAAGGTCAAAGATGTATAGGTAAATGGGAAGGTCTTGAAAGGTCTTGTGTTTAAGTATGAAGTAAATCCACTTACTAATATGGAAGTTATGGCCAATGTTAGTTTTTGGACAACTGGATCTTCAAGGTGGTGGTCATTCAGGGGTCAAGGTCAAATAAACATAAATCAGTGGGAGGGTCTTGTCCAAAGGGGTATTTTGTCCAAGTATGAAGTAAATCCACATATTAATAAGGAAGTTATGACCAATGTTAAAGTTTTTGGACAACTGGATCTTCAAGGTGAAGGTCATTCAGGGGTCAAGGTTAAACAGTTGGAATGTCTTGTCCAAAGGGGTGTTGTGTCCAAGTATGAAGTAAATCCACTTACTAATAAGGAAGTTATGGTCAATGTTAAAGTTTTCGGACGGACTGACAGACTGACAGTTCAAAAACTATATGCCTCCCTTTTGGGGCTACAAATTTTTCTTTAAAATTTAAGTTGATATAAGTTAACATTCTTTTTTTTATATCTGTGAGTCAGCTGCTTTAAGCACTAGTTATGAGCTCAAAAACTGACACTATGCACTATGAGCTTCAGAACCGAAACTTAATAATCTAGGTAAGAGCATGACAACTGGTAATTTATGCACTAGTTATGGGTTTGACAACTGACACTTTATGTACTATTTATAAGCTTGAAGACATACACTTTATAAACAGTAAACTAATTAAGAGATTGACAAAGTTCTGGCATTTTATCCACTAGTTGTGAGCTTAACAACCAACTAAATTTGTCAGCCCTTTCAGTAACTTCTTCCATGGCATTTGTAAGTCATTAACTTACGTATGAAATATTTGCAACCTGACCTCTTTTTGGGCTACTTTTGTCTGTAAAACTAGAAGTAAGTCAGTGTTCAGACGGCTCAGAAAAAAGTAAGCCTGACAGAAACTACATGTAGTAACAGTTCTTGTGCCCAAGATTTTTTCTCTGGATAACTCATAAATTTGGTTGGCCTGAAATATTTGAAACAAGACCAGTGCCTCTTACACAAAATTATTTTTTGTTTAATTTTCACGAGTCAAAACACACTGTTTACCAAATCATTGTTTCTGAGAACTTGGTGAGAAACAGCCAACATTTTATAAATTTGTAATTGGTGTGGATATGTGGCACCACTTGATCCAAAAGCTCTTCCAAGGTGTTTTGTTTTGTAGAGTGGAACACTCATGGGCTGAGCCCTGCTAAAACAATAAACACAATTTCCAATCTTGACTACATTTGAAAATTTAGTGTCTTGACCTACTGCCATTAAACAAAAGGAAATGGAAGCTGTGAAATCTACAACCCTGTATATTCTATCAGGAGGTTAATTCAAACCTTTTGGATGGTTTTTATTCATGAAATTATTGAAATTCAGAAAATTTTAAAACACATTGCTCACCTGAGTACCACTGTCCTAACTGAAAGTGAAAGCGTAATAGTCAATTATAATCTGACATAAAGAGAAAAGATTTATTTAATCTGGCAACCTATTTTTTCCATTTGATGACAATAAGTTTCCATCTTGAACCACCATGACTCAGTTCCAACCCCAGTTTCAAATTTGTCTACTCTTATAAAACAAACGAGAGGGCCATGGTACCCTATATCAACCAACTGAGATATCTCACACTCATAATATAAAAACAGGCCAGACTCTCTTTTTTTTCAAACCAACATAACTTGAATCGATATAATTAAAGTCCATCAAAGGCAAATTCCTCTGAAACAACTTTGAACTTTGGCCAGGGAGTAGATTTTGTAAGTCATATTGTGAGAACTTGCCCAACCGTTGTCTGCCAAGCATTTTTTTTTATACCAACAAGGCTTGAAAGAATGAGATAAAGGCTACCCTACCACAGGCACATCACACATCTCTCTGAAATTATTTTGACATTGGGCCAATAGCTTCTGAGGAGATTTTCAAAGTTTTCCATATACACTGAAACTTGCTCTGCCTCATCAACCAAGTTTTTTTTTTACAAACCAACATTACTCAGAAATTTTACAAAGAACCAGCTAAGAATCATTTTTGTGAAATTTTTAATTGGGCCAGCAGTTTCTGTTTAGAAAATTTTCATATGTTTCATAAAGTGAAAACAGGCCACACCCTCAGTTGGCTATGTTTTTCAAGGACCAACATGGAATGGAGAAATTTGATTTAGGGCCACATAAGAAATATCTCTGTAAAGTTATTTTAAAATCACACCACATAAGAAACACATCTGTGAAATCATTTTGAAACTGAACAGATGGTTTCTGAGGAGAAGATTTCCAAAGTGTTTTATTTTGATTGCCAAGGTAACTATGGTTCTAAATGTAATCATTTAATTTTAAGGAATTTGAAAGAGTACTCACTTAGGAACATACTTCAAAGAAGCTCATTTGAAATTGGCTCTTTGATTTAAGAGATGAAGTTGTTACCAGAAAAACGCTGACAATGGATGATGAAGGGATAACAACTGATGACAGTTACCAAACACTACAGCTCACCCTTGAACAAATTTCATGAAAATTTGGACAGAATGTTATCTCTATTGTTCATTAGGTTTTCCATTGGTCTTAGCTAGTGAGCTGGTTTGTAACTCTACATAACCAAGTTTCAAACTTATCCTAGAGAATCTGAGACCATCAAAACAAAAAATATATAATCAAGTTTCCAGAAAACTCAAAAATGTGACCTCAAAAGTGTTCACAAGGTTTCAAACTGATTTTAGCTGGTTACCTATTTTCAAATTCATGAAACCCAGTTTCAAACATGTCCAAAACAAGAGATTACCAGAACAAATATTCTGAGCAAGTTATATAAAGATTGTATAAAAAATGGTCTCTTTTATACATGTACAGTCATCTTGAGCATGTGGACTGTGACCTAGTTTTTGACCAAATATGAAACAGTTTTAGATTCACCTTAAAAGATCATCAGGACAAAATTCTGCATGAAATCTTATAAAGATTTATCATGAAGTAGTTACTGTGTTAGGGGATCAGCACATCGTAAATTTTTTAACTCTCTAGAATTAGAGGTATGCACAGTTTAGATGATTTCCTGGACTTTTTAATTTAGACAATTACCAAACTGTAGGACCCAGACAATTCAGGACATATGGCAAGTTTGATATTTATAAAATTGTAGCAAAAAATGACAGGTTGAAACAATTTATGTTAAATTGTTAATTACAACAATTATCAACTGTTGAATTTCAAACAGACAATTACAACATGATGTTCTCATTTTCATAACCCATAAAGTACAATGTTATAATTAAAGTTATATATTCAAATCTTAAATGTTTTGCCAGGTAGAAAAAGGAGGTCATTCTTCAATGCTAAAGACCCAAAATATCACAGACTGGTTTCCTGAAATCCCATACCAAGTAGATGAGATCTCACAGTCTTGTTTCCATTACATCTCAAATATCTCCTTCACTACATGATGAAAAAGTATTTTTCTACAAAACGGTACATTACTTATTAAAACTCGACAAAAATGCAAATGCAGTTTAATGCAAAGAAGGAACCTATAAGGTAAGGCATGCATGAAATGTGTCGGTATACTATAATGGCGTACAATCTGACTGAAGTTCACCATCTCCCTACGGTTAGATCTGAAGACGACACATTTATTTCTATCTTCTCGATAACCTGGAATTTCCACTATTGTTATTTATATCCCAGCCAATGACACTGTAGCTTATGACGTGCCTCAATAGCTTACACGACGTGATAAGACAGCATGTAAACTTATCTAGCATAACAATGTTTGTTATCGGAAACGGAAAATGCTTAGATATTTTGAAAAAAATAATATCCTGCACAAACATTAATTTCATTATTTTGGAAGATCTTGACAAATAAATTTACCTGAGTTCAGTGACAGTTTATTTTGGCAGATAATTGTTTGGGACCCCAGCTATATAAATAGATTTTCACAAGTTGAGCATTTACTTCCATGAGGGTGGAAGCGTTGCTCTGATTGCCTGATGGATAGGTCACGAGAAGGTGACCTTCTATTGGTGACGTTCAGATCCTAATATCATAGCGATGTTTAGGATATGATTTTAATCAGATTGTAATTGTGTACTGAGTTATTTGAAATCAGAATTTCTACAACACACAAAAAGAATGTAGGATGAAGCGTACTACTGCACAAGTGTACCGAGACTAAGCATACCACTTTGGACTAAGTGTATCACATATGAAATATATAGTGAAAAAATTTAGAATTTGTCAAAAGTTAATTTAGTGAGCAAATACATATACAAATGTTTTTCAATATGATTACAGACAGGGTTTTGCTTGAATTTAATATACAAAAACTACTTTGATTAGTTGTAAATATGAGAGACAGGCATTTAACTAAAAATAAATAATTAAATAATGTTTACTTTTTAACCCTTACCAGAAAATGTGCATGAATACCCAGGCACGGATTTATCGGGGTGGGGGGGGGGGGGGGGGACCATTGGTGCAAAAAAATAAAAGGGCTCATTCTTAAAGACTCTAAAACATTTTTTCAGCTCTTTTCACCTCATAACAGAAACACAATCAACCTTTCAATTTGGAACGGCCATGCAATATTGCGTAACAACTGATGACGAGTTCGCAACTTTATAGCCGTGTATATTATACAATGTACCATATATCTGGTGGCTTGGATTATCCGAGAGTTCTCAAGAGTGATCATGATGTATAGTTTTCAAGCGTCTATTAACTTTTACATATTTGATAAAGTTGTTAAATGAGCGTCTGCTGACCATGATCAGTTGCCTGATGATATTGTGATATTGTGATGACATTGTTATTTGTTATGCCAATTAATTTATTGATATATTATCTGTTTCAGATGACTTTATAAATAGAAAATAAAAAAAAGTTAAAACTTGTCATACCGTATTTTGTTTTTAGCTTTAGTTGAACATTTCAAAGAATACCAGTATATTTCTTTTAAATTCTCAGACAAATTTCTTTATATTTTTATGCCTAAAATGCACCAAAATGAGCCAATTACTCCAACTTTTAGAAAATTTTCTTGCGGGAGGCCTTCCGTACCTTCCCCCCAAGCCCCCCCAGTTAGAATTTTCTGGATCGGGCCCTGATACCATTAAATTTTGTACATTGATAAATAATTACTTATTTTACAGATTGTTTTTAGGAGTTAGGCAGTGTAGTAACCTGGCCTATGAGGTCAATTTGGGACACCCATCCAAGCACTAACCATGGATAACGTTGCTTAACTTTGCAAACGTTCCAGACACTCCAACCATGTCGCTAAAGAGCTAGCCCAACAGCGAGGCTGTTGGAAATGCCTTATATACCCGGTGTCCACTACACTCCTCCCCTCTTTAACCTTTAGGAGCTGGGCATCTACTGTACAGTTTCCTACAGAGACCCCAATCCACTCCAACTGTGCAAGGGACTCAATTCCCACTGCACTCCCAGTGCACACAGGCACTAACCAAGGTAAAGAGCCGGCGAAGATTCGTAGAATTACCGCTGCCACCAATGTAGTAACCTGGCCTATGAGGTCAATTTGGGACACCCATCCAAGCACTAACCATGGATAACGTTGCTTAACTTTGCAAACGTTCCAGACACTCCAACCATGTCGCTAAAGAGCTAGCCCAACAGCGAGGCTGTTGGAAATGCCTTATATACCCGGTGTCCACTACAGCAGTAATTATTAATGCCAGGCCGATTATTCAAACAATCAATTTACAGTAATCAAGTCTAAAAAAGTGTTCACCTTTCACTCATGTAAGACTGTTGACACATTGCTCAAATAATATTTTCATACATGGTACGTCTCGTCCTGATATGGTAGGCTTATGCAGTGGTACGCTTCGACCAGCACCGCATAAAAATATATCACACTGAAACAGAAGTAAAGTAATATTACCTGCATGATAAACATGAAGATAAACTTTTAAGTTTTATAAAAGCAAAACAGTAAAAATGTTAAATTTCACAAATAAAGAAAATATAACCACCTTTTTTCAATCGCGAAAACAAATAACATACAATCCGGAAACACAAATTTCCCGCAAAACCGAATGTATCCGAGTTTATGAACGATATTGTGCGACATGAAAATCTTTATTTGTCTCCAGGTTTTCACCCCAGATTTACTTCCCTTCCTGAAACAGAAGCAGTTACCCAGACAAATTTATCAAGGCTGGGAATGGACCAGATTATATTCTTTAATTTCATACTTATTATGTATTGATAGCTTGATAGTAATAACCGTTAAATTTCAACAGGACTGGATGTATAAATGAAATACGGGCGATCTCGACGATGGGAAAAAACAGACTATATTTTGGGATGATACATATCTCTTTCTGGGACGATACAGACCATATTCCATGTTGAAAAAATACATTTTATTCCACATTTATTATCTATTTAACCTTCTTATTATGTATAATATACAATACATTGAATGACAACCTTTGAACATGTCAGTAAGAAATTGTGTAAAATTTGACAAGGGTATAAACCCAGACAACACATACTTTAGTGTTAAATGTGTATTTGGTAGCAATATCGTCTCTGAAATACAGAAAGGAATTTCGAATCACTCACATATTTGCTTCCACTGAAGACAGTCACAACATTTTCTTTATTTTCCTTTTTTTATTTTCATTTTCTTCATTTTTGTATATATGTCTGTCAGAATGCCAAAATAGAATAAAGCCTGGCAATTGGAACAAAAATTACTACTCAATAAAGTTATAACCACGATTTGTCTTTACATGTCTAAAAGGTTTGTACTTTGTCGGATTTTAAAAAAGAGATTAATGACCAGTGATTGTTATTGCCCATAATATCAAGTAATATCAGGGTTTTTAAACAAAAAAAATGTTTTAACTCTTTGCGAGTGTTTTATGTTGTGATTTCTGGAAAAAAATCAGTGACCTCATTTCCTTTCTAAAACATCACCTTAACGCGTTTTTAAACGTGCAGTGTTACGGTACTCTCTTTTAACAGTCCCAATACTTCACGAGGAATAAAAAGACCTTACTTTATCTCACTGAATAATATATGTATGTAATTTCAACGGCAATCAATCTCTTATTTTATCATATAAACGCAAAAAACGATTTGTATTGTGATATATTCGCAGTCTTAATTTTTCAAATCTCAGTCTTACCTATAACGATTTTTATATTCCTAATTGAACATGTTTTTTCATAAAATTTCTTGAATTATTTTAATTTGCACAAACTTATCATTTTGAAGTCTATTATTGTGAGTGCTTTGTCTATTAATTTCTATTGTCCTAAATGTAAAGTTTAAATCTGTTCAATTGAGGGTAAAATTGAAAGGAATTTTAACGAGAAATGATTACCCACAAATTCGTGAAATAATTTTCATTTTTACATGCTTTCCTGGAAAATGATCCGTATCGTTAAAAAAATGTAGTCCTTGTCGTCTCAGTGGTCTGTTTTGTCCATCATTTCCAACCTATTATTCATTTTGTCAATGAATGTTGGTGATACAGGCAACCGATACAGACGATAGACTTGTTGAACACAATCTTTGAAAATAATTATCTAATTTCATTTACGAAAAAAAAATGAATTGGTTTGAAAAGTATGTTCCAAAAAAAAGCGAAAGTGTCCTTAGCCGCGTTAAACGAATACAAGATTTTTTATTGTATCATCAAATTAAAGACCAATCTCGCAAAATTTCGCAGAGGGTAGGAAATATCTCGCTAAATCTTGTTTGAAGTATCTCAAAAATTAAAAAGAAGTGTGTGTTTAAGACTGATGAAAATTAATTATATCAGTAGAGATTGTTTCTACAAATCTATACATTACTTATCAAAATCAGACGAGAAAAGAAAAGGTTTTATGCAAATACAATCCCTGTATGGCGAGGACTGTATGAACATTGTCATTATATTTTCATACTGGTCAACTTTAAATCTGAATTTCTTAAGTTTCTGCATAATCTTCAAGATTTTTAGGCAAACACACGTTTTTTTCCTTTTTTTCATACAGAAAAGATCATTTAATGACAGTTTGATAATTTCTGTTAAGGGTTTCACTGTTTATTTGGCATTTTAGAAAGATATGTTGACTTGCCGCATGTGAAAACAATGTACTCAACGGGCTCACCTAACATGTTATATTTAGATTTTTCTTCAAATCCTTCAATCCATTTAAAACTCTGTGAAATCGATTAATATTTTAATAACAGACGAAGAACACGTTAGTGCCACAAAAAATGTAGGACGATAAGCTAATAAGCCCAAATAAACATCAAGCTCAGACATGATATTGCCAGAATTCTGAATCATCGGACACAATTGTTTTTATAAATGCATTATTGCTTATGTTCTATAAGTTTTTTTTACCAGAATCTGTATTTGTAGTGGGAAAACGTTTTTGTTTAAACGTCTCAAAATCTGATTAAAACTGAAGCTTAAAGAAAGAAATGCCCCATCTTCCCAAATTTTAAATTTGCATCAATCAGTTCATAAGGTAAAGCGGTAAGTTATTCTTCTTTGCTCGACATTTGACAAATATATTTTGTTATCAATAAAACAGTGAAACGTGATACAAAAATTCTAAAGCAACAAGTATTTTTTTCACTGAGATTTTTTTTCTCCATCACGGTTCTTGGAAGGTTAGATATACTAGCAACACAATTTACCTATCAAGGGACAATTAAATAAGGCAATGACCAGATTATTTTTACTATGATCTTTTTAATGAGCTTGGAGAATGGTTAATGCAAAGGCTTAAAATACTGTTTAAAAAAATCTAATAAAGATTTAAATCAAATCATGTCGATGTTGTAAATTAGAATTTCTTTAAAGAAAGTATTATTATTACGGGATTGGCGTATTCTGTCTTTCAGGGGACACAACTAATGTAAAACTGTAAAACCAGTTTGACAGGTCTAAAAATAGATTTACCTGTATAATCTACCTTCGATAAAAGGCCACAAAGGTGTAAACATTAGTAAACCTCACCCAAAGAGGTAAATAGTTTCGATTCTGTTTTACTGAATTTCGTCGCTGAAATGCCATTCAAAATAGACCAGAGAGAGATGGAATGGAATGCTGAGGTGACAAAAATTCACCATACAAACTATGTTAGAAATTCCAGGGCAATAACAGTTGCTTGGTTCATATTTTCTGCATGTTACACCATTTTGAACATTGTTGCTTTCATTCAACCATTTTGGTTTGGGGATACGACAGAAAGCCCAGGAGTTGGTTATTTCGGATTATATGAAAGATGTGAAAGAGTTCAAGGATCTGATTACAAATGTGATGGAGATTTTCTTGATTTCAACACAATTCTGAACGACTACTTCAGGGCTTCCAGTTTTCTTGTGGGTGGAGCAGCTTTGCTGTTCATTTTCAGCATCATCTGTATGCTGCTGTTTCTGTTCCTGAAGCCAAGAATTGTCTTGAAACTCTGTGGAATTCTTCAGTTCATAGCAGGTACTGAAATTTTATATCTCTTGAAAGTTGATAGTTAATTCATTCAGAATAGCATTTGATGTACACTCTGTACTGTAGTCAAAATAATTAAAGTGACGTCTTGAGCAAATTCTGAGATATTTTTGTTTTGGGTCAGAATCTCGCTATAACGTGGAGGAGAGATATTGACCTATACAAAAAATTTTACCGACAAAAAATCATGAAACTTATTTAGCTGTCTTCTGCTTACATTTAACTACTATTTCAAATCATTTTCTTGTTCACAGCTCTGTTTATGGCAGTTGGTTGTATCATTTACCCAAATGCCTATGATGATGATGATGTGCGACGCATCTGTGGACAGGATGCTACAGCATACAACATGGACAAATGTCGCATTCGCTGGGCATACATCCTCGCCATTGTTCTTATATTCGATGCGCTGATCCTCGCAATACTTGCCTTTGTTTTGGCTGCACGCCAGGCTAAAATGATGCCAGAATTTAAGAAACTTAAAGAAGGTAATATTTGTTCATGGTAGTTAATGATATTTTAACTGAAGTCTTTGACTTGAATAAAAATGTATTATAGTACCACCCCTACTGGAATGGCCAGACCCTTGGGTTTATGAGACACCTGTACTATTATACAAATTAATACATGTTTTCTTATACTGTATGCAAGGGGAAAAAGCAGTTAACTAGCTTGTGGCTCACCAACCAGCCTCGTCAGAACAAGCCATTGACAGGACTTGAACTTCCAACCCTAACCATTTGGCCACAGAAAATATTTATGAATATTTTCAGGTTTTATGTCAGAAATGAAAAATCTTTAGCCTTATGTGGGAAAAAGGAGTTCCCATTTATTCAGGGATGGCATATGGTTTAGGGCAGTTTTAACCACTTGAAAATCTTATGCAGAATCTTTAATAGTATCAGAACTGCTAAACCAGCATTGCTGTATTAGTTCTGTTGAATGATGCTTTGAATCTCCTGTCATTGTTTTGTCCCACTTAAGAGGGCATTGTATACCAAGGGGATTTAGACAAACTTTGGTGTGGTTAAGTATCAAATTCAGTGTTCAGTTCTGAAGTCATATGTTGTCCCAGAGAATAAAAACTCTATACTATGAAATAAAATCAGATCTAATTTTCAGGTGGCATTGCAGTCCCTTTAAACCTGTCAGAATCACACCTGTATGGTATCTCCTGCCACCTGTATGACTGCTGCTCCTCTTACCCCTCATCCTATTAGGCAAAACATTGATTTAAGCACAGTAATCCGATTCTTATGTTTTCAAGGAATTGTTTGTAGGTGTATTTAAGTATACTTTGAAACTTGTTTAAGAGACAATATATGTATGTTGAAGCTTTATAATGATTTTTTTTATCATTTCAATATAATCATTAAGTTCATTTTCAGGATACTATATATAGAAACATGTATTTAGATGACACCAAAAAATGAACATAGAAGAATTAATATTTGTAATACATGTACATATACTGTCAATTACTGACTTAATAAATGTGTAAAAATAGTTGAGATATTTTTCAGGATACTATATATAGAAACATGTATTTAGATGACACCAAAAAATGAACATAGAAGAATTAATATTTGTAATACATGTACATATACTGTCAATTACTGACTTAATAAATGTGTAAAAATAGTTGAGATATCATTGGAGTGATAGACCTTCATATTTGCACTCCTCGTGGTTATCCACAATTGTTAACAATTTATATGAGCTAAAATTAAAAAAAAAATCCTGATTATATATCTTTGTTGTAAATTACTGGATGTCAATGTGCATTATCAGTAAATGCCTATACATTGTAAATAGAGGTTATGGTTTCCTTTACATGTGATACAATACAAATAATAAATGACAGTGTCCAAGCAAGGCAGATTATGTAGGTTTTTTTTCTGTGGTAAATTTTCTTTTTAAGTTTTCTTTATACCTAAAATTTCTGTTGATTTTTGTCGATTGAATAAAAGTTTATGATTGTCAGAAATAGAGTAAACAAAGGCATACGAAGGAGCTTCATCGGATACCCATGGTACCTTATTCTGTTCTCACTACATTCAATGAAGTGTATAAGTAATGAGTACCACTGGGTTACCAATGATGACTAGGAGATTATGTGAAACATGTCTTTAAGGTTTTACATTTTACATTTTTATGTACTTGGCATCTTTTATATATAAATATATACTCATGTAAGAAAGGGGTAATTAGACTATATAAATAAATGAAAAGATTTGTATTGTATGTTTTAGAACATATGCGTTACATGCGTGAATGGCGAGGTAATTGTAACTGTTTGTGTATACCTTTGTTCAACATTAGATTCTTATTACCTAACCTATGCTGAATAGCATTTACTAAACCTGATGGAAGTTTTAAAATGGAAGCCATCTTATTATGAAAATTTTTATCTTTATTCATGGCCAAAAAATGCCATATAACAAAACACATTATCTTACTTTTTAAATGATAATAGATAACTTGTATACAAATAGAGGTTACATCATTCTGTTGTGAATGAAAATCTACTTGATAATCTAATGATAAGTTCATTTGATATCATTTTTACTTGTAATTTGCTTCATGTACCATAAAATTTATGGTGAACAGAACATTTATTACCAGAATTGCAAAAAAAATTTTTTGATATCAAAGTTGAATTATAGAACTGGAGTATGGGTTTGTTTATAATTATTTTAATGGTGAACAAAGTCAAACTAACAAACCTTCCTTTACTTTTTATAATACTTGAATGCTGACCTCTTTTCTTTAATAATATATACTTTGGTTTCATTGTGTAACAACAACAAAGAAATGAGTTATTGTTTAAACTAAGCTAAATGGTGACAGAAATTAATAACATGAATTTTGAGTAGCATGTGTTCAGAAAAACATGGGCTGATATATACATAGTCAAAGAACTGCAATTATAATGGACTAAATGGACATTGCTTGCATGAGATACCAGGTATTCTGAAAAATTACTGAATCTCCCACTCTAAACAGAAATTGAGGATTGTAAATATTCTTTAACTATAACTAACTGATTGTTTATAAACTAGTGGTTTTATGTTTCTTCATCAGTGAGTCACATATCAATCTTGTAGTTATTTGAGTAGTAACATCTAGCTTCTTTTTCTTATCTTTCCTTCCTCTTCAAAGACAAGTTTTTGTAATTTAAATTAAAACTTCTTTCACTCATTGATATCTTCCCATAGCTGCCAGTATTTCAGAAGTTATGGCTCTTCAAAATTATCTTAGATATTTACAAAACGATGGGTTTGTTTCTCAAACTTGATAAATAGAAATACAATATTCTGTTGACCTTTGGTTTACCGGAATAACACAAAACTCATTTTCATGAATGAAACATTGTGAAAGTTTGTACCACAGGAAATATCATAATTACTGTGAACAGCTTTTACCCATTTGTCTCCAGAAAGACTGAGACATAGCTTAGAAACCAACAGAATTGTTTGTCTGTTTTTTTAATGTGTCAAGTGATTTGTGTTAGTAATGCTTATTAAAACAGAGTCACTCACATGTTTGTCAAAATGCCATAGATTAATCATCTCTGTTAAGAAGGTCATAGATTTACCATCTTTGTCAAGATTGTCATAGATTTACCTTATTTGTCAAGATGGCCATAGATTTTCTTTTTAAAAGGTAAAAGCTCATTGTTAGGAAAATGAAAATGCTTGAAATAATTGTATTCATGTGGAAGTGAGGTGCTTCAATGTTCAAAGGACAGGGTTTGTAACCATTTCTGCATGGCATCTGCGCAGTATTGTCTCTGGGTAATAAAGATACCATGTAATAATAGAGGCTTGGGCACAGTAGAGCAGTTCTTGCCCTGACTCAAATCTTGTAGTTCTAATGTTTTGCCTTTTTCATACAACTTTAGTAGATGAACTTTGACGAAGATTAAGCCTTTTTGTATTCACTGCATCAGCAGGGAATACATTGTTATTGTTTAGCAAATCTCTAACAATGGAAGTTGCCAACCTGACAGTGCTTCTGTTCCAGTAATCTACTTCAAAATACAAAGTAGTTCCTAGAGTTGTAGAAAAGCGAATAGCTTCGTTGACCGATGCTGACACAAAATATTCCAGTTAATAAACCTTTAGTCATGAAATCGCTGATCTTTCATTAATAAGATTGTTCTAGTCAGTGCCAGGTAATCAAAGCACTGATAGGTAGACACGTTTAAATATCGCTTTTTAAAAAAAAAAATTTTGAACCATTCTGATTATAGATGATTGCAGAGCTTTAATAACAGTATAGCACAGACAGGATTGCTTTTGAATGGCTTAAAACTGCCATTTGAATTTTGTGTGCTCAAGAGAGCCACAATTTGTTGTATGAAAATGGCAAATTATTTTAAGTACAAAATGTGAGTTGGGAAGAAACACTCTACTGTACCATAGCCTTTGTGTTTGTGATCTGGTTGTTATGGGTGAAACCGTTATTTACCAATATTGTCTGAGTGGAAGTCATTTCTGGTGCTTTAACATTCTTGCATGCCACTTGCGGTAATATTTCTTCCTTTATATAACATGTCTAAGCTGTTAACATGATGTTAATGATTTAACCATGTCTAAGCTGTTAACATGATGTTAATGATTTAACCATGTCTAAGCTGTTAACATGATGTTAATGATTTAACCATGTCTAAGCTGTTAACATGATGATAATGATTTTACCATGTCTAAGCTGTTAACGTGATGTTAATGATTTCATTTATTAATTATATCTTATTAACATGACTCTTCTCAGAAGCTGCCTCTTTTCAGCATCACGCTGTCTTTGTAACTCTAATATGTCATCAAATTTTAAGTCTAGATATCTAGACATACATTTCTAGAATATATTCTGTTGTTGGAATTGTCAAAAAAATAAATGTTTCATCTGTCATAAAAACAAGACCATAGCTTTTAAATACATTGAACTTACTTTACTTGTGATAATAACTTCGAATATTTATTTGAGGTACCGTATGTGCCTTCTTTGATAAAGGTTGAAGTCTCTTTGACAGGTAAAAACAGCAGAGAAAATTCTGCAAAAATTTGAATAATTTTGCTGTATAAGATTACAGCTTCCATAACATTTTTTTCATGAGGTGCTTGTTACAGTGCTCATTTAAGACACACATAAAATAGCATAATAAATCTGTGCTATTACATGCAGTATAGATGTTCATGTATATGTTTCTTCTTATTGTTTGTTAGGTTTTTTTTTTTTTGTCTTTATGACATAATAACACTAAATAATGATCATGTGCTATTAGATGGTAAAGCTATGTTTTCTTTATATACATAAATCTAGCTACTTGAGGTTTTTGGTACCATGCCGAGACTGTTTTGCTTAGTAGAGGGCTTTGACATTTAAATTGATATGTTTATAATTCAAAACTGTATTCTTTGTGTATTACTTTTGTGCAAGTTTAAGATCTGGTTGTTATCATTAGTTACAGTGAAATGCCGCCTTACGACCACTCAAAAATTTTGACGACTGATTTTTAGCTCAACTACATGAAGTATATATGGAGAGCTGTCCTCGCTCCAGCGTCACATCGAGATTCCTGATTAAAGTTTTGTGCAATAAAATATCTTTTACTATAACTTCTTTATTTCTTTGGGGATTTACTTCAAACTTCAAATATATGTTTCTTATCATCACCCACATCATGTGGTAATGTTCATAACTCTAGCACCCATATTTCCAGATTTATCTCTCCTTTAAACTTAGAATTTTCCTTAAAAATTCTAATATTTTACTATAACTTCTTTATTTCATGAGGGATTTACTTCAAACTTCAAATATATGTTCCTTATCATCATCTACATCATATCTGATAAGGTTCATAACTGTAGCATCTGGATTTCCAGAATTATCTCCCCTTTAAACTTAGAATTTACCTTAAAAATGTAATATTTTACTATAACTTCTTTATTTTTTGAGAGATTTACTTTAGACTTCAAATATATGTTCCTTATCATCACCCACATCATATATGGTAAGGTTCATAACTCTAGCACCCAGATTTCCAGAATTGTCTCTCCTTTTAACTTCAAATTTTCCTTAAAAGTTGTAATATCCAGTGATATAATAATAGATATTATATATTTTATCTACCTTGGAGAAGATTCTTGTCTATATATCTTGAATTAAATTGATTTTTTAATAGTTATCCCTCTCTTAACTATCCAGTACTTAAATAGTTGAGCGTGCTGTCTACACTGACAGGTCTTGTAAAAAGAATGCACTTCTTTGGACTAAAATTCAATTAATATTAGTTCAGAATTATGATCACCTCTCTAATCCACAAATATGACCACCTTTGATAGTCCCGTTTGCCTTTTTGTTCTTATTTTAGTTATACAGATCACTGAAATTTCCTTTCAAGTCTACTGCCAAGAGTCCAAGGCATTGACATACTATTACAACTTTCACATGTGCTGTTCATACTCGGTCTATAAATTTATTGCATCAGAAACTGTGAACTGTTAATTCAGTGGATTTCATTCTTCCTTTTCTATGAAGCAGAAACAGGTGATCATAAGGTGGATTTGAACAGGTGATCATAAGGTGGATTTGAACAGGTGATCATAAGGTGGATTTGTTTGGTCAGAATTTAAATTTTGTTGTAAATTACCAGACAATTAAATAAATAAATTTATGCTGATTCTTCAAAGTTAGAGTAAATTCAATGTTGATTTATTTGTTTATACTTTATATTACTAGTATATTAATGCTGAATTTAAACTGTTACTAATGAAAAAAAAAGAGTTAAAATTCAACATATATAAGGGAATATTCTGAAGTTTTACTATAAAGGCAGATTCTGTTGAAATAATGTATTCAACAAGAGATACTTGTGGTATAGAGATTCTTGGTGGCTTGCACAAAAGTAATGATTATGCTTTAGTAAGTGATACTTCATTTGTAGTTTTAACACTGGTTATATGTTTTGTTTTCAGACCAGTAAATTAAAAGTGGTGTGTGGTAAGAGAAAATGATTTTGTAGTTTAACATATTAACATTGTGTAGACTAAAAAAATCAAAAACATTTCTCATATACCTTCAAATTTTTCTGCAGAAATGCACATGGGAATGCAAGCCTTATACAAAAGTGAATAAGCCAGTTCCTCCCCTTAAAGCGACTGACTCACAGAATGAAGCTGAAGATTTTTTTTCTTTAAAATGTAAGAGGAGTTACTCTGGAAAAAACATAATATTATGCTTCTATACACCATGAAAAATGAAAAAAAAAGTTTTGACTTAACCAGGATTGGAACCCGTGACCTTTCGGTTGGTAAAATAATGAGCAACGATCTACACCACTGAGCCACAGCGTCTAGCTACAGAGGTTCCTCAAAATTAACATTATAACTAAGTATCTACCCTGTGACTAATGGGGTAAATTTTTTATCGATAAAAGTGTGTAAAACTTTATGTTTTGATGTTTTTCTATAACAAAAAATGAGTCAGTAACTTAGTTTAGATATGTTCTTCACAATTACAGCAAGAATTTCAAGATGTATAAACATTTTCTTTTTTCATGGTCGACCCATCTGTGAGTCAGTCGCTTTAAGAAGAGTTGTTGAAAAGGATACATCTAGTTGCACTGAGAAAGTTTGTGGATAACTAATGAAAAGTCAAAACTCCAGAAAAAAAAATTTAATGTCATTTTATCAGTTTGAAACAGATCTTTTGTTACTGTATGTTACGTATCTGAATTCTTGGCCTCTGAATAAAACTTTAGTGTTTACCTATCTTCAGTTAAGGTAAATTTTATTAAGTTATTTCATGTAGGTTCCAACTGTAATGTTTTCTTTAAATGTCTTGAAGTTAGCATTTTTAAACTCAGAATGGCAGAATCTTCATGAGAATTTCATGTACTTAAGAAAAAAATGGCAGGACTTTCAGGAGAATTTCATATATTTAAAATAGAACAGTCACTCTTTGAACAAAGATATAATCACATTTTAAGGTTAAGAATCAAAAAGTTTTAAAAAGTCTACAGTGTATATTGGAAAATTTGTATCTTGCAAGTAATGTGTTAAAGTTCATAATTAGAGTATGAGAAATGTATTTGTTGTGTTAACTTTTTAAATATAATATACCACTGAATAATCATTTGTTAAACTAAGTATTAATGTTTCATAGAATGCTGTAAAACCTGTTTGGCCAAGTGAGAGTTTTCTCAAAAAATTACTGGGATTTATAGTATTATGCCCTCCAAGTCCCCTTGTAAGAATTTTGGTCAAATAGCTTTACCCAAGTCATGCTGGTTGGGTTGTCAGTCAGTCTGGAAACCAAACCAAACAATGTAAAACCTATGAATAACTTGAGAAAGCATACTCAGGTAGAGTGATGAACCCCATTGTATTTGGGCTTAATGGGTAAAATATCATAATCATAGGGGTCTGCATTACAAAACTGGTTTTCAATCACTCAACAAAAAATAAACCAAGAACCTTCAGATTTTATAGGAAGGTGGGGAATGGTGTGTAGATGAATGGTTTAAGACTCACTTGGTCAAAGGTCAAGCTCACTGGGGCCCATGTAGAAGTCAAAGAGTAAATTTTTTACATCAGGTCTAAATATTGAAGGAGATATTCTAGATCTAATGCAAACAAGACTGTGAGGTCTCATCTATCTGCCAGGAGAAGCCAGTCTTGGGTATTTTAGGTCTTTGATGAAAACAAAATCATTACTATTCATATTTGATATGCCCGTTTGAAAAACGGGATGTATTATGGAAACGCCCATGGCGGTCGGGTGGGCAGCATCCAGTTTTGTCTGGAGCATATCTTCAATGTGCATGGATTGATTTTAATGATACTTAGTACCAATGTTTACCATCATGGCTGGGGGAGGGGGATGGGGGTAGTGTCGCATGCATGAACAAGGTCTCTGAGTCAAAGGTCAAGGTCACACTTAGAAGTCAGAGAAAAACGCTTGTCTGGAGTGAACTTCTACATGCATTGAAGGATTTTAATATAACTTGGCATAAATGTTCACCATTGTAAGGCAGAGTGTCGTGTGCAAAATTCAGGTCCCTGTGGCCAAGGTCAGGGTCACACACAGAGGTCAAAAGTCAAATAAAAATATGAAAATGTGAGTATGGACCATTTAATCATCATGAATTGAGGGGTTCTATTACAAATGTTCGCCATCATGAGACTGAGCATTACACGGTCCACATATGCAAGGTCAAGGTCACTAGAGATGAAATGTCCAGATTTTGTACAGAGCATATCTTCTACATGCATGGAGGTATTTTAATATTACCTGATACAAAAGTTTACCATCATGAAATGTAGTGTTGCCTGCATGAACCAGGTCTCTAGGTCAAAGGTCAAGGTCATACCTAGAGGACGTACGCAAAATTCAGATCCCTGTGGGTCACATATAGATGGGTGTTTCAACAGTGGCACCCTTGTTTTCATCTTTGAGTCAGTCTTTTGACAACAAAATAATTATTTAACAATTATTGGTTTTAAAAAGGGATCTGTTAGGTTTACATCTCTGAAAGGAACTACTGTGTTGTAACCAAAAGTTCACAATTCATGTGTATACAAGTGTAACAATAGTTTTACTAACAAAGTAATGACACATCTGCATGCATTAACAGTACTGTACTGAATTTGTCAATATTATATATATATTTATGTCAGTCATAGCAGAATATGTATATATTGTATGTGCACAAATGGACAAAGCTAGAATGTACCTGTATGTACAAATGCTTGATGATTCACAAAACAAATACAAAATGTCACCCTGTGTTAGGTGTGCTTGGGAAATGGGGCAGTATGTCGAGGGCTTCGTACAAGACTTGACCATGTCTAATTGTTTTATGAGTCTTGCCAAACCCTTGGTATTAAGTGTAAATGTCAGTGTTTTCCTTTGTTTGTTTTCTGCCATTATACTTACTGTAGAATTTCATCCTAATGTTCACAGCCTGTGTGTATATGACTAACATTTTATACAATATGCATGCTTATATAACACACATATATATGTTAACTGTTAAAAGGCAGAACTGGTAAGGTTGGTTTAAATTTATATGTACAGTTAGAAAAAGCTTGATCTGTATTTTAAAAATACAGTTAACATTGTGATAGAAAAAAATGTATAATAATGTATTTGGTACTTTAAGAAAGGTTCTTTGGTCCCATCAGAAACCACTTATGTCAGACAGTGATAATTTTGATTCTACAAAAAATGTCAGGTCTGTTTGCTCATTTGAAGAGTTTTAACTGTACCTTGAATATTTAAGACCTAAATATAATGTTAACCATGTTTAGTTTAATTTTATATATTTTATTATTTATCTGTTGTATGTCACCCCTGTAGGGATTTTAGCCAGCAGTAACCTCTGGATCAGGAAATGTTATACCAATGGACCTCTGCTCCTTCTTATGATAAGCCTGGTTATTTTGGTCTGTTGCAATCACAAGCGTGGCTGTAATTGTTAGCATTACCTAATTGCCAAACTGCCAAAGGCTACAAACCTTTCTGAATCATTTGAAAAATGACATCTATTTGTACAATTTCTGGTAAAATCATTGTCAAAAATGACAGGTATTTTAACTGAAATGGAAAATTTGGCTGCTCATTTTTATTTAACCATGCCAACATAGCATGGCTTGTCAGTTGTTTATATCTGTGTTTGTACTTTGCAGTTTCTTATTATGTAGTTAGATACTTGTACCATTTTTATCAGTTTATGTGAAAGCAAAATCTTGATTTAGTTTATAGGAGAGGTTAGATATGACAGATCGATTTAACAGGCAGTAAATACTTTCCATAGATAACCTGATAACAAAGCAGAGGGTTAAATTTGTAAATAGGTTGTATTCAGGTAGCAAATATTGTTTATTCACTGTGTACTCTGATTAAATTATCAGCTATTATGCATAAACAATGCTTCCTCTTTGTGATTTTAAATCTTGACGTCAAAGATGTATATAGCAGTGAAGCTGATTTGTCCAAGGCTGATATTATCACAAACTTCTGTTCCAGATTTGACTAGAAAATATCAGACTGTACGACTAGACTTTAATGCAGTGAAATTCAAGACTGTTTTGGAATTAGATATTTTTACGCAACGTTACATCTACTTTATGCATTATTGAGAATGGAAGAGTTGGTACTCATTATAACTAAGTTGCCAAAATCATTACAGATGTTATTCATCAAAACACACTTACTTACTCATCAGTTACATATACAAAGCAGTAACTTCCTGGTCAATCTCAGCTGCACTTATAATCCAATGCATTCTACATCTATTTCAGAAAAGTCTCCGATAACAAATGGTTTCTCTGGGACATTTCAGCAACCTCCATCTGTGCGGCAACAAGATGTACGCCAAAGACATAACTATACCACCCTTCAAAACACCACCAGAATGGAAGATAACTTCACAAACCTTGAAACAGTGGCTGTACAGAATGCTGAACCACTTGTCATTCCTGCAGACAGTTTAAGGGATTCATCCAGCAACTCAAACCCTTCAAGTACAAGGTCAAATGATGGCTCTAGTAGTGTAAGATCAAGAAGGTCTCAGGGTTCAAGGTCACCAATGACAGAAGATCGTATTTCACAAAGGTCAGGAGGTCAGGTGGAATCTCCAAGATCTGACCAATCGGTGAGCCAGGAATTTGGAGTCTCCCCTCGGTCTGAGACATCGGGAGAAAGCGACATTAATTTTGAGACCGACTTTGTAAATCCTGATGACATTCGTTTATGATTGCTTTAAAATAATCAAAAAAAATTTTCCAGCGTTTGTTTTATGAGTGGCAAGGAATTCTGTAAATGCCAATTATCATTGGAAACTAGATTATGTAAACAAATTTATTTTTGTAGTTTTGGGTTTAAATTGTTTCTTTTTCATAGAAGTTGTGTGTTTCTGGTGTGTGTTTTTAAAAGCGCAAGTATTCCGGAATTTTCGAAAATATTTTATAAGTAAAATAAAAAAAAGTTACTGTGATATTTTATGGTCATAATAGACATTCATAGCAGTCAAGAGGGGTGGTTCACTTAAACAATAGATTACATTTATTTGTTAATGTATATATAATGCTTAAAAATATGCTGTTTAAGTTCAGTATGAAGATAAAGTTTGGGGTTTTATCGAGTTGTTGCCAGCAGAAACATTCTGACTTACATTTATATTTTGTTGTACATATGTGGTATGGTTTAAAATATGCTTACCATAAAAATGCTTTGTATATTTTTGTATAATATGTAGAAATAAAAAATGCTAAATACAGTGAAATTTAGTATTTTCTTGCCTCAATTATTCATAATAACAGTTTTCTTGGTAACACAAAAATGTAGCAGCTATTTAACTTGGGTCCTGATTATGTGTTGTTTTTGGAATAAAATTGAGTTTTTATCTGAAATGGTGAAAACTTTTTTCTCTTCAAAAATTTGTCCTATAATTCATGTGAATTAAGTTTTGTGATGATCTTACAGTGACAGTTCTTGATAGGAAATAAAGTAGAATAAATAAATTAAGAGTGCTGTTTATGGAAAGCCATGGTAAAGAAGTGAGACAAGAGTTTTATAAAACATGTTCAGCATAAGAGAGATTTCTTCATGAAACTTGAGTATTCCTCATGGTCAATTTTTCAGCTGGATTGAATTTGCATCTTGAATTAAGTTGACTAGCAGGAAACTTGTGCCTTGACCCCTGAATGACCTTCACCTTGAAGACCCAGTTGTCCAAAAACTTTATAATTGGCCATAACTTCCTTATTTGTACATGGATACTTTATACTTGGACAAGACCTTCCCATTGACATATTTATTTGACCATGTTGACCTTGACTGCTGAATGGTCCTCTGCTCAAAGGTCAAAGCACCACTTTGGGGGCATTGTCATCTTACAGTGACAGTTCTTGATAGGAAATAAAGTAGAATAAATAAATTAAGAGTGCTGTTTATGGAAAGCCATGGTAAAGAAGTGAGACAAGAGTTTTATAAAACATGTTCAGCATAAGAGAGATTTCTTCATGAAACTTGAGTATTCCTCATGGTCAATTTTTCAGCTGGAATGAATTTGCATCTTGAATTAAGTTGACTAGCAGGAAACTTGTGCAATTCTGTAGAGACCTTTTTGATCAGTAGAGGCTTGTTTTTATGGTCCAAAGGGAAACATATATATTTTGAACTGTCTGTCCATCAGTCTGTCCATCTGTCCGAAAACTTTAACATTGGCCATAACTTCCTTGTTAGTGGATTTACTTCATACTTGGACACAACACCTCCTTGGACAAGACCTTCCCACTGACCTATATTTATTTGACCTTGACCACTGAAAGACCTTCACCTTGAAGATTCAATTGTCGAAAAATGTAACATTGGCCATAACTTCCTGATTAGCAAGTGGATTTAGTTTATAGTTGGACACAACACCCCTTTGGACAAGATCTTCCCACTGACCTATATCTATTTGACCTTGACCCCTGAATGACCTTCACCTTGAAGACCCAGTTGTCCAAAAACTTTATAATTGGCCATAACTTCCTTATTTGTACATGGATACTTTATACTTGGACAAGACCTTCCCATTGACATATTTATTTGACCATGTTGACCTTGACTGCTGAATGGTCCTCTGCTCAAAGGTCAAAGCACCACTTTGGGGGCATTGTCATCTTACAGTGACAGTTCTTGATAGGAAATAAAGTAGAATAAATAAATTAAGAGTGCTGTTTATGGAAAGCCATGGTAAAGAAGTGAGACAAGAGTTTTATAAAACATGTTCAGCATAAGAGAGATTTTGCATTTTCATGCTTTGATCTGTTTACGTTTAGTAACCATAAGATGTTATAGATGGCTTCTTATTACAAGTTTTGAGAGAAGTCTGAAATGAAAAGTTGATGCGTAATTCCATGAGAGATCCATTAAGTATTGTAAGTATTTACAAGATGTATGACTCGTTTGGTCAACTCTTTTGAACACAATAAAGTTATAGTAAGTTAATTACTTTCAGTTAACAACCAATTGGCAGTTATAACTTGAACAATACTTGACAGGGTTGAAAACTTCTACTATCCAAATAATGATTTTAAACAGTGCATTTTATTGTTATACTCATTTTATTGCTACTTACAGAAAGGTGTTAACATACAAATAATGTCTCAATCACTAGAGAAATGTGGAATGGATTTTCCACATATTTGGACAGATAAAGAAATACTTTTTCAAACTGTACAGGTGGTATCAAGATTAGTTCAATTACTTTGACATTGTTATCATTTTAATGTTACAACAACCTACACTTTATCATAATCTTTTTTTCCTTAAGAGTTATTACCGAAAATAGGACATTCAGTTCTTTTTTTTTGATGTTTTCATTGTAGTACTTTTTTTCTGAACAGTCAAATGTTATAAGAAACTGTTGGATGAAGACTCCGGCTTTTGTGATTTGAAAGTTTTTTTTGCATAGTTATTGCCCTTTGTTAAATTTTACTTAATTGTGCTTCTGTGCACAACTCATTCTACAATAGCCTCCAATGATGTTCACCAAACTTTCATAGAATGATTATTATCCAAGTGCCACAGTGCATATTATCAGGTTTATATGATTTGATTACTTTTGGCATAATTTTTGCCCTTTGTTAAATTTTACTTAATACTGCTTCTGTGCACAACTTCTAAATTTCTATGCAATTTTCACCAATCATTCACAGAATGATCATTATCAAGTGCCGCAGCTCATATAATCTGGCTTTTGCGATCTGATCATTTTTAGCAAAGTTATCACCTTTCATTTAATTTTACTTAATATTGCTTCTGTGTGCAACTCCTACAATTTTATACAGTGTTCAACTGGAGCATAAACGTCCGAAAGTTTAAAGGTAAGAAACTGTTTCGAAACACTTTTTCTGTAGAAGACATGTGATGACCTATGGGTACAAAACACAAGATCAGTATCGATTGAAACACATTAGTTTTGGAAATTTATAAATCTTACCAGCCATGCAAATAGGTAAAGGACATATAATAGTCTTACCCCTGAGTACTTTGTTTAGGTCACAAATTGCAAAAAATTTTGGCACACATGATCAAGGTAACATCCACTTATAACCTACCATGACTGTGACCATTGCCAAGTTTCAAGGGCATTCATGTTGGTGATACATTTCTAGTTAACTAATAATAAACTAGTAATTACTCATGAATAAAGTTTTCCCTGAAGCCAGTTTGCCTCATGAAACCAGTTTAAAGAATATACATTGATACAATAACTTGATGTAAGATTGCTTCAAGAGTCACGAGCTGTCTGTGTCAAACTCATCACTTTGGAGCTTCTCGGATGTAAAATATGGGATTGTTGTTAAAGCTTCCAGGAACTTTGATGTTTATGACACTGACTACCTATATTAGTTGTTGCCGATCTTTTTCTCAGATTTCAGGAGATTATTGTACATAAGTTGGCACAGCAATTATAATTAAACAAAAAGAGTTTGAAGTGTAATATCCAAACCTTGAAATGTGTAGCTTTTACAAAAAATCATAAACTTAGTGCTTATGAACGACTCACGGCTGTAGCCTTGATGCTTGTACAGTCATTTTTTATGTAATATGCAGTGTGGAATATAAATCTGTACTCAAAAGTCTTCTCATAACACATATTTCACTTTTCTAGACAAATACTTATCAACCCGATAGACGAGACACAAATTCTTTAGAACACTATACATGTACACTGATATAGACAAACACTTGTTGCCTAAATAATCACACCAATAGATACAAATGATTTTAAGTCAGCTATATACTTGTACCTAGGCAAGTAATCATAAATCAAGTCACATATACAGACACAAATCTTATACTTGTTTCTAGATAGAAATATACAATAAAATATGTTTAAATAATCAATTTTCCTATCTAGATATACTCAAGCTGAATCTAGTATGTAGACAAATACAAATAAAAGTCAATACTTGTGTCTAGACACAAAAAGTCTTAAATGAGCATTGTGAGCACTAAGCAACTTGTTGCCGATATAGCTTCTGTTTTCCAGCCGCAGCATGACTCGGTGATCTCTTGGACCTATGATTGGCTTCACCAGACGAAAGGAGGCTGAAAATAAAGAGGAAAACTATGAAAATGATGTACAGATAATGGTCAACAGAAGGAGTTAATACACAATTTAATACTCGTACATAGAAACATCATTATTTTAATTATGGACGACAGTGTAAAAATAATGCGTCAGTGGCACAGTGAATTTAGGCAGTTATGACCATGCATGAATAACTTTATAGAAAGAAAGCTGAAAACTATCAACAGTCTAAAATGGGCTCTCTAAGTAATGTATCAGTAAAACTACAGCCAGAAATCTACCATTGAAATGTCTTGACTTTAGATCTGCTTTTGTTGTACAGAATATATTTAAAGTTCTAAGCCCCAGTTTCTCAAATATATTTAAGTACAAAAAAGTCATTAATTTAAATGATTCTTTTTCATTTGTATTGATTCAAAGATATTCAAAGTTTTCCAGAATCAAAACTGGGTGATTTATGTATTCTTTTAAAAAGGTAATCATTTTTTTTTACAGAAAATATGAAATTATGAAGTATATTTAAGTTACTACTCAATATTAAACTTACTACACAAATACATTTTTCTGCTAGAACTGTTAAAGTTTGCCATTTCACAGTTTTATGACTTTAATCTGTTAAAAACAGGGGACCTCCTAGGCTAATATGTGGAAAGAAGTAATTCATGTATGAAGGGAATGATTCGATTAAAATAAAAAACTCGATCACATAAAGTTTTTCAAGAAACGCGAAGCTGTAAGTATGAATAGAACTTTGGAAGAATAAATATTTTATTTTTGTAAGCAGTTATAATTTCCTAAAATTTGTTTTCTCAATTATTGCTGTCCTAAATACCTGTATCTCCTTCCACTTGTGTGTCAAACAACAGCTCCTCATTTCCGCTGACTATATGCAGGAACATCTGGGGTATGAGGATGAAGCCCTGAGCTGTTATGTTTAGAAGAACTGCTGGCTGCTCTACTTTTGGAATTGATGGTAAAGAGAAAAACTCATAAGAAACAGACGTCGTTTCATTGTGCTGGCAAAGGATATCATACGGTGAGCAAAACTTCCGGCACAAAATCGAGTCTGACTCCACTTGGACATCACTGGCAATATAACAGTGCATAGGTTTTTACAGACATATAATTATGCTTGTGTGTGTGTGTGTGTGTGTGTAAGGTTTTTTATGATATCTGGTATGGATTTTGACAGCATTATAGTTATGAAGAGGAGTTTATCTAACACTTTTACTAGGTAGTTCCAATCTCAGACCCATCCTTGCTGAAAAATAGCCAATTTTCTGACAGCAAACTGCAACTCAAAACAGTAAGGTCTGCAGAGGAGCTAAAGCATATAATCATTAGTGTGAGATAACAGATTTAAACATTTGAACCAATATTCAACACAAATAGTCCACTGAATTTCCTTTTTGAAGGTAAAGTAAGAATATACTGGTAAACATAGCTATTTTCAATGATGGAGCAGATTTGTACCCCGTTTATCATAGGCAAAACAGATCAAGAATTCTAGTCTTGTTAATGTAATTTATTATACAAAATGCATGTTTCAAACTGCTTGTAATATCTTTACAATACATAATATCAGTTGTAGTAAATATCCAAAGAGATAATTTTTTACATTTACATTTACAAATAGTGCACTTACTGATAAGAAAATACAGGTTTTGAAAATATCTTTTCCTTCACATTAAGGTATGGTAGCACTGACATTTATGGTAAGGGCAAAATTATACCAAGCTTTATGTTATTTTGTTCAGAAGTAGAGATAGCCGAGTGATACAAATATTTCCATATATAACACGTGATTTTAATAACACAAAAACAGGAATGCTCTATACAATTAATATCACTGCTATGTTGCTTTAAGCATTCATGGTTATTGTTCAGCAAGTCACAACATGCACTAGTCATTTACATCTGTTATGTCCTCTATGTGTTGATACACACACTTTAAAATGAATAATACATGCGTATAAAAATAGAGTAAGACAAACAGTGAATGTACAAATATTGCTCTTCAGAATGTAAATGTACTGGTAGTCCATGAAATCTATAGCATCATTTTGTTCATTGTGTAATGTCTTTACTACCAGCAAGTGAGACATATATCTGTTTTTTTCTCTCAATTATTGCATGTAGTATTTACATGATAAAAGGAATATTTCAGAAGTATGATGATAATGGGCAAGGTTGACGATAGTTTTGTAGTTTTGCTGTCACATGGGACCAGTAAATATGACGATAAAATAATATGAGAATCTTATCTTAATCTTTAATAAAGTGATAAAGAAGCACAATACTGTAAATGTTAATTTTAATTTCTTTTACAGCATCAAACATGTTGCTAAAAGTAAGCTAGGTATTTCTGGATTATCCCTCGTACAAAACTAACTTCAATTTTTAAGACTGCAAGATCCTCATATGTATAAAAAAATCCTTTTGCACTTTATTTTCTGTTAACTTTTATACATCGGCCAGACCCTGTATTCTAATTTTGATTCGATATATTTGCTTTTCATGATTCCAAAAATACATTATACATGACTTCTTCAACTTACTTTCACTTGCTTTTTGATACATTAACTTAAAGACTGGTGTGTTCTCTTTACAATGAAAGTCAATACAGTTAACATTTCTCACAATGTTTTCTAGAGTTGTGACCAATACTCTTGTGGAAGGAATGTGACCATTACTCTTGTGGAAGGGATGTGACCAGTGACCATTACTCTTGTGGAAGGGATGTGACCATTACTCTTGTGGAAGGGATGTGACCATAACTCTTGCGGAAGGGATGTAACCATAACTCTTGTGGAAGGGATGTGACCATTACTCCTGTGGAAGGGATGTGACCATTACTCTTGTGGAAGGGATGTGACCATTACTCTTGTGGAAGGGATGTGACCATTACTCTTGTGGAAGGGATGTGACCATAACTCTTGTGGAAGGGATGTGACCATAACTCTTGTGGAAGGGATGTGACCATAACTCTTGTTGAAGGGATGTGACCATTACTCTTGTGGAAAGGATGTGACCATAACTCTTGTGGAAGGGATGTGACCATTACACTTGTGGAAGGGATGTGACCATTACTCTTGTGGAAGGGAGGAATGATTATTTACACCTGTAGAAAACTTTCAATAGGATATATTTACATGAACTTAAAGAGTTTTGATCTTCACTCTGTTTAAGGGCTTTGCAATGCTTTGTACTGTAACAACATTACCTCCAATCAAAATACAGCCATACTAACTTGTTACAGTCAAAAAGCAAATTTTTTGCAAAATTCCATCTTTGAAACAAACTTATGAAAATTCTCAAACACATTTGTATGGTAACTTTTACTTTCAGAATGGCCCTCAATGCTTCTCTAAAATAAAGAAAAAATTCAGCAAAACTTAACATTAAAACTCCATTCACACACACAACTGTTCTGTAACAATGATTTTGTTGGAATTAAAATCTACTACTTTAGGTTTCTATTTTGTTTATATGTAAATGATTTTGCAGATGTATCTGAACATCTCAATTCTCAAAGTAAGACTGGACATCAATGAAGTCCAACAGAATATGTACTTGTTTTTTTTCTTTTGTGTTACATAATCCTGTCCGAGGTTACATACAAGTAGATTTTTGAGATGGCATAGCCTGTGTATCCACTGTAAAGGTCTGTTATTTTCATGGTTAACATCAGTTCAACATCCTGCGGACCTTCAATACGATTTAACAACTGCACAACAGCATTACTTCTGCCGACATTAAGATCAAAATCAGCCCGTCTGACTGGTGTCACAGAAGAAAGCCCTGTGTATGTATTTGTTACATTGAGGTACCAGTCAAACTTCTTCTTTGTAGCATACGGTCCTGACATGGAGAACAAGTCAGTTGGGACTTTGACATTGGTTGGGAAAGTCAGGAAGTTGTAGGAAAGAGAAAGCGGGGCCGTCAAGCATTCCTGGTCTCCTTGACGACAAGTGAAGCTGAGGCGTTTACATCGCACACTACAAAATAAAGAAATGAAAATATTAGAATCTGCTTTGAACCAAAAAGAGATAAACAAATATACTAAATTTCTCATAATAAAAGTACAAATGGATTTTACTGAACATTAAATAATAGCATGAGGCAACAAAAACAAAACATATTGCATCAGAATAGGGTGATTTTCAGATAAGACTGAAATGAAACTAGCAAAAATAAGACAGGAAGCCGGAATTAAAAAAAATAAGTTATTCAGAAATAATTATGAAAGGAGGTCTTTATACTGTTATATACTGAATGGTCATATTTTTTTAAAGTACCCTTGACAAAAGCTTTTTATCCCCTCCCAAAATGAAATTTACAGCAGATTTCTAAAGATTTTCATTTCCAAAGTTTCAAAAAGCAAGCTTGGGACTACAAAAAAGCTACTTGTATCTATCTGAAGCAAAGGATTTCTCACAACTTATTTCAAACTATTTATGCTGTAAAATAAGCCATGCGTCTACAGCTTGATCAATGTGGCTTACACGCATAACAATCACAGAGATTTTCTTACCTGTTCCTACGTGGACCAAGAGCTGACCTAGAGAATCCTGAGGGGCATGTAACCCTGGGGCACCTGTGGCTCCCCCTTGTGTTAAAGCACATGACATCTTCACCACCACCACAACGATCTGTACCTTCTTGACACTCATCAATATCTAAAAACATTTGAATGACATTTGTTCACTATTAATCAGTATATTGTTGGAACTTATGAAAGTATGAAGAGAGGTGTCTATGACTCTATGTCGCAGTCAGCTTCTTAAAACCTAGTGTATAATCCCTAAAAAAACTATTTCCAATCATCGTGTGAACATAAGCCACACTGATTTATAAATCTCCTCTAAAATCTTACTTAAATTTGTATAAAAATGTCTTATACAGTGTATAAGCCACACACATTTTCCCCCACTGTGACATGCCAAGCAAAAAAGACCTATGATTGTGATATTATCTGGGTTTTCTTGAAAGATATTTCAATAATTTTAATAATTTTCATGGAAGTCTCGAGAAAAAATGGCTGTGAATGAAAATCTGAAGACAAAGTATGTTATAACCATAGAGGACTGAAATTTTATTAATTCAAACCTTCTTTTATAGAAAAATAACTTAAGAAATAAAAAAAAACCATTTAGATTCAAGATAATAGAATGTATATTTTACACTTATTTCAGGATATATTAAATACATATACAGCAATATAAACCAAAGATATAATACAGCATTTTGTTATTTGCCTGTAAAATTGATTCAAGAAGGTTAGTTGAAATGTTTACCTTGACAAGAGCGACCGTTACCCATAATCCTCCAGCCAGATGGACAAGAACACATGTAAGAACCTGGAGTATTGATACAGTTGCCTGCACACACTCCAGGACCATTGTATAGTCTGCATTCATCAATGTCTGAAAGACAGAATATTGCTTTTAGCCTTTCCTTTCAGTTTTTCTTTTCTATTCTTAATAGACATACAAACTGACCAACCAGTCAACTGACTGATCAACCAGCTAACCAGATGACTGATTATTCTACATATTTATGGCCAACTGACTGTTCTATAGATTTATTATGGCCAACCGACTGTTTAAAAAATCTGTTATGGCCAGCTGACTGTCCTATAAATCCATTATGGCCAACTCACAGTTCTATAGATTTATTTTGGCCAAATGACCATTCTTTAGATTCATTATGGCCAAATGACTGTTCTATAGATTTATTATGGCCAACTGACTGTTCTATAAATCTATCATGGCCAACTGACTGTTCTATAAATTTATAATTGTTAACTGAATGTTCTATATATTTAAATTAATGATGGTCAACGGACTGTTCTAAAGATCGATCATGGTTAACTGACTGTTCTACAGAGTTATTACGGTCAAGTTTTTTTTTTCTAAAACAAACTTTAAGGTACTTCCTTACCAATACAAGTCCTTCCATCAGCTGCCAGTTTATAGCCACTTTCACAAGTACAAACGTAAGAGCCAACAAGATTTGTACAGCCCTGTGTACAGACAGTTGGGTCCTCACATTCATTTATATCTGTAATAAATGAAAATATGTATGAAAGTTACCACACTGATTATCAGACAGTCTATTTGATATTTAATGCTCCTCAACATGTTTTCAGTAAAATATATATTTTAGTAAGGAATATGAGCTAAAATATCTTCCAAAGCACAAAGCTATCTTTCATCCCTATGAAAATAATGGGTGAAGCTTCTAACACTGTTAAGTGAAATAACTTAAACTCTTGACAATCTGACCAAATGGTATTCATGCACCAATGCCGTTCCCCCTCCAAAAGTAACACGATCATAATGAAAGCTAAGCTACTGCAACCAAGATTTTACTTAGAAATTAAAATAAATCAAAATGAAATAGAGATCATTGGCCATTCAATTTAAATGAAGGCTGAGAAGATTCCATTTATTCCATAAAACTTGATTTCAAATTGGCTTCAATCCATATGGTTCACTGACTTTGTACTTCAACTGAAACCCAAGAACTGGTGCTATGACCTAATAACAACTACCAACTCCAGACACTGTGGAGAAATTAAAAGTTTGGTAGCATTAAATAAGTAATTACCAATAGTCTAGTAATTAGTAATTGTCAGATTTCTTCACATTAAGCATTATAATTCATGTCGGGTTTGAATCTTCTACTATAATCTTTTTCAAGTATATCTGGCAGGTCACTTTACCGATACATCTCTGGTCATCAATCTGCTCAAATCCTGGGTCACACACACATCTAAAACTTCCCGGTGTGTTTTCACAAACTGCATTACTGGGACATACATTACCATACTGACATTCATTTTTGTCTGAAAGAAAACAAGTAAATTAATAAGTAAAATGTTTTTTAACTGAGCACTCCATGAAACGTCACAGTATATTGGTAACCAAAATTCATACACGAGTACTCACCAAAATTTTAAAAAAGTACCACTTTATTTTTTTATTGAAGAGATATTTCTAAATTGAAGAAACACTCAAACCTAATACATATAATCCAAACAGCTTTTCAAAGGTGCTAAAATTATGTGGTTAATTGACAATGGTAGCGAGGCAATCAAGACTATGACATGCTCCCGTCGATATTCCAAGAGACTGGCTGCTACTGATTGGAGAATTCCAAATGAAACTTTGTAAATTTCAAGTGAATGTTTGGTTCGGTTTCTATAAGAGAGTGAAGTGTCAAAGCAGTATCAAACTTGTTAACCACTGCTTTTCATTTATGTTTACAACAAATCATGCATATATTTGTGTGCAAAATCTAAGGTATCTGGATGCTCTGAAAATTACTAGGAAATCTTCCATTTCCTCAATCAAAAGAATGACAGAGTACATATATATTAAAATTGGTGCACATTGCCATCCCTACTTTTTTGGTTAAGACACTTTTCTTACGTAAAACATTAACCTTTCATTTTTACCCTACTTGAAAGTAGCATGTTTCAGACTTATAATCTGTGACAATGCTATAAAGCATATTCTAGGCTAACCTCTGAATTATAACAAGCCCAAAGTATGGTTCAAACCTTAGATCTCACTGTCCAGTCATATGCCATACACCTTTAGGTCTCATACAAGATAAAGAAAATCTTACCATTACATTCAAGGCATATGGAAATATGGGAATATTCAAGAAAACTCTCAAGATTGTAAGCTTAGTTCTACTAGATATGTCAGATAAGATTGTAAGCTTAGTTCTACTAGATATGTCAGATAAGATTGTAAGCTTAGTTCTACTAGATATGTCAGATGTCACTATCTATTATTTGTATTCACTTTCTGGTAGTCCAGTCCTGTTATTGATATAAGCTTCCAAGTTAATTTTCTTCCCTTCGCCTACCATGGTTTACATGTAACTTTCCTCAGCACTTAAGAGATTATTTCTTACCTTCACACTGTCCACTTACACTTCGCCTATACCCCTGTGGACATGAACAGATGTAACTTCCTGCTCTATTTATACATTCTGCCATACCTCTACAGTCATGTGTCCCTGCTGTACACTCGTCAATATCTGATAAACAGAAACAACATTTCCGTTAGTGCCTATACTGTTCATGCAATATCATTTAACAAGATTAAAATTTAAATACCGGTATGAGCAAAGATCTCAGTGAGAATTTTACTGAAATTGACTATTTACATCAAACACAAGATAAATGCAAACAAAGCTTTGAATTTCTGCTCAATTTAAACAGAGCTGAAAAAGAGAGCTTTCTAACTTGAAATACATATATATATATATTTTCACTAACTTTGCTAAACATGAAACACTGATGTTACAATGGGCAACCAGTGACTGAAACAACCTAACCACTTACTGCTGGTCAAGCCAAGTTCTGACAAGTCCCTTATGTTATAAGTCTATAAACTATGAAATGTAATGCACAACAAACGTCTATACTAACGCTTTCAAAAAGGAGAATACTAAAAAACACTCTTTTTATACAAAAGATTAACTGCTTGCAAATATTGACCAGTAATCACAGTTTTTTTCTGGTAACAACATAAAAGTTAACCTAAGGTCTGCCCTTATAACATGCAGTGTAAACATACCAACACAAGTTTGTCCACTTGTATCGACCTCATAGCCTGGTCTACATTGCATGGAGTTTATACACCTGTATGAACCATAGGAATTCTGGCAGGTCTGGTAACTCCTGCAAGGATTTACTCCATCCTCACATTCATTTACATCTGAAAGATAAAACATTGACTTAAATATTCTTTAAATACATTTGTAAAGAGCAGGATAAAAAATAATCCTTTACCACAATTTTGATATTTAAACCAATCTTTAAAGCAAATGGGCTGACGATGCATAAAAAGTAAATATTTATACATATAAACTTCTGGCTGTAGATTCGAAGAACATACCTAAACTATGTTACTGTTTCATTTTTTGTTACAGAAACACATCATAATATAAAGTTTTTCACGATTTTATCAGTAAAACATTTAATACCCCAGTCACAGGATAGATACTTTGTTTATACAGTTAATTTTGACAATTGTAAAGTGCATTCCACAGTGGCTCAGTGGTCTAGGTTTCTGCTCCTAATTTTACTGACCTGAACGGCATGGGTTTGAATCATGTCGAAATCAAATTCTTTTTTCTTCAGTTTTCATAATATATAGAGGCATAAAATCATGTGGTTTTTTCATAGTATATTAACTTTACTTTAATTTCAGAGAAAAACATTTTTTAGTTAAATTCTGCTAGTCAGTCGCTTTAATATAATATATATTGAAAGAACAGTAGTCAAAGGGCAGAGAACAAGACCTCCTGTTCAGGAGGTTGTCAATGACTCTACACATTCTGGACTTTAGGTTTGAGCACCGGTTTGAACCCAGGGACAAGACTTTAAGCTGATAGCTATAAGTTGTGATAACTTGTTTCCCAATTGATATAAAATAAATAATGTACATTCCACACTGTTCAGATTCTATAGTTCAATTCTTTTAAAAGTACTATTTCATTTCAAATTCATTTTTTGTACATTGTTGAAAAATGATATCGATTGCATGAACAGCCCTAATTTTTACCAGCGCTGACCTACCTACACATAGGCCACTGCTGTCAGGCCTAAATCCACTGGAACACTCAAATCTCTCACATTGGCTTGTGGCAGAATTGAATCTGAAACCATCTGGGCACCGTTTGGGATTGCACCGGAATGATCCCTCAATGTTGAAACACTCATATCCTGTCCCACAGTTGTGCGTTCTGAGAGCACATTCATCCTGATCTAAAAATGGAAAATTTCTTTAAAGCGAAAGTCAATACATACCTTAACTGACTATTTTCCAATCCCTTTTCTAACCTTTGTTCTAACATGGCCTTGTCAAGAAGTCTTGATATTAAAACACATGCATCATGATATAAAAACAATGTCCACATTTCATATTGAAGCACTTATCAAAAAAAGAAAAAGAAAAAGACTTGCCTGTTAAAACAACACAGATAATATACAAACTATTTCAGAATGTAAAACTCCCCTTTCATACTAACTGTTGATGAAGAAAATCTTTGATAAACACCTATACCTCTACATTCCTGTGTTTGCTCATCTAGGGTCCAACCAGTGCCACATGGGGTTATGCGACGACAGGCAAATGAACCTATAGTATTTTCACACCTCTGAGAGGACGTACAGGTGTCCATTCTTCTAGCACACTCATCAATGTCTGCAATCAAAATGTAAATATAAAATACATATAAATAAAAGGACAAAATATAGAAGGCTTGGCACAAAAATGAACCAAGTATGATTGAGTTATGTATACTTTGCACAAAGCCTTTGCTATGATGCTGGAGTTATCTTGAGAAAACTTACCATAATCTAAGTTTTGGAGTTTCCCCTTAAGTCATCAATGAAAACAAATGAATACTTAAAGAATTCAGAAGCCTATATCTAGCTTTGAGTTTATCATGACTTAAAATCCTCTTTACTGTGTCATTTCATTTCTTAAAATCATCATGATCATACTTCCTTGAAATTAAGACAATAGTTCATATTGCAAATCAAGGAGTAGGTGCAAAAATACATGAAACAAGAGGGAGATACCATAGTCTAACACTGCAACCTCTAAGTACAATGCATGTTATCAAGGAAATAAATCAATCTTGCTTTTTTAAATGAATCATGATCATTGAATAGGACTAAAAAGCAGAGCAAAGTGTAAAGAACATGTAACTTTCAAAAAATTTATAGTCCTTGGAACTATATTGCTAAAAGAACTATTATCACAATGATATAAAAAGGTAAAAAAAGCTGTAGGCTATCAAAAGAAATCTTTAATATAGTTGTCACTACTGTGTAAATAACATTAAAGTATTTAAAGCAAACTCAAAGAATTTTCACTTTTCAGTACTTTCACAAGACAGCCCTTGCCTAAGTGCTTGCTTCAAGACAGCTTCTACAGCACCTGTCTCAATACAGCTTCTACAGCACCTGTCTCAATACAGCTTCTACAGCACCTGTCTCAATACAGCTTCTACAGCAGCTTCTATAGCACCTGCCTCAAGGCAGCTTCTACAGCCCTTGCCTATGTGCTTGCTTCAAGACAGCTTCTACAGCACCTGCCTAAAGACAGCTTCTACAGCACCTGTCTCAAGACAGCTTCTACAGCACCTGTCTCAAGACAGCTTCTACAGCACCTGTCTCAAGACAGCTTCTACAGCACCTGTCACAAGACAGCTTCTACAGGAACTGCCACTAGACAGCTTCTATAGCGCCTGCCTGAAGACAGCATCTACAGCACCTGACACAAAACAGCTTTTACAGCACCTGTCACAAGACAGCTTCTACAGCACCTGCCACAAAAAAGATTCTGCTGCACCTGTCACAAGACAGCTTCTACAGCAGTTGCCATAAAACAGCTTCTACAGCACCTCCCACAATATTGCTTCCAGGCACTGAAGACTGTTTAGCAGAAGTTGCTGTAAAAGCTATCTTGTTGCAATTGCTTTAGAATCTGTCTTGTTGCAATTTCTGTATAAGCTGTTTTATGGCAACTGCTGTAGAAGCTGTCTCAGCACCTCCAACAATATTGCTTCTACAGCAATTGCAACAAAAAAGCTTCTAAAGCAATTACAACAAGGCAGCTTCTAAAGCAATTGCAACAAGACAGCTTATACAGCACCTCCAACAATATTGCCTCTACAGCAATTGCAACAAAACAACTTCTAAAGCAACTGCAACAAAACAGCTTCTACAGCACCTCCCACAATATTGCTTCTACAGCAATTGCAACAAAACAGCTTCTAAAGCAATTGCAACAAGACAGCTTCTACAGCACCTCCTACAATATTGCTTCTACAGTAATTGCAACAAAACAGCTTCTAAAGCAATTGCAACAAGACAGCTTCTACAGCACCTCCCACAATATTGCTTCCAGGCACTGAAGACTGTTTAGTAGAAGTTGCTGCAGAAGCTATCTTGTTGCAATTGCTTTAGAAGAAGTTGCTGTAAAAGCTATCTTGTTGCAATTGCTTTAGAATCTGTCTTGTTGCAATTCCTGTATAAGCTGTCTTATGGCAACTGCTGTAGAAGCTGTCTCAGCACCTCCAACAATATTGCCTCACCAGCAATTGGAACAAAAAAGCTTCTAAAGCAATTGCAACAAGGCAGCTTCTAGAGCAACTTCTACTAAACAGTCTTCAGTGCCTGCAACAAGACAGCTTCTATGGTGCTTGCCACAAGGCAGCTTCTACAGCAACTGCTAAAATACAGCCCCTACAGTGCCTGCCACAAGACAGCTTCTTCAGCCTCTACAGCACCTGTCATAAGAAAATTTCTACAGAGCCTACCACAAGACAGATTCTTGAAGAACTGCCACAAAACAGCTTCTACAGCATCACCACAAGACAGCTTCTACAGTGCCTGCCATAAGACAGCATTTACACACCTGCCACAGGACAGCTTCTACAGTGTTTGCCTGAAGACAGCTTCTATAGCAATTTTGATATTACATCATATACAGTGCCTGCCACAAGACTGCTGCAACAGCACCTGCCTCAAGACAGCTTCAACAGCACCTATCACAATACAGTTTCTACATCAATTACCACAAGACAGCTTCTATAGCCCCTGCCACAAGACAGCTTTTACAGCAATTTCCACTAGACAGCTTCTACAGCAATTGTCAGAAGACAGTTTTTACAGTCTGCCACAAGGCAGCTTCTACCAAACAAATTCAAATGGTAAAGACCTAAGTTGTTGACAAATCTTTATATAATGTAGCTTTGAATTTCATCAAGTAAATAAGATGTGTAATCACAGAATAAGCTATAGAAAAGATATGGAGGAAAACAAGACTAATTAAGGAAAACATTTTTCTCTAAAATTTGTTTATCAACTTGTGTCCATGTATGAAGTAAATACACAGACTTATAAGGAAGTTATAGTCAATGTTAAAGTTTTCGGACAGACTGATGGCCGGATGGATGTGCAGCCAAAACTGGATAGGGGGCCTTTTCTTTTGTTATTTTCTTTTGTTTAATAGAGGGCCATTTGCCCTGTTATTCTATTGTAACGGTATGAACTCTATTGTTCTCTTTTGTTATGTTTACAGTTAGATGGCCCCTTATTTATTTTCAGTAGTGCGGACAGACTGACAAAGTGACAGTTCAAAAACTATATGCCTCCCTTTGGGTGTATAAAAACAAATCATGAAAAACTCAACAGCTTTAGAACACAAAACAACTAGAAAAACTGCTAAAATGCTTGGAAAAAGCAGGAAGTTTTTGCATTGCCATAAAGTTCTGAAATATCATGAAGCTTAGCCACACTATAAAACACTTGCAAACTCTACAATGACTGAATAGCTTTGTCACACTATAAACACTATGCAACTCTAAAAGGACTGAATAGCTTTGTCACACTATCAAATACTAAGCAAATCTAAAATGACTGAACAGCCACACTATATAACACTTAGCAACTCTAAAATGACTGAATAGCTTTGCCACACCTTGAAACACTTAGCAACTCTTAAATGACTGAAAAGCTTGGCCACACTATAAAACACTTAGCAACTCTAAAATGACTGAATAGCCACACTATAAAACACTAAGCAACTCTAAAATGACTGAATAGCTTTGCCACACTATAAAACACTTAGCAACTCTAAAATGACTGAATAGCCACACTATAAAACACTTAGCAACTCTAAAATGACTGAATAGCCACACTATAAAACACTTAGCAACTCTAAAATGACTGAATAGCTTTGTCACACTATAAATCACATAGGAAATCTATTATGACTGAAAAGCTTTGCCATACTATAAAACACTAAGCAACCCTAAAATGACTGAACAGCCACACTATATAACACTGAGCAACCCTTCAATGACTGAATAGCTTTGTCACACTATAAACACTATGCAACTCTAAAATGACAGAATAGCTATGCAACACTATAAAACACTAAGCAAATCTAAAATGACTGAATAGCTTAGCCACACTATAAAACAATAGGCAACTCTAAAATGACTGAATGGCCATAATAAAACACCTAGCAATTCTAAAATGACTGAACAGCTTTGCAATACTATGAAACACCTAGCAATTCTAAAATGACTGAATAGCATGCCAGACTATATAACACTTTGCAACCCTACAATGGCTGAATAGCTTTGCCACACTATAAAACTATAAGCAACTCTAAATGACTGAATAGCCACCCTATAAAACACCTAGCAATTCTAAAATGACTGAATAGCTTTGCCATACTATAAAACAATTAGCAAGTCTAAAATGACTGAATAGCTTTGCCACACTATATAACACTGAGCAACCCTACAATGGCTGAATAGCTTTGCTATACTATAAAACACTTAGCAAGTCTAAAATGACTGAATAGCCACCCTATAAAACACCTAGCCATTCTAAAATGACTGAATAGCTTTGCCATACCATAAAACAATTAGCAAGTCTAAAATGACTGAATAGCTTTGCCACACTATATAACACTGAGCAACTCTACAATGGCTGAATAGCTTTGCTATACTATAAAACACTTAGCAACTCTAAAATGACTTAATAGCTTTGCCAGACTATATAACACTTAATAACCATACAATGCCTGAATAGCTTTGCCACACTATAAAACACTCAGCAACTCTGAAATGACTTAATAGCTTAGCCACACTATAAAACATGTAGCAACTCTACAATGACTGAATATCGTAGCCACACTATAAAAATTAGCAACCCTACAATGAATGAATAGCTTAGCCACACTATAAAACACTTAGCAACCCTTACAATGGCTGAATAGCTTTGCCGCCCTATAAAACTCTTAGCAACCCTACAATGGCTGAATAGCTTTGCCACACTTTATAACTCTTAGCAACTCTAAAATGACTGAATAGCTTAGCCACACTATAAAACAATTAGCAACTCTAAAATGACTGAATAGCCACACTATAAAACACCTAGCAATTCTAAAATGACTGAACAGCTTTGCCATACTATGAAACACTTAGCAATTCTAAAATGATTGAATAGCTTTGCCAGACAATATAACACTTTGCAACCCTACAATGGCTGAATAGCTTTGCCATACTTTAAAACTATAAGCAACTCTAAAATGACTGAATAGCCACCCTATAAAACACCTAGCAATTCTAAAATGACAAAATAGCTTTGCCATACTAAAAAACAATTAGCAAGTCTAAAATGACTGAATAGCTTTGCCACACTATATAACACTGAGCAACCCTACAATGGCTGAATAGCTTTGTTATACTATAAAACACTTAGCAAGTCTAAAATGACTGAATAGCTTTGCCAGACTATATTACACTTAATAACCATACAATGCCTGAATAGCTTTGCCACACTATAAAACACTCAGCAACTCTTAAATGACTTAATAGCTTAGCCACACTATAAAACGTGTAGCAACCCTACAATGACTGAATAGCTTAGCCACACTATAAAACACTTATCAACCCTACAATGACTGTATATTGTAGCCACACTATAAAAGAACTAGCAACCCTACAATGAATTAATAGCTTAGCCACACTACAAAAAACACTTAGCAACCCTTCCAATGGCTGAATAGCTTTGCCACACTATAAAACTCTTAGCAACCCTACAATGACTGAATAGCTTTGCCACACTATAAAACACTTAGCAACCCTACAATGACTGAATATCTTTGCCACACTATAAAAGAATTAGCAACCCTACAATGAATGAATAGCTTAGCCACACTATGAGACACTTAGCAACGTTTACAATGGCTGAATAGCTTTGCCACACTATAAAACTCTTAGCAACCCTACAATGGCTGAATAGCTTTGCCACACTTTAAAACTCTTAGCAACCCTACAATGGCTGAATAGCTTTGCCACACTATATAACTCTTAGCAACCCTACAATGACTAAACAGCTTAGCCACACTATAAAACACTTAGCAACCCTACAATGACTGAATAGCTTAGCCACACTATAAAACACTTAGCAACTCTACAATGACTGAATAGCTTAACCACACTATAAAACACTTAGCAACCCTACAATGACTGAATAGCTTAGCCACACTATAAAACACTTAGCAACCCTACAATGACAGAATTGCTTTGCCACACTATAAAACACTTAGCAACCCTACAATGACTGAATAGCTTTGCCACACTATAAAACACTTAGCAACCCTACAATTGCTGAATAGCTTTGCCACACTATAAAACTCTTAGCTACCCTACAATGGCTGAATAGCTTTGCCACACTATATCACTCTTAGCAACTCTAAAATGACTGAATAGCTTTGCAACACCTAGAAACTAAGCATTACTAAGAATAGCTTTGCAACACCTAGAAACTAAGCATTACTAAGTAGTCTTCAACATGAAATATGGGTGAAACACTTAGCAGACTGTTGTTTAAAACTACATAGTCTCACAAATCCAAGTGAGTTGCCATAATTATGCAATTATGCATCATCACTAACTATAAAAGCAGTTTATTTTATGCCTACCAATGAAATATAGGGAAATATCAGTGAGATAAAAGTGATAATCCACTGTTTTGTATCAGTGAAATTACCATTTTGATAATCCACTGTTTGTGCCGGAACTACTTTTCCCCACCACGTAAATACAAGAGAATCCGCTGTATTTCAGACAGTGACAGCGAGTGAAATTTATTTACCTTGTTAAATCCAGTTATAATATTGAATTCCTGAGCCTAACTAGTTGTGAACAATGATGAAATTCACCATAAATTATTTAAAATGTATGATTTGTTTACATAACTCACATGGACAATATCCAATATGGCTGGCTTTCAATTCAATTGATTGAATATTACTCAGTATTAATCCGCTTTTATAATTAAAGTATGTATGGCTAAAATTCAATAAATATTGATAAACTGTGTAGAGAAAAATAAATGTTATTTGATGAAAGTGTATTCAGTTTATTTCAGCAGAAGTAAAGTTATCATATGTATCGGAGATTGTCTGCACTTTTTTTTGTGCGGAGTAACCAAAGTACACATAAACTGATTTGGGGCTCACCATGGGGAATTTATTGATGGCCCTGAGTAATAATGTCATAAAATACCCATTTTTGACGTGTTGGCATAAAATAAAAAGAACATTTGTTTGTTTTTTAGTGGAAGATGGGAATTTATTTCATCTCGTGAACACCATATGTTTATATTTTCACTCGTGGCTGCGCCACTCGTGAAAATATCACATATGGTGTTCACTCGATGAAATAAATTCTCATCTTCCACAAAAACAAACAAATATCCTCTATATAATGTTCTACTCTATGGAAAAAAGCTTTGAAAAAAATATATACAAGCAACAAAAGAGCTAAGTGTCATTATGTAGGAACATAATGGTAAGTCAAATAAGGAACAATGAGCTGTCAACCAACAAGCCACTATAAATGACCAGTCAGATATAACCAAATGCAAAATAGTTCTTAGTGAACTAATTTATCTAAATAAGGCATGCTGATAAAAAATATAGTGACAAAAAAAGCGACATGCTGAAACTGAAAGCTAAACAGTCAACAAAGTCTGTCTGATGTCATCCCAAAGAAAGAGAAAGAGGTGTACAGGAAAAGAGACTGAGCAAATCACTACATGTCCACTGCTCTCCATTGTTAGTTTTGACAAATGTTGAATTTCTCAAGAACTTTTCTGATTTAAGCTGGCAGAATTGTGTTAATGATTTTTTTAATATAAAAAATACCCAGTTTAATGTTATTTTCATAGCAGCAAAAGAATTTTTACCTTCGCAAACTTTTGTTGTCCTGTTTCTATGGAAACCATCATCACATTCACAGAGGTAACTGCCTCTGTGATTTCGGCATATTTCATTTGCTCCATAACAGTTATGTGTACCAATAACACATTCATCAATATCTGTAACAGGACAGTTTATACACAACGAATAACACAATTATCTGAACTATGAACTCTAAAGGTAATATGAAATATCAAAAATGTGGACCTTTAAGTATTAGGCACAGGTTATAACCAACATTCTAACCTTACCCCTTTTTCTTCAAAATGTGGAGTCAGGCATATCAGCCATGGAAACAGTTCAAGCCCTGGCTGGGATTCAAACATCATACTTGCTCACCACAAAGCTACTGATAACCAAATAAGTCATTACAAAATGGCTTCACATGTAATTAAAAAGACTGAAAAGTTCAAGATGGTAATTTTTACCACTCAGAGAAATACACAATCAAAAACAACAGCCATGCATTGACAGGCATTTAAAGGAAAACAACACTTGTACTGAGCTAAGTTTAGCCATAAATGAGGTTCACTTGACACAGATATATTTGTCAATTTTAAGTAGCCACTTCCATAAAAAGCTCCTGATGATCGCAATGTTGTGCTGGCAAGTAGCAGTTTACTATTCATGTGACATCAATACACTTCTTTTGCTGTTATTTTCACAGCAGGTTCAACTTTGTGATAAAAATATTCACCACTATAGTAAAATAAAATCTAGAAAACAAATTCTTTAAGAAAAACACTCTGATATGTTTCAGTGACAATTTGTGAATGACATCTTCAATCAACATTTTCAAAATCAGAAGACAAGTCTAAGTATTCCAAAGTTTTGTTGCTAAGTTAAATTAAATCTGACATGCAATCTTAGGTCTGTTTTGGAAACCCCCTACACTGATATACATCTGACTTTGACATAAAAATGTGCAATATCTCATTCATTTGAATTAGATCATTTAATCATGCTTAAAAAAATGTATAAAGAAAATATGAATTTTTCAGGGTGTAAAGTATTCCCACTTGTACTAAGCTAAATATCAAGTAAGTCTCGTACCTTCACAAAGTCCATTTACTGTGTTATATGCGAAGCCAGCTGGGCAGTCTGAAAATACAAGAAATAGGACTTTAATGGTTCTGAAGACATAAATCAAGCAAATAATGTTAACATATAGTGAATATTTGGTAATCTTTGTTAATGCATTATAGCAACTTGCGGGCAAAAATGTCATATTGAAACCCATTCTTAGCTAAGTACAAAGTCTCAGTCTGTTCTTTCAGCTGCTGTGCAAAAATACCCTTTACCTATTAATGCACTGCATCTTATACTGCTCATTTTTGAACAGAGTTTCGTCTTCCTTTAATAGGAAATAAATTACCTTTCATGTTTATATATCTGATTTTTCCACAATAAAATCAAAATAAAAAATGTTAAAAATCATCTCTTATACCTTGCTTTCTGATGAGTGTTGGAAAAAAAAGAGAAAATGGAAGTAGTAGGCATATATTAATACTTTTAATAACCTCTTATTGTAAAAAAATATATGATAAGAGGAACAGGCAACAAAGTTCAATTTGCCAAAGACTAAAACTAGGAATTAGATTTAACTGTTTGTCTACTGATTATCATCTTACTGTCTCTGTAACATGTGCGTCCATCCACGGCAAGCTTGTAGCCTTGACTACAGTCACACCTATATGATCCAGGCGTGTCTACACAAATCTGACTACACAGCTGATCGGAACCAAATATGGAACACTCGTCAATGTTGGTGTTTGCTTCTGGTGCATCTGTTGGTTCAACATTGTCTACAATATTAGTACAACATAACTTAATAATTTACCATTATATACTTTGGTTATGTTAATAAAACAGTCTGAACACGGACCTATCCATTGGTCAAAATGTTCTTAAGGAAGGTTCATATAAGTTACAAACATAAAAGACTTGAGTCACTTAAAATGTTCTTGTTTGTCATTAAATTATACATTTAATCATTAAAAAGCATTAAAAACAGTGACAAGAAAGGCAATTAATTGGACAATTTATGCCTGATTTTATATTGTGGCTTTTGAATACTGGTAACTTGGATTTTAATTCATTCTTAACATTTTCTTAGAGGTAGGAATAAAGACTAACAGTTATAATTTACAACAAACTCTTTTTCTTAATGTTGACAGATATTTACAAGACTTATAGTTCAATCCTAGCTTTAACAAAATATAAAGTTGTATGCAAAGTACAAAGCAATGACAAAACAAGATGGATGCTCTTGTCCATAATGGGTTATTTTGGGATGGTATCAAACAATGCTCCATTTATTCTCTTGCTAGTGAAACTTCATATACCATGCTCTATTTTACAATTAAATGACCATAATTATGTAAAATCATCCTACTGAAATATCTGGAAAATACACGGTATGCACATCTCCTCTTGCTTGTGAAATTACATTAAGTTTGGTTGAATTGCAGCTATTAGTTTCTGAGAATAAGCCTGAGTATGGAATGTTTTTATTGTACAATCAAAGGGTCATAACTTTGTAAAAATTATTTGACTGGAACATCATGATAATATTTTTATCTCCTCCGGGTAGTGAAGCCTCAAAAACAAAGATAAGTTAAATTTAAGCAAATGGTTCCTGAAAAACAGTCTTGGAACAAATAGGTTCTATAATTTAATAATCCAACGGCCATAACCATGTAAAAATTCATTTGAAAGAATTATCTGGGCAATATGTAAGGCATTTGAGAAATAACACAGATGAACAGACAGACTGGAGACTATATGCTGCCCATCCAATTGTGTATAAAAACTGCTTTAGTATATACAACAGGGCAAATATTCTATATGTCAAGCTGTTTTATGATTATACCTGTTCCCTCATCTCCATCTAAACTGCCATCATCAACATCCCTCCCTACACAGCACTGCATGAACTTATTATCACAGGGGCTCCCTATAGCAGGTGAGGTACACTCCATCCCCATCTGCTTTACTGCCAGCCCCATCTGGCAACAGGAACAACACTCCTGAAAAACAAATGAGGCTCCATTACTACAGCTTGGCTGTTTATAAATACATGTATATAAATTTTTTACTGAAAGAAGGAACACCATTACAATACTGATAGAAACAAAACATTTTGTAATATATGCTTCCAGTACTCTTGCCTGCCTAGAGTGAAGGTAAAGAAATGTGTTTAACTATATCTAATTTAGTTTTGGAGTTGACTTTTAAGTATATTAGTAGCAAGACTGGATTTTTAATTGCCTGTGATACTTTTTCTATCTTGCACTGTTAAACTAAATGTGGTAAGGGTCAAAAGTCTGTAACTAGTAAGATACTGTAAACTGACCTTGAAAAACTACTTCAAGTTATTAATAAGAGAAGAGGCTGTTCTGATTGGTTACTGACTAATTAGTGATATGAATAGAGTCTTTTGTTATTAAATATTTGCTTACCCATGCAGGAAGTGACACAAATTGGGATATTTTTAAGCAGTCATTCATAATTATATCAAAACAAGATGTTCATAAAAGTTTAAATTTGCTTTCCAGCATTCAAGAGAAAACCAGGGTAAACACTTGATCAAAACTGAGTTTTTATGATCCATGTTTTTACTAAATAGTAGATGATTGATGAAATATAATGTGGTTAAGAAAGAACAAGAGATGTCGGAATGACATATGTATGCAGCCCCTCCCCTGAGCCCCCTCCTTTAAATTTTGAAGTTTGGAGGCTAAGTGTCAAATGTTACTCAAGTTACTGAGTGGAAACATTTTTCAAATTTAAGCTGAAGGTGACCTTGATCTCTGACCTAACGATATCTGAAATAGTGAGGTTCTTCTACTCAATAAAGACAACCACTCTACGAAGTTTGAAGGCTGTGGGTCAAACGGAACTTGAGTTATTGAGCAGAAACCATTTTCAAATTAAAGGTGATCATGACCTTGACCTTTGAATTAGTGAACCTAATAACATTAGAGGTCTTCAACTGTATAAGATCAACCACACTATGTAGTATGAAAGGTGTAAGTCAAATGGTACTAGAGTTATTGAGCAGAAATTATTTCAAATTCAAGGTGACAGTGACCTTGATCTTTAACCTACTGGCCCAAAAAAAACAATAGACCTCTTTTTCTAAATAAGGGTAACCAATCTATAAATTTTGAAGGAAGTGGCTCAAATGGTACTCCAGTAATTGAGCAGAAACTGCTTTCCATTCAGAAGTGCCAGCAAATTTGACCTAATTACCCCAAAAACTAAAGGGGTTTTCTACTTAGTACAGGCAACTAAATGATGTTTGAAGGGGGTGGTTAAAATGGTATTTAAGTTATTGAGTGAAAATGGTTTTCAAATTCAAGGTGGCAGTGACCTTGACCTAAAATCAGTATGTTTTTTATACTTAATAAAGGCAACCATCAGTCAAATGATACCTGAGTCAAATGATACCTGAGTTATTAAGCAGAAATCATTTTCAAATTCAAGGTGATTGTGACCTTGACTTTTGACCTATTAACTCCCAAACAAAAGGGGGTCTTTAACTCAATAAGGGCAACCATTCTATGAAGCTTGAAGGTTGTGGGTCAAATGGTACTCAAGCTGACTATGACCTTGACTTCTGACCTACTGAAATAAAAACAACAGGGGTTTCCTACTCAATAAGGGCAACCACTCTATGAAGTTTAAAGGCTGTGGTATATATAGTACTCCAGTTACTCCATGAGAACCATTTTCGAATTTATGGTGACTATGACCTTGCCTTTGACCTTACGATCCCAAAAGGAGTCTACTACTCAATAAGATCAACCACATTATGAAATTTGAAGGGTTTAGGTCACATGGTACTCAGGATATTCAGATAAAAATTGAAGGTAACCATGACCTTGACCTACTGACCCCCCAAAAAAAGGGTCTTCTACTCAGTTAGGATAACCACCCTATAATGCCTGAAGGATGTAGGTCAAACAGTATTTGTGTTATTGCGGGGACATGGTGTTCAAATTCAAGGTGACAGTGACCTTGACCTTTGACCTAATGAACCCAAAAAACAATAGGGGTGTTTTACTCTATAAGGACAACCAAACTATGAAGTTTAAAGAGTGTAGATCAAACAGTACTGTAGTTATTGAGCAGACATGGTTTTCAAATTGAAGGTGACAGTGAGCTTGACCTTTCACCTACTGACCCCAAAAACTATAGGTGTCATCTACAGGTCATGACCAAATTCCTACCAAATCTGAGGACTGAAGGGTTAAGCGATCTCTATCTATTTATCAGACATGTCTGGTCTAAGGAACGACCGATATGTGCAAAGCAATATATCCCTGTTTCTCAAAGGTGAGCATAATTTATTTTTGGTTTCTATCCTAAGGTATTCTTTCTTAAACAATTTTGGAAAAAAAAAGCATAGCAAAATACCATATCTTGACTAGTGGAAGACATCATGGCCACAACAAGTAGTGTAACTCTATGTTAGAGTGGATGGTTAGAATGCAGCAGTTTACTGCTTGCAGCAATTGTTCTTTATACAGCTATATACCTTGTATGTGACAGCTCCTATCTGATCCTCTCTGACAGCACATCTACCACCCTCTACTAAACCATCTGTCACACCTGAAAAACACAAAAATTTTGAGGTTAGAGGCATCTGACTCTTAACTCAGAGGCCATAAGTTCAAGCCCTATCATCCTGACTGTGACATCCACAAGCCCTTAAAGTATTTACTTATCAAAACTACTGTAAGTAATCAATGAGAGTACTTGTAAAAGTTGCACTTAAAATTTTGATTACAAGGGTATTTTCAGATGTAATGTTATCGACTCTGCTATTCTGATGTAAGATGATGAAACTGAAAATTCCACACTAGGTAATGCCCAATACTTAGGCTATATACTGACACTATAATTATTCATCTACATCAAAAATAATGATCAAAATTCAGTTTGTTCCTAAGTCTAGACATAGACACTAAATAGTTTTGAAAAGAAAAGCTGTTAAGATTAGGGGTTACAAAAAGGCACGCTGCCAACTTGGTGTATGTACACAGCAGGTATATGGAGAAATGAGCTTTTTGTATGGACACAATCAAGTTTCAAGGCTGGTGAAGAAATTCAAGAGTGGGCAAGACACACTGAAAGATGACCAAAAATATGCATGCTGGCCAACTGCAACCTCAGGAAAGTTCATTAAAAAAATTTACTGGCATTGTTAATTCAGATGCATGCCTCATTTTGCGTCGGATAGCTAGCAGGGTTGGTATTTCACCTGCAAGTGTTCTAAAGTGTAAGTTAAAAATGCTTTGCATTACTGCTAGATGGACAGCACATTTTCTGACTGATGAGCAAAAGCACATTTGAGTTGTAGTCACTAGAAATCTCTTGAAACTGTACCCAAAATATGACATAAAAAGTTTTTTCCACTCATGTGACAGGGGACGAAACACTATTTTGAACCAACTTAAAGTTTAGCAATAGAATATGAGCAACAAAAAAGGTATAGGTTTACTACCATTGCAAAAAGTCTTACAAGTGTAAAGAAGGTTATGTTCGTATTTCTTTAAATATACATGACCCATAGCTTCAAGCTGCTGTTCTGAAGGGAAAATCCTTTACTATGGCTTTCTACAAAAACAATTATCTGTAAAAACTGAAATTGAAAAGCATATGCAATGTCCAGGTAGGGGTATACAGTACATATCACTGTTGAATGACAGTGAGCCATCAAACAAGTCTGCAATTGCACAGGACTTTTTGAAGAAAGAAGAGGTTTGTGTCATACCCCATGCCCCTTATTTGTCAGATCTAGCACCATGTGACTTTTGCTTAAAATAAAAAACATTTATCTGTTAGAAAGTAAAACTCTCGACAAGGATTGGGGTTAGCTGTTTTCCAGTGTATGCAGGGTATACCTAAATCCAACTATAAAAATGCTTTTAAATATCCGATCAAATGATTGAAACTGTATATTTTTCAAAAGGGAGTATAGACCGTTCCAGAAATTAGTTCCTCCCTAATTACCTCTCTTGCATCCGCCATTAAGGGACTGCGCAGATCGAAGCAGTTTGATAATGCAGAGCTTTGAAAAAGTCCCATTTTTAGAGCTGTAATGTAATTGTGACGTTGCATGTTAGAGAAACAGATTCATATAAACCACATGAAGCATTTATTATCAGCAAAGATATATCCCATGGTCTTCTAAATGAAAAAAAGAATATCTGTAAACGATTTTTTGCTGACATCTCAATCTATTGAACTGTGAAATAAAGGTCTTGTGATATTCTCCGATAGATTAATTCTTTTTATTTTATCAAAATTTCACGAAAAAAAACTGCTGTTAAAAAGTACATGTTTCTATCTTAAAAAAATCTGTCCAAAAGGGTACAGTTATAAAGGTGTCATAATAATTTTGTTTTTCGTATTACAAGAAATATCCACAACAGCAATGTTAAAAATAAGAAGAAGGAAAGAAAACGTATTATTATAAGATCAATATCTTACAAACGTGTGGCTTGCAACTGTTGTTTTCTTTCTACATGCACAAACTCACACGTACATATCAATACTTTGCAACAACAGATTTCCCTAATGCAAGAAATAAAGAATAGAAAATAAGGCAACAAATGCTAAATTTCATACAGTCTTGAAAATCTTGTTTGTAAAGAAGAAAATGTATTCTTAAATTTCATATAACAATCAGGAACAAATAAAGACCATGTTTTATAGCCTTCAGGCATTTTCTCAAGAGCAAATTTCGTTATTACTGTGTTTTACTGTGACTGATCAAGCAAGACCGACAATGACAATTAATGGTGACTTATCAAAACAAAGACAGTATGTCACCCCCATATTACGTAACCACATTCTTTCACCACAGGACACCGCCAAAGACAAAAGAGATTTTGATAATAAAAGAAATGTTAAATAATGCATATTCATTGTCAAGTATTCTTTGAAACTGTTTCAAAGAATAAAACATATTTTAGTTAAAATAGAGTGAACATGCGGTTGATGAGGGAGATGTTTAATTTTATCATTTTGTCCCATTTGTAAGCTTTCAGAATTGTTCAAATAATTGAAATCATAGTTTCACCTTTTGAAAAGGAAAACAGTGCTTTCAATATTATTTGCGTTTTAAACATATTATATGTATTTTACACAACTCAAACTTCCACTTTGAACAGTCCATGGTCTTTTTTCACAGTCTTTCAAGTGTTAAATATTTCAAGTTAATGATATATTCAAGTCAGGAATAAAACATACAAAAAAAGTGATAAAAATACAATAAAATGATGTTTATTCTGCAACAAAATTCACGCAATATAAGGCAGTATGTCAGCTTGAAATGTGCTAAAGTTATCCAGATTTATACTCATAACATCATAGTAAGGTTTAGCAGTCCTTTAATGGCGGTTGGTCAAGTGATCTTCATAATGGCTGCGGTCAATTTATCAATTATGCAACGGTCTATTATGAAGGCATGAAATAAACAAAATCAGTGTTCAGTACATACAACTGATTTACAGGACCCAATAATGTTACATCTGAAAACATCCTCGTGCTTGTCATCAAGTCATTGAAAAAAAAAGTTTGAACTTGTGTAACTTTACATACTTAGTCACAGACAAAGCTGTGTTTCTGAATCAATGTAAAAGTATTTCAATAATATTTCAGGTGGGCAGTTCTGCTTAATTAAAGATCCTCTTTCACTTAGAAAGATAAAATAAAAATATGATCCAGATTTACATAATTACCGGTAAGTCCTATACCTATGCTTCTAACAAGTAATTATGAAAATCAGCCCTTAATCTTCATAACACCAGTGATTTAACTAACTGAATGCCAGAGGGTTAAGAGTAAAGCAAAACAGTGGAGGGGTGGGGAGGAATGGGCAGGAGTGGAAAAGGGAAATTTCAAGCAGTAATTTAATAGATAAGTTGCTTAAAACAGGTGGTTGAATGTATGATCTCTACTGTATAGATGCATTTAGTTCACCTGCTGTAGTTAGAAGTTTTGTCTGACACCTTGACATCTAGTACTAGTAATACAGATAATAGTCATTTTATATGCAATAATCGCATTAAAATGAATCTTGTCCGGGGGGGGGGGGCCGGGGGGGGTCAGTTCAGATTTAATTGAGATAGTATGGAACAGTCTGTAAACTGGTTCTTATTATATGCAAATTGACCCTTCTTCTTCATTTTGATATCAAACTGGTAAGATTACAAAATCAGATAAATAAAGGTATTCAGGGTCTTTCAACAAATAATTTTTTCTCATGTCTCTGAAGCCAGTATCCACACTCAAACAAATATCATAAAGAATTTGAATTTGTGATTTATTACTGGTATATTCTGGTGTACTGGCTTGGTTAAGGCAACATCCAAGCTTGGCCTGTCTGTAATGAGTGGCTCCCTTAGTAAGGCACAAAAACCCATGTCCCCAGCACATTGGGTAGCATGTGTTAGGGTCAGAGCAATTCTTCTTACTCAGGGTACTTCTGTTTTGTAAAGGTAAATTGTTGCAGTGCATTTGGGTTATACAAGTATTCATTTAATTATTCATTGAGTAGCATTCCGATTTATAGAACTTTGAAAAAAATGGAATGCTCTAAATTTTAGGATACATCTATTAAAACAAGAAAATTAACAAAACTAGAGCTATCACTGAATGTGATTAATATCCCTGAAATACCTTGTTGTCAGAGGATGAGGGGAAATATAAAAGTTTCAAACACACCTACACTTATTGGTGATCTTGCACACCAATTAAGTTTCAAATCAGTAGTCCTAGAGATTCTGAAATTGTTTGCATCACTAGATTTTGCTATGATGGGTTGTAAAACCACTGTGCATGCACTAGCATGCATGAAAAACACTTCATGCACATCACACTTTTCAGTGAACATGCAGTTTCATATAAACAGTCCTAGAAAAATGGAAGTAGTTCGCATCACCCAATTAGGCAAGCATGAAAATGTCATACACATCTACTCTTACTGATGAGCATCCACACCAAGTTTCAAGTTAATAGTCCCAGAAATGTGGAAGTAGTTATTGTCACAAGATTTTTGCAACACTGAACAGACATTTAAAATCTGCAATGGATGATTAAAAATCCTACATTAGTTTAATTACAGACACACCCCCTCTGTGAGATCACATTTAATCCCAAGTCTATGATTTTAATATTTTTTTTTGGAGGACCAATGCTTAACATGAAATATCTAAACTCTAGGGTTTTTGGTTTCAGACCAGAAGAATTTTTAATTTTTCACGACTGACCGTGATTTTTTCATGCATCTTGTGAAAGGTCTACTAAACAGTGCTATATAAAAATATCTAGACTCCAAGCCATTCATTTTCCCTACTAAACTATGCTATATTCATAATATCCAGACTCCAGGCCCTTTATTTCAGGGATTTTTGAAGTTTACCCTTGAAATGTATATTTAAACTAGAGATGTGTCCATAGATAAGCCCCCACATTCCACTGTATTGTCACAAAAAATCCTGTACAATTACAGGTGCGTATAAACATTGTCCTTAAGATTAAGGAGTCTAAAAATGCTATATTTTGCTTAATCAGGGGGTCATAAGTCTGCTGATCTCCAATAAATTTGCATTAAAATACCCAGGTGTGTAATTTCACATGCTGACAACTACTCTTAGAAAGTTTCATGGCTCTAGCAGTTATACTTTTGGAGTTACATGCAACACAAGTCTAAAAATGCTATATTTTGCTTAATCAGGAGGCGTAAGTCTGCTGATTTCCAATTTATTTGCATTAAAATACCCAGGTGAATAGGTTCACATGCTGACAACTATTCTTAGAAAGTTTCATGGTTCTAGCAGTTATACTTTTGGAGTTACATGCGACACAAGTCTAAAAATGCTACTTTTTGCTTAATCAGGGGGGCATAAGTCCGCAGATCTCCAATTAATTTGCGTCAAAATACACAGGTGCATAAGTTCACATGCTGACAACTACTTTGGGAGTTACATGCAACACAAGTCTAAAAATGCTACTTTTTGCTTAATCAGGGGGGTATATGTTCGCAGATCTCCAATAAATTTGCGTCAAAATACACAGGTGCATAAGTTCACATGCTGACAACTACTTTTGGAGTTACATGCGACACAAGTCTAAAAATGCTACTTTTTGCTTAATCAGGGGGGCATAAGTCCGCAGACCTCCAATAAATTTGCATCAAAATACACAGGTGCATAAGTTCACATGCTGACAACTACTTTTGGAGTTACATGCGACACAAGTTTAAAAATGCTACTCTTTGCTTAATCAGGGGGGCATAAGTCCGCAGATCTCCAGAAAATTTGTGTCAAAATACACAGGTGCATAAGTTCACATGCTGACAACTACTTTTGGAGTTACATGTGACACAAGTCTAACAAGAAATGTTTGAAAAACATACATGCCCCCCAGCAGCACCTAATTGCTTGTGGTTAGGCCAAAGCGTTCTCTAGTTATTGATCAGAAATTGTTTTTAAGATCAAGGTTGCTGTGGCCTTGACCTTTGACCTAATGACCTCAAAATCAATAGGGGTCATCTACTGGTGATGACCAACCAGCATACCAAGTTTGGTGAACCTAGGTCAAAGCGTTCTCTAGTTATTGATCGGAAACCGTTTTTAAGGATGAAAGTCTCTGTGATCTTGACCTTCGACCTAATGACCTCAAAGTCAATAGGGGTCATCAACTGGTGATGACCAACCAGCATACCAAGTTTGGTGAACCTAGGTCAAAGCGTTCTCTAGTTATTGATCGAAAACCGTTTTTAGGATGAAAGTCTCTGTGATCTTGACCTTTGACCTAATGACCTCAAAGTCAATAGGGGTCATCTAATGGTGATGACCAACCAGCAAACCAAGTGTGGTGAACCTAGGTCAAAGCGTTCTCTAGTTATTGATCTGAAACAAAGTGTCTACCGACGGACCGACCAACAGACCTACAGACCGACTGACATTTGGTAATGACCAACCAGCACACAAAGTTTGGTGAACCTAAGTCAAAGCATTCTTTAGTTATTGATTGGAAACTGTTTTTAGGATCAAGGTCCCTGTGAGCTTAACCTTTGACCTAATGACTTCAAAATCAATAGGGGTCATCTACTGGTGATGACCAACCAGCATACCAAGTTTGGTGAAATTAGGGGATAGCTTTCTCTAGTTATTGATCGGAATCTGTTTTAAAGATGAAAGTCTCTGTGATCTTGACCTTTGACCTAATAACCTCAAAGTCAATAGGGGTCATTTACTTCTGATGACCAACCAGCATACCAAGTTTGGTGAACCTAGGTCAAAATGTTCTCTAGTTATTGATCCGAAACCGTTTTTAAGGATGAAGGTCCCTGTGAGCTTGACCTTTGACCTAATGACCTCAAAATCAATAGGGGTCATCTACTTGTGATGACCAACCAGCATACCAAGTTTGGTGAACCTTAGTCAAAGCGTTCTCTAGTTATTGATCGGAAACCGTTTTTAGGATGAAAGTCTCTGTGATCTTGACCTTTGACCTAATGACCTCAAAGTCAATAGGGTCATCTACTGGTGTTGACCAACCAGCACTAAGTTTGGTGAACCTAGGTCAAAGCGTTCTCTAGTTATTGATCGGAAACTGTTTTTAGGATGAAAGTCTGTGAGCTTGACCTTTGACCTAATGACCTCAAAGTCAATTGAAGTCATCTACTGGTAATGACCAACCAGCACACCAAGTTTGGTGAACCTAGGTCAAAGCGTTCTCTAGTTATTGATCCGAAACCGTTTTTAAGGATGAAGGTCCCTGTGAGATTGACCTTTGACCTAATGACCTCAAAATCAATAGGGGTCATCTAATGGTGATGACCAACCAGCAAACCAAGTGTGGTGAACCTAGGTCAAAGCGTTCTCTAGTTATTGATCTGAAACAAAGTGTCTACCGACGGACCGACCGACAGACCTACAGACTGACTGACATTTGCAAAACTATATGCCCCCTCATCTTCGATGGGGGGCATAAAAATGCTACTTTTTGCTTAATCAGGGGGGGCATAAGTCCGCAGACCTCCAATAAATTTTTGTCAAAATACACAGGTTCACATGCTGACAACTACTTTTCAAAAGTTTCATGGCTCTAGCAGTTAAAGGTTTGGAGTTACATGTGACACAAACCAGTCTACATACGGACAGTGTGCAAAAGGGACAGCAGACGGACGGACAAGGGCATAACTATAAGCACCCCCCACCCCCACCAAGTGGTGGGGGGGCATAAAAACCCTTAAGGCAGGGCCAACAGGTAACCCAGAAATTTAAATTGAACAAACTTTGTAGAAGTCTACCAGGCTCTGCTACATAATAAGTATCTAGACTCCAGGCCCTTCAGCCCAGGTAAAAAGATTTTAAAAGTTTTTTTTATGACCCCCTTCGATGGGTCTAATAGTGACACAAGGTCCAAATACTGAGCAATCTTGATCTTGATTTACTAGACATCTCTACACACTAAATTTTAGAGCTCTTGAACTAATGGTTTTTGACAATATCTTTAAAAAAATCTTTTTATATAGAATGTACAACCACCAGAGTTCTGCATGGAATGGAATCTTAACAAATTTGGTAGAACTTCATGCAAAGAACATCTCCACTGGGTTTCATCAAATTTAGACCAGTGGTTTCAGAGGAAATGATGTTTATGGCAAGTGGAAGTGTATGACAAATGGAATGGTAACATGATAGCTCACCATGAGCCTCTGGCAACGGAACAAGATAGAATTATAATACCAACCTCTGGTACACATTTCATCTTGTTTAGACTTGATGCAACAAACTTCCAGGACTTGGCGGCACATACGCTGGTCAGTGTCTTTTATAGCAGCAATCTCCTCATAGTAATCATCGCAGCGGTCACTCCTTTTGGCCCAGTCTGTCCCCAGCCCACAACACACATTTACAATCTGTGTCATATCAGCTGAAGAAGAAACAGTAAAGAGCAGGGATCCAGTAGCAGTGATATCAAAATATGGCAATAAAGGGCCATTACTATTAGATCTAGGCCAAAATGGTTTCAGTTAAATGTATGCCTACACATATCTGCTGGTAATGTTACTTTTAATTCTATACTGTCTTCCAAATTGTGATTTAATAAAATTTAACAATGACTATCTTGATACTGGCTCTTTAAGTTAAGAACATCTCTAGCAATATCCATGTCAAGGTATTAATAACTGGCCAATGAATATAAATTATAACTATAACTCTGCAAGTCGGACGTGTCGCCTGACAATAGCATACCAGTTATTTAACTTTTTTTCTATGGAATGGGGAATTTATAGGTCCCAGACAAGAATTAAGTATGAAAAATTAAACAAGAGGGCCATGATGGCCCTGGATCGCTCACCTGAGTACTTTGGCTGTAGGTTTGCTGTTAAGCAGTATTTCATTTTTTAATTGAAAATATCTAAGTGCCTTCAAACCAAATATGTAAAACATCAGTCAATAAATAAAGGCTCTATGACAGAAAGTAGAAATATCTATTATAAGCTATGGTGACCTTGACCTCGACCCAGTGACCTCAAACCCTACACATGGGTAGAGGTCCATGCAAGGAACCTATATACTGAATATCAAAGATATTGGTCTATAAATGAAGGCTTTATGAGGTACAGTAGATAAATCTATTTTTAGCCTCCGTGACCTTTAACCTAATCTAATAATGTGAACAACCAAACAAGCTTTCTGACAAACTGCCAGGATATTTGGACTGAAACAGTAGCCTCTAGAGCCTTAACAAGATATTTCTATTTTTGGGCTCTGTGACCTAGTTTTTTACCCCAGGTGACCGATAATCGAACCTGACCTAGAAACCATCAAAATAACCTTTCTGACATATTTCCAGAATATTTGGGCTGAAAATGTTACCTGTAGAGTGTAAACAAGGTTTTTCCAAATTTAAGCTCTGTGACCTAGTTTTTTACCCCAGATGACCCATATTCGAAATTGGGCTAGAAATCATTCATACAACCTTTCTGACATATTTCCAGGATATTTGGGCTGAAAATGTTACCTCTAGAGTGTTAACAAGATTTTTCCATATTCAGGCTGTGTGACCTAGTTTTTGACCCCAGATGACCCATATTCGAACTTGACCTAGAAATCATCGAAACAACCTATCTGACATATTTCCAGGATATTTGGGCTGAAAATGTTACCTCTAGAGTGTTTACAAGGTTTTTCCATATACAGGCTGTGTGACCTAGTTTTGGAGCCCACATGACCCATATTCCAACTTGAGCTAGAAATCATCTTAACAAGCTTTCTGACAGTTTTTCAGAAAATTTGGGCTAAAAATGTTACCTCTAGAGTGTTAACAAGGTTTTACCATATTTGGGCTGTGTGACCTAGTTTTTGAACCCACATGACCCATATTCAAAACTGAGCTAGAAATCATCAAAACAACCTTCCTGACATATTTCCAGGATATTTTGGCTGAAACAGTAGCCTCTAGAGCCTTAACAAGATATTTCTATTTTTGGGCTCTGTGACCTAGTTTTTTACCCCAGATGACCCATATTTGAACTTGACCTAGAAACCATCGAAATAACCTTTCTGACATATTTCCAGAATATTTGGGCTGAAAATGTTACCTGTAGAGTGTAAACAAGGTTTTTCCAAATTCAAGCTCTGTGACCTAGTTTTTGACCCCAGATGACCCATATTCGAAATTGGGCTAGAAATCATCAATACAACCTTTCTGACATATTTCCAGGATATTTCGGCTGAAAATGTTACCTCTAGAGTGTTAACAAGGTTTTTCCATATTCAGGCTGTGTGACCTAGTTTTTGACCCCAGATGACCCATATTCGAACTTGAGCTAGAAATCATGGAAACAACCTTTCTGACATATTTCCAGGATATTTGGGCTGAAAATGTTACCTCTAGAGTGTTAACAAGGTTTTTCCATATACAGGCTGTGTGACCTAGTTTTGGAGTCCACATGACCCATATTCCAACTTGAGCTAGAAATCATCTTAACAAGCTTTCTGACAGTTTTTCAGGAAATTTGGGCTAAAAATGTAGCCTCTAGAGTGTTAACAAGGTTTTACCATATTTGGGCTGTGTAACCTAGTTTTTGACCCCACATGACCCATATTCAAACTTGAGCTAGAAATCATCAAAACAACCTTTCTGACATATTTCCAGGATATTTTGGCTGAAAATGTTACCTCTAGAGTGATAAAAAGGTTTTTCCATATTTCGTCTCAGTGACCTAGTTTTTGACCCCAGATGACCCATATTCGAACCTGGGCTAGAAATAATCCAAATAACCTTTCTGACATATTACAAGGATATATGGGCTGAAAATGTTACCTCTTCAGTGTTAACAAGGTTTTTCCATATTTGGGCTCTGTGACCTAGTTTTTGACCCCAGATGACCCATATTCGAACTTGAGCTAGAAATCATGGAAACAACCTTTCTGACAAATTTCCAGATTATTTGGGCTGAAAATGTAGCCTCTAGAGTGTTAACAAGAATGTTCTATTTTTGGGCTCTGTGACCTAGTTTTTGACCCCAGATGACCCATATTTGAACTTGAGCTAGAAATCATAGAAGCAACCTTTATGACAAATTTCCAGATTATTTGGGCTAAAAACATTACCTCTAGAGTGTTAACAAGATTTTTCTATTTTTGGGCTCCTTGACCTAGTTTTTGATCCCATATGACCCATATTCGAACTCGTCCGAGTAATTACTGGGAAAAACATCCTGACCAAGTTTCGTGACAATTGGAGCAAAAATGTGACCAGTAGAGTGTTAACGAACTAAATGTGAACGGACGACGGACGACGGACATTCATCGATCCTAATAGCTCACCCTGAGCCAGCTCAGGTGAGCTAAAAAGGGCAATACTAAAAAGTTATGCAAAAGAGAATTATATTTCTTGGGCACTGCACCTCTCCACAGTGAGTTCTATTCACCTATGAAGTTTCAAGTTGATATCTTCAATGCCTTTTGAGTTATGCCCCGGACAAGAATTAAGTATGAAAAATTAAAAAAGGGCAATAACTAAAAAGTTATGCAAAAGAGAATTATATTTCTTGGGCACTGCACCTCTCCACAATGAGATCTATTCACCTATGAAGTTTCAAGTTGATATCTCCAGTACTTTTAGAGTTATACCCCAGACAAGCATATTCACCTATGAAGTTCCAAGTTGATACCTCCAGTACTTTGAGAGTTATGCCCTTGACAAGAAAATTGGGACGCTGCCGCCGACACCGATGAGTACACCACAAGTAACAACATGTGTCCCCTGACTATAGTCAGGTGACACAAAAACTAGGAATATGTTGTCAAAAATAAAACCAAAGAGTTCAAAATTGCAATATACCTTTGAGCGTTATCTTCATGAAAAATAATATTCATAGCATTTACCCGTAGTTTTTTAAAAAAAAAATCTTTATTATTTTATCAAATCTTTTTTATCAGTAAAAATTAAATTGTCAATATAAGTAACTGTAGAGCATTTTAGTCTTCAACTGTGAAAATGACTTTTTCAGATGCATTTACCGGTACATTATGACCTTGACATTCCCCTAGATACATGTATGTGCAAAATTATTAAAATCTCTATAAGCATAAAAGTTATAGCCAAGTCCAGCTGAATTACACTTATGAATGTTGATGTGTAAGTATGACCTTGACTTACTCACGATCAAGGTACACATTTAAGTTAGCAAAATCAGTTAAAATCTCAAGTAAAAGTTAAAGCTCAGACAAGCTAAAATTGTTTATTACCTTTGACATCATATTATGACCTTGACCTTTGAGAAACAGACCTTGTCCTTTTGACAACTATGTCTTACAAGGTACATGATAGTTCATATTTGAGACCCTATTTTAAAATCATTTGATGCACAGCAGACTTATACCCAAGACAATTTACACATCTTTTACATTTGATATCTCTGTGTGACCTTGACCTTTGAGAACCACTTGGTTCTTAACTGCAACACTGTCTCACCAAGGCTCATTTTGTGCAAACATGTTTTAAAAACCCACAGACAAGCTAAATTACACATCTTTGACATTTTATATCTCAGTGTGACCTTGACCTTTGAGAAACACTTGGTTCTTAACTGCAACATTGTCTCACCAAGGCTCATTTTGTGCAAACATGTTTTAAACAAGAAATGTTTGTTAAACATACATGCCCCCCAGCAGCAGCTAATTGCTTGTGTTTGGGCCAAAGTGTTCGCTAGTTATTGATCAGAAACAGTTTTTAGAATCAAGGTCCCTGTGGCCTTGACCTTTGACCTAATGACCTCAAAATCAATAGGGGTCATCTACTGGTGATGACCAACCGGCATACCAAGTTTGGTGAACCTAAGTCAAAGTGTTCTCTAGTTATTGATCGGAAACCGTTTTTAGGATGAAAGTCTCTGTGAGCTTGACCTTTGACCTAATGACCTCAAAATCAATAGGGGTCATCTACTGGTGATGACCAACCAGCATACCAAGTTTGGTGAACCTAGGTCAAAGCGTTCTCTAGTTATTGATCAGAAACAGTTTTTAGGATGAAGGTCCCTGTGAGCTTGACCTTTGACCTCAAAATCAATAGGGATCATCTACTGTTGATGACCAACCAGCATACCAAGTTTGGTGAACTTAGGTTAAAGCTTTCTCTAGTTATTGATCGGAAACCGTTTTTATGATGAAGGTCCCTTTGAGCTTGACCTTTGACCTAATGACCTCAAAATCAATAGGGGTCATCTACTGGTGATGACCAACCAGCATACCAAGTTTGGTGAACCTAGGTCAAAGCGTTCTCTAGTTATTGATCGGAAACCGTTTTTAGGATGAAGGTCCCTGTGAGCTTGACCTTTGACCTAATGACCTCAAAATCAATAGGGGTCATCTACTGTTGATGACCAACCAGCATACCAAGTTTGATGAACTTAGGTCAAAGCAATCTCTAGTTATTGATTGGAAACGAAGTGTCTACCGACGGACCGACTGAAAGACCGACCCACCGACCGACATTTGCAAAACTATATGCCCCCTCATCTTCGATGGGAGGCATAAAAACCACATACAAGCTAATTTACACATTTTTTAAAATTTGATATCTCAGTGTGACCTTGACCTTTGAGAAACACTTGGATCTTAACTGCTACACTGTCTCACCAAGGCTCATTTTGTGCAAACATGTTTTAAAATGCCACATACGATGACAAAGTTATGGCCCTTACAAAATCAGACTGATGTAAAAACATGCACTGACAGACATCAAAATGCCATTCTGACAACCAAGTCGAGCTAACTGTAAGCAGACTTGCCAACAACATTAACAATGCACTTTCTTGTTGTAGACATAATGCTGTAATAACTCAGCACTTTCAGTAAATAGTAAAATCACAAAAGAAAGAAAGAAAGAAGGAGAGAAGGAAAGAGAGAAAGAAAGAAAGATCTTGATTTTTTGTTTTTGAGATCAATTTTACTTTTTTTTGCAAATGTTATGGAAAATTTTTACTACCAAAATAAAAGCCTTTCATTCAAGTTATTGCCTTTCAATTGCTTAATATGAAAGGTCATCAATTATCACTATCTAAAGTGGTCACCAGACACTCTAATTCTGTTAATCTTTTGAAATGCAAGATTTAAGGTTAATCAAAGTATTATCTCCAAAATTTTCTTTCAGAAAACTTTTTAATTGTATTCAGAAGTTTCTTGTGACCAATGAACAATATTTATTCTAATACTTTTATACACTGATAATCATTTTCTACTGAAAAATAAAAAAATGACTTACCCTGGACTGAACAGAGATATAAACCAACCAGGATAACTGAAGTTCCAAACATTTTTTGCATAATTTCCATTTCAAACTATATCTTTTTTCAAGAAAAAATTAAAATCGAATTGTTTCAGCCTACAGATGGTACACGCTTGAAAATTGTGTGGCTATGGGTGACATTGCTGCACCATCAAATAATGACCTCTCTCACAAGAGGAGAGGCCCATATCATGGATTAACGGCTGAAATCTATACAGCACAAATGTTGCTTTAACAGTGTTATCAGGTATTACAAAGATAGACTAAAGTCCTCCTGAAATCTTTATAGATGAATTACACATTCTAGATAATAAGCCAGAAAAGATAATCTGACTTACGGGTAACTAAATTTAGAACCAAAAGAAAGTCTTTATTGAGATGAGCATGGTATAAATAAGGTTTTAACAAGACGAGCATGTTTTTCCATTGCTTTTGCAAAATGGAAATGCGTTATCAGCACCCTAGAGTACATATTCATTCAGGGTTTGTATTATTTCTTCTTAAACTGGAAGTGCCATATGGGGAGGGCTGTAATGAAGTTGAAAGAACTTGTAGCCCAATGCTTTTGCCATTTACTTGAAATGTATTAACCATGATATCAATGTATGTGAGTTTATAAATAAGAAAAAGAAATGAGCAATAAAATATGTTCAAATTATTTTCTTTAATCTATTAACATTTCTTGTGCAATAAGCAAATAAGTAAACCTACTTTTATTCATTATCTTCTTCACTATATATAGCAAACTCAACACCATACAGGATTGAAAACAGTGAACCCGTATTTATTTTAAAATACCAGAACAAGGCTATTCATGGTAAGTAATTCAAATAAAAAAGCAGATGTTTTTCTTTATCATGGTGACAAAAACCACCAAAACTAAATTAAAACAAACATATAAATCTTAATAATCATTAAATATAATATGTGATACATATACAATCAAAATGCAATATAGTGACATGCAAAAGATTAAAATGACTATTTACTTTTGTAACATTCTTCCTTTGTTCTTTTTTGCTAAGTCTGAAAAACAATGATTCAATGGAAACTGATTAGGTCTGTTGCCAGTTCAAAAAATTGTATTTCAGCCATTTTTGTTGGGGGTCAGCTAACCTTTTGATAGTGTGAGCACATATAGGGAAGCATATTCCAAAATCAACAAAACATTTTATAACAACAAGGAGAGCAAAATTTTAGAACTCAAAGTGGGCCTCGACTGACACACTTACAAAACAGAGCTGTTTTATCATTGACTAATTGCGCTCCAATATAATAAACATTTCCAGATGATAAGTGCATCAATTGGATGTCCTTTGAGTTAATCTAATAAATTGGGGTCATATAAAATTCAGGAAATATCTCAAAGCCTGATTTAGCCATTATGTAAGTGTAGATCAAAGGTTTTCTCAAGTATTGCCTTATGTTGCAATGAAAGTACTTTACTATATGCATAAAACACTTTGTGAAAGCTGTAGTTTTTGTCAAGAAATAATTTAATGCAATACTAGTTAAAAAAAAATGTTTGTAATGAAGTCATGTTTTGGTCATCGTAAACATATCCTTGTGAAAACATAAGTGGTTTTAGATTTCCTCCAGTCCTGTCGCCCCTTCCTTTCCTCATGAAAAGAACAGTTAACCACATGATGGCCTTGATAACTAAACTAAAAGTGCATAAAATATATATAGTGAATATCACAGATGTTTTCAACAATAATTCTGAGACAAAGTGAGTGGTTTAAGTTGTCCCATACGAACAATTTTTTTTCATTTCTTTTTAAAGATATGTGCAAAACATATCTATTGCAGACTTTGAGAGCATGTCACAATCAGGAATACTTTCCAACTGCCACTCATTAATATTCAGTAAATTATATTCTTATCCTTAATTATTCAAACTGTTACCCCTCAACCCCTTCATGTTTTCAGCTTTATTTCTTCTTTCTTCACCTAAACAATACACCCTTTTAAAAAGCATTTTTTGTGTGGTTTAAAGCCAGTTACAACCCTTTTATGGGTCATATCACAGTGGTCAGTCCACCTAATTAGTGAATCTGGGTATACTAACAGTTTACAACAACAAAACCCTCCCCCCCAGCAGGTATAAGTAACTTATTGATAAAGCTACATCAAATGGTACTTGCCGAGATCTATGACAGCATGTGAGGAACCATTTTTGACCTCTGTCTCCAACAAAGAATCAGGCTGAAGTTTGATCCTATAACCCATGTGGATGGAGATAGTGTTGATTATAAAGTCAGTGAGGGGTGGGGGAAGTGAATACAAGAATACAGAACAATTTAGAATCTTATGATATATATATTCACTTACACAAAGTCTGGAAACAAAGAAATAAAAAGAAATTGAGTGGTTTAGTAACATTGTGTGGAAAAATAATATCTGTAATGATGTTATGAAAATAAAAATACTAATATTGATAATTACAGGAAATAGGCTAAAAAAGTATAGTGGTTTTAGCAAAAACACTATTCAAGACATTAGTTACAGAGATAACATTGGTCAGTTAGCATGTTAGACATATGAAAAAATTGATTCAATTATGTTTTATCTTAATTTGAAATAACTATAGCTATTTGTTTGACACAACACATCTGTGGAATAAACAAGAATAGAACTTATTAGAGTATAGAGGATATTAAAGTTTTTTCTATAAATACGGGATTTATTTTCATCGAGTGGTATGAAAATAAATATTTCATGAGTGGCGATAGCCATGAGTTCAATAAAGTCAATAATGCGATAAAAGGTAATATAGAGAAAATGCTGTTTTAATAAGATTTCATTAAAAAAATTTACTATATACAGATATGGAAAAACTCCTTCACCTTTTACTTCTCTTGTTTGTTAGAGGCCAAAGGAACCATGTAACCATAACAAAGAAATTGAAATACTTGACATATGGATTTTGCCCAGATGTTTTAAACTTTTTCATGTTTATTTCATCTTTATTACTCAAAAAATAAAGGCTTTTGCCAGTTATATACCTATAAACTTTTAATTATGTCTGTATTTCAGATGCCTTCATAAAAGTCATTGTGTAATATATAAAAATGTAAAGAAAATTATAGGAAATTTATTACCTTCTAATATTTTGGCCTTACACTGTATATTATTATGACAAGTGCTAAGTCTTGCTAAATTTCAAATTTGTTTTTGCATCGTATTATTTCATTATTTTTCCTTTACGTTTATAGGAAGGTAACATGATATGTCACTTATTTTGTTCCAGTGAGAAGTATTTAAATTTTCATTTATCTTTTCAAACCATGTGCCAATCTCCCTAAGCATCTCATTCTTGTGGCTTTCAAGTAAATGTGGAATCTGTCTTCCATCATTCTCTCCAAATCCTGACAGCCTTTCCTACCTGCATGCATATCATTTTGCCAAGGTTTGGTTTGATTGGGGTTTTACGCCAGTTTCAACAGATAAGGTCATATCCCAGCCGTCAGTCAACCTAACCAGTGTTCCTGGATATCCAACCAGTTTACTAAGCAATTTCTCCACAAGTGATAGACTACTTCCTCACTTGCTTCAGAGGTGAGGGACAAATGACCTATAGACGCATTGTCTAAGATCAGTTATCACAGAGAAATTTTGTAGGCCCTGACGGGGATTGAACTGGGATTGTCAAGGTCATTTTGCCAAGAGATATTACCAAATGAACACCTTGATAGAAGTGACCATAATTACACACCAATGGTTTTTTTTTCAACCCAAAAGGTTATGTTAAATCAGTATTTCTTTGCTTTACAATGTGATGCAGAGAACCATATTTAACAGCTTATAGATACTATATACCTGGGTAGGGGAATGCATTTTTAGTTTTTAAAAATAACAATTGCTAACTTAATCTACAGCTGATCACTTGGGTTAATAACAAACGTGTAAGGAGATGCTAACAAAATCTAATGCTACTTTGTTAGATACCAGTCTTTGAGTAACACATGTTAACTAAAAGACAGCTACTTATCTTACCTTTTAAACTATTCAAGACTTGCGTCTATTCAAGAAGCAGATTTTCCATTGAGCAGACAAATGATACAGATATTTTCAATTCCTTTGAAACTTAAACCCTTCTAGATATTTTTCTTACTTTACATTAACACATAAAAAGCATAAATGCTCTCTGGGGATTTAAATGAAGACAATATAACAAGGAATTTTGATTTATTATTTTATTTTTGGGAGGTACCTGCCTGATTGAAACATGTCAAGTCTCGTAAAAGAGTTCAACAGATTTTTTTTTTAGTAATAATAAGGTAGATAAATCACCTCACAAATTTAAAGTGTGTCACTCTATATATATATTCTGCATCATCAAAGACAAGACTGCAAGATGCTTGCCACAGCTCTGTCAGTCAAATAAGCTAATTAGGACATGATCACAAGCTGCATCCCATCATTGTGCAAGATTGCAGCCAATCACTGGTGAAATAATTAATTCCCAAGATCAAGTCATATACGTTTAACTAAGTTTTAGACTTAAAAACCAACTGGCTTCATACCTGACTGACAGGTAATCATTAACCCTTAACCTGCTTGAACCGAGTGATAAGCCTTTGCCACCAGTATAGAGCCAGGCCAGCCTGCACATCCGTGCAATCTGACCAGGCTCTATACTGTTGGTGGCTCCATTTTTTGTATTTTGATACTGATGTACATATATATGTAGCCGGGTAAAGGTATATGGTGATAAATCGATAAGGCAGAACCGTGTGGCTTGGTAGCTCAGTTGGTAGAGTGTCCGCCCTGTAAGCGGAAGGCCCTGGGTTCGAGTCCCGGTCGAGCCACGATTTTTCACCACCTGTTACATTTGGCGCCCAACGTGAATAACCTACGTTATAATTTGGCTACTGCTTCGGCACCTCGGGAATGTGTTTACAATATTCTCTGTGACTCTGAGAATTCGGGACGAATTCTAAATTTGGAGGGGGTATATGTAGCCGGGTAAAGGTATATGGTGATAAATCGATAAGGCAGAACCGTGTGGCTTGGTAGCTCAGTTGGTAGAGTGTCCGCCCTGTAAGCGGAAGGCCCTGGGTTTGAGTCCCGGTCGAGCCACGATTTTTCACCACCTGTTACACTGAAATCCCATAAGTTATGAATGGACTGTTTCAAATTCAAAGCTGGGCAAATCCATTACAAAAATTCAGCAGGTTAAGGGTTCACAGGTAGAAAAAGGCAGAGAAATGTGATGAGCCAAAGGTTGGTATGAGTGTTGTTCATAAGGTCATTTGTTAGACGTCTGTTAGCACTGCACTCAAGTAGAAGTAGAAGAGGCTGCTGCCCTTTATTTTAGAAAGGCATGACCCATACAAGAGGAACTGAGGGTTAAGAATTTTAGCTATTTAATAACCACTTCACAACTCTTTACAGTATTACATGTCATAGTTTATTTTTTTATTTTTCAAGGAACATTTATTGTCACATCTACAGATAAATCTGCAGGTTTCCAAAACAAATCTTTAGAGTAAATTTACTGTCTCGACTTTTACTAATATCATTGCACCTTTCAAATGCATTTTTAAGAAAACTCTTATCAACAAAGGGGAAGAACTATAAAGAAATCAGGTGTTATCCCAACTGATCATGAGTTATCTGTCCTTCTTCTTTTTCCAGCTATCCCAGCATCTGAAAGATAAAATATACAAACAATCATTACAGTCAATTAAACACACAACAAACAGAATTCATGAGACCAAATAGTTGTTTATTTACTGTCTGTTCCAACAACAAAAAAAGTGTAAAAGTTGTCTTTTGAAAACATGCTGTAGAAGATGTTAATTGTTACTTTTTATTTTTTTTTAAACATGGTTTGAATTCTGATAAATGATAATTGATATTTTTTTAAAACAAAGCCAGCACAATTCAAAGACTTAAGAAAGTCTTTATTATTTTTGGGGAGGTTCTCAGTGTGCCTTCTTGGTCATAAAGGAAGTATTCACCTAAGGTTTTGAGATCTGTGTAAAACATAATTTTACAAAGATTCTGTTTTTATTGCTTCTGCATATGTGTGACACAGAAATGTCAAGCACAAATAGTCAAAGCTGAACAGTTCTCAAGGGTCTCAAAACAATTCTTGAGAATGTAATTGTAGCCAAGTGTTCGAAGAACAAATGGTCAAATGAAAGGTCACAAAAACTCTCCAACAGTGTTTCTTTTGGAACCTATCTTTTTGGTTTTGTTCTTAAAGTTGCTGACTTTAAACAAATGTATCTCTCACTGATTGATGGTCATTGCTTTGAGCCCCACTACCAACCATTTATGTAAGAAAGTTGGCAGATTCTATGGAGAATGGAAGTCTTGTACTGGTCCTGCTACTAGGTAAAATGCTGCCAATATCACTTTGACTATTAGAGGGTGTTTAACTCAATCAAAGTTTACTCTAACTCTTTTGATCACAAACTAATACGTAACATGTGTTTAAAATAAACACAGAATTTGGAATTAAGCTTGTAACAGTTAATGAAATAGCTAACCTGAATAAACATACAAACAGAATCATACCTGAACTTGGTACATTAAAATGGCCACCAGGATCTGGTCTCTTTTGAACCCCTACATTCCCACCTGGCAAATGATGTGGTATTCTCTGATTGGTCGACTTTGAATTGTTCTGGACTGTACCATTATCATCAAAGTCTTGTTCCATGTCAATAGAATGGTTCCAAATTGAAAGTTCATCTGTGACAATATGTAAAAAACATCAAATTTATGTAAAATTATGCCAACCTTATATCTATCACAAATCAAAACATAGGCCGCGATGATCCAAATACCTTTCTTCTGTTAGTATGAAATGGGCCAAAAACCTTTTCCTTAATAACAACAGATTTTGCTATATTCATACCTTTGTAATTTAAATGTTAAATAAAGGCTTATCTAGGTTTTCATAAACCAAAACGAGAGATCTGTTTTCAGATGTAACTAGAAATGTGCCCACAGGACACAGGTGTTCCCACCTTGGGCCTTTGTCAAAAAGAACATACATACAGACAAAGTCACAGGCAAACAGGCAAAAGCAAATCTTATTTGCCACATGCTGTATAAGTAGGGGCATAACCATTGAACTTAAATCTAAGATTTTTTAAAATGCCCATTATTTATATTTAAAGGGCCATTATTGTGGTCATACGGTGACAAACTGTACAAAAAATCTCCAGGTGCACTACAACTCATCATGGTTAACATTCTTCGCAAGGTTTCATACTTCCATTTCAAATACTTAACCCTGAATGTGCTGAAATTTTGTAATGGATTTGCCCAGCTTTGAATTTGGAACAGTCCATTCAAAGTTTAAGGGATTTCAATATCAAAATACAAAAATGGAGCTACCAACAGTATAGAGCCTGGTCAGACTGCACGCATGTGCAGGCTGGCCTGGTTCTATACTGGTGGCAAAGGCTAAACACTCTTGGTTCCAGCAGGTTAAGGGTTAAGGAGATATGCACAACACAAACTTTGAAATGCTGCCTTTTACCATTTCAAGGGCTATTACTGTGGTCATACTGGGATGAACTTCAAACAAAACCCCAGTTGCACAACAACTCATCATGGTGAACATTCATGGAAGGTTTCATGATTCCACTTGAAATACTTAAGGAGCTATGTGTGACACAAACTTTAAAATGCCAACGTTAACTATTTCAATGGTTGTAACAGTGATCATATCGGGACAAGCTGCAAACAAGACCACAGGTGCACAACAACTCATCATGGTGAATATTCATGGAAGGTTTCATTTCAAATACTTTAGGACCTACATGAGACACAAACTTTAAAATGCCCAGTTTTACTATTTCAAAGGATACTCGGATGAGCTGCAAACAAAAACCCAGGTGCACAACAACTCATCATGGTGAATATTCATGGAAGGTTTCATTATACCATTTCAAAAACTTTAGGAGTTATGCGCAACAGAAACTTTAAAATGCCTATTTTTACATTTCAATTCAAGGGCAACGACTGTGGTCATCTTGGGATGAGCTGCAAATGATACCCAGGTGCACAACAACGTTCATGTAAGTTTTTGTGATATCATTTCAAATACTTTACAAGCTATGTGCGACACAAACTTTTAAGAGGGATGGACAGACAACAAGGGGAAATCCTATTCCCCCTCCTGATTGGGGCATAAAAAGCTGTCTCACATCCCTAATTTGTACATACAGTTATGTGACAACTGCTCCACTTTTTTTCTTTGAAAACTGGAGCTAAATAGGGAATTAGTTGTTTTTCCATATGTCTATATCGCCACCAAACCCCAGGCTGGGGTCAATTCTGATTCAAGGAAGATAATTTGAAAAATCTTTGTAAAGGTCACATATAAGATGCTACATACCAAAGATCTCATTCTACAGCCTATGATTTCTGACAAGAAGATTTTCAAAAAGTTTGTATTCAAAAACCCCTGGGATGGAGCCAGTTTTGACCCCAGGGACGTAACTTGTTTGAGCCTGATGGTCTATGGAACAATACTACATACAAAATATCTAATCTCAAGGGCATTTCAGACAAGGGCATTATCCCTTTTATAATTTTAGAAATATGCTCTGGACAAGCATTTTAAGATTAACAAAATCAAGAAATAAATTCAAAATTAGGGGCAGCTTGAGTTATTGTTCTTAAACACTTCTCTTTCTTCTACTCCCCTCTATCAATGTGCCACATATCAAACTAGAAATGGTTTTTGATTGAACAAAAACATATGTCTCCCCCCAGCCAGTTGCTGCAGGCAGTATTGAATCAGACGATTGTAAAATTTGACATTTAACCTCCAAGTGTGACCTTGACCTTGAGACACCACACCCTCAAAGTGGGTTCTGCATGTCACCTTGATGAGGTGAACATCTGACCCAAGTTTCATAAAAATCCTTCAAGGGCTTTGGAAGATACAGAGTGGACATGATTTTGTGGCATTTGACATTTAACCTTCAAGTGTGACCTTGACCTTGAGACACCACACCCGCAAAGTGGGTTCTGCATGTCACCTTGATGAGTTGAACATCTGACCCAAGTTTCATAAAAATCCTTCAAGGGCTTTGGTAGACACAGAGCGGACACGATTTTGTGACGGACAGACGGACGGACGGACAGACAACCGGGGAAAAACAATATGTCTCCCCCAATGAGGTGAACATCTGACCCAAGTTTCATAAAAATCCTTCAAGGGCTTTTGAAGATACAGAGCGGACACGAATTTGTGGCATTTGACTTTTAACCTCCAAGTGTGATTTTGACCTTGAGACACCACACCCGCGAAGTGGGTTCTGCACGTCACCTTGATGAGGTGAACATCTGACCCAAGTTTCATAAAAATCCTTCAAAGGCTTTTGAAGATACAGAGCGGACACAATTTTGTTGCATTTGACATTTAACCTCCAAGTGTGACCTTGACCTTGAGACACCATACCCGCAAAGTGGGTTCTGCACGTCGTCTTGATGAAGTGAACATCTGACCCAAGTTTCATAAAAATCCTTCAAGGGCTTTGGAAGATACAGAGCGGACACGATTTTGTGACGGACAGACGGACGGACGGACAACCAGGGGAAAAACAATATGTCTCCCCCATTTTTGGGGGGAGACATAATAAATTCTTTTAATAGTTTTAGAGATATGCTCTGGACAAGCAAAATGTACTAAAGGAGATAATAAGAAAGCTAGACAAGGTGAGTTCATGTTCTTGTGCAATTCACTTACTATCAATGCCCTCTATCACTGTACGTAGTTTCAAGTAAATCAGTTCACTGATGCTTGACTTATTCTCTCGACAAAATCAGAGAAACATTAAAAAAATGAAATAAAGGGAGATAACTGAACAAGAGCGATCAGTGATCACATGTGTTACCTGATGATAGCCAATGAAACAGTTGTATTGAGAGGTGATTGGAAAGTTTGTTGGAATTGTAAATTGACTGTATGGATGTTTGAGTGTTTTCTGTAATGTGGAAGAAGTAAGAATTACCCAACTGATGATGCTGAACATTGTACTCTTGGAGGATACCATTATGTGCCATGGGTGGGCACAGTTAAAAAACACAGTTTTGTGGTAGCTGAAGTATGTTTCAAGTATACTGAAACTGGTTTCTTGTATATTAGTAAAGACCAGATCCAAGGTGGTATTGTTGATAGTTGTTGGCATGTGAATTTTTTGCTGCAGCCCATATGTTTCCATGTGTGTTTCTAACTGCTGATTCCTCTGTCCTTCACAGTTGAAATCTCCCATCATAATGACAACCCAGTTATACCTTCCAATGCAGAACTAATGTCTTTTGTAATGGTTTTCAACTTTGTATTAGGCTTTGCATATACATGTACAGAGAAGACATGGATACCCAGTGGTTGTGTTATGTGGATGTACACTATTTCAACTTGAGTGTCAAAGTAGTCTGGACAAACTTAAAAAATAAAAATCATTAAAGGGCCATAACTCTGATAAAAATCATTGAACTGGAAAATGTCAATGATATGCACCACTAGACTTAGTATTGATCATTCCTGTAAAGATTGGATGAAATTGTACCAGTAGGTTTTCAGAAGTAGTGCGGACAAGTTTTGTGATGGATGGACAGATGGACGGACAGATGACAGAGAAGTGATCCCTATATGTCATGGCTACTTTGTAGCATGTCGCAGTTACTTTGTAGCAGGCGACACAAAAATCATTAAGAGGCCAAAACACCTTCTGTTTTTATTCAAGGGCCATAACTCTGCCAAAAATCATTCAACCAAAAAACCCTTTAATTAAGCACAAGTACTTGAGGTACCAATCATTCCTGCAACATTTCATTCAAATTGCATTTATAGTTGTATAAGAGAAATAGTCTGGACAAACTTTAAAAATAAAAATCATTAAAGGGCTATAACTCTGACAAAAATCATTGAACTGGAAAATGCCAATGATATGCACATATAGACTTGGTACTGATCATTCCTGTAAAGTTTGGATGAATTTGCACCAATAGTTTTTGAAAAATAGCCTGGACAAGTTTTGTGATGGACGGACAGACAGGCGATGGAGAAGTGATCCCTATATGTCGCAGCTACTGTGCAGCAGATGACACAAAAATGGAGCAAGGCAGCGTTGCAATTATTCAACATGGCACTTCAAGCATACACTCATTATCAATACCTCAAATATCAACTAAATCCCATTTATAATTCTAGAGTTATGCTCTGGACAAGCATTATAACAGATTAACTAAGCTTAAAAATAGAAATAACTCAAAACTGGGGGCAGCTAGAGTTATGGTTCTTGAACACTGCACCTCCTGCCAATCTACTCTATTAATGTGCTAATATCAAGTAAATGCCTTTCATAGATTTAGGGATATGCCCTGGACAAACAAAATGTACCAAGGGGAGATAATGAGAAAACTAGACAAGATGAGTTATAGTTCTTGTGCACTGCACTTACTCTCAATGTCCTCTATCATCTTATGAAATCCCTCCATTGGTGTCTGAGTTATACTCTGGACAAAAGTGGACAGACAGACAAGTCGCTGACTATAATTATGCTCTTCCTTTGGGGAGCATAAAAAAATCTTGGCATTCATCTTGAAACAGACATTAGATGAAAAAGAGGTCTTTTTTACCCTTATATGTCTTTATTATCCTTATCCATAGAATATTGGGGTGACAAAAAAGAGATATTATTTACTCTACATGACGATCTATAACTTACCAAAATTATCTTCTGCTACAAGCCCATCATTCTGACCATTGGTAATGGATGGCACTCTACTTCCTCCCAAACTTAACTTTTGTACATTTACATTCGGGCTCGAGGTATGTGTGGGGTTGAATGCTGGTGTAGATGTTGCTATGGGCATACCTATATCAGAATAATACTGGATCATTTCTATAAAGGAGCAGAATGTTAACTTAAAAACAAGTTTATTAGATAAAGAGGAAAAAAATGCATGTTTTCTTTCATATTTTGCTCTTCTGACACACATCATCTACACCAGAACTAAAGCAAGAACAAGATATGACAAATACCTCCGAAGGTCATATATCAGACAGTAGAGCACAAAGGATTAACTAAAATTGTCTGTCTGGTATTTTAAGTAGATTTAGGGGTATAAATCAAAATTAAATCAAGATATACTGTAAGAGTTAAAATTTGCTGCAAGTGTGTGCCATTATCATACGAATGTTCACAAATGTCTGTCTGAATGGTCACAAAAGACTAGTTTTTATGTTCACAAACTATGGTCACAAAAGACTAGTATTTATGTTCACAAACTATTGTACATGTAGCTGTGAATAAATTATGGGTAAAATGAAATGGATAACATACATAACATCAAAAATAAATGTTGTGGAACAACTGAGCAGGTTACCCAATCACAGTTGTTATAGTTACATTTCAGCTTTGTGGGTAAACATGGTGCAAACACAATACTGATGCAACAGACATTATTTCTGATCTCATGTGTGACCTTGGCTCTGGACGCACAAAACATATTGCTGATTATATGGATATTACTAATATATAACTAATATTTTTACCAGGTAACTTCAAAGTCTTTCATGTTCAAGACATATGGAGTATTATGTAGGCACACTAATATGAATCTAGCTAGATTCAAATTAGTGTGCCTACATGAGCAGAAATTGAAGTGAACAGAAATTTTAAAGCAAATATCAATCCATTTAGACAAATTTGTCAGCCCTTATTGGCTGAGAAATATATATTTCATTCACAGATTTTCTTATTGCAAAATTTGGCACTTTTTCAGAAATCTAAACACAAATAAGATCAAACAGAAAGCTACAAGAAAGACAAGTTTTTACACAGTTGGTTTCTTGAACACTAAAGGGATAGTCCTTGTCATCTACCACACTCCTATGCTTTTAACCACTGTCATTACCATTTCTTATATGCCATCCAGTGATAAGATCACAAGTGTAACAAGAGCTGAGAAGAGGTTACCTGAAGGTTGTACTTTCAAAAACTAAATGTAATATTGTGTGTAGGCAGTTTGGAGAAAATCCCTCCAAAAACAGGCAAGGTAGAGTTATTGTTCTTGACACTGCACTTCCTACCAATGTGCTCTGTCAGTGTATTAAGTTTGAAGTAAATCGCTCATGTATTTTTAAAGTTATGCTTCAGACAAAATTTTTCCAGTAAATTTGATAAAGGTGAAGAACTCTAAAAGCAGGCAACATAGTGTTATCGTTCTTGCACACTGCACTTCCTACCAATACGCTCTGTCAGTGTATTAAGTTTGAAGAAAATCCCTCTAGTACTTTTGGAGTTATGCTTAGGACAATGTTTTTCAAGTAAATCTGATAAAGAGGAATAACTCTAAAAGTAGGCATGATGATTTAATTGTTTTAGCACAATGCACTTCCTACTAATGTGCTCTGTCAGTGTATTAAGTTTGAAGTAAAAGCCTTGTGTACTTTTGGAGTTTTGCTTCAGACAAAGTTTTTCAAGTAAATCTGATAAAGGGGAATAACTCTAAAAGTAGGCAAGGTAGAGTTATTGTTTTTGCACACTGCATTTCCTATCAATACGCTGTCAGTGTTTTAAGTAAATCCCTCAAGTACTTTTGGAGTTATGCTCTGGACAAAACTTTTTAAGTAAATCTGAAAAAGGGGAATAACTCTATGAGTTGGCAAGGCAAAGTTATTACTCTTGCATAATGCACTTCCTCCCATTGTGCTCTGCCAGTGTATGAAGTTTGAAGAAAATCGCTCGAATACTTTTCGAGTTATGCTCCAGACAAAATTGGGATGGATGCACGGACGGACACAAGAACGCAGACCTTTTCTTATATCCCCTCCGCCTTTGGCGGATAGGGGGGGGGGGGGGGATAAAAAAGATAAAATGAGCAAATATTAGATAAGCAGCACTGTATTTTAGAAATTTTTGTGTCATAAAGGAAAGAATTCCTTAATACCTATAATTAAACATGAAAGGTAATTTGATGAAGCCACTTGTATTTTGTCTGGATGAGCTTTCACTGGAAAAGCTCCACATCTGGAAAGTCAAGGCGAAGAAATAGTACTTTACTTTTCAAAATCATTAACAGAACCATATCTGTGAACACAGAAGAATGTTGTAGAGAAATACCAAACAAATATGTGCATTGTGAACAGAGTTAGGCCGACATGTCAATGATACAGAAAAAAAGGAGATATATTTTCCTTTGTAACTTAAATACAGAGATAAAATACTGTTACCTAGATCTTCAGCATTGAAGTCTTGTTTCTGTTTCTCCAGGATTCTTTGGAATTCGAGCTGTTTCATCTTCTGTCTCATAATGCGCTCCTGTTTTGTCAGTACCTCTGATTCTCTATGCAGCAAACAATAAAGCCAAATGATTAAAAGCCTATTTAGATAATCATCTGCATGACAGTGACGAATAACAGGAGTAGCAGATGCAGAAATGATTTTACAGACTGCAATAAGAAAAGAATAAACCCGTTTTCAATCTTTTATTGAACTTCATTTTTTTTATTTATCTTCACAAAAATGTGGTTCAGTTTAATGTTTGTGTAACTATTTTTCATTCACTTTTTTTTTCTAAAGCTATTAGGTCAAGTCCTTTTTACCTGTTGTCTCAAGTGTCAAACTGTTAATGCAGAAGTTAATGTACTTACACTAGTTTTTCAGGCCCCTGACTGTTAAGCTGACCTGGGTTGCCATTGTTTAATGGTCCTGTTACAGATGACGATCTCTTCAGCTGATTACTGCCACCATCTTGAATACAGTTTTCTTTATTCTTTTGAATCATGCTTTCTGTCCTATCACTTTCATATGACATACTTTTCGACTTTTGCTGCATGTGTCTTACTGAGGTACCAGGTAATTTCAAGTTCCCACAATCCCTTGCAGTATTTTTTGCTGAGTCATTACATGTTTCAACTTCCTTTGAGTTAACACAGTTTTGTTGTAAGACATTAACAATATTTGAAGAAGAATCACTTCTTTTAACACTGTTGCGTATTTTATCAGCAGATTCAAGTCCCGACCTGCGGGCTTTTTGAATACTAGGGTCTAGAACAGAATGCTTCATATCTTCCATGTTATACTGCTCCGGTGGCTAAAAGAAAGTTTACAAATGTATTATGAAATACATGTTTCTGTAAAACATAACAAAATGCGAAAAATGCACAAGTAAAATTAGCGCACACAGCTATTACTAATTTGTATTCCTGTGGTTGTATGTATATGTACCTGGAAAACTCTTCTCAAGATTTCAACATTTTTTTAAATACAGATTCCCAATTTCCAGAAAGTACTGTCAAGTTATATCTTACTGATATAATATTTACAGTAGCATGGCTAAAACTCGTTCAAGCGAATGAACACGAGTCATTAAACGGAAATCATAATTTTTGCAATACATCTCTTTTTCATGACAAAGTAGCTAAACCTGGACATTATATCTAGTATCTCCTTTTCAGAACAGAAATCAAGCAGGTTGAACAAACACAGAAATATAAATCTTATATTAAAATACATGGGCATATTTATAAATTACCGCAACATAAATCATAAAAAAATTCATGAGATGAAAATTTACTAACTTTCTTTGGAGCCCTATTGATACACTTTAGGTAATCTTTGTCTCCTAGACAATTTCCCATGGCATTTCCAAAACTCCTGAAAAGGAAAATCATGTGAATACATAAGACAAGTATTTAAATAGGCATACTCTAAAATTAATTGGGATACTGTATGTATTTCTTTGGCTTTTTCTGTAAACAAAGAGTTAAAAAAATCCGTTGGGCATAGTTACAGACACTAAGAAATTTAAGTGTTCATTTACAATAAACTGCTATCCAACCAAATTTTGTACTACAGTTTCTCTACATAAAGGCTAATGTTAATGAATTCAGCTAACCTGTTGTACCTGGAATTTTTTATTTCATCTGTTCAATATCAGACACATTAACATGATTTTGAAGGAAATGGAATCCTCTAAATTTTGGAAGAGTGTCATTTAAAACAAGTACAAAACTGATGTCCAGAAAAAACTATTTTACATGTACTAGTTTGTTCTATTTAACTCTGCATTATTTAATGTTCAAGTAAATATACCAATAGATAACTGATTGACTGATCTTACTTTACTGACATACAGTGTCATGTTCTGGGTAGATGCCATAGATATCATACAATGACTGGCAATTAAACTTCACTAAAAAAGATCATTTGAATCTTTTTAACAAGTACAAACTCCTCTCAACTTTCAAACCTTATTTTCATTAAATCTAAATAAAGAACATGACTACAATACACCTAAACAGGGCTGAAAAATGCTCAGGCATCCTTTCAATACAACATTTTATGGGAAAATGTTTTCTGCTTACCAAGTATATGACTAAACAAACACATCTTTTATTTACCTACAAGGAAACACAATACATAAACAGATTAAATTCAAATTAAGAAATCTTAAACACTTTATACTTCAGTGCTCTCTTCAGCCCATCTGTCACTGCTTCCTTTCTTGCCTTTTCCAGAGACAATGCCTTTGACTTCATTCCTTCACTCACCCCATAACCTATATCTTCATGATGAATACCATCCTGTCAGGTAAAACTTGTGTTATTTTTCATCGATTTTCAATCAGACCCTGAAAGATCTTACTGGGTCTTCTTGACAAGGAAAATGAAATTTTAAACATAATTTTCACCATATTTCAAGTTTTTAGCACAGTTCCTTTCGAGTAAAAGCACTATCACATTAGCAGTTCAGACAAAACTGTTCTTACAAAACTGTAAGCTGTCAGGTTAGCCCTCGGGGAGAGGTTGTTGGTTACTTAAGCAGAATGCTGCCTAGTACAAGTAACCAAGGCAAAATTAACTTTCAGTGTATTATTATGCAAAGTTTTTAATAACCACAGTGTACCTATTCTCGTAAGAAATGAATATCCTTTAACAGTTCTTTTTGTTCACATTAATATAAAAGCCTTTCAAACTTCTTAATAGCATTCTTCCTTTGTCCTTTAATGGTAAAAAAAATATATTTCCGGTTTATTCTTGCCAAGAAGTTGTCTCTTGTACTTACACATAAATATATATTATATGTATAAAACTTACCTTTAGTATAACTTTGACAAAAGCACTGACTCCAACATAGTATTTTCCATTGTAGTGATCCACAAAATCTGTAACGTAACCAATGGCAAAGATTACTTCTTATCATCTGTTAAAAATTCATTAGAACAAAAAAACTTGGAGCATATTTGCTGTCTGCTTATTACAATGTTGTTCTTTTCCTTCATCTATCACCGTTAACAAAAAGCTCAAAACAGCTAAAATTGTTCACTTGAAGTAACATTCTTCAGCGAAACCATAGTTATGGTCAAGCGGATATCTTGTTTGTATAAATTCTACCTTTGATAACTATGTCAGGAATCAATTCTTCGGCTCAGTTGTCTAGAGCATTGATTTTTCATGCTAATCATCACGAAGTGAGCACGAGTTCCTATCACACATAGGATGGCAATTTCTAATGCAATAAATCTTTCTGTTAACCCTTAGCCAGCTAAATATATTACATGGACTTGTCCATCTTTCAATTTGGACAGATCCATTAATTGTTTACAGGGGTGCTTATTGCCAGCAGCAGGAGAAGAGTTCAGGACAAAATTTCATTAAACCAGAAAGAGAAGCTGCTTCTTAACGAGTCTTTAACAAATTTTAAGGGGATGCTCAACCCCTTCTTTTTGAAATATTAAATTTGTTTATATATTTTTTTTTCTGATTGCCAATCTTCATTAAAGGCTTACTTGATGCTCTGTTCAGGGCATCTGCCACCTATATATTTTAATTCTTATAACACTCAAAGTACAGACCAATTAAGCCAGTCATTATGTTAGATTTGTTTGTCTTATTTCTCTACAAAAAACAACTTTCTTAACAGGTGTGACAGAGAAGGGAATTGAATGAAATTAGCTGGTCAATTTTACAACAGAAGACTAGCACAGTGACCTGTGTAGCTTTGAGCAACAATCAATAAAGGTAAGGTTGTTTGATTATTGGGGTTTAACACCAATTTCAACATCTAGGTTATATCTCGGCGGTCAGTCCACGTAACATAGTTTTCCTGGATAACTAACCAGTAATTACCAATTTCTCCGCGCGTAACGTAGTTTTCCTGGATAACTAACCAGTAATTACCAATTTCTCCACGCGTGACTGACTACTGTTCCCACTTGATCTACTCTGAATCAGCGGTGAAAGACAAATGAACATTAGACACCATGCCTGAGATCAATTGTCACGGAGAAATTTTGCCCTGCCCAGGGGTAGAACCAGGGACCCATGGATTACTAATCCAGTGCTCTACCTATTGAGTTAAGCGACGGGTTTAGTGAGGTAAGGTTGGTGGGACGGTGGTGGTTTATATAGATGAAGTTGGTGGGGTGGTGGTGATTTGTGAAGGTAAGGTTGGTGGGAATCTGGTGGTTTTCAGCATTTAAATGTACCTTTTTTTTTTGTGGTGGGGGGGGGGGGGGGGGGGGGATCTTCCTCATTTTTTTTTTCACCTTAGTCTCGAGCCTTTACTGCTTTCTGACTGTCTGATGCAACAAAACATTCTCACCTATAGTCTGATGGGTGACAGAGTGAGACCAACCATTGAATCCAAACATCTCATTGGCCAAATTCACCAAGCGCCATCCTTCTATATATGCAAGCTGAGAGTACATACAAGAATGATTAATTTCACATGTGAGCATATCCCAAGACATATCAAATCAGGAAATGGTCTATCATCACACTGATACAAAATTTGTACAAATCTTTCGTATACCGAGGATTTTTAGTATCTTGAAAAAATAATTAACTTTTTTCTCAAGGGCAAACTATTTTGCTTGTTTGTTGCGGGAATATTAAGTCACAACTTAAATATCAAAACTATTAAAATTTGGGGTTGTAGATGTTGTTATTCATGATTGTATTTATAATATGACTTGACTCATCTAAATGTTTTAATTTGTTGTTCTTTAACTTCGTAAGAAAACATGCGGGAGAACCTTTTGCCCTCCAGCGCCAGCCCTCTGGCTGATAAACTCAGGTCCAAGTCTCTGACGCAGGGCTGTCTGAATGCTTTCATGTTCTTCAGCAGTAAATTCAATCTAGAATGAAAAAGATTTACATATCTAGGATCAGTATATATCAAACATAATCTTATCAAGTAACTGAAACATGAAATAAATGCACAGGGTTTCCAACTGAAAGATCAAACTGTCTCGGGTAAAAAGAAATTCTGTTGGAAATTACCAGGACCTAAATAAAAGAAGAAACACGTGTTTTAAATATTTCCTTTTATTCTTATGATCGACACCAAAACATTCCCATACGGTTTTATCCAAATTCACTTGATATCCGAACAATACTATACTTGAACACCAGTTCAAGAAACGGTAACTTTCTGAAAATCAATTTTAGAAAATTTAAAACTATACCTGGCCAAATTTTACGGCCTTATTTTCAATACTTGACATATTGATACACTTTTAACAACTACCAATCAATTAAGTGTACTGTCAACCGAATTTTGAAGAAAAAGTATTTCAAACCATCCGCCAGTGAATGTGTTTTTCACAAATAGGTACTTTCACGAAAAACAGGAAATGGACTTCCTAATTTATGAATGACCTCGATGGGATGTCTGCTATTTTAATAAAATGAGACTCCGACGAATATTCTAGTGCTCCCTATTTTCGTTTTGTATATATTCGAATTATTCGATTATTTTCGCCTATGCTTGATTCAGGAGAAAGGCAACTATCTTGGACAGATGGATGTTTTTATTTTCTTCTAGAGATGGAAGAGGATGCTGATATAAAAAAGAAGAGATAATTTAATCAGTTTAGAGTTATATTTGATGGCCTACCGTTTATCTTGTTGTAAAACGGCAGATAAGTTACTGCCTAGGCAGAGATTCAGTCTTGGATGTGTAAAGTGTGTGTGTTAATATCCATACTCTGAGGAATTGGAATTTTGAAATTTGGTTGTGAAAGGAACTGAAATTTGAAAGAAGTAAGGAAACCAGCAAACATGTTTAAAAGAAAGAAAAAATCACCTAGTGCTAAAGACATTAGTGCCATGACTAAGAAGTCAGAGAAAACTGATGCATCACCTCAGAACTATTCGTCACTACCAAAAAGTATATATTCAGGGACAGAAAAGACACAGAGTAAGATGGGAGCTCCATCTAGATCAATGTCTGGGTCGGCAACATTGAACTTAGCATGTTCTTCAAGTTCACAAGAAATAAGAGCAAACAGTCCTCAGAGTCCACTTGATTTACCGATGGAAACTTTTCAGTCAATTACTGCATCATACAATCTAGGTAGAGGCCTAAGTGGTGAAAACATCAATACAGGCAGTAAACTGCAAGGTAGAAGCCCATACCAAAGTCCAGTACATTCTTCATATACATCCAGTCCTGCCAGCAGCAAACAGTCCACACGGCATAGATCATTAGAGAAAGGTGAATTTTCGGGGCTATTCTCTGGAGAGTCTTCACTTGAACGCCAGTTTGAAAGGCTTCAAATGCTGCTTCCATCATCTGACCAGCATCACTCAGAACTGAACGCTTCAAATACAATGCCAGTTTCTAAAGGAGAGCGTAGAACTGCTTCTATGAACTATAGTCGTGAACGTTCTCAAGAAAGAGAGCAGTATCCCCACATGGGAGCTCGATCATTAGAAAGAGAACATTTTTATCATGTTAATAATCGGTCTAGGTCAAATGAAAGATCAGACTTTACCTCACAGCTACAACAGACTCAGGAACAGTTTAGAAATCTAAGCCGAGACTCATTGATATTAGAATTGCAATCTCAAATTACTGACCTTAACAAAGAATGTGCCAAAATGCAGCAAGATTTAGACTCTACCAAAGATAAATTAAGTTCTACTATGAATAGTATTAAAACATTCTGGAGTCCAGAATTGAAGAAGGAAAGATCATTGAGAAAAGAGGAGAGTGCAAAGTATAGTCTGCTAAATGAACAGTACAAGGCTACACAAGCTGAATTAAAGGTAGTATAAACAATGGTTCTATAATTCTTCTTGTTAAGTATACATGATTAAATACAGCTGTTAAAAGAAAGGCTTTAATTTATTGAAAATACATGTAAAGCTGTGTTTCAGAGCATTTTATTGTGTGCTTTGTAAGCCTAAGATTTTTTTCTGAGTATGAAAAATGTTCTATTGCTGCAACAAGAAACAAGCCATTGTTACACTGTTTATTGACAATCAAAAAGTTTCAATCTATCTGTTACATGTCTATGCTACATATTTTTCATTCAGGCCTAATTTGTACATGTATTTCATTAATGGTTCATCTCATATCTAAACTTATGTATTAGGTTGCCAATAATACTATGTCATAAAACTACAGATGTGCTTGTATCAAAGTCTTCAACAGATCCTCTCATTTACTGGATGCCAGTTTTCAAGAATATCCACTGAGACAAGCATTGCTTAACAATCAATATGTTTCATCAATATATCTTAAACATTAGATCAACTGTTTTGAATGCTCCTCATGTCAAAAAACAGATGGTTTACAGCTGTGTCTGGAGAAACTTAATTTTCTTGAAAACATCAGTATCTTGGTCTGCAAGTCTTAACATCAAATTAAAGGTTATTTCTGAAGGGAACTTGACAGTGTCAAAACATTGTAATAAGAAAGACATATTTTATATCAGTTTTATGATACGTCTTGAAAAAAAAAAATCTGAAATAAAACAGAAGCCAGACAGCTGAAGATTCTGCTCAAAATTGGTGCCTGATTTTAATAAGCCACAAGCATTACCATTTCAGCTGTATAAATCACAGGTTTCAAAAATTCTCATTATTGGTCCATTTGACTTAGAAAAGGATACCACTGTGCAAGCTTTGTCTGTATTTTAGCAGTATATTTTGATACATTTTACATAGGGCAGGTGGTAACACACAGGAGTAGTAAGCCAGGGCTCACAGGATTGATCCCCAAATTACATGTACCCACTAAAAATACTGATCATTGTCTTCCAGATGAGCCATTAAACCAACACCCTATATATTCATGGATCCACAGCATGACTCCTAAATCTTACAACTATAGATTTTACCCACAAACATTACCATGTGCTCCTTTTTTATATATTATACTTGCTGGTCCGGCTAGCTCAATTAGTAGAGCATCGGATTGTCAATCTTAATGATCCCGGTTCAAACCCCATCAGGGCCGGCAAAATTTCTCCGTGATTACATATATGGATCTCAGACAATGCGTCTATAGGTCACTTGTCCCTCATCTCTGAAGCAAGTGACATGCAGAGAAATTGGTTAGTAAACTGGTTGGATACCCAGGAACACTGGTTAGACAGACTGACTGTTTGGGATATGACCTTAGCTGTTAAAACCGGCATTCGGCCCCAATAAAACCAAGAAACTTGTTATATACTTTTTTTGTGGTGAAAATATAACTGTACACTGTACTTCTTTGTTAAAGCATGCGAATGTGACAGGTCAGGGATCCATCATTTACTCTGACCACGTAAAAGAACCAGGAGTGTCTCTTGAATGGGATGCTTTCTGTGTCTTGCACTATTCCCCACTGCCAACATACAAATGTAACTGATTCCTTCAAGGACACGTTGGTCATTTACATGTAGGCAATCAATACAGACAATAAATGATTTCAAAAAGATAGAAACAAACTGAGAGAATATGTCAGATTGTGTATGTCATTTAAACTGGCTTTCTAAGAAAGCAGCCCATTATTTATTGAAAAGTACATAGCTGTCCCTTGGTAGGGCAATTTATTGGCATATGAAAGTGTCTGGTACAAATTGTATCTAAAGGAATCCCTTGAACCAGAACATTGAATGTAATATCTGTGTTCAAAGAATTCTTAGTAAAAAGAAATGACAGATCTTTAAATGTATAAACATTTCAAACATCAGAAGAGAGATTATTTCATTTTATAAACTTGATCTTGTTTAAAGCCAGTTGCAGACAGTTAGATCGTTTTTTGTTTGTTTTTTTTTTCATTTAGAGAAAAATGTACCCAATTTATATGGATTGGAATCAAAATATGGTGGATAAAGTATCACAATATTTCACTGTATGATTTTGGGGACCAGTGCTTGTTCCACATCCCTTGGGCATGTATCATCTGTGAATCATTGTTAAATGAAGTGTTTAAATAGTAATTTATATCTGCAGTTCAACATTATTTGTTCAATTCATTTGAGATAACTGCAGTAATGATTTTGTTCTTGCATTGTATTGATTAAGTTCTGCAGTAATGAAATTTATGTATGAGTTCTGTCAACTTGTTTTACATTTTCTTATTTCATAAGAAATACAGTCTTTTCTAACTGATGATTTAGTCATGTGATACCAATACAGTAAATAGTTATTGCTTAACCAAGGAAATCAAGGTGAAGTTTGTTTGGTTTACTTTTACTTTTGGTCTAGTAGGTATAGCTATCAGTTACCATCAGCTGCATTGTGTATGTATTCAAAGGGTTTAGTTAAGTATGGGTGTTGAGCAACATGTATAAAGATATTTGATTAGTTTAATTGCCATGGGCTGGCAGTTAAGTGTGGGAAGTCTATAAAGTCAAGAAAGCTCTTTTATGTTTTGTCAACTTACAATCTTTTACAATAAATTGGCATGCTGACAGATAGACTGAAGCTGTTTTTATTAATGGTGTTTGCACACAAAACAAACAAGTGGTGTTTATAAGATACACCTGTCATTTGTACTGCAAGTTCTGTAATATTCCAGCTGTGATTGCAGCTATTCATGAGTGGTGTTCTAGTCCTCTTGTAAGTTCAGAAAAGGCACAGTGTAATCAAGGGGTCATGAGTTTGATCCCTTCCTTCTTCCACTAACACTCAGATGAGCCATAAAGATGAGGTCTTATGTATCAGTGCTGTACACTATAAAAGGGATGTAAAAAGACTAAATCTGTATCCCCCCTCCCCCACCTCCAGACCCCTCCCCCACAAACACTCTAGAATTGTGTCTGTTGTATCTTGCTTTGTTCCCCACAACCTTCGGGCAGCCAGTACCAACTGTAAATATGTAGATAGAGTCTTCTCAGCTCTTCCCTCTCACCCGAGTTTCTGATGAACTCTTTAAAAAAAACAACAAATTCGTATTGTCTGGGAAATTATTCGTTTTGCAGTTTGTTTACAGTGCAGTTAATTGATTATGTTTTCATTCAGAAAGTTATTATTTTACCAGAAAGCGTTTAGAGAAAATTCTGCTTTTTATGTCCCCACAAAGTGGGGTGCATATAGCGTTGCACTTGTCCGTCCGTCCGTACGTACGTCCGTCCGTCCGTCCGTCCATCCTGAAATCTTGTGAACGCAACTCCTCTTAAACCGGATGGCAGACTTTGCATAAACTTCCAGGGATGAACAACCTTAATGTGTAGATGGTAGTAAAGGAAGGAATTTTCGCTGCGACCAAATTTAACAGAATTATGACCCTTTGTTGATTTTTTCACTAGAAATTTTGTGAACGCAACTCCTCTTAAACCGGATGGCAGATTTTGCTTAAACTTCCAGGGATGTACAACCTTAATGTGTAGATGGTAGTAAAGGAAGGAATTTTTGCTGCGACCAAATTTCACAGAATTATGGGCCTTTGTTGATTTTTTTCACTATATACCATATAGAAATTTTGTGAACGCAACTCCTCTTAAACCGGATGGCAGATTTTGCTTAAACTTCCAGGGATGAACAACCTTAATGTGTAGATGGTAGTAAAGGAAGGAATTTTTGCTGCGACCAAATTTAACAGAATTATGGCCCTTGTTAATTTTTTCACTATATACCATATAGAAATTTTGTGAACGCAACTCCTCTTAAACCGGATGGCAGATTCTGCTTAAACTTCCAGGGATGAACAGCTTTAATGTGTAGATGGTAGTAATGGAAGGAATTTTTGCTGTGACCATATTTAACAGAATTATGGCCCTTTGTTGATTTTTTCACTATATACCATATAAATAATTGAACATATAAATTTTACATTTGTAATTTAATTTAACATGTACATAACGTTACCTGTAGATCATTTTAGGTATATGTACAGAAAAAATCTTACATACAGGATATACATGCTCTTGTTTATGAGCACTTATGCATAGTGGGGGCATCCGTGTCCTATGGACACATTTCTAGTTTACTTTCTGTTGGTAATAAAATGTCAGGCTCAGGAAAAAGTCTTTTTTTTTAAGTACAGTAATCTAATTTGATATGAATTTAGCCAACCATGAAATATGGTATTCAGGATAATATTTCTGTCTGTTGAATTTGTTTGAACTATACACAATCAATCCAATATTACCAAGTACACCAGCTTTAAGCCAGTTTAAGGCCAAAGTTATGTTTACCACCATAACATCTATCTACTCTCATAAAAAGTAGTTTTCCTGATTTCATTTATTGGATAAAACAAGAGGCATACTAATTTATACATGTATTAGACATACTTTCTTTCAGGAATTTATTGTTTGTGGTAGCCCGCTCAAGTTTCTTCGGTTCATGAACTACAAAGTTGTAGATTGGGGCATAACTTGCATTCTGTTATATCAGGATATTCCTTACACTACTGCTAGATGGGTGGTATGGCTCTAAGATACGATTTTTGAGGGATGTAGAATAAAGCATTTCATGCTGAGAAAAGAAGTAACTATTTTGATTTAATTATTCGTAAGAACCAACAAAACTAATTATAGACCTAGTATGTTGGATATTTTGTCAGTTTGAAGGGTGTGATCAGTTTGACAAAGTCAGTGGCATTTTAAGGTACATGTAACGAGACAATCCACTACATGTATTTTTTTCTAAACACCAGTTTCCTGATGATTTTATTGATATTTCATAATTTCATACAGTCGAACATGAGGTTTTGGAAGTGCAGATTCATTTATTTATACAAAATACCAAGTCTTTCATCCTGTTGGTCTGGAAAATTAACCTTAAATTTGTAAATCATCTCTATCAACACTCACATACCCAGACCAATTACCTGGCCTCCAGTCTTGTTTCAGTCAGTGCCAGGAGTATGAAAGAAACCATTTTTCACACTGTGAAATGTTTTTGGCACAATTACAGGTAGCAATTGTTAGCTATCTTTGGTATTTCCAGACACTTGAGCAAAATACAGGGGTGAAAACGCATGATATGTCAGATGTAACTTTGATATTAATTTGATGCTGATTTGAAGTAATGGTTTTGCTATTTTGCTAAAGTTATCTCCAAATTGTAATTAATTAAATCTACCACAGGTTAGCAGGTTATTTTTGTAAGGTCTTATTTCCAGAGATCTTATGGTTCAAGTATCCAGATATTTGCAGAAAAAGAGCTATATATTCAAAAACTATTCATTTGCAAACCATTATCAATTTTACTACTAAATACATTCCCCAAGCGGCCAAGCCCTGAAACATGGTTCTTTAATTCAAAAAAGAAAATGCCATATTTTTGTAGTCATTATAACTTTTTAATTTAAAATTATAATTTTTTGTGTCAGTATCTCTCCTCCACAAGATTCTGACCCAAAACAGAAGTATCTTAGAATATGCTCAGGACGTCACCTGAATAATTTTAGCTGTAAGAGAGGGGAGAAATTTGGTGAGCAAATTTTTACTGGCATGAAGCCAAAGGGCAGTGCTTTTTCACTGATGAATAGAGATAGCTTAAGCCTGTTTATATCCACCTAAGATGTTATCATTACATCATAACTAAGCTATATTCTCAGAAAACATGTGGTGAATGTTCGGTCAAAGATAATGTTACAGGAAGTCATCATAGTGCCATAAATTTTGGTATTTTACCCAGGTAAAATATTTTTCAGTGGCAGACAGATGGGTGGAGATGAAGGAAAGGTTACTCTTGTTTGACCAGGCTGCTCCTGAAAAAGCTTGTGTCTGTTTATATACTTTCTCTCATCCTTTTAACACCAGTTTCTTTCATACGCAACCAGTGTCTTTGCACACACAAGCTAGTTTGTATGTCCAGTTTCTTCCATACGTAACCAGTTACCTTTGTACTTACAAACCTGTTCCTTTCATACACAACTAGTGTTTCTGTGTAAACAGGCAAGTTGTTTTGATACATACACATGTAATATGTCTGCAAGTACAGTCCAGTTTCTCTCATATAAAACTATTTTCTCTGTACAGTCATGTACTGTTTTATGCACACAAACATGTTCTTGAGTTTTGCCTTCAAGGCAGTTTCTCACAAGTAATATTACTATGCACACAAGCTCTGTGCATAAAACAATGTAATTCATTACTAGATTAGCAAGCTTTGTTCAGTATTCATCCTCTTTTGATAAATTATCAGTTAGTGTATTCCAGGCATTTTATGCTAAAACCAAAACCGTATCTCTACCATATGAATGAAAACAAGAAGCAAGTTTTACACATAACTTGTGATATTACAAAAATGGGAATTACTGTCACTTACGGCTTCCACATAAACAACTTTACGTGGCAGTGGGAGGCAATAAACTAGATTGTACAAGATGGCTTCTTAAAAAAGAAACTAAAGAGTGGCTTCTATGTTATAAGATAGGTTTTGTTATGCAGATTAACAAAACAAAACAAAAGAAAAAAAGCATGCTTTATAATTTTTACTCTGAAAATTCCAAAGAGTCACATCAACATTGTAGTGTACTTGAAGGAATGTTTTCAGTAGCACGTGTTTTATTGAAAATTATAGATAACACTGTTTATATTTTTACGTCTTTGGAGGGAGAGCATATTGTTTTTGGTCTGTCTGTCTGTTTGTTTGTTTGTTTGTAACCTTGACCATAACATGGAAGTCCTTCCACCTATAGCCTACAAACTTCACAGCTCTACCTACCACACCCACTTAAAGGTCACAGTGTCAGGGGCATTGTGTTCATTCAAACATGGTGCTTGTTTTTATTTCTTTTGATTTTGAAACAGTTTTTAACATATTAAAATGACACACTTTATTGAAATGCTTTGATTTTATACAAACTTATATTTTAGTATCAATGAATTTCACAACTTGACTTTGCACAGACTGCAGTGGGCAATAATGTTTTGATTAGACTGCTTGCCTCAGTTTCATGCTAAAACATTCCATGTTGTGCCTTTGAGATAGCAGATCAGTCTAAATCTCCATACACCTAACCCAAACACTGTGTAAAGGTCCTGGTGGACCTCTCTAATAATGATGATGAAGATATAGAAAATGTATTCCTTTATTTTCAGAGATATGCCAGTAATGTTAGAGAGTTGGAGTCCAAAATACAGACTGGTAACATTTTTCAAAGTTCCATTTCGAAAGATGAACATGAAAGTCTCAAACGCAGTCATGAAGGACAGACAAAGGAAGTTAAAATATTACGAAAATCTGTTGAAGAAATGGAGTTGAGGTTAGAGACCCAGAAACAAACTTTAGCAGCAAGAGATGAGAGTATAAGAAAATTATTAGAAATGTTACAAAGTAAAGGTGTGGCAGTGGACAAGATTGAAGAGTCTCAAAAGGAGTTGGAAAAATGTAGGGTACAGAAGGTTGAAGACTCTCTCAAACTGAACGAACTGAGGCGGGAAGTTGAAAACAGAAATTGTGAAATTAGTCAACTAAAAGAAGTAAGTAAGAAGTGATTCATATATAACTTGAAGCATTATAAATCTTTCAGGTGCTATAAGAGTGAAAGTTGTAAGTATGCCTACTTTTGTAATCTGACGAGACTGGACAACATAAGGAAGTCTGTAACACAGATGATTGTACATGATTGTCTTAACAAATGGGATTGCTGCAAGTAAAAGCTTTTTTTTTTAAACTCTCTTAAACTCAAAGAAAATGAGCTTTATAGGCAGGAATCTTTCTTCATGAAGCCTGAGTCTGTCTTTACCATTTAATACATAATTCAGTTGCAGTGGCATGGATATCAGATTAGAGACAATTTGACAGTTCCTTGAATTTTATTCAGGATTTAAGCAGTTAAAATTCATTTGCATACATCACAACATAGGTGTCACTTATTTTGAAATTTAAACGTATCATCCATTTCCTTTTTCTGCCTTTTAAAAAAATGTTCATTTTATATTTCCATCATGGATTTAAGGTGATGTTGTTTGCATGACAATAAATGTCTTTCAACAATTTTGTTATTTAAGTAAAGCTTTTAGAATCTTTCAATTATTTCTAACATGAATACTTTGAATTTTGAAATAATCTAACATGAATTAATTGAATTTCAGACTATCTGTCACGAATAGTTTGAATTTTAGTCCATTTTTCAGGAATGACTGGAATTATGTCTCCCCCACTCCGGGGGAGACATATTGTTTTTGCTCTGTCTGTCAGTCCATCTGTCCATCTATCCATCTGTCACACTTCGTTTCCGTTTGATAACTAGAGTACCTTTTGACCTAGAGTCTTCAAACTTCATAGGATGATTGCTTTTATTGAGTTACAGAAGCTTATTGTTTTGGGGGTATGCAGGTCAAAGGTCAAGGTCACAGTGACTTTAAATGTGAAAATGGTTTCCGCACAATAACTAGTTTTTTTTTTGACCTAGTGTCTTCAAACTTAATAGGAATACTGTCCTTACTGAGTTACAGAAGCCTATTGATTTTGGGGTCAGCAGTCAAAGGTCAAGGTCACAGTGACCTTATATGTAAAAATTGGTTTTCACTCAGTAAGTGGTGTACCATTTGGTACAGAGTTTGAAACTTCATATAATGATTTGTCCTTAATGAGTAGAAGAAGCCTGTTGATTTTTGGGTGAGCCAGTAAAAGGTCAAGGTCACAGTGATCTTTAACTTGAAAATGGTTTCTGCTCAATAACTTGAGTTCTATTTGACCCAGAGTCTTCAAACTTCATAAGATGATTGTCCTTGAGTTACAGAAGCCTACTGTTTTTGGGGTCTGTAGGTCAAAGGCCAAGGTCACATTGACTTAAATGTGAAGAAATTCTCTGATCAATACCTTGAGTGCCATTTCAGCCAGACTGTTGAATTCTTTTGTTTTTGCAGTGTCAGTTGTTCATCTTTTACACTTTGTTTCCATTTGATAAGTAGAGTACCTTTGGACCTGAAACCTTCAAACTTCATATGATACTTTATTATATTTCCTCCATTGAGGTCACTGTATTGTACATCAAAGGTCAAGGTCACTGACACTTAAAATTGAAATTCCTTTCAGTCAGTACTCTGCATACTTTTTGAGTGACCTTGACTTGTAAAAATATTTTTTCGTGCTTAAAAACTGGAGCACATTTTGGCATATTGGCTTCAAAACAAATACGATGATCACCAATATTACAAGATTTGGCCTTGTTCCTGCCATGTTATCGCTGTTTTTTCCTGCAACAACAAGAAGTGTTTTGGGAAATAACTCAGTGCACAGTTTTCTATAATATAAGCTTTTCTATATAGGTTTTGTTATATCTCTTTATCTTTTCTTTTGCAACAACAGTACTCCTTGTTTTTCCACAGCCCTTTTTCAACACACTCATTCCTATTCTCCAGTTCACAATTCTCTTCCTCCCAGTAGCCGACCTCTGTCATCTCTTCTGTGCCCCTGTTTCAATGATGCGCTGTGGGAGACATGCGTTTTTTTACAGAAACATCTAGTTTCAACCTTTCTAAAAGGATTGTCTTGAATTTCAGACTGTTTTATTTACTTGCCTTGAATTTCAGCCTGTTTAACATGAATGCCTGTTACATGAATGTCTTGAATTTCAGACTAACAAACAAATGTATGCCTACATTTTCAGACTATCTATCATAAATACCTTCAATTTCAGACAAATGCCAAATTGACTGAGCAGCTGGAGCAGGTACAAGTCCAGCTGAAGCAACAGCCAGCCAGCACCCATACCATGCAGGCAATCATGGAAGCCAAGGTATGCTTATACTGTGTAAAACCAGTGGGGATGTCTTTCTTTTATGGTTTGACTACCCGTGCTTTCCAATACAGAGCAATTTTATTTGCCTGTGTTAGTTTTATTTGCCTGAGATTTGAATGGTGAGGTATTCTGGAACTTGAGCACAGTGAAGTTTTTTTTTTATATTAACATATAAATGTTTGAACTGAATGTTAGTTCTGGTGCCTTGTCTGTTCAGAATCTGCTTGTCTTTGGGTTCATATTTCTGTCTGCAGGATTTAGTTTGCAAGATATTCCCTGTTTTGCTATAAACTGTTCAGAAAATAGCAACATCTGGTAGGAAAATGGTTAGTTAGCAAAGTACAGAAACCTTCAATAGTTATGGCATGATACTCTTTTTATTTATGAATATTAAGTATTCAAATGTTTCTTTTCTTAATGATAAATGTGTCTGAAAATCTGTATAGAGTTCTCATGTACTGAAAAATATGAAGTATTTTCAAAAGTGCTGCTTAAAATTGCCATTTCCAGACCTGTGCTAAAAGTATGGTGTATCAATTCTCTCCCACAAATATAGCCGATCAATATTTATTTGATTAATATCTTCTCCAAGAGTCCAGCCTGGCACAGAATACCAATGATATATTTGTCACAGGTAATTTACTGGAGCTTGAATGCTAGCAAAATGATATATGTGGTTTAATAACATGTCAGAATGTAATTTGAAAAGGTGATAAATATGCTATGACTGCTGATTTTAGAAATGAAAATTTTCAATTTTCAAGACATCCAGGATTGAAATTCTAACCTCCAGAGAATAGGGCTAGACAAAGAACTAATACATGCTATCAGAAAATAGACAAGTTTTACATCATGATGGAGGTCTAAGGTTTAAAATTTTCAGAATAGAAACATGCAGGAAAAGTAATTATTTTGTTGTATATACACATTTCAGAAATTAGTATTTCCTGATTACCTTCCCTGAATTCTCTCTCTGTACATTGTTAAGGGACTACTGATTGAAATATTATTGATTGTATGCTGCTGAAATAGATTCTTATAAACTGAATGAAGCGTTCATTTTAATCAAAAATTCATCCCATGGTCTTGTAACTGAAAAAAGTGCATATCCTTCACATGTTTCTTTGCTGTTGCTGACATCTCATATTTGTTGGAGTGTAGAATAACATTCTTGTGATTAATTTTTTGTTTGTTTGAACAAAATTGAATGAAACCTTGAATTATAAGAGAAAACAAAAGGTCTGACAGTAAATGCGCCATAACAAAGGTGTCATAATAATCTCTTTTCACTAGATACAAGAAATCACAGTAATGATGATAAATATAATTGGAAGTAAAAAAACACATGTATCTTCTAAGATCACTATCTTATGGGAGTGTTCCTTTGAGCTACTATTTGAAAGGAAACATTATATAAAGATAACTGCCCTTGAGTTACAGAAACCTATTGTTTTGGGGGTCTGTAGGTCTAAGGCAAAATTGCAGAATAAGTTCCTCTTTTCTAAAATACATAATATATATATTATAAAGATAATACATAAAATACATTGATGTTATAAAATAGTAAAAAAAAATGTGCCTGTAAAGTAATCTAAATATGAGAGAAATAAAAGCATCACGTAGGTGTTTGAATATATAATTGCCAGCCAGTTTTTTAGTTTCTTTTATCATCAGGAAATTGTTTTTATTGCCCTGATGATAAAAGAAACTGATTGGCAATTATATATTCAAACTTTTATTTTTTCATATATACGGTACATATTATATAGCCTGAAGTGTGTTAGTGTAAATCAATTCAATTTTTTTTCAAGCGATATTTACTGATTTTGCTGGAGTTCTGTGCTGGACCACCAGGATCAGGGACAGTATATAAATACTTGTGTGTTCAAGCCATGAATAAAATATCCAGCATAATATTAGAAGTGCAAATGGATGATATTATTTAATAAAAGTCATGCAATATTATAACTGAATGCAGCAGGATGTTACATTGAAATCTATTTAGTGATACAGAACTTGAGCACCATAGTGAGGTAAAATCTGTAAATAGTGGACGGGTCATGTGACCTTCATAATGGCCGCTGTCAATTTATTATTTATGGAGCAATTTGAGAGGCAAAACAGTCAGTCTTTCTTTGAAAATTTATGGCTGTATCATCCATTTTCTGGTGCCATTTTATTAAGGAAGCGTGATAATTAGTTATTTGAAAGACCCTGGAAACACAACACTTATTTACGTGATATTTCAAATATTGCTCTAGGCAGCAAACATCAAAGGACAATGCCATTATGTTGTTATAAAATATTTATTGACAAGCAAACATTCAGTGTTGTCCTTCAAACCCCGTAATAGACTAGATTATTAGAATTTTTTGAAGACATCTTGACTACAATTTTATTCCAGTAAGCTTTAGCTAACCTGAGCACGTGCTAGTGGTCACCCTGTGTTTGTCATTTGTTGTTTGTCAAGCATCATTAACTTTTTTAACTGAAACAAGGTCTAAACCATCCAGTCAAAGTTGATCAAACTTAGCAGGAATGTTACTTTCATGAAGCTTAAACAAAGATCTTCACAGCAGTCCATTCCATGCAGAACTCTTGTTGCTATAACAACAAGAATGAAAACTTTTATAAACCTTCTTGCCCAAAACCACAAGGCCCAGAGCTTTTAAATTTAGTTTGAAGCGTTGCTTAGAAGACCTTACTAAGTTTATTCAAATTAGGTCTTTGGGATCACTGTTGGCCCTGCCAGAGGAGTCATGTGTTTTTACACAGAAATATTTTAGAGAATTTATGCTAAACCACAAGGCTCAGAGTTCTAAAATTTGACATGAAGCATTATTCAGTAGACCTCTACCAAGATTGTAAAAAGTTTGTTGCTTTGTTTATTTTTTGCTCCAACTTAGGAGTAAAAAGTTAGACTTGTATAGGGAAGCACTTTGAAAATCTTCTTGTCAGAAACCACAAAGCTGTGATTCCTGAAAATGTCTTGTCAAAAGCCTTAAGGCTGAGACTTATGACATTTTGTTTGGAGAACTTAAAAGCAGTTATGCTCAGGAGAGCGTTTAAGGACCCTCTTGTTTAAATTCAAGATCCTAAGTTCAAGAGATTAAGTTTGTATTATTCTTTTTGTTTGTTTGTTCATTTCTTTGATTTATTATCACAAAATGTAATTTACATCTACCTTTAAAGTTCTTCCAGTCACAGAGGTTGATGTCAAGGAGGTCTTTTAAAAACTAATCTAAAAACTCTCCAGTCATTTAAAAGTCTCAACAGCTTGAGATCAAGCAGTGGCATTAGGAGCATAGAAGCTCAGGACATAAGTCTCAAATGCTAACAGCAAAAAAGCTACCATGATATAGGACAACCTGAGTTAGGAGTGATCGTTGTTTGGAGCTAAGAAAATAATCTAAAGGACTTTATAATGCCTTTGCAGTAATGGCACTCACTTGACAAATGATGCAACAAGGGTATGATCCAGTGAGATGTGATGTACCATAATTTATTAATAATCTTGATTGGGTTGTCATGGACACAGCTATGACCTATTTTCAGTGATCCCTCTCAACTTCCTGTCATTGTGGTTGTGAAGCCATAAGTCTGCTAGATGTAATATTTTAACATTGTGTCCTGTTTCTAATCAAAAGTCTTAAAAGGTTTGTAAAAAAATTACTGTCTGACATTGTTTCAAACTACCGTAGGAGTCACTTACATAAGGTGTGCAATTACAACAACTCGATCTAGATTGGTCACTTAACAATTCAAGACATGAAAAATAATTAACAGTGTGCAATCACACTCTAAAAATTGACTTATCATGTGAAAAAAGTCAGTTCTTTATGTTGATTGAAATAAAAGCTTGCATGTCTAAAAGCTGTTAACAATGAAACTCATCATGGCCTATGCTTTACTTCCATACGGCTACATATGAAGACTCAAGGTCATTGGCTGTTCAATAAAGGGAGTAGAATTGAAACAAAGGGATAAGCATTGGGATGCAGAATTGGAGTAATCGAATTTTAGTTAAGTTCATACTAAACTTGTCTGTTTGTGACAGTAACTGTGGAAAATGGGCTACATAAATATCAATATATGGAAATTAAAGGAACTGTACACTTGAGCCAAGACAGACAAGAATGATCTAAATTTGTATCTGTTTTGAATTGATCGTAGGACTGTGAGTGTTTTAGCTACATGAACTGCTTGACTTGGTTTTATATACTTTTTTATCATCTCTTTGAGACTTTCTTGCAGTTTGAGATGGGGAAAACAATTGAATTATAATCCTTTGTTTTTGACCTGCTGATTGAACTGTTATCAAATTCCAATTGTGTTTCCATGAAATAATATGTGAATAGGCAGAATATTGGCAGTATACTTTCTTTGGTAATAAGAACAGTTGTAAAACTTAACACAATGCATAACTTTCATTTTATATTTTGTGAAGTCACCATAGAGATGTGAGGTCTTTATATAGGTACTGAGAATTGCTTAATTGAATGATACTACCATTAAGACAGGACAAGAGTTGACCATTACCTGTCAGCCAGGTACTTTACACAATCTGTTAATTGTTTACTCAAGTGCATTGTATTTTTTTGGGAAATTAGCATTAAGTGCGAAAGAGAAAAAGTCCTGACTGCTGTTAATGAATTATGCATGAGGCTGCTTTGTTTTAAATTCCTAATGGAAGAAACTGTAGCATTTTTACTCTCAGGGTGTTTCTTTAAATAAAGTTTCCATGTTTAAATGTAAAACAATATCATACAGTTTGCATTACAGGCATTGCAAAGTCTTATTTCTCAAGAGATTTTGTTCTTGTCATAAGCTTGTAAAATATATCTGTGGTACATTTTGTATTGTATTTTTTGTACTTTCAGGATATACAAATATCATTCTGTGGTACTTTAAGAATTTTTAATATTTTCAGAATTCATGAATATCTTTCAGTGGTACTCCCAGGATTCAGGAATATCTTTCTGTGGTTCTTTAAGGATTTATGAATATCTTGCTGTGGTACTTCCATGATTCACAAATATCTGACTGTAGTACTTTCAGGATACACCAGTTCCATTCTGTGGTACTTTCATGATTCACAAATATCTATATATAGTACTTTCAAGATTCTTGTATATCTGTCAGGAACTTTCAAGATTCACAAATATCTGTTAGGAACTTTCGAGATTAATATGTCAGGAACTTTCAAGATTCACGAATATGGAACTTCCAGGATTCATGAAAATCTATCTGGTACTTAAGGATTCTTGAATATGTGATTGTGGTACTTTTCAGGATTCACGAATATCTGCCCTAGAGAAAGAGTTACAAAGTTTGGAAGATAATCTGCACAGACTTGGGGAGGAAGGAAGCCAAGATAAAGATACCAGTCTGAAAAAGGAGATGTTACCTAGCAGAGAGAAGGCCTTTAAATCTGAAGTAAGTATCTGTATGCTGCTGATATAGAATAATTATGAAAGTACTTATTATTAGATGGAACAACCTGTGTAAAATACCTGTACATGCAAATGTTTTCATACATAATTCTTTGTTTTAGTCTATACAGAAAATCAAAGCTGGACTTGTGGTTTTTGTTTAAATGTGAATTTTGTTTCATATGCCAGTAGTTCACATAATATTCATTGTCTTATTTGTTCCACCACAATATTTTGATAGAAACTTGACATTTACACTGTAAGCTGGTTGCATGATGCATAAGGCAATTTTCACTAGTGTGAAGTTGTTGTTTTGAGATTGTAAAGAAACCAAAGATATCCCAAAATACCTCGTTTTAAATGATGCAGAAAACAAAATTTTGAAGGGAATACTTTATTTTGTAAAAGAATTTTTTATTAACCTTTTATCTCCTGTTTGTCTTTGTGACCAGTTCAGATCATGATCAGTCTGCACATCCATGGTGTGATCATGGTCTGCATAGTCCATTATTTAATTTATACCCCTGTAAGTAGTAAATGGTGCTGCCCAAATTGAAAAATGGACTAGTTCATTTTAGAAATTTAGCAGGTAAGGGTTAACCCACCATACACTGTTCTGATTGGGTCATTACAAAGTTATGGCTAACAGAATTTGATTGTTTATCATTAATTATTTCTACAGTATTCTTTTATTGTAAATCAGGAATTTATTAAGGTCATTAAATATTGATTTATCATTTCCAGATTGAAAACTTGAAGACTGATTTGTCGACAAGAGACAATGAAATCATTGGCTTGAAAATGAAAGTAGATACATTGACCAATCAGGAGTCAGAACACCAACATTACATAAATGTCCTCAAAGATCAGATAAAGTCCAAAGAACAACAGCTGTCTATGTTTAATGCAGATGTAAGTAGCATAAAGTGGGTACAAAGTGCAAGTGCTGGTTCAAAGCCAGGAAATAGTCAGTAAGTTTGCAAGAGTTGTTTCCCCAATTGCTTTAAAATTAATTTGTTTAAACTAAACCACTACTTAGCCCACAAGATGTTGGTACCATGTTCTCATTTGGCAGAATCTAACCCGGCATACTATCACTTGTCAGTGTGGCAGTTACCCATTAGAGATTATGACACCAGAATATATCTTAATTTTTGTGTAAGTTTACCAATTGAACAGTTGATCAACAGCTTAATCCCCAGATAGCTGAAAGCCCATTAACTTTCTGCAGTATGCTTTGGTCTAATGGGTTTCATAATGATTAAGTGAACAGTATATTTTGTATTGATCTGTGTAAAGTTCCAGGCTTCCAGTATTGACAGTAAGGAGTACCGGTATTATTTATAGAAAGTACATAGAATAGGAGCCTAGTACTGGTCCTTCTTAGGAGCAATGGTTAAATAAATTGCCCACCCTGTATGACTTTGACTGTTAGAGGGTGTTCCAATTAATAGCAGATGCAAGGGAGGTAATCAGGGAGGTATAATTTCTGGAATGGTCTATATTCGTTAAATTTTCGAAACAAACAATAAATGCACAAACTTTATTATGGTCAGTCGGTTGAATTTGTGACTTTTGTTTCCCTTTTTGTGACCATCCTTTGTCTGTTCGTCCATTTAACATTAGTAAAATTGTCGGAAATAATTGTACAGTTCTGCTAATAAAAAAGCAACAATGTGGTCAGATAAAAAATACTGCAGACCATATATGTTTATAACTTTAGACTTTAGTTTTCTCAGGTTTCTGATTTTTGTATAACCTTGAAATAATCAGATTGGTTATTATAAAGGAACTTTACTGTCACTTTTGTGCCCTGTCAGTCCTTAAGTAACATATCAGTAGTATAAGCTGGCCATTAAAGCGCCATGTAATGGCGGAAATAACATACAACTTAAATATTTCTGTATGAATACCTTTTTTTCCCCCTAGATTGATGATTTGAGAGAAAGATTGAAAGAGAAGGACAATGTGATAGACAAGAAGGGCCAGCAGTCTCAGACTCTGTCAGTGGAGAAAAGAAAACTGGAACTGGAATGTGCTGAACTCAAAGATAATCTAGATATAAAGGGAAGGAAAGTGAATGTGCTGCAACGTAAGGTAAGCAACCAGCTTCAAGATACAGGTAGAAACATGGGTAGATGTAGTGCTCTCATTGGTTAAGACATTGAAGGGAGCTTTAAAAGTGTTAGTATTATACATTGCGAAAGCAAAGAACTTTTACTGTAGAAAATCGAATATGTTTTTTTTATGAAGAATGGAAGTTAAACTTTTAATTGTCTTTTAATGATTTGTATAGACCTAAAAATACCATATAAGTGGATATTTCCATGTCTGGAAAAGTTACCATATTTGAAAGTCCAGACACTTTGTGGGAGGAAATTATTGCAAATTGTCAGTTTATAAGTCATGTCAGATAAGTAAACTTCTCTGTTTTCATTGAAAATGAAGGTTTGATAAAGAGAAGTAGATAAATGAAGGTTTTGTTCCAGTAATCATCAGATTTTGTTGTTTCAACTTAGAGTTAGTTATTTTCATGTGGTATTTACATGTAATGATCACCAGTTTAAGGATAATTGGTATGACAGTTTGATTCATGCCAGGTTGGTTGATATTTATGCAGTATGCCACAGGAAATATAAGTAATTTTTTCAGTTTGCAAAATTTGCCATGTTTCTATGTCCATATCTTTACCACTAATTAAAAATACTCTGTAAATACTCTCCTGTATGCTTGTTATAACAGGTTGACAATTTGGAAGAACTGTTAGCTGAGAAAGAGGACCAGTTGTTGCAGGTGAGGACTCAGTCCACAAACTCTATAGAGTCCTCTGACAGTGCCATCTCAGCCATGGAGGAATCAATCTCAGAGAAGGACAAACAGATTGAGAGGTATGTAGACATGAATGATGGACTATAGTCTCATACAGTGTATATAGGGTACAAGGGAGAATCCTGTATTGACCTTTTCCCTTCTATATGTAGGGCAGAAACAATTCATCTTTCCATTTGGTTGGGCTTCCGATATAATCCTTCCAATTTTCTGATTCTTGGATATTTAAATAAAAGGATTACCTTAAAGAATACCTGTATATCAAATGTTCAATTCCTATACCTTTTTACTAGTGTTTTCTAAAGTAGAACACTATTACTTAAGGTGTCTAAATACAGTATATACTGTCCATACTGGTCACTTTTGGCATGATCTCTTGTTCACTTCATCCACTTTGTTGAGTCATTTTGTTACTAAGTGAATGTGAGGGGTGAGATAATCAGCTACAAACTGATAGGTCAAAAGAGAGCAGGGCAGGCTGATAACCCTACATAGATCTACCAAACTGAAGTTTGTGTAAACAAAATTGAACCAGATAGGAAATCATGAAATTTTGGATGTGTCCAAATCTGTGTGAACCATTGCCAAATTATCCATCGGACTCCGGGTCCAAATAAAACCTGGAGCAACAAGTGCCTACATCCTGTGCCTTAGACTGGTATTCTGCAGTTGCATCAGTCAAACAAGCTGTGTGTATGAATCTGTGATGAAAGTGTTCTTTATACCCCGGAAGGGAGGCATATAGGTTTTATATTGTCTGTCTGTCCGTCTGTCAGTCTGTTCGCTTTTTGTCTGGTCCATAACTTTGTCAGTCATGGATGGATTTTGAAATAATTTTGCATAAATGTGTGGCACATTGAGACGATGTGTGACATACAAGACCCAGGTTTGTAGGTCAAAGGTCAAAGGTCAAGGTCACACTTGGACTTGAAAGTAAATTTTCTTAAAAGTGCATTGATGGTCATGTCCTGTCAACAATTTTGTCATTCCTGGATGTATTTTAAAATGACTTGGCATAAATGTGTTAGACATGCTGACGATGTGTTGTGCATAAGAATTAGGTGTCTCAGAGGTCAAGGTCATATTTGGGGACAAATATCGGTTCACAACGACAGGTCTTGTTTTTGCTCATGTTAAAAATAATTTGTTTAGAAAGATGAAGGATGTGCTTTTAACCTTGCAGTTTAAACAAAAGAAAAATAAACAGTATGTGTTAATCTTCAGAGACATGACTGCATGCATATACCAGTATTTTTAAACGTCAGCCAGTGTGTCAGAACAGGACAATTAGCTGATGTGGAAAAGTGTATTACTAAAAAAAAAAATACTTTGAATTTGAAACTGTGGTTGTGAAATAGTCTTGATTAGAAAAATACAAATTTCCTAGTACAGTATAATTCTTTCTATCGTATTTGTAATTTATTGTCAGGTTAAAGGAACAGAGAGATCTTTTGGAGTTGGAACACCAGCAAGAATGTGAGAGATTAGAGACAGTCAATCAGAAGTTAAAGTTAGAAATGGATACTCTTCAGCTTGAAGTTACAGATAAACAGGTACTGCTGTTGACATGGGTTCGGTCTTGGATTACAGTTGAGCAGATTGAAGAACAAAATTAAAATTTCATTAAATCTGACAATAGATATATTGCCTTGAGTAATTTGAATAGAAACCACATGCAGACCGCTTGTATTTAACTAACTAGTTTATTCCCCTTCCTCACTTGTAAGACTCTTGATACACTAGTGAGATCATAAGCTTAGTACCACAGTGTAAAACACATTGATGTTGGGATTTTTTAAAGTTTTTTTTGTAAAAAAGAGGAGAAGATGATAATTGAATATTGTCATACATTTAAATAAAGAATAAAAAACATAGTCATGACTTTGCCCCAAAGTCTTTCTGTACAAGTTTCCCTTTATATATTACAGACAGAGCTTTGCGAGTTGCGGGAGGAGGTGTCGGAACTGAAATCATCAAGATATAAAGCTGATACCAGACTGAGGCAGCTAGAACTAAACATCTGTGAGAAAGATTCTGAAATCTCCAAGGCTAACCAGGAGCTTGAAGAGGTAAAAAAAAATTAAATGTAAAAGTTAAACCTTACTGTCTCTGTGATGTAATGTTGACAGTCTTTGACTAATAAACCACTGTTACCTTTCACTGAATGAGTGATATTGTTCTGTCTTGCCCACTGATTTGAGTTTGTATGTAAGAAAATATGGTGGTTTCCTTGAATAGTATAGGGACCTGATACCAGTATGTTGTAATAAAACTTCATCACTGGAAAGTGGGCACGAAACAGGATAAAACAAACAGAATTGTGGTCCTCTGTTACTTGTACTTTGACATTTCAGATACAGATTTGTAATAGTAGAGTGATCAAAGAAAGGTGTAATTCCCTTTGCTGAACCTCTAGTTCTGTTTTTTGTTTGTTGTTTTTTATAAGCAAGACAAAAAAAAGGGTGATAGAAGCTTTCAAAGGTATCTTTTTCAATCAGCTTTTGGAATTAAGAAATTAAATAATTTTTTTTCAGAAAATGACCTTTTAAAGTGATTTCCTTTACCATTAGCATGTATCTTGAGGACTTTTAGTATTACAAGAAAGCTTGAATTGTGTCAGTTTTTAGCTCACCTGTCACGTAGTGACAGAGTGAGCTTTTCTGATCACCTTTTGTCCGTCGTCTGTCCGTCCATTAACAATTGGTTTGTTAACACTCTAGTGGTCACATTTTTGCTTCAATTGTCATGAAACCTGGTCAGGATGTTTGTCTCATTAATATCTCGGACGAGTTCGAACATGGGTTATCAGGGTTGGAAAACTAGGTCACAGAGCCCAAATATAGATAAACCTTGCTAACACTCTAGAGGCTACTTTTTCAGTCCAAATATCCTGGAAATTTGTCAGAAATGTTCTAATGATGATTTCTAGCTCAAGTTCAAATATGGGTCATCTGGGTTCAAAAACTAGGTCACGGAGCCCAAATATAGAAAAATCCTGTTAACACTCTAGAGGTTACATTTTCAGCCCAAATAATCTTGAAATTTGTCAGAAAGGTTGCTTTGATGATTTCTAGGTCAAGTTCAAATATAGGTCATCTGGGGTCCAGAACTAGGTCACAGAGCCCAAATATTGAATAACCTTGTTAACACTCTAGAGGTAACATTTTTAGACCAAATAATCTGGAAATCTGTCAGGAAGGTTGCTTCTATGATTTCTAGCTCAAGTTCAAATATGGGTCATCTTGGTTCAAAAACTAGGTCACAGAGCCCAAAAATAGAAACATCTTGTTAACACTCTAGAGATTACATTTTCAGCCCAAATAATCTGGAAATTTGTCAGAAAATTTGCTTCAAAGATTTCTAGCACAAGTTCAAATATGGGTCATCTGGGTTCAGAAAGTAGGTCACAGAGCCCAAAAATAGAAAAATCTTGTTAACACTCTAGAGATTACATTTTCAGCCCAAATAATCTGGAAATTTGTCAGAAAAATTGCCTTGAGGATTTCTAGACCAAGTTCGAGTATGGGTCATCTGGGGTCACAAACTAGGTCACAGAGTCCAAATATGGAAAAACCTTGTTAATATTCTAAAGGTAGCATTTTCAGTCCAAATAACCTGGAAATTTGTCAGAAAGATTCTATGGAGTATTTCTAGCTCAGTTTTGAATATAGGTTCTCTGGAGTCAAAAACTAGGTCACAGAGCCAGAAAGTAGAAAAACCTTGTAAAAGCTGTAGAGGTTACATTTTTAGTCCAAATGTCCTTGAAATTTGTCAGAAAGGTTGTTTTAATGATTTCTAGCTCAAATTTGGATATAGGTCATCTGGGATCAAAAACTAGGTCACATGGTACAAATATGTAAAAAACTTTTTAACACTCCAGAGGTTACATTTTCAGTCCAAATATCCTAGAAATTTGTCAGACAGGTTTTTTTGATGATTTCTAGCTCAGGTTGGAGTATGGGTCATCTTGGGTCAAAAACTAGGTCACAGAGCCCAAATATGGAAAAACTTTGTAAACACTCTAGAGGCTACATTTTAAGTCCAAATGTCCTGGAAATCTGTCAGATAGGTTGTTTTGATGATTTGTAGCTCAAGTTTGGATATGGGTTATCTGGGGTCAAAAACTAGGTCACAGAGCCTAAATATCGAGAAACCTTGTTAACACTCTAGATGCTACTTTTTCAGTCCAAATATCCTGGAAATTTGTCAAAGAGATTGTTTCAATAATTTCTAGGTCAAGTTCGAATATGGGTCATCTGGGGTCAATTAAAAAGGTCCATAGCAACTTTGTTAAAAGCAGTCATACTCAGGTGAGCGATACAGGGCCATCATGGCCCTCTTGTTAAAGCTGTCAGTCATAGGACCAAATACAAGGTTTGTTCAAAACTGGGAAGCTATGAAAACTAGGCTTAGAATTCAGACAGATTTTTTAAGAAGATACTAAAGGCCAGGAGCTTAGCTAATTGATTCCTTAACAACCTGTATAAGTAAATCATTTAATTGCTTGCGTCTGGCTTCTCACTTAGTGCACAGTTCAGTATGTCGAAGTCTGGTGGTAATTGAAACAGATTTTTAAGTATATTTTTTTTTAAAGATAAAGTAGATTTTGCAGAAACATGCTTTCATGTACTGACTAAATAACAGTTCACAAATAGAAAGACCTATCTTTTTAATTAACAGACACTTTATTGAGATGATTTTGGCTGCAGTATTGAGTTATAATATACAAAAGATTGCTCTATCATTACCTTGACAAATTAAGCTATGACTGCAAGAAAGGAGTTTTTCGCTATTTTGATTATCAGTTGAGAATGAAAGCTAAATTTAGACTGAACTTTCCAGAGATGCATCATTATCAGTACAGCTTTTCCCTAGAGGTGGGAATAAAGTCCTTCATTGGTGTTGGCAATTTCTGTGCAAACCTTGTACACAAGAAACTTATTACACCTTCTTCACTTTTTCACTTGAGCAAGTATCCAAGGAATTATCATGGTGTGAACACAAAAATACTCTTTCTGCTTCCTTTGTTTTATCAGATTTAGAAGCTTTTTGGATTCAACAGGGTCTTAATTGAAGGGAAAAGACACTCGAAATTTTGAAAATATGCTGTCGCTTGCATGCACAGGCAAAACTTTATGAAAATAGTTTTAAGATGCCAGAAGTATGTACAAATTCTTGTTTTCTGGCCATCTTTTGGGGGTTGTCAGACTAAAATCAAGTGACAAAATAGTTGACAGGAATTTGTTATTCCTTCGATCAATAAGGAGTGTCTATTCCCTTAAGTTATGGCCCTGGTTTCACCACTGGTTTTGTCGTTGTAGATATATTTATAGATAAAGTTTCAAGGCTTAAATAGCAACCTTATAAGTATCAGTTTGTTAATATTTATCAAATATAAATTCTGTGATGAAAAAAGTGTATAAAATTCTTGTTCTGTATTTTTCAGCTGAAGGCAGCTCGGTCAGCCAATAAAGTTGAAGCCACAGAAGAGAAACTGGCTGAGCTCAGCAAAACTATAGAACAGTGTAACACTGAACTGAAGTCAGCACAGTCTGAGGTGGATAGGTTACTAGAGATACTGAAAGAGACAGAAAATGAAAAGAATGAAAAAGACAATCAAATAAAAGAATTACAAGAGTAAGTTGTACAGGTTTGGTATTTACATACAGCATTCCATCTGTGTCTTATCTAAGAAATGGCTCATAAAATAAAAGAAACATGGTCCAGCTCAGTAAAAAAAACAAGAGCACCGCTGGGCAGAGGATTATATGTCTGAAGGGTTTTTTTCTTTGTATGATGCATTTGTGAAATAAGGGAGGAAACCTTAGGCTTTGGAATTAAATGATTTGCTTTAAACTTTGAAATTTTTGTTTTCCATTTATGATATTTTGATTTTCAACATTTTATAATTTTAATTTTAGAGTTTTATAGATCTTTGTCATATCTGAATTTTAGGTTTTATAATTTGTATAAATGTCAGTCTTTCAGAAGTTATGATGTTCATGTTGTGATGCATGGCTATCAAGTTATAGTGCAGAAATATTGATTGTTTAGTTGATTGTCACCTTGTCCTTTTATATACTTACCTCAACAGTATAGGGGTGATGTAATCAATGATGGCAATCATCCTAAGAAGTTTTAAGTCTGTGTGAGAAGGAGTTGCTATGTTATACAGCAGAAATGCTTTTCAGTGTTTAGTTCATTGTGACCTTGACATCTGACCTACTGATCCTTTGATGTATGGGGGTCAATTTCTCAATGTAATAAATCATCATTTGAAGTTTGAAGTCTGTATGACAAATGGTTATTAAGTTTTAAAGTGGAAATAGTTTTTAGTGCTTAGGTCACTGTGACCTTGACCTTTGACCTACTGACCCCAAAATCAATTGGGGTCATTGACACAATATGTACAACCATTATATGAATTTTGAAGTCTCTTTGACAAATGGTTGTTGAGTACAGAGTGTAAATGATTCTTAACATTTAGGTCACTGTAACCTTGACCTTTGACATACTGACCCCAAAGTATGAAGGGGTCATCCATTCACTCAATGTGTGGAATCATGATATAAAGATTGAAGTCTCTATAACAAATGATTGTCAAGTTACATGGGGGAAATGTGACCTTTGACCTTTTGACTCCAGAATCAATAGGGGTCATGCACTCAATGTAGGCAATAATCATACATGTATTAAGTTAAAAGACTGTAGGCCAAAGAGTACTGAAGTTACCATCCCGAAACCAAATTATTATGGACAATGACTTTAAAAATTTAGGTAACTGTGACCTTGACCTTTGAGCAGCTGACCCCTAATTCAATAGGGGTCATGCCCTCAATGTGGGCAATCATCATATTAAGTCAAAAGACTGTAGGCCAAACAGTTCTCAAGTTATCTTCTGGAAACCAAATTGCTGATGGATGGATGGATGGAAGCCCAGAAGTCCTGGGCCAAGACCATAACATAATATTCCCCTTTGGGGCATATAAAAATACTAACCCTGTTTACAAGTAAGAGGCTACCATATTATAATGAATGAAAGTAGTATTGTCTCAATGAAAAATAACATGAAACACTGTGGATCTAAGGAACTGGTTGTTTTTTTTTTAGAAGTTAAGTTTGATAGAGCTTAAGCTCAATACCTTTCATGGCCTAACCTGAGTAACAACAACACTGCTTCCTTCAAGATTCTGAAGTGTGAACCCTGTTAGCATAGTATGCTTACACTGTGTTAATGTATAACATTTTTGTTCAGGACTGTAGCCCAGTACAAACAGAAGTTTGGAACATTGAAAAGACAGCATCAGAAAGACAAACAGAAGAATGCACATCTTCTGGAGGAAGCTAGGAAGAGAGAAGAAGATATTGGTACAGATGCTGAACATTTAAAGGTAAGCTTAGATTCTATGTACCTGTTCTTATGGATTGGGAGGTTTTTTTTTCTGTATACCCTCTCCCTGTCCCTTAACAAACCATTTCAGTAAAAGGTTTGGATTTCAGTATCAAAAAGGCATACATTATTATTAAAATGAAATGCAAGTGTTTGATGATAGACCTTATTATACATGGGGATCAAGGAGTGCTTTTACAGTACACCCTAACTTCATTTTGTTGTAATCATTTTATCACGTTCCAATGAACAGTACTTTACATCTGTTATGCAAGATATTTACAGTTTATGGACACAAATGTTATATGTTTTCTACATTCAGACTGACTCTTTGCTGTGTTTCCTTGATATTCTAATGTTGAAAAGTTCATCTTATATTTTCTTAACAGGAATTCTTGTATCAATATATAGTTAATAGAAACCAGAATGATGATAACAAGTTGTAAAGGAAAATCTTTACTTAAAACTGAATATATTTCTCTTTAGGGATATGTGAAAGAAAAAGAAGGCCGTATAGAAGAACTGGAAGAGGCCCTAAGGGAGAGTGTTAAAATTACAGCAGAGAGAGAAATGTTACTAATGGAACAGAAAATTCAGATTGATTCAAGTCAGAATAGAGTAAGTTCTGATATAAAGAACTTACTGTATGTTCTTGCATATGAGACACATTTTATCCCTCTTAATTAAAATGTGTTAAAGGGGTGCATCTTAAAGTATGTCCAACAGGAAAAGGACATTTTTAAACATGTACAACAAACTTTTAAGGGGTAACCATCAGAAACCATTCAAAATAAATTATACAACCAAGCCCTATAGTTTATGGACTTGCTAAAATGTACATTTCTGAAATGTTACATAATTGTTGCGATCTTAGAAGACCTGTTCACCTAAGTTTTCAAATTTTGAGTCTATAAAAGAAAGCCTACCCCTCAGAATGATATGGAGTGAAAAATATCAGACTTTAATTTACATCAAATTTGGCATCAAACTTAGCATTCTGATTCAGTTATGACAAGTATAAGTTCATATAGCTGTTAACGAAACCCTTTTTTAAAACAAAAAAAAACTGACAGTAGTGCTGCCTTTGCTATATTGAGTAAATTTTAGTGAGTTGTTTTAGAATATTACTAACATGTATTGTTTAAAAAATTCTTGTCTTCAGATTGAGGAGTTACAGGCAGACCTTGATAAAGCAAAAGCAACCAACCGTGAATACACAAGTAAACTGACTTCATATGTTAAACAATTAGAAGACAAGGACGTTAAATTAAAAAAGATGAATGCTGATAGACATAAACATATGGAGGAAGTTTTTGAGATGAAGTAAGTGTTTCAGTCTGTTGTTACTGTCTTACTTTGTTGATTGATAAAGACAAATTTGTATTATTGATGCTAAGTGAGTCTAATAAGCATTTGTATCTCTTCATTTGAATGTAAATGTTACATGCAAAAAGGTCACTTGTCTTAAGCTGGATTCAAACTCATATCCTCTGGTTCACTAGATGGACACTGTACTATGTTGACATTAAAGCTAGCTGATAGGCAAGGGAGTGAAAATCCCATATTATTCCTCAGCTATATCAAATTCAGTATATTTGATTTTTACTTGGACCAAACAAAATCATAAGAAATTGGATAGTAGTGACTTAATCTGGTGTATAAAGTTTCACCAATCTGTATGTCTGACAAGAAGCCATCAAAAGTCATGACTTGTACATGAATAACTTCTCAGAGTATGAAGTGTTTCCTCAAACTGTTAATTATGTTATTATTATTGTTTGACAAATTTCAGCATACAGGCCTAATAACCAAGATAATAATTTCCCTAATATTGAACAGGCAATAAAGTTAATATACCAGTTTTAGTTTGATATACTTCAAATGTAGTTAAAATTGTAAATGGAGCTTCCCTGTCAATTTGAGTTTATTTATTGTGAGTACAGATTTCCATTATGACTAGTGCCTCCTGAAGAGTTTAGTTACTTTAGGTTCTTGGGGTAGTGCTAGATACAGAAAGCATCCCAACTGCATCATCTGAGAGACAATCAGTAACTGAAGGAGTTGTCTTTTTCTTATGTACTGCATGTTCTGTTATGGACTGATTGATGTTTTTACCCAAGTAATATATTCTGATCTTACTGTAATACATCCCCCTTGTGAGATGATCACAAGCCACCCCATGACAATAAATTGTGTACAGACATTATTAAAGATCCTTAGCAATTGTGAAGAGAAAAAGATGTGCAACCTAAAATGTTCAGGATGAAAATATTCATGAAACAAATGAAATGGAATGCTAGAACAATGTATAATTCATAAGTTTGAATTTTGAATTGGGTGATGGTGATAAAGAACTGGAACTTGGACTCATTAAAATAACAAAACACATGTATATCTCTAGACATGATACTGATCTTTCTGGTATTGCAGACAGGAAGCATTGCAGGCTACAATCACTCAGATAGACAGTAACATTGGAATGCTCGAAATGACCAGTACAAGAAAACAGAACAACATACAGGAAATTGAAGAGCTGAGTAAAAAGAAAGATGAATTGAAACAACAGCTTAAAAAACTGGTAACAAAACTTCCTGTTATGATTATTTTGAGTAACTTACCTTTACCCTTGATAGGTTTGTCCACTTGCGAATCATGCTGAGGTTTCTAAGTGTAATGATTTTGTTGACATACTGGGGTTAGATTCTTTACTTTGTTATAGAAAACCTGAAAAAGCATGACTTAAGGTTACCTATATTTTGTATGGTACAATGTATAAAATTTTGTAGGAATATTTTAGGTAACTACTTGTGTAGACAGGTTCCAACAGAATGTCTGAATTTTGTGTCATCGAGGTATACATATTGATAAGTTGAAATTACAGTAGGTGTCACACGAACTTTGCAGCATTTACTAATGATGGTTGCCCTGACAAAGGCAACATCTTTTCTCCCGCTTATCTTAACTTCAGATTAGTTATTTTGTTTCAAGTGTTTATCAGGATAATGAAGAAGTTTGAATAAAAAATATGACTCTCTATTTCAAATTGCCATTAGTTATGAGTAAGGATATTTCTTATTGGCAATGCCTTTACAGATTTTCAACTCACATTTTTCATTATCATCTTCCGTATTGAGACAGAATGTTGGTAAATTGTGATATTTCTGTTCAGATTCAAGACAGGGACAGATATCTTCATGAGAGGAGTAGAGGAAAACGGTCCAAATCTAGAACTTCTGATCCAAAATTAGAGTCCATAAAAGCAGAGGAAACCAAAACTGCAGAAAAAGATACAACCAACACGGAGCAGGTTGAAAAAGATACACAAAACACGGAGCATACCTGACAGAGGTCCCGCAAGGCTTTTAGATTATAAAATAACGTGTTCTTGAAATAAGCTTGCCATGCAGTATTGTGATTACATTATGCCAAGGTGTCATTCTTAATCATTATACTTTAATAGAATAACAAATTAATCTACAATTATATGTAGTGTTGGAGAAACTGTCATGAAAGTACCACTACATTCTAGGGAAAGAAATGTAGAATTTGTACATGAAATTTAGTATTTTGATATTGTAACAGTTTCATTGTGGCCTGTCCATTATAATGAGATTTTTTTATGCTTAAGGTCATTGTGATTGTTACAGCTCCTTTATAGATATTTTAATGTGATAAAGAGACCAGAATAAGTGTTCAAAGATGCAGAGAAATTCTGTTGTGCGCTGTATTAAAGCAAACTGGTTGTGATGTTCTCCTCTTGTAGTGGAATATATACGGAAAGAAATTTTTTTTTCTGGTAGTATGAATGTTTTAAATGTTCTTTTAATATTGTAACCATTATGCACATAGTTTTGCCTGTGGGAATTGGCAAAAAGAACAGTTCTAGCATCAAGTTGATGTTATTCATAACAGTGATGAGATTCTGATATATTCGTAGATTTAACTATTTGCAAATACTGAATGGCATTTTTTTAACACTTGATTGGAAATAAGTGAACAGATGAATAGCAATATTGATATCCTACAGTGGCAGCCATAAGCACTGCTATAAAATGTTTAGTTTATTCTGCTGATTGGTCAACATTACCCTAAATCATTTCCGTAAGCCTTAACAAAGCCTATAATCTGTGAAAAATTATATTGATAGAGTATAAGTAAAGTGTTGGGGGAGGGGAGGGGGGGGGGGACTGTACATTCTGACTGGTAATTATGTTTGGTTTTCAAATTTTAGAAAATGTCATGGTTAAAATATCAGTACCTATGTCTAATATGTATGAAAAGAGACAAAAACATCAGAGAGGAAATTTTATAATTATTATCCCCCGAAAAAATAACGTGCAAGTTTCAAACTTTTAGTGTTGCATGTATAAAATATGTGTGTTAAAAGGCAATTTATCAGTATCACAAGTTCAATATATACATCAAAATCACACGTAAGTTTAAAACTTTTGATGTTGTCTATATAGAAATTCTGTTAAGAGATATATCTAACAGTGTAAAGGTTATATTTAAGGTAAGAAGTAAAAATGTAATTTTAAAGCTTTGGTTGTTGTGTATCACATATATATATTTGTGCAACATGAATTTATGGTGAAATAAAAGTTGTTTGGCAGTATTACTACATAAAACAAAATATGATTTGATGTATCTTTTTCAGTTTTGTATCGACTGCTATTCTGTTAAAAGATATGCTAAAAAGACTTTGTTAGGGTACCTGATTGATTTTAGGAAAAGACTTGCATAAAAATGATAGGCTTGCATGAAAATGATAGGGTACTTATTGTATTGAATTGCTTAGCAGATAAAAAAACTGAATGTGATAATCTCCATTGCATGTGATGTTTTTTCTAAATTTTTGACAAATTTATTTCTGAATACTGATTTAAAAGGATTTCATAAGAATATTTTTCATACATACATACCATTGTATTTATTTTGGTCAGATATTGTCTATAAGCACATTTAGTAAGTCTTTTCCATTTACAAAAAGCTGGGCACAGTTGTGGAGCTTCCTAAGTAACACCACCCAAACAAGGGTAAAAAAATGGGGCATTTTTTACTTTATTTTCTAGGACAGAAAATACCTTCAAGATATAGATGTGAGTTTTTTACACAATATAAGGAGAGATTACTTCATGTATTTTGCTATTATCTTACCATAAAAACCACTTGTGTTCATTCTAAGATTGCATTTTGTTTTATTCATTTTAATTGTTTCAAGTTTTATACCTTCCACTACTCCATGACCAACGAAATGGGAAAAAGGGCACTCGGACATTCGTTTTATTATTAAAATAACTGAATTGAAAAATAGAAAAAAATGACAAATTGCTTGTCCTCTTAAAAAACAAAAATAAAGTGAAATATTGATAGCCTAAATATTATCCTACATAAAAAATGCCAATTTTTATCAAATGTTTTGATGACCATTACCATGGCAATAGTTTTTGGAGAGTTCTTTCTTATTTGAAAATGATTTTACCTGAATAAAACACAGTGCCAAATGATAACATTTATAGTTCTGTAAAATGGTTCAATACATTGAAAATGTGAAGAAATATACAATGAAATAACTAAAAATTTTAATATATGTAAAATCTACCAAATTTACTCAACACCAACTGGAACTTAGATAGAATCTGACGTCAAATTATGGTATATGGCGTTATTTTAAGGTTAACCATTTTGTGTGTCAAGTTCCTTTTCAACATGTTAGTATTTGACATCTGTTCTATGTAGGAAGCTGAAACTGTCTGACAGTAATCTTGGGATATCAAAATGAGTAAAAAGGTCAATTTCGAAAATTATGTCCGAGTGCTTGTTTTCCCATTGTCTTTGGTCATATGTTGAAAGAACTGGAGTAATATCAATATGTTGAAAGAATCGGAGTTATATCAGTATTTTCTCATACTTCCTGTTTTTTTCTGATGTATGTTTTTTATTTAATAGCTACCATTTCTCATACATGTTTAAATGATAACATGTATCAACAACTATACTTTAGTGAAGACAGTTTTAACCAATTGTTGTTGAAGACCAAGGTTTTCAGACTCAGTTTAAGTTTTGAGACAAGCTATAGCGTTGGTCTCATTCCAGTTGCAAAGTAATACCCCACCCATCAATATTGATTAAAACTTGGAATTGTACCAGCAAAATGAAGCTTAATGTTAGAAGATAACCTTCTTTTTCAGCCAATGACAGTGTAAAATCGGTTAAAGTTTTTGCAGATTTTTTTTCTCCCTCCATGTACATGTAGCCATATTTGAAAAAGAGGTTATTTAGATATTCCTAGCTATATCTCATTTTAACAGTTAGATTTTACTTAATTTTTACTTGATCAATTTTTTAAATAAAGAGAAAACTGTATGAACATAATCATTAAACTAGGAAATGGTAATTGTGCATTAATGAATTTGTTAATTAAATATTACTTCATTGGACCTCATTAAGATTCTGGAACTTTCTTCAGTTTCCAAGTTTCTATAGATATTGTTTAATATACCGAGTTTATTATATTAAGAAAATCATTGTGTAATAAACGGGAATTTTATCAATATTCCGCTAGGAGAAATATGCACTCATTTGCTGTCATATATAATACTCCAAGTTTTTACAATTTTTTTATTTTATTTAAAACTCTGACTTACCTGAATGAACTTTACCTTTTTACAACTCCATTTCTGTATCCATTTTATAAGAAAGGTGAAGATTTACAATATTCTTTTTATCATGTAAAACTCTGGCTTGAATATAAAAACTCTACTTTTTTGCATCTCCATTTCTAAAGCAATAGTTTTCTATGAAAGGTTAAATTTTCTTGTCAAACTTATTTTAGAAACTTACATGCAAAAATATCACTTGATACAAATTGAGTTTCTGTGACATAATTAATCTGTGCAATATTTTGAGCTCTCTATTTAGAATTGGTAGGCAGTCAACAGAATGCATGTAGGCAGTGAACACGTGTGCTCAAGAATAGACAAGATATGATCAGTGTAAATGTTTCTTACAAACTTTGCAATACAGGAGTTGGATATTGTTTTTTAGTGCTGGTCACATTTTCCTTCTGGTGCCTAAAAATATTTGTTTGTTTTCTGTGTAAATTTTTTTTGTATTTGACTTTTATTTTAGCACCAGATATTTTACTGGGTTGCTGAATCTAGAATTTTTATCTGTCAACTCATAGGAAATGATTCTTCAAGGTTGTTTCTGTGAAAAGTGACACATATGTACATGTATAATACTACAGCAAAGAGTTGTGCTAAATTTGCTTCATAATACCTCCACTGGAAATCTGTGAATGTAGACTGGCCAAGAAAATTGGAAAGCTGTACATGACATAGGCAAAAGTTAAAAATAGTAGAAAGGATTTATCTAAAATGTCCAATTTTCATTTTATTAATATTTTCAAGTTTTTGTCTCATGTATATTTTTTTCTTTTGAGAAAGATTTACGTTTCTATTTCACAGTATAAATATCTAGAAAATTTACTCAATACATTTTCTTTTAAATGAAGATTAACTGTCTATTGTCGTTTTTTATCATTTATGAAATTTAGCATTTTACTGTTGATTTTAATAACCATTGCTTTTATATTTTAATGTCCTTTCAAATGCATATAAAAGAAAATTAAAGAAACAATGCAATTATAGGAACATAAGTACTTTTTATATAATGCTAGATAATAAAACTGCACATGTAATATATTTAATAACTATAAATTTTCTTGCATTTTATAAAGTACAGATAGATTGATTTTTTTTCGTTTACTTTAAACCTATTTTACATTGACTGGAAGGTGTTTTTGAAAGGTCTGAAGACTGCTTCCTGGATTAAAACCAGTACTTGCACTGCCAGTGTTGAATGCAGAAAGTCACACGAGTGTGGCAAGATTCAAACCAGACACCTCCCAATCAGCAGTCTCGCTCTCTAACCACTCCTCTTTGGGTTTTTTTCAATAGGTTTGTCAGGCATAGCCCCTTTTAATACCAAAGTCATTATCACAAGCATTTATTTACATAGTCATTTTAAAGTTCAGTCATTAATTACTGTCTTTTACGGTTTTTGGTTAATGACTTCTGTTGTCAGGATGACCGACCCCTTTGAATTGCTGCCAGTGCAAACCCCCAGTTTTGTTAAACTTTCAGTTTGTTTAAAACTATTCTGAAATTGTTATTTTGTATAATTTATGTAAAAAATAAAAAGATTAAAATGCAAATTTAGAAGTCTGTTTTTATGGAAATTTTTGTTGTTGTAAAGTTGTTTCTGTGGTCAATGAAATATGGCAGAGTTCTTCTCGGAAAGAACTTGACAGGTGACTAAGGCCACTTTCTCACAGGTTCAAAATGCTGACAAATATTTATAATAGAGTCCATTTGTTGTGATTTCAAACATTTCATTACTGGAAGTGTAGTTGAAAACTTCAGAATGTAAAATTCTAAAAGCCGGATTCTGAAATGCTTTTGTTCCCTCAACTTCATTACTTTCATTGCAATCAGAGGTGCTCTAGTCCTCCATCCAAGAAATGGGGGAAGACAAAAAAGGACTAATATTGAACAGTCAGTTTCACATTAGCTTTGACCATACATCAACCAAGACAAGGTTACCTACAGTTTCACATCAAGACCAAGTTTAAATTTGTGTCCATGTCATATCATGACAGATTGGTATGAACAGTTTAATACTGTGACCAAGTTTGATTTTTTGACAGTGTCCTCCATGTTGTATTATGTCCAAAATTGATTTTAAGTCACGACTTAGTTTTATGTCCAGAGTTTCATATTTTGACCAGCTTTGAATCTTCTAAGTTTCATATAATATGTCAGTTTGATTTTGTGTTGATGTTCTGTTATCATGGCCTTATTTGCTTTTTTTGTTGCCAGTCTTGTAACTTGACCAAGTCTGTTGATGTGTCTTCAGCCTTGTATCATGACCAAGGGTGATGTGTTTTCAGTCTTGTATTATGATAAAGTCTGATGATGTGTAATCAGTCTTGTATCAAGTATCATGACCAAGTTTGATGTTGTACTTTTCAATCTTGTATAATTAGTTAATTTATTACCAAGACTGATGTTGTGTCTTCAGTCTTGTATCATTACCAACTCTGATGTTGTGTCTTCAGTCTTGTATCATTACCAACTCTGATGTTTTGTCTTCAGTCTTGTATCATTACCAACTCTGATGGTGTGTCTTCAGTCTTGTATCATTACCAACTCTGATGTTGTGTCTTCAGTCTTGTATCATTACCAACTCTAATGTTGTGTCTTTAGTCTTGTATCATTACCAACTCTGATGTTGTGTCTTTAGTCTTGTATCATTACCAACTCTGATGTTGTGTCTTTAGTCTTGTAACATTACCAACTCTGATGTTGTGTCTTTAGTCTTGCATCATTACCAACTCTGATGTTGTGTCTTTAGTCTTGCATCATTACCAACTCTGATGTTGCGTCATCAGTCTTGCATCATTACTTACTCTGAAGTTGCATCGTCAGTCTTGTATCATGACCATTATGCTGTTGTATATTCAATCCTGTATCATCATGACCAAGTCAGATGTTGTGTCTTCAGTCCTGTATCATGACTAGTGTGATGTTGTGTCTTAAGTCTTGTTTCATGACCAAGTGTGATGTTGTGTCTTCAGTCTTGTGTCATGACCAAGTGTGATGTTGTGTCTTCAGTCTTCTATCATGACAAAGGGTGATGCTGTGTCTTCAGTCTTGTATCATGACCAAGTGTGATGTTGTGTCTTCAGTCTTGTATCATGACCAAGTCTGATGTTGTATATTCAGCCCTGTATCATGACCAAGTGTGATGTTGTGTCTTCAGTCTTGTATCATGACCAAGTCTGATGTTGTATAATCAGCCCTGTATCACGACCAAGTCTGATGTTGTGACTTCAGTCTTGTAGCATGACCAAGTCTGATGTTGTGACTTCAGTCTTGTATCATGACCAAGTCTGATGTTGTGACTTCAGTCTTGTATCATGACCAAGTCAGATGTTGTTACTTCAGTCTTGTATCATGACCAAGTCTGATGTTGTATATTCAGTCTTGTATCAGGACCAAGTCAGATGTTGTGATTTCAGTCTTCTATCATGACCAAGTCAGATGTTGTGACTTCAGTCTTGTATCATGACCAAGTCTGATGTTGTATATTCAGTCCTGTATCATGACCAAGTCAGATGTTGTGACTTCAGTCCTGTATCATGACCAAGTCAGATGTTGTATATTCAGTCCTGTATCATGACCAAGTGTAATGTTGTCTTCAGCTTGTACCATGACCAAGTCAGGTGTTATGACTTCAGTCCTGTATCATGACCAAGTCAGATGTTGTATATTCAGTCCTGCATCATGACCAAGTGTAATGTTGTCTTCAGCTTGTATCATGACCAAGTCAGATGTTGTGACTTCAGTCTTGTATCATGACCAAGTCTGATGTTGTATTTTTATTTTTGTATCATGACCAAGTCAGATGTTGTCTTCAGCTTGTACCATGACCAAGTCAGATGTTGTATATTCAGTCTTGTATCATGACCAAGTCTGATGTTGTATATTCAGTCCTGTATCATGACCAAGTGTAATGTTGTCTTCAGCTTGTATCATGATCAAGTCAGATGTTGTGACTTCAGTCTTGTATCACGACCAAGTCAGATGTTGTATATTCAGTCTTGTATCATGACCAAGTCAGATGTTGTCTTCAGCTTGTACCATGACCAAGTCAGATGTTGTATATTCAGTCTTGTATCATGACCAAGTCAGATGTTGTATATTCAGTCCTGTATCATGACCAAGTCAGATGTTGTGACTTCAGTCCTGTATCATGACCAAGTCAGATGTTGTATATTCAGTCTTGTATCAAGACCAAGTGTAATGTTGTCTTCAGCTTGTACCATGACCAAGTCTGATGTTGTTTTCAGTCTTGTGTAATGATCAAGTCTGATCTTGTGTCCTGTTGACCAAGTCTGATAATACAGATTTTGTGTCCAACGTCTGATACCCCGACTCGGTTGTTTTTTGTGTCTTGTATTCTGACTATGTCTGATGTGTCATATAATCTGATAAACCGTTTGTCTTTCTGGAGTCTCCTTTCATGAACAAGTTTGACTTGTTGTTTCATGCCTTGGACAGTAATCCTGTGCAATGCTGTGACCTTGGCTTTTAGTGCAGCAGCCTTGAATTCAAACAGGTCATTTACTAACCATTACCAACAACCTTATCAAGTCTGAGGCTCCTGGTTTAATACTTTCTTTAGTAATTCAACTGAAATGTATCAAAGTGTAGGTTCGTGGGCTTGACCTTTGATGCTTTGAGCAGTTATCAAATCATAAAGCAGATATAAATTTTAAGTTTCTAGATTCACAAGATGGCAAGAAAACAAGATGGCCATGATGGTGCTATATAGCTCAATTGAGTACTGTTTTGCCTCATGAAATTTCAATAAAAACGATTTGAAAATACAACCTCTAGTCAGGTGACCTACCGTCTGACGCCATGTGACCGTGCTTAAACATGACCTAAATATCAGCACAAATAAATAATAAATCTTCCATGACCCAGATATGATCAAAACAATCATTGTGACATGTCAATGACAATCATGAAGAAAATATTGCATCTAGCCTGAGGCCTTCATTTTTGACCCCTTGTGACCCACTTCTAAACAGGACCTAGATATCATCAAGACAAACATTCAGAGAAATTGTCATCACATCTGGGAGAAAATATGCCTCTTACATGGTGACCAACTTTCTGACCCCATGTTACCCACTTTTGAACATAACTTTGGTATACCAAGACAAACTTTCTGGTAAAATTTTCCGAATTATTATTTAGAAAATGTTGTCTATAGAGTGCCAACAAAGAAGTTTGCTGGATTTGACTAGTGACCTACTTCTTGACCCACTCGACTCGTATCTGAACTTACAATGTAACCTAGACATCATCAATATGATGACTGGGAAGACAACATGGCTTCTAGAGTATATACATATACAGTTTTTTATTATTGACCTGATGACCATTAACTCCACCTAAAGGTTCTTAAGACAACATCCTGAGGATTTAATAGAAAATGTAGCCAGTAGAGTGTTAACAGAGTTTCCCTTTGATTTGGCCTTGTGACCTAGATTCACCACATGATCCAGTTTTGAACATCACAGAGATAACTAAGATAAAGATCCTGACCAAATTTCAGAATGACTGGATGTTACCTGTAGAGTGTCAACAAAGGTAAATGTGGTCCAGACATCCAGTGATCACAATAGCTCACCCAAAGCATATGCTCAGGTGAACTAAAAAAGGGTTAATCTACACATCACAGTTATTCTCAAGTAACAGACCAGAAACTTCTTTGCAGGTCTCTGTGCACCCAACCTTTGACCCAGCAAGCCCCAAAACAATAGGGTTTTCTTTATCATTCCAAACCATCCATAAGTTTGAAGGTACGAGGAACAATTGCTTTTTAGTTTCAGTTGTTCTATCCAGACCTAAGAGCCCAGTTTCAAACTTACCACAAATCATTATGACAAACATTCTGACCTTGTTTTTACCCAATAGGCAAGATATGTGACATCTTAAGTACCCACTGGGTAAGATATGTAACCTCTAGTCTCTACATAAGGTTTTACAAGGGCGATCAGTGATCTCATGTGTCGCCTGATGACAGCAAATTAAACAGTAGTATTGCGAGGTGATTGGACAGTTTGTAGGCTTAAACGCATTTTTTTATTCAAGGGCCATAACTCGGCCAAATATTATTCAACCGAAGACATGCGCAAGTACTTGAGGTACAGAACAATCTTGAAACATTTAATTTAAATTGCTTTAGTAGTATAGGTGAAGTAGTCCGGAAAAACTTTAAAAATAAAAATCATTAAAGGGCCATAATTCTGACAAAAATCATTGAACTAGAAAATGCTGATGATATGCACAACCAGACTTGGTACTGATCATTCCTGTAAAGTTTGGATTAAATCGCACTGGTAGTTTCTGAGTAGTCTGGAGAAGTTTTGTGATGAAAAGACAGACGGACGGAAGGACAGATGATGGAGAAGTGATCCCTATATGTCATGGCTACTTTTTGTGTCGCCCTTTCGAAAAAACAGCGATACGTAGGGATTGCTTTGTCCGTCGGTCCGTCACGAAAACTTAACGTTGGCTACAACTTTTCCATTTCTAAACATTATCTTATCAAACTTTCAAATTGTATTGCTTATGACAACATGGTCGGGATGATGCCAAAATCTTAAGGTCAAGATCACATTTAACAGAGTTATGCCCCTTTTTTTTGTACTTGGATTTTGTCATGAAAACTTAACGTTGGCAATAACTTTGTCATTTCTTAATATTTCTTCATCAAACTTTCCAATTGTAATGCTTACAATTGTATCACTTAAGACAACAGCATTCCTCAAGGGCAGATAACCCTCAAATTTATTTTTGCAATGTTATGCCCCTTTTTCAAGTTAAAATTTCTTGGTTAACCTTTTTTTTATGTCCATGTCTCAAAACGTGTCAAAGATATTCCATTCAAACTTGGAATACTTGATCACCAGCAAAACTCCTGTAAAGATTGTTGGTACCAATGTCCCTGGGGTCACAGTTAGCCCCACTCCCAGGGGTCACTTGATTTTGCTTATACTTATATATAGGAAAAAAACTTCTTAAGCCTAGAAATAAACAAGAGGGCCATGATGGCCCTGGATCGCTCACCTGAGTACTTAGGTTTGCTGTTAAGCAGCATTTCATTTTTTAATTGAAAATATGTAAGTGCCTACAAACCAAATATGTAAAATATCAGTCAATAAATAAAGGCTCTATGACAGAAAGTAGAAATATCTATTATAAGCTATGGTGACCTTGACCTTGACCCAGTGACCTCAAACCTTACTCATGGGTAGAGGTCCATGCAAGGAACCTCTATACTGAATATCAAAGATATTGGTCTATAAATGAAGGCTCTATGAGGTACAGTAGATAAATCTACTTTTAGCCTCCGTGACCTTTAACCTAATCCAATAATTTGAAAAAGCTTGATAAAGCTTGCTTCATGCCAAATTTTAAAATTCTATGTCTTGTGGTTTCAGACAAGAAGATTTTTAAAGATTTTCTTCTATATTGTTATTTAAAACTTGTGACCCCTCGGGCGGGGCCAATAGTGACCCTAGGGACATTTTTCTAACAAACTTGGTAGAGGTCCACTAGACAATGCTACACACCAAATATCTAAGCTCTATAACTTACGGTTTCTGACAAGAAGATTTTTTTAAGATTTTCCTATATAACTTTATGTAAAACTAGTGGCCCCTGGGGCGGGGTCATTTTTGACCCAGAGGCCATGATTTGAACAAACTTGGTAGAGGTCCACTAGACAATGCTTCACACCAAATATCGAAGCTCTATAACTTACGGTTTCTGACAAGAAGATTTTTTAAAGATTTTCTTATATAACTCTATGTAAAACTAGTGGCCCCTGGGGCGGGGCCATCTTTGACCCAGAGGACAGGATTTGAACAAACTTGGTAGAGGTCCACAAGACAATGCTTCACACCAAATATCTAAGCTCTATAACTTACGGTTTCTGACAAGAAGATTTTTTTAAGATTTTCTTATATAACTCTATGTAAAACTAGTGGCCCCTGGGGCGGGGCCATTCTTGACCCAGAGGACAGGATTTGAACAAACTTGGTAGAGGTCCACAAGACAATGCTTCACACCAAATATCTAAGCTCTATAACTTATGGTTTCTGACAAGAAGATTTTTTTAAGATTTTCCTATATAACTCTATGTAAAACAAGTGACCCCGGGGCGGGGCCATTTTTGACCCAGAGGCCATGATTTGAACAAACTTAGTAGAGGTCCACTAGACAATGCTACATACCAAATATCTAAACTCTAGGCCTTGTGGTTTCTGACAAGAAGATTTTCAAGTTTTCCTTATATAACTCTATGTAAAATCAACTGACCCCTGGGGTGGGGTCAGTTTTGTCCCCAGGGACATAATTTGAACAAACTTGGTAGAGGTCCACTAGATGATGCTTCATACCAAATATCAAAGCTCCAGGCCTTGTGGTTTCGGAGAAGAAGATTTTTAAAGATCCAACTTATAAAATCTATTTTTAGCTCCAGTGAACCAGAAATGCAATGGACCAGAACCATTTGAACAATCTTGGTAGAGCTTCATGCAAGGAACATCCCAGGCAAGTTTCATTAAATTTGCCCCATTGGTTTCAGAGGAGATGTCGTTTGAATGAAAAGTTGACGACGGACGGACGGACGGACGGACGGACGGACTGACGGACGACGGACGACGGACAAAGACTGATCAGAAAAGCTCACCCTGAGCACTTTGTGCTCAGGTGAGCTAAAAATTAACTGACACGAGATGGGTAAGTACTCCCCCCCACACCCCCCCCATTTTTTTTTCCACAAAATTTTTTTTTTAATACATAGGTACTTGACTCCCCATCCATCCCCCAAACCCGTCACTCTTGTTTAACTTGGCTTATAATTAATTATCCAGCACTGAGAAAAGTGGGCATGCTGTGGACAGGTCTTCTTGTACTTTGACTAGCATGCTGTCTTTTCCAGCAGGCTCTTGTTTACCTTTTCAGTTATTCTAACAGAGTACCCAAGGGCGATACAAGTGTTCCACTGAACACCTATCTAGTTAGCATCTTGCAGCTACTGTGAAGCCTGAAACACAAAATTCATTATTTGGCCAAAACGCCTGTTAGATATGTGCAAGTACTTGAGGTACTGATCAATCCTGTAAAATTTCATTCAAACTGCTTTAGTAGTATAAGAGAAGTAGTCCGGACAAACTTTAAAAATAAAAATCATTAAAGGACCATAACTCTCACAAAATTCAATGGACTGGAAAATGCTGAAGATATGCACAACTAGACTTGGTACTGATCATTCCTGTAAAGTTTGGATGAAACCGCACCAGTGGTTTCTGAGGAGTAGTCCAGACAAGTTTTGTGACGGATGGACAGACAGACTGACGACGGAGAAGTGATCCCTATATGTCGCACCTAATTTGTAGCATGCGACACAAAAAATTCACTGAGTTTTTGTTTGGACCCAGCTTCATACTCATCAAGACATTCTAAGCAAGTTTCAAATTGACTTGGTCAAAACTGTGACCTCTAGAGGGTTCAGATTTTCCTCTGACTTGATCTGGTGACCTAGTTTTTTAACCAACATGGCCAAGTTTTTAAGTTGTCCATGAGAACAAGCTGAAATGTTGAGGAAAAACAAAGGCTGATCACAAATGGTCACCTGGAGCTCAGGTGAGCCTAAGGGCCTTAGATCAAATGAAAAATAAATTCCATTTCATTCCTTCATGATTCTGAAATTAAGTATTTGAAGTGTCTTGGCAAAGTATTCAACTTGTATCTCAACTGAGATCAGCTGCCAATGAGGACACCTTTGTACCCTTTCAAACTATAAACCAAGGGGGGACGTCTTCCTTAAATCATTCAGATCATATTTAAAATATTTTAATACAGGGATACTCTATTCTCATGAGGCAGGAAAAAAAAGACAACAAAAATTCTTTAAAATTAAAAACTAAAAAACTTAACAGCATTTAACATCATTTGTAAAATTCTGAGATCAACAACTGAACACATTTTTGGCACATTGTTATACATCAGGGTTTTCCTTTCACATTTGCTGATGTTTAAGACACAGAACGATAGTTAACAGCTCACTGACTGTTAAATCTCTCATTTCCAAGTCGGTCAAATGCATTATTTCAACATGAACACAAAGGAACTCCAAATGAAGCATGTAACAAGTTAGATATAGTAACGGACGGATTACATTATCACAGCACTTATGTTGGCATCCACTTTCCAACCACTATCACTTGGAATTTTTTATCTAGCACACTCCCAGCTTGCAGACAATAAAAACTGGTGTTCAGCACTTGAGTATAACTTGGCACAGTGAATTTCTTACACTTAATTGGAAAAGAATTTAAACTGCCTTCTAACTGCCATGAGCACTTCTGCCTGAAAGAATCAAGCACTTTGACAACTTAACACCATGTAGCACCATCTCCTTCATATCAATATTTTATCAACTATATTTTGGCACATTTCACAAGTAAACACTTTTGGCACATTCTGTACAAGAGTAAAGGTTGGGCAGAATTTTTAAGGTATTTTTGGAGATCTTTTGGCATGTTTTACTACACTGTAGATGAATGACAATCTCTACAACGTTTTCAAGGGTTTATTGTTTAGCTATTCTACTAAAATTCATTCCATCGAATCACTATAAAGCACGTTACAGAGTTGAAATTAGCTCTTATAACAGTACAGGGGATTACGTTGCAACTAAAATATCTAAGCATCTTTTTAAAGTATGACTCACAGCATTACACCACTTGATGCTTTAAAAAAAAAGAAAAATTTCTTTTCTAAAAGATTCCCACATAAAATTAGTTTTCCCAAGTACATAAAATTTGCAAACGGAACAGGGTTTTCATACCACAACAAAAGAATCTTTCCTGCACTAAAAATGAGAATGTTTTCCAGCGCAAATTTTGTTGAATACTCAACCATCAAACGTGAATTTGACTTGAAACACCTCTTTGGGTTGCTGGAAAAGCACCAAAAAAATATAGCAATCAGAATTGCCAATGAAACCTCAAACACCTTTTCTTTTGAAACCACAGAACACACTGACACTTCTCATTTTTTTGCACTTCAGTAGATTCTTTTCAAAACAGGACACAAAAAAATGCCGTTCTTGTCACTGTCATGCTCTGGAGTATAATGCAGTGGTCAACACAATTTTTACACACAAAGAAAAAGCACATGAAATTTCCAAGTTAAAACTATGCACACAACAGAAAAATAGATAAAAATACACATACTAGAAAGTCTCTTAATTTCTCCTTCCTTCAAATAGTTTTTATCATTTCTCAAACATTTCATTAAATATTAACGCACAGAATAAAGTTCCGTCACATTCTTTTGCCTATATAACTGTAGTTCACATGTACATTGCCAATTTCGACCAGAATATACATCCATGAATGTCACACATGATCACCAACAGCTTTTTCAAAGCACTTGGAGTTACTTCCCCTGTGAAGAACACAGTTCTTTTGTTCTATAGACTGGTTTTATCTATTTCAACTTCCAAATGTGCGGTTAAACATTGTGACATCAACACTGAAATATAAACATTAATAATAAGTTTAACAATGCCGTATGGGTTACAAACAATTCAGCAACCTGCTAAGAAACTAACATCCATTTTAGTACCGTCAAAGAGCAGTTTCTATCAGTCATTTCAATGTGCATTAAGCTCAAATGAAGTGTTACTGGTAAGTATCTTAATTCAATTATTGTCATTCTGGTCCAAATCCCTAATGAGCTGAATGGAGCTTAACTAAAACTGTTCCTGCCACATTATGCATATAACATTGAAGTTTCCAGAGACTGACCTTTTTCCTCAAGTCTTATATAGAGCATTTCAGTACTTACAACCAACAGTTAACCTCACAATGTTTTGAAAGGGACACCCCTTCTATTAAGATCTCAATGCTCACAGGTGATAATAGATCAACAGGATACAGTCTAATCACCTCTAATACACCAGCTCCTTTTCACACATTCTGAAAACATATCTAAGAAGTCACATTTCGTAACTTCTGTAACTGTGGTGGGGCAATGGTCAATGGCTAGAGCACTGGACTTGATACAAAGGTCAGTGGTTCAAATCACCAGTCGTTTCAAATGACTTTCTACATTCTGCACTTACTATACAGTGCATGTACTGGTTTTACCCAGGAAGCAGTCATTGTGTGGAATTAATATATGAACTTAAGATGCAACAACTTCTTTCCCTATCATGAAAACTGAGTAAGTTCTAACTAAGTTAAGTGCTATACAAAGTTACCATTTCTTTTTTTTAACTTTCTTCTTGTCTAAGGTAACACTCTGGAACAGCTTCACATAATGATTGGACTGTCACCAACTCTGCCACATTGCAATGGTTACCAGTTATTTGCTGGAAGAAGCTATAAAACAGCTTCAAATATGGTTAGAACATATATCTATTTGTAATTTCTAGAACATGCTTTTAGTTTAAGCCATGCTCTTCACATAGTTACAATTCAGATAATTTTAAACATTTCAAACTTTTACACATTACAGTTGTTTTTACAAATCATTTGTAGTCTTTGTATTCATATATAAAAAAATATAATATACAACAAAAAAAAAAAGAGAGAGAATTACTAAGCAGTGATCCCAGGTTTTCCTTGAAGATTATGAATTTGTCTTCATGCAAGCATGATAATTGAACAAATAGTCCCACAATAAAATTAAGCGTTTACTCAAATAACACTAAGTGCAATCAAATCCTGTAAATGTAATTTAAAGGGACATACCCTAACATTACATTGTAACTGATGATATATTGCAGTTACACATCCTTGTCTCTTTTGTAAAATAAAAATTATTGATAATGCAACGGATACACGTTCACTGATTTTTCCAAAGGTCATACACACCAAGAAAGTGTACATTTATAAAATCAAAGAAATTATTATAAAACAAGATCTCTCTTTACATCAAAAAGACCTATATATATACTCATTCAGTTAACCAGTTGTAGTAAGAGTTTTTGACTGATCTTGCTGAGATTGTTTAGTGATATTTTTCAACACCTTTCACATTAATTTGGATGAAATGAACTGCACTAAATTTTCGGGTATGCCTCTTTATATTAAAGATAAAGAAAGCCAACAGTTTAACAGTTACTTCATCACTTATAAATACATTCCTGGAAATGCTATGTCTAATTTCTCAACATTTTATCACTTTATCTGCAGTTTTGGTGCTGAACACAGCATGCATCATGCATGAAATAAATAGAGGATATTAAAGTTTTTTCTATAAATACGGGATTTATTTTCATCGAGTGGTATGAAAATGAATATTTCATGAGTGGCGATAGCCACGAGTGAAATATGATAATTTTCATACCACTCGATGAAAATAAATCCTGTATTTATAGAAAAAACTTGAATTTTCTGTTTATTATATACTTAACTCTTTTTTGACCTTAAGATTCGAAAGAATTCCCCTTTAATTTAGTGTATTGGCTGAATTTAGAAGAAAGTAGTCCGGCAAGACACCAGTGAAAATACTGAAAATATGTTTCACCGCAGTGAAAAATAAATTTTTACAGTGAAAATATGGAAAATGAAAATACGCAATTTATTTCATCAATATTTCTCAATATTTCATTTATAAGTATATAATAAACCTGTGTCTTTCCCTCAGAACAGTCCACCTAGAGACCAAATATGTTTAATATAACCACTTCCTAAACAACCTTAATTAATTCATACAAAAATTAACATGATCAAAGTTAACTGTCTATCAGAAACCCTATAAATTCACAACTATGTTTGACAGATAGAAAACCTGGGTCACAGTACATGAATAATTGAACATCAATATACAACATAATGACTTAAACATTCATATTATACAGATTATTCCCTGTAATCAAAGTATATGTCTGTCGTTATTAATTAATACAAAGAAACAAGAGAAAAGAAGTCTGAAGTTTTTCTTTGAAATTTTTGAAAATCATGGTCTAAAACCAAACTGAAGCAAAAACATGGCTTTCCTCAGAGAGAATCAGTCCTCAAAGCCAAAATTTCCTTTGCAATTAGGCTTTGCTTGGAAATATAAATTTGAATAGACTGGTTACCAAGTTGACTGTTCTATTACTAAAGCAGAAAAGGAAAGAGGAAAAATTGTATAACAACAAAATGTTATTGCCTTAGACATTCTTATATGCTATTGCTTTGAAGGATTGCTGTCAATAAAGGTAGTCTGTGGAACAGTTCAAAGGTACAGGCCATTTAGGCTTACGGTGTTTGAAAAATCCACAGATCCAAATTTAATTCCACAGGCCCAGGTAATTAAAATCTAAGGTTTTAAAGCCTCATACATTGATGTGTATTAAATCTATGTTCTGGCAAAGTTTGTAGGCCCAACCACTATTTTACTAACTACATGCCTTGGGCATTTGGCTCAGTCACTTCACAGACTGAAAAAGAGATAATACTGATTCGAATAAAGTTTCATGATTTAAAACAATACAGCATTTTAACTTTACTTTATATGTTAGTTTCCAATGTAAAGTCCCAAAATGGTCTTACATTATCACAATCTAAAATCTTCTAACAAAACAAGAAATGTAAAAACATATATTTATCCTAACATGTACTGGTAACAGATGTTGCTTTTTAAGTGCATGTATTCTCAAACACTATCAGAAAAGACTAAACTGTTAAACTCTGGCGAGTGTTACTGCAATCTAACAGCTCCAGATTGTCTCATTCTTCTTACATTTCTTTCAGAAATTGCATTTTGTTAAATGACTGCTCTTATATCAAATCAACTGGTAATATTTTCAGTACTCAACCAAAGCTGAAGTCAAACTGTATACACAAATGAAAATTAATGTAGTTCCTTACACAGAAAAATGTGAAATAACAGGCAGCATTTTGCTCTTTTGTAGTATTAAGTCTGTTATGGTAAAATATTCAAGTTCAAGATTTACAACAGTGTTGTTTACAGAGGAAGATTTTTTCCCTGTAATGAATTTCTTTAGTAAGAACATTACACTTGCCATACATAAAACGTTAATTCTCATGACAGAAAAGGGATAACAACAACTGAAAATTTCATTTACAGTGTGACCCAGTGAACATAATGTAGGGAAGTCTTACTGCCTACATGTAAGTTTCAATGAACTGAGCCAGCTTTTGATTACAAACAAAATATGACTATGAAAATTTTGATGACGTGTGTAATAAAAGGGCTTATTCTAAACAGCTTATCTGTTGTTGTTGTTTTTTTTTTCACTTATGTCAGCTTAATTCTGTATATACATACAAAACTTTGTAATTATACTTACACAGCTTACATCTGACTTCTTAATATTTACATTGGTTAATTTTATATACACATGATCTATGCATGAAGATTGTTCAAAATTATGTGTTCTTATTGCTTCTCTTTTATGTTTTAAATTTAATTTAAAAGTAACAAATCTCTTATGCAGTTCTGTTCCCCCACCCCCTTAAAAAAACTGATCTAAAGAACACCATTCAACAAGTAAAATTAAAAAAGCCCAAAAAACTTGCATTAACTTAAGTTCTGTATTTTTCCAATAAAAGTCTTAAAACACTTGAATTTTTATAAAACAGATACTACAGGAAAAGCACTTCTTGCTGCTAGGCATCTTCAGCAGAAATAATGGGAAAATAATCATTATTGTTCATTCTAGAACCATACAAGATTCATATCTTAAAAATGCAATTGAGTTTCACTCTGATTTTTTTTTTCAAAAATATGTAAAATACACAGTATTATGAAATAAATTATGCCACAAAATAAGATCTCATCAACAGCGAAGTTTCTTCTGGATCTTCATTAACAAATAACAAAAATCAACAATGTACATAAAATACTAAGACATGCTTATAAAAAATCAGGTTGAGAAATGACAAAGCAGTATTTTCAGTTTTCCTAAGCTGCACCACGAACAACCACGACCACTATGTAGTCATCCAGCATACAGTCTGCCGGTAACTTTGGTGCTCTCTGAAGGAGGTATTCATAGCCGAACTGGCACGGTGGGAATGCATGTAGCAACCCCACGTTGTCTTTATCCTTTGTTGGGTATGGTGGCAAACTTATGACGCCTGCTGCTTCCTTCTGTTTCAAGTATGACACAAGATTTTTGAGAGGTCTTTGCTGAATGCTTCTTGCTGGGTCATCAAAATTATCTAAAGTACTTGGAAAAGCAATCAACACACAATGGTTTCTTGGACCAGCTTGCATAACACGTTTCTGAACATCATCAGTCTTACTGGGGTCAAGACGAAGCCGCTGTTTAATTGTTAAAGCTGGTGTTTCAGTACTTGTAGGATCCCTCATGAGTGTATCAACTATGGTCACATTACCACTAACAACATGCATTCTAGCAGGAAACGCACTAGATTTTAATATCAATGCACCATTCCATGCCACTGGCAATCGTTTCGCTAAATCTGAAAGTGAAACCACATTATCTAGGGGCAACATGTCATCTGGTGATCTGGATCGTCTGCGATAATTCTCTCTTGGCGGCGAAAAATCATCACGTCTGTGTTCTCTATCAAAATCACGTTCATAACTCCTACCTGGTGACCTTGACATCCTTCTGTCTCCAGGAGAACGCCTGTAGTCATCATAGTCCCCACGAGGACCATCAGGATGTCTATAACCATTGCCAGGTTCATCATGGCGGTCATAGTCATCTCTCCTCCTATCACCACTGCCATAGGGTTCCCTTGGAGGACCCCAGCCATCTCTTGGGGGACCATCATACCTTGGTTTATCATACTGTCCATAGTCTTTTCTTGGAGGAGGTGCATCGGCAATATTTTGTCCAACATGACTTGGATCAGCAAAATCAACACGGATCTTTTTGTCTTTTCCTCCTAAACAGAATCCTCTCATTTCATTTATAGCAGCTTGAGCAGCATCAACATTATCATACACAACATAGGCATAATTTTTGCCATGAGGCCACTCTATTCTGTGAATAACACCAAATCTGTCAAATTCACTTTCAAGAGTTTGATGATTTACCCAAGGGCCTAGACCACCAACCCATAAACAAGGGGATGGATTAATTTTTCCATACCCTATCTTGCACTGAAATCTACCAATATATTTTCCTGACATTTCTACTTTCGCTCTGTGAGCCATATCAAGGTTGTAGTATTTCAAAAATGCATAAGCATTACCTTGACCTCTTTGAGGCCTTTTTATGTCAATTTCATCAATTGGTCCAAATGCTTCAAATATGCTGCGAATTTCTGGTTCAGTTATATTATAGTCTAAATTTCCAATGAATAAAGTTCTAGTAGCATTTGGGTCATCCTCTGGAGGAATATGGTCTAAATGGTGCGGAAACTTTTCACTTCCTGGGGCTCTTTTAGGGATAAAGCCACCTTCCCTCGGTGGTCCATGAAATGGGCGATCTGGAGGGCCATGAAACTCTCTAAATGGTGGGGGTGGTCCATGAAAGTCTCTTCCAGGACCTGGCGGTGGAGGTCCTGGTGGACCAGGATAACCTCGCCCAATCGGTTCATGAGGATAGCCTCCCCTGCCACCTGGAAAATGATTTCTTTCATGATAGCCACTTGGTGGGGGAGGACTTGAACTTCTTATTTTGTTATACACAGATTCAATTCTCACGGGTCTGTCAAACACTACTAACTTTCCATATTTGTCATGTTTTGCTGCTCTTGCATCTTCGGGATATTTAAAATTAATGTAAGCAACTCTTTGATCTGCATTGTATGTAACATTCACATTCATTTCACCATATTTTTCAAACTCTCTGTACATTTGGTCTTTAAGAATCCTATCGGGAACTTTGCTAGAAACACCACTAACACACAAGGATCTATATTCTGGCGCTCTGGTCTCAGTTCTTGGCACTGGGGGAGGGAGATACTCAGGTTCGAATCTATCGTCCCTGTACTTAGCACGAGGGCGATCCATTTCTTCAAAATCACGGTAAGGTTTCATGCGACTGCCACCACGCCTATCCATTTCTGGTGAAAGTCTGTCCCTTCTGCTATCATGCTCTAAACTAGGATAACCGGATCGGGATCGTTTGCTAATTGGCGAAACATCCCTGTCTTGTGATCGCTTCATAATTTGCAAAACAGAAACAAAACTGAGAATTTTTCCTGTAAGGCATTCACTTGCCTATCGCCATAATAATTTGCATTAACTAGTGTATCACTCCGAAAATAAATATTTGTTTAACAATGACCGATTTTCTAGTTTTGCTTTTTCAGCCTTGTGAAAAGGTGTATGTTCTTTACAATCAAATTGAAATTAACCTTGTATACTACTGAAAATAACAAGACGTGTACAGGAGATATCGGAACTATATTGAATCAATGTGACGCCAAAAAGTAGTTCTTTTTAGACTGGGACTGGATTCTTTTTTCGAAATAGGTAAAAACGAACAAGTTTGGAAAACACGAAAAAGAGACATTTCGATGGATTATCGGTGAAACAAAGTTGTGAGAACTATTGAATTGTCACGAATGTCAGAATACCAAGACGTACAATTTTTGTAGGGTTAGTGGTTTGAGAGGGAGGGGATGGAACAATACAATACGATACGATACGATACAAATTTTATTTATAGTCGGATGACATCAAAACAAATAACATAAGATATGTATAGTTTTTGATCGACATGAGGGACGAAGCAAAGGAGTGCAGCCAAATCAGAGAGATAGTCGATTAGCACGTAGAATACGTGAAGATGATAATAAAACGCTCGTCTCAGTTCTTATATAACTTTTTGGAAAAATGATGATTAGGTTTTTCTTTGAGTTGATGATGAGGTCACAACCAAGCCTTCTCAAAGATCATGTGTTGATGTGTCCAGTGTATAACTCATTAGAACCCAAAGGCAGATCTTCAAATAATCAGTTTTTCTTTTTGTAGAATAAAATTCAAAACCCGCAACAGCAAGGGAAAATCGGTATACAGCTTAAGAGTGAATTGTGACAAAATTCGACATCAATCATTACTTATTATTATAGAATATTACAAAGTGACACCTGTCCAGTTATGACTTCGGACATAATTCTTTCTCACAGATATCATTGGATAGCAAATGGCTATAACTTCGTAGTTAAGTAGCTTATAACAATATTTGGCGTGCACCATTTGCTGGTTAGTATACACAATTATAAAAAGTTCCAAATACAATATATCCAGCCATTCCCGAGTTTGGCTCTGGATGGAAATATTGCTTATCTTTATAAATAAACAACAACAATTCATACGCCATGACGCTATCACTGCGTGAAGTATGACAGTATTTGGCAAGCATTATGTACGGATTATTTTATTAATTTCCATTTAAGTTTAAACTTAATTCTGAGCCAGTCATTTTTGAGTTACGCTCCGAGAAAGAACTGTTTCCTACATTTATGAAAAAACAAAGAGCTATAACTCTACTAGTGAGTGGATTGCGATATGTTATGTGGGTCATAAATACAGTACTAGATACAAGATTTCAAGGTATCAACTAAATACAATCCACCATTATTTAATTTCTCAGACCGAAAAAGCGTAATGGATGTATGGTCTGACGGACGGAAGAACGGGCAACGCCACAACAACATTCTTTCGCTGAAATCTTCAAAGGAGAAAAACAGGAGTATTAGATCTCTGTAAGCCACTAGTATCAAGGGGTATGTTTAAAACAGATACTGTTCAGACAGTCTTTATAAATTACGTAAAGTTATTACAATATACACGTCAAATTTCGAAATCGACCTATTTCTTTACAACATATTTTATCCTATGAAAATAGATATGAACGTTTTTCATTAAACTGAGTGTTTAAATTAGATAAAGTGAATCTTATTTGGCTTTTGTGAATTGTTATCGATATGCAGATTATTCACTCTCCATTATGTGTTACTGGACTCGGATCAGTATCCAGCAAATAAAAGTAGCAGTAATCATCCTGACAGAAGCATTCCTAGACGAGACTTGAGGTTGGGGCATAACGGGCAACGGCAAACATTATTTCAGTTGTTAGTTGAATCTATGTTTTACATAGACTGGGAAATAAATTCTTGTAACTTATATCAATCCAGTTCGAAGGCTGTTTCCTGGATTCAAAATAGTACTCGTATACAATTTTATATGGCATAATATTACTCTTACATATGAATTCATTAGCCTAATGACTGTTATTCAGGTTCACTTTTCAAGAAAGACAACTCTGTAATTTGTAACTAGTAATTGAGTTATCTCCCATCGAGAAAAATATTTCAGATCTGTTCCAGATTATGTTTACTATTTCTTGAATTCATTCTACTGCAAACATTTGAAAAATGTACCTTTATCTTGATACATATATGAAGCATAAATATATTACACTACATTATTTTCATTTTGTTTTCTAGCAGACCTAAACTGTGCTGAGTGATATGTTTCTCGGAGGTGGATCAGGATGGATTAGTCGCATAAGTCAAACATAGAAATACTCAGAAAACAGCCACGAGATAGACCTAGGTAAATACGTGATTATTGTGGTTTTGGAGACATATTGTTTGAAATATTTATTTTTCTTGACTGAATTTTAAAGCTCATGGACAACGCAATAGGTCCAAAGACGCGTTTTTCAATGTTCTAAAAGTTCTAATAATTGAAATTTTAGAAAAAAAAAATCCTTTATAACTGTCGCTTGCCTACACAGGACGGGGTCATTGTTTGTCACATCTGTATATAGCGCTTCATATTTCCAATAATTCACCTTAGTCATGAGTCAATATGCATCTCTATTAATATATCGAAGCGAGCGTTATTTCAAAAGACATCCATATCCGATTTCAAAGCAAAGGTCGAGGCTACATTTGGGAGAAAGTCACATTTTTAAAATCGCTATGAAGTTAAACACTGAAGAAAGACCAAATAAGAAAATGTAGTAAATTCTTCAAAAGATACAAAGTTTATATTAGCAGCTAGTGTAATAATAATTAATATTTCAATTTCTTCCATGTTGTGGTTTTAGATATCAATGCAGCAATAAAAATGATCTTCTCCACGTTCCACATGTTGTGTTACACTTCCTTACTTGCTTCTTGAGGATTACGTTTTTAACAAAATCTTTGCCATTTAAGTCAGGCACGTATATGAACGTTGATATACGCGCTTGTTTAAGTCAGGGTCTTTCAAATAGCCTGTTTAAATGTAGTAAAATTGTAGCGAATTCGGCTGGCCTAATGTGTTAACAGTAATTTCACCGGAATGGATGTTTACACTATTTGGGACATTGTTTGAAGAATAATAATATGGCATGTCCATTAAGCAGAAATTAGTGTCTGCTTATAAATCAATATTCCATGAAATGTCAGAGACATGTCTCTGGAAATGTCAAAGATCCATTAGTCACGCCTTATACTATGGGATTTATGCAAAATAACCTACCCAAAAGGGACCCTTGCATAGTTGTCGAAACAAAGCAATTAACACATTTTTGCTGTTAAAGTTGAGACGATAAGCAAAATTTTATGGCGAGTGTTTTTTTTTTTTTTGCAATAAACGTTCTGCTCTGTTCTGTTCTGTTCAGTTAAATACTTGATTTAATCTAATATTTATGAGGAAAAAAATCAACCGACTTGTAAATGTGAGCATCAAAATATTAAAATCAATGTTTTGCTTTTTTTTGTTTTTATTTTTATATACTCTTTTCGTTTGTTTTATGATTTGACATAGTTTTTATGGCTTCTTACATATTATTTGTTCTTTGATCGCTTCTTTCTCTGTTTCAAAAATTTATAGGATTAATATACTGAAATAGATATGCATTTATATAAAAAGAAATGATAGTCAAAGATTTCTTACACGTATCTCAGGAGAAATTTATCACTGTAAAGAGAACGTTTTTATGAAAAAAGAAAAAGAAATCTCTTGATTGGAGTAAGCCAATCAAGTCTGCCAAAACACTGCTTGAGGTAAAAATGAAATGTACAAAACCTTTTTGGATCAATTACAAGGAAAAAACTCAAGACATTTTCACTGATATATCTTTTAATTCTATAATCTTAAATGAACTAGTCTCTGTATAAAGTTTGCAAACTGACCTCCAATTTTCCATCAAAATTTAAATTATTTACATAAATTTCATCAATGTATATTCATAATGTTAGCTTAACTTTTTCAATTATGTTATTTGACTTTTTTAAATCTAAAAATTAATTTAAGAGTTTTGTTAACAGCCCTGTTAGCTGTGTCAAGTGGCAAAGAAATAAGTGTACGTCACTTCAATGACAGGTGCGCGCGACCAAGTGCCTGAAATATGGATTTTAATTTGCTACAAAAACATTTGTAAGATTAAGTACCTGCGGGATTTTGTAAAACTGTTTTAGTTAGATACGTATTTTCCTCTCAATGAATATTCAGAAGTCAAAAAATTGTGTCCATTGCCCTTTAAATGTTTAAAAAAAAGACGGTAATCATTTTGATTTTATCATACAAGACTTTGATATATAACTCAAAAATACTGCACACTAACAATATAAGCGCTTGTCCTTCAGGCTGTAGTATAAATATATAACATGCAAATAGATTTCATTTCACCGAAGAAAAACATTGCCATCAACACGATATGTCATTAAATTTCATTTGGCGGGAAAATGTTTACTAATTGAAATGTAAAAAAGTCACGTATTTTTTCATATGAAATTCTAAGTTTTTATACTCATACAGAAAGTAAGTGTAAATATATGAAATAAACTGTTTACTTTAATGTTTTATCAGTGTATGAAATACATCGGGTCTATTCGAATTGGTTGAAGTCCCAATGTGCAGCTAATTTCTTAAAATGTTCATTATTCAGGCCCTCTTTCCCCATTGAAGTAATAACCATGTGCTTAGATTAGTTAAAACTTTATTTGAAACATTAAATAAACAGAAAATAAAAGGAAATTGAAGGAAAACTGAACAAAAAAAGAAGTATATTATCGGCTTGTATATTTACATGTTTTTTTCCATGTGCCCTAGACAATAAGGATATTGTCTGAGTATTATTATTCAGTACTGTGAACCGTGAAGGATCCAACACAGAAATACCTCAAACTCGGTCGATTTATTGTACTTCAAATCTCTCTCTAGACGCCATAATCTCAGGTCAAACCGAGTGAGCAAAAAACCGAGTGAGAAAAAAAAAAACTTAAGAAAAATAAAAAAACCCTTGTCATTACTAGTACTCTTTCGCAGTTTGGTGGACCGGAACATGTCTGATTAAGCTGTCTTTACTTTAGAGAAAGCCTCGACCTCCTACTCGGGACAGCTTGACATATTTTTTAGGTACTATTCAAGTCGTTTCTTCTGAGAAAACGTCATTCGAAGAAAACTTGAACGGACGGAGAGATGGTGGACAGTGAGGACATTAACATACATTGCATAGATAAACAAAAAAATTAATGAAATATAATATTTACAATTAACTTTATTGCTTATAAATTAAATACAAGTAAAATGAAACTCAGAGAACCTAACAATTCTTCATGTCGACCTTCCGTTTCTTGACTGTCCTTGTGGCAGCCTTTTACTGAAAAATATAAAAATAACAATCTCAGAATTAGTGTATTCATTCATTCATTCATTCATTCATTCATTCATTCACTCACTCATTCATTCATTCTCTTTTTCATTTCACTTTATTTTAGAAACAACTACAGCAGCAGCAACAAAACAACAACAACAACAGCAACAACAACAACAACAGCAGCAGCAGCAACAACAACAATAGCAGCAACAAAACAACAACAACAGCAGCACCACCACCACCACCACCAACAACGGTTGGTATCTGTTACGTTTCTGTTTGTGTTTTTTTCTTTGATAATAAGATTAGTTTTTAATCGTATTTCTGTTATCATTTCTTTTTTTAATTGAATATAAATTTGCTACAAAAATCCATGAAGTCATCATTATAGCCTTGCATTTATGTTTGCTATTGTTATCAATGTTGGCCAGCTGCAGCCAAAATCACTTTCAAAATTTAAGAAGTCAATAAATGACACATTGTTTAGCAAATATATCTAAGGTATTAGACCCATAGCAAACTTTTACCATTTAATTTACCAGGTTTAAAGCTTTTATAAAAGTTTAAATTTTATTTAAAAATGAAATAAATTCTGTTTACATAAATGTTGTAAAACCAAAAACCGAAACAAAAGAAATCCAACAAACGAATGAAAAGATCTGACTTGAGTGGGGATTGAACCCACGCCCTTGAGTGAATAGGTTTCCTAGTCCAAATGTTTATCCGTAGACGGTGGTTTGATGATACTTTTGTTACTGGTTAAATAAACATAAAACGTAAAAAAATAGGAACGAAAAATGTTAACTGTGCATATGTGACGTCTATAACTACACTTATCAATGGAAATGAGTACTCTTCAGAGTGGAGGTAAAGCACCTTAACCTGTTTAGAATCTCTGGGGAGCCCGAGAGCATTTTCCCTGAGCGAGTAGAATAATTATGCGGATGTCAAATTCTTTTTATACAAAAACAAGAATAAAATGATGTTTCACATAGCTATATTCATTCATAAATCTATAAAAAAGAGTAAAAATCAAGACTTAACTTGCACAGCAAGAATTAAATGTGCAATGTTTTATCTCCGTTATATAACACCAGTATGTAATATAAGAGAATACATAATTTCTGCTTGACATTATAAACAAATTTGCCATGTGACATTTTTTGGAGGCAAAAGGTGTGGATAATGAATAATCTGTTTTGCACGTGTAGACCCGTGCACATCGCACATGCTCACGCGCGCATTTGTATAGTACTGATAATTAACAGTCAGCGGTCAAAATGTAATATGAAATTAAGAGATTCATTCGAATAATTCAGTTTTCAAAGACAGCCTTAATAAATACGAAATAAACTATGTTAAGCTAGAAACATTAGATTGCAAACGTATGTTCCTATTATAAAGTTATTCTTTCCATATTCAGTAGTTTTGCATTTAAGTATTTAGAAGTTTCAAAATAGAAAGATGATTACCTATAAATATTTAGGGACAACTTGGACAGCCTAGCAAGGTCCAATGACGATATCTGACAGCGTGCTGGAGGGTCTCGCCGATTCCTCGACCTCGTCCCTGTGGTCACTGTTAGCACTCAAGAAACTTATGTTCAATTCATTGTCATTCCTTAAACCAACAAGCGGAGATATAATGGTCTCAGACTTGGCCCTGAACATCCTGGAACTGAGAGGCGTGACAGATGTAGCGAAACGTCGTGGTCGAGATAAGGTGTACTGTTTGGGTTTCATTGGCGTATCTGTCATCACGGGGTTCACAAGATCGACGTCGTGACCGGTGTTTGAACCTGAGACTCCCTGGTTGGAAGCTTCATTTTGCGGTTGTAGAGAAAAATCAAGTGGTCGGGGTTGGTACATTTGAGCTGGGGGATTTTGAACTGGTGTATGGTACATTGAGGGAACAGAGTCAGCACAGAGCGGTCCAAGGTATGGGTAGAAAGGAAGAACTGTGGTCTGCCCTTGGCTCATGTCAGCTCCAGCCTCCTGCGCCGATGCCGAGAAGCAAGGCTCGTGCATTGTCCTCATATAATCCATTGCTTGCATGTACTGGGCTTGACGTCTCATGTTATCTTCGTGAATGAGCTGTGTCAGATTTTTAATGTACATCATAGCGCACCGTAAGGCTCGGATCTTTGACATACGGCGATGGTGCAGATGAAACTGTTCTGGCAAGCATTTTTTCAAGTCCTCTAAAGCAGCGTTTATTTTCTGCATTCTTATTCTTTCCTGTGAATTTGCCGTAAGTCTACGCTGCTCGCTATCACTGTCCTCACATTCAAACTTTCTTTTTTTATTCTTGCGGCTAAACTCCATTTTACACTCCACAGTTTCCTTCTCATTGTTAAATTCCATTTTCAGATCCGACACACTTGATTCCATGCCTTACTCAGAAGAACAGAATTTTAATACTGGTTTTCAAAATTGTATTTTAAATAAAGACTACTGATAAGCCTTTTTGGCTGACCAAATCACGTGACAGTATTAAAAGACCAATAAAATTGCGATTTTCAGGTAAGTGTAAACCTAGGGGTCTTTAGGGAAGCCGAATAATGATTCGCACCTTGGTGCGAATCGGCGTCACGGTGGGGCCTTAAGATCCTTCGAAAACAATCTCCATCATGTTTTATTTAGCCATTAGCTGACCATTCTAGCAATATATCATGTGACTCCATTCTTCAGAAACACTTTGAATCCCTTCATCTCAAAGATCATCAAAAATGATTACGTCAGTTTGAAAACTTTTAAAAGCGCCATCTTTTCTTGTGAAAAATGCAAATCGGTTTTTAATGGTCATTTTCCGGACAAAAAGAACGGACGCTGCCACTTTTATTGATGGTCATTCGGGAGCGGAAGGAGAATGAATACGTTTATGTAAGGAGGATTTAATAGACTGAAACAAATTGGCCAGTCATTACAGAGCAAGAAATTAATTTTCTACACACATTAGCGAAGATTTAGTACAGTTTTCGATGTTAAATCTTTAGAATATTTTCCTCACAAGCCCTCCATTCTATTATCAATTTTTTTACAACTTTATCTGAAAGGGATTTTTATATTTAATTCCATATAAGAAAAGTATAAGAAGGTATTTAATTCCTGCTAATGATTCTGGAGAACCTAAAGTCATATTTCTATTCCTAGTTTTCTTTTCCTTTTTACAGCATTCCGTACTGCATGCATTTTATTTCGCTTAACTCATGCAAAATAGTTCTAACGTCTCATTCGATGTAGACTAAATATGTAGACTAAATAATATTTGTTATGATTTTGTCTACACTGTTTCTCTTCTGGATAGTCTCTTTAAAAAAGAGTTATGTTTCGAGTGTGATTGGATAAAAAATAATAGCGGTGGAAGTGTCACAATGTTAAACTTATAATCTTAGTTCGCCTTTTGTTGGAGCTAAAAGTAAGTCTTTGGCCAATCGACGACAGTTAATAATTTTGCGTTTCTTTTCAATATATAAGAAAACTTCAAATGATGATTGATACTTGTAACGGAAAGTGATTGAATGTAATTCTATGTAGAGTTTTCTTAAAACGTCAAGTCTCGCCAATGGACAAAACAGCTTCATAATAAAAAAATTATATCAAAACTGGTTTAGAGATCTAAGTTACGTTTTTCGTTGTGCGTTTGTTTTCAAGATGCTGAAGAAAGATTTACGACCGTCCACTAGTACTGTGGAAAAAAAGTTTGTCCCTTACCGCGGTAACTGACATTGAATGGTGTTTGTCAAGTTGAAAAGGGAAATAAGGAAATACGTTCTGCGAATTCTTGGTATCTGAATCATGAGCTTTTGGTCGAGTGTAAATGTTTTCTTAGAATAACATTGATATCATAAAGTCGTATTGATCCTGGTAGAAATCAGCGGCACTTAGAACCGAATAAAAGATTACAGCAACCATGATAATATAGAGGCAGTGAAACAAAATGAGATATAAAAAAGCAGATATCACAAAATTACTGCTCTTACTCCCGAAAGAAAATTCAAACATTGTACAATTGCACTTCAGGGTTATAGTAACTTCCATCTGTATGAGAACTGTATGTCAAGAAAAGTAAATATATGAAAGTAATATGTAATAAAATTAGTTTTGAAAGTAGTTTTCAAAGAATGTTTGTCTGTCCGTCTCTGCAGGGGCTTAACTGTGACCTCATTTAAGGCCCTGGTTTTTGTGGCAGTTTATGAAAAGTACAAAAAACTATATAGTGATTACAACAATTTGCTGGAAGCCGACTTATGTTTAACAACTATTTAACACGAAAATCGGAGGAATTGTTAGTGAAGGTTGTCGTTATCTGCATTTAAGTCATGTCTAACACAGAAGTTCAGAACAGTAAACTTTGGGCTTGTTCGTCTGACGAAAGCCACTGATACACTGAGTCAAGCCAAATAACAGGTAACTACGGCGCAAGTTTCATTTAAAGAACTTTAGTCTTTTGGTTTATCGAAACTAATAACACAAACGCGCATATCTGTTAGCAGCATGAAACAACCAGTTGCTCAAAGCAGATTTCTCCATAAATATGTACTATAGTTTAGTCTTATTTGCCTCTATAAAGTTAGATCGGACATAAAACTATTCGTAGTAAATATTTTAAAGAAATATTGTCAGAAATATAAATCGCCGTACGCACCTTTTTTAACAAGTTACATATTAATTATGAATATAAGATAAGTTTAAACAAAAGGTGTCACAGGGTAGATAATCAACAAATGATGTCCACATTATCATTTAATTATCCGGCACTCATCAGCTCTAAATAGTTCACGTGCAGCAGTGACATCCCAGCATGCAACCGCTCAAAGATCAGATTAATCGGTAATAGCCGTATCTTTCCGATTAACACATAGGTGCGAGATGTTACGTTAATAAATAAACATTCGGTGGTCTCTAATGTGAAATTAATAGTGTCTTTGTTATGTTGTGATTTAATTCGTGGCAAAAGCTGAAAACGTGTGAATTTTTTAAACTGATTAAATGCAGACTGGTAGCAATTTCAAAAACTAACTGTGACCAGGAAACAAAATAATTAGTCAAAATATAGTACTAGTAGAAGCAGTAGTAATAACAATGAAGATGATGATCATCATCGTTGTCATCACCATCACCACCACCACCATCATTATCATCATCATCAGCAGCAGTATCAGCATCATCAGCATCATATACGTCACGAATGATGCGGATAATTAGTTTTTGTTGCCCATTTCCCATTAATTTAATCTTCAAGTTTGCGGAAGACCATTAAAGTATTGTCAGTGTAGCGTTTTGATGTTTATTTGACATTCTTTCAATTGTTGAAATAGATAATTTTTTTTCATACTGGCTCATTCAAACGAGTTCTATAAACAGTTCTTGAGTATTTAGATTTTTCGAGTATTTAGAGTACGAATTTCAAGACTATCGTTATAGTCACATTGACTGATGACATCACAAGCACCTGTTACCAAAATATAGCTGAACTACTGGTTGGCAAAGAGAACCAATATTTATATACATTTGATAGCAGCAGAATTTTTAACTTTAGATAACTTTTTTCTTTGTCAGCCGAATTTTAAGATTCTTATATCATTTGAAAGCTCTTTAAATTCAGTTTGAAAATATAAGCAGATTTTGAATTTTTACTTTTAAAGAAGAAAACTAAACTAATTTATACCTGTCATTTCAGCATTTTTCTAACAGCTCAGATGCACTATGTTTAACCATTTACAAACAAAAAAGTAAACAGTTTTGACAATTATTTTTTAAATATGCAAAATATAATTTACAGAAGTTTTAAATGATATAAAATATTGAATTATTTGATGAAAAATGACTTTGTAACTGTAATTACAAAATTACTATGTTTTGCATTTTTATCAACCGCCATGTTTTTGCCAACCTTCAAAAAGTTACCTGTATCTTTTATCAGTTACTTGTTACTATTAATAGATTTCAAAACAATAACATTCAACGTTCCTTCAAAATTCAGCGGAAAACCACTGCTTGTAAGAGCTTATTTAGGTTGAAAAAAGAAAACTTGTATTTTATTTTCATTTTTGATATTTTATATCGAAAGCGTTTTTACTTTAAGCATGGTCACTGAGAGAGAGAGAGAGAGAGATAGAGAGAGAGAGAGAGAGAGAGAGACCATAAAAGATGGAAAATGTTAGTCCCTCATGGTCACCTGATTTCTTTGTGATCGTAGAGCGTAACTTTGTTATAACCATATCGAGCAGTATTTCTTTTTTAAATCATAATGTTGGTCGCAATTGTTTTTATTTTCAAAGAGATTACTAACACATTTCATTAATTTTATATCTCTTTTGAAAGATTAGTTTATGATATAGTTAAATTTGTAATTTAAAAAATAGTTAAGACCCAAAGAAAAAAACAAACAAAACAAAAAAAAACAGACAAACGGCATTTGAAATAAACACAACAACAACAATAACAAAACAACAACAAAACATAACAACACACACACACCCTGCATGATTTTACCTTGTTTTCTATTTTAATCAGTTGACTTAATATAAGGTCCAATGATCAATTTTCCGAAATCTAGTCGACCTAGTTTGTTAAGGTTTTAGTTTTACTTCCGCGTTCCTGAACTGAGGGGAATTGCAGGAGAAAAGAATACTTTTTTGAGGTAAGAATATTTGTATAAAAAACTTCTGTTTTTTTTAAATACATGTGTCTCTTAAAGAATCTCATCAGCTTTGTAATGTATGGATGAAATATTTCTTGAGTTTTCGATATTGCACGGTTAGAGGGAGTTAACTATTTGGATGAATGCCAAATAGCTGGCGAAAATGTTTCCTACGGTGAATTTCCAAAATTTCTTTTAACTTCAGTAGTTTATATCACGGATTTAACGAAATTAAAAGGATATAAGGTCATCCAAGCATTTATAACGTATTTAACACGACACTTACGAAACGCCCCCAGTTATCTGAAGCGGGTATAATTGCATATTCTCGTTTAATGTTAATGTATGTCAGAGTCATAGAAACAGTAAATAAACGTTTTTATTAATTAGAGTAGTGAAGTGAACTAGTGCAAAGCTAGAGGTTGGGAAGGGAGGGAGTCGGGGATGTAGGTGTGAGTGACGAGAAGACACATTTTTAAATACCAATTTTTGTTGTATATTTCATTCCAAAATCGAAAGACCTTAAAGTTTATATTTATTTTATGAGGATGTCTGCTTAAAGATAATTCAAGTAATTGTACATAATCATTCTGGGGTATTAATTTTATGTGGGCGTTTCGTTAAGTTATTAAACATAAAAAAAACATACATGTAAAACTAAAAATAACTGTTTTATATAAAATCGTGTTGCTTATGTTTAGTATGCTTTTTAATTTTTATCATTAGCAATGGAGGTTTCTGGCAAAAGAACGAAGGAAAAAAATTTCTCGGCGTCACGTGATTCTGCAGACGACTTCGAGCTGCATTGTCTCCCTTGTGACAGAGATGATATCCGGATACCAGCATTTGGTTATTGCAAGAACTGCAATGAGCACCTCTGTGAAGCCTGCTACAAGAACCACAGAAAACCAGCACCATGTCGTAATCACGTTTTGCTGAATAAAGATACTATGCCACAGACACTAAGTGTACCAACTCTGCCAGATGATTTCGACACTTGTCCCGACCACGAAGACGAACTTAAATTCTATTGCAGGGATCATAGATCAATTGTCTGTAATATTTGTGTGACAATTGATCACAGGGTCTGCAAGATTGACTACATACCCATAGTTTCCAAACATTTAGGAAAAGATAATGAGCTTCAAAGAATGATGACAGAACTAAAGGCATTGGAAGATAAATGCAAATCTAAAGTCAAATCAACGGAAAAAAGTATAAATAATGTGTCCAAAGCACATGCCAAAATCTTGGCAGATATCCAAACATTTCGCAAAGAAATAAATGTTCGTTTGGATGAAATGGAACGCAAAGTGAAGGAAGAAGCTAACAGTATAATGAATGCCGAGCAGAAAAGACTTGGGGACGTACTGAAAACCTGTGAGGATGTGAGGAAAAGGACTGAACATCTCGAGTCATCGCTAGACACACTACTTCAGAGAAAACAATTTAACCGTCTCTTTATTGAAATGAAAAATGCAAAGTCGAAATACGACGAATTAGTAGCTACTGAAAGTCAGCTTCAAACAGAAAACGTTTTACAATTAGTCGGATTTGTAAAGAACCAGGCGATCCTTGGCGTACTTAAGGAGTCGGCCGAGATAGGAAAACTGGTGTCGACAGGTGCAACGAAAGGACGGCTGTCTGTAGATACGAATGTACCTTCACAGGATAAGACTGTTGTATTAGAGCACATTGGAGATATCAATGTTGCGTGTACTTCAGATGAAGAGAAATGCGGTATTACTGGAATGGCAGTAGTATCACCGAACAAAATTGTTGTCTGTGACTATAGTAATTGCACAGTGAAGTGGTTCAATACACAAGGAAACAAACTAGAATCCAAAATTGAGTTAAGTTCCCGTCCATTTGACGTTGCAGTAATTGCACAAAACAAACTTGCCGTTACAGCACCAGACGATAAGTACATCTTCATTCTTTCCTCTGTAGATACTCGCATTGCCATTGATCGTCGACTTGATATCGGTGAAGAATGCTGGGGAATTGCCTACTGTCATAATAAACTGATCGTGTCTTGTAATTTTGATCCAGGAAAAGTTGTTATAATTGATTTAAGTGGCAAATTAATAAATACTTTTTCAGAAGATCTGTTCGGTTTCCCTGAGTACGTTGCTGTTGATAGAGAAGAGAGGTACATATACGTAAGTGACTGGGGTTACCACAAACGTGGTGTATACAAACTTGACTGGCAGGGAAGGGTTGTAGGCATGTTCAGAGAAGAGTGGTATGAATATCAACAAGGATTACAGGAGTTAGATGATGGCACATTTCTTGTGTGCTTAGGTATGGACAACAACAACAATATTGTAAGAATGTCAAGCAGTTGTAAGACATGCAAGGTTACCGGTCATGAGAAATTTGGAAATTTTTATCCACGAGCTATATGCTACTCAAAAGAAGAACACACGTTGTTTGTGTCTTATGCTGAGGAATATTGTGCTCAAGCAAGCTCTATCAAAATGTTCAAAGTGGCTTGGTCAACGTAGTAAGAGCTTTATACAGCTAGAATCATTGTATTAACAGAATATCTAAATAACAAAAATTAGATCAGCACTTAAACTATATTCTTGAGTAAAAACACTATGCAAATAAGACTATTTTTACATCATGATACATTCATTTAACTGGATGACAATACAATCTCTCTAGAGAAAACGTCCTCGGGGAAAAACATTTTTCTGAATCCATCGTTGTAGGAAATTTATAACTAAAGGTTTTACCCTTTTCTGCCAAAAAGCTTTAAGTATGCATAGAACAAACCAATACTAACATCTAAGGAGAGAGGTATTTGTAGTAGGAATACTATTAAATGTTTTTTTCTGAAGAAGAATAAATGTAGGTCTCTTTATCTGAAATCATTTTCATGCTTACGTCATGTTTGAAAGATAAAATCTTAACAGAGTTTCTTATGTAACAGTACAACAGAATGTAAGCAAAGACAAGCATTTGTTTTTTGTTTTGATAAGGTGTCTTTCTAGAATAATTGAATGTTTAAGGATTTTCCTGCTGTTTTATCTAAAAACATTTTTAATATATTTGTACGTTCTTGGCCCTAACACAGTGCGAGGAGAAATAGTTTTTTTTGTTTTTAGTCTAAGAAAAAAAGAAAAAGAATGAAAGGCACTAAATATTCAGAAGTGTACACTCGTATTCATAAGTGTACTCGCTGTTTTTTTAATAGGATAGGATTTAAATATTTGTATAAATCTTTTTTTTTAGTTATAGTCAATCCAGCGATTTATCCCTTTTTTCTTTAACTTACTCTTCTGTCTATTAGCGATTTCTAACAATATTATATAATAAACTCTAACTCTACATAAAGAACTTATGTGGAATCCTTAAGCATATGAATTCTTTTTGTATTTTGAAGATGTTTGCATCAAAATGCTATTAGTAGGAACAGTTTTTTCTCTGACAATGGACTACATCATTTTAAATCTACCATTTAAAAGCGTGTCTCATGTTTTTATTTCAAATTAGTAGATATTGGAATAAAAAAGTTATTCAGAGAAATTCTTCGTCATATCTGTTGTTTACAAAATGGATTTTTGTGAGTTTGATGTCCTTTTCAGCTATCAAACTCGTAATTTGTAACCGCATGTCTGAAAATTTGAGCAAACAATGATGATTACTACATTTTCCAATGCTATGTCTTTTGTATTTCAGGATAAATGGTCGAAGAGGTTTAGTCCAAAATATGTTTACACAAGTCACTAAAAAAAAAACTTACTTACATATGAAAATTTATCCAAAATTAAGCAAACTTTTTCTAGGATTTAAGTTTTGAGTAATTTGCAGAAAACATTCAGTTATTTTTGTTAGAAGTGTAATGCGAGTATAGGCATATTTACAATTAAAATTATGGAAAAGTCCTTCGTGACAATAACAGGAATAGGAATAGGAATAGTCAAGTCATTTTTAATATACTAAGAGATATTTTTTTTAGATACTTATCATACATATGTAATACACATTAGATAGTGTGGAAAACTTTGTGAAAAAGTAGAGGGAAAGATAGCATGAATTTATTTAAAAAAGGACACCACAAATAATTAAAAAATGAGAACCCGTGGGGTTTCCGCCGTGGAACATTTGCCACTGGGGATTAAACCAGGTTCTAGGGTGTCCGAACCTCACACTTGCCCCCAACAGGTTATCATAAGAACAGACAAGAACAATTGTCTTGGTGAATTAACTCCAAACCATCTATCAACTCGACAGTGTTACATGCAAAATCACACAAACACATATAACATAAAAAATTATAGCATTGTAGAGTGGAAAAGGTAAATTACAAATCCTTGTATAAATGCTAATTACAAGAAAAGCAAGATTTTTAAATTTTCATCCCGGGCTAGTAATAGTATGATCACAGTATTTCTTAAAAAGCTGTGCGTTATTGGCAAAACATTTTTATGTTATTTTTACATGAGCATAACTCTTAACTATAAAACCCAAAACTTTTGCTCTTTTTTTTTAAACTGGTCGGTTTTTGATTTTTCAAGTGAAAGTTTAATATGATTTACTCCGAAAAAGATATTGTTCCGTTTCAGGGATATAACGCCGGAGAAACTGAGTAATGTCATAGCAACGAATCGTGCATTTAAAATACAATTGTCTTGACCAAAACGTTCTACTATAAAACGTATGTCTGAGATTGAAACTGGTTCCTTAGAAATGTGTTCCTTATTAGTATGACGTAAAATCCCGTATTTGACGTTACTTATGAAAGTAGAACTGCAGGGATCAGGGAGACCTGCTAAATTGTGAGCCCATTTAATACCATAGAGGATGTTGTTTCTTTTGGATTCAGAAGGACTGGAACTTTCCAAAAAAAGAAAGGTATCGGGCTACTTGGAAATCTTTTGTTGGTACTGATTTAAAGTTGTACTTTTCACACCACTTACAAAAATGCTTGAAATACATTTCACATGATTTGATCGTAGTTTCTGATTTAGCAAATTAAGAAAGCCTTTTCAGATTTTCAACTGAACTCTCTAGGTCTGGGTGTACTTGTAAGGAATCTATTTCTCTCCATATACTCAGTTTAAACAGATCTGTGAAATGTAAAAAGAAAACACACAAATATCGCAGAACAGTAGCTTTAAGTAATGGATCATTTAGCAGCAATTTATCGCATCTTAAAGACTCAGAACTTCATATTGTTTCTAGACAGTAGCCACAGCAAAAAAAAAAACTGACTTCCACTTAAGTATTAAACATACGATGACGCAACTCTGTACATTTTTTTCCAAAAGTTATTTTGCAGAAAAAACATACATATATTTCCTGAAAAATAGTAAAGCGGCCACAGCTAATTGCTGACTTCCACATAAACTGATTACCAACACAAGCAACGGCCACAGTTACGAATATCTTAGTGTAACTGACTTCCCTCTCCAAAAATAACATCGAGTAAAATACTATACGGCCACAGTTAACAAAAACTGACTTCCGTTTCCCAGTATTAAAACTTTTACAGTCCACACTACTTTTATACATGTAAGAAAAATCCTGTTAAATCAAATTATGTTGTCAGGAACGTACTCATCGGTATCACATAAAACGTGGCTTATCTCCATCATTTGACATTACTCAGTGAGTCTATTACACACAAATATTAATATCGAGAAATTTCTTGAAAGAATTTATTTCTATGGTAGTAAATTAAATGAATTTTGGGAAATAAATCTCGACAGTTCAAGATTCTATGCGAACGGCTAGAATTTTACCTTTAAAACGTCTTTGATCGAAAATACAATTCCCTAAGTGGTCGTTTCCTTTAAATTTATTTTGAACTGCCTTAAATTCTAAAATGTCATACACAAAATCGTGCTTTATGAAATTCTTCTTAAAAATAATTGGCCAGAAAGAAGCACTAGCCCTTTTCGGCACTATAAGAGTACCTGCGGCTCTACAATGTAAAAGATGGAAAATAGCACGTGTAACTAAACGAACAGGGGGTACTAACCAATTATTACAAAGGCCCCAGTCTTGAGTAAAAGCATCTATAGCTTCAGTTTCATAATCTATGTACTTAGAATTAAAGCGTGTCAGCTTCCGATTTTGGAAAGTAGCAAATCTATCTACATCGTGAGGCCCCCCCAGGCTATCAACAAAATTGAAGAACTCGTCTGATAGTTCCCACTCATCAGTATTACTAAATTTACTTATATGATCGGCCTGGATATTCAATTATCTAGGAACCCATTGTATTCTTAAATCGATATTCCATTTCAAACACAAATCAAAAGTACTCAAAGACTCTGCTTGTAGGTCAGACTTAGTGCCACCTGTCTGTACTATATGAACGCAAGACTGCGAATCCGAAAACCATTTTACTGATGTGCCTTGCAACAATTTACCGTATGCTCTCAACGCGAGTTTTACTGCTCGTATTTCTCTAAAAGTAGAACTTTTAGTTTGCTCTTTATTAGACCATACATTGCGAAAAACACTATTTTTCCAACTGACTATGTATGAACCAGCAGCTAGGTGGGAAGCGTCAGAATAACTAACGTATAAGTAAGAGAATATTCTAAAAGAAGCCGTTTATTTAGCTTTTTAAGATTACTGAGCCAAAACCTGATTTCTGTAACAGCTGGACTCGTAGGACAGAGCTCATAGGTGGCATCCCACGACTTTCTATTTTCTATCTCAATGTACAAGAATCTTGTCATTAAACGAGTTACATTCCCGAACACAGGACTAAGGGACATACTTTTCCCCGTGCCTTGAGCTAAAATTCTCGCTGAAATAGAAGCTAAGAACAGGACTGAAAGCTGCTAAACAGTCATTTATGCGTCTATCCGGTATACTTATGGAAAATTCAACGCTATTGCACAGTATACCTATCCATTCTAAAACCTGCACGGGTATCCAAACAGATTTTCCCTCGTTAATTACGAAACCAGCATCTAACAAACTTTTTCTAACAAAACAAGCCTCCGACTGAGTCAAATTAAAATTTTTGTTTGTGCCCCAGTCATCATCCAGAAACATGATTGTCTCTATTCCGCTACTTCTCCTATATTTGACCAGTTCGCGAAGACACTTAGTAAAGTTAAAAGGGGCACAACTCAAGCCGAAAGGTAAAACAGTAAAACAAAAGTTCTTTCCCTTTACGTTAAAACCTAAGAACGTTTGATGTCTTGAGAAAATATCTATATGATGATAACCCTTTGAAAGATCGAACTTAAAAAAGAAAGAACCTCTTTCAAAATAATCTAAACCGACTTTCCAGCCTTCAAACGTGAAATGCTCTTTCCATAAATATTTATTTACTTTCATCAAATCCAAAATCAAACGTTTGTTACCTTGTTTATTGATAAAAACACTCAACGGGTTAACAATATGTGGGGTGAAAGGTGTCTCAACAACACAATGATTTAACAACAATTCGTTAATCGAACTTTCAACAAAATCTGTGTTTTTTAAAGCCGTCTTGTTATTCGGCGAGAAGGAACGTTTTGGTGTTTCTAGCAAAGGTAATTTATAGCCGTTTTTGTAATGTATCGATAATGTCAGTGTTCGTATCTATACTTTTCCAGTAAAAGATGCAAGACTTTAAGCGACCTTTAACATTTTTATAACTTTCTGTATAATCTGGTTGGAAATTGCGTTCTTGATCATCAAAAAATTCTGTGTACGAGAAATAGAGATCAGATATATACTTATCATTTATTTTTGTCTGTTCTTGCGACTGAAGTGTCTGTCTCGGTTCTGTTTGGTCCGTTGAAAGGGTTGAAGGAAGACATGTTGGATCTAACGCCTGAGAACCTACAGTCTCTGCGGAAGTGTCCTCTGTTACCACAGGAGAACAGACGTCCCTGGAAGTTGGTTGTCTTGTGTTCCGAAAAAGCAGGTTGTTTGTCGGGGTGCTGTAAGTCCCAGTGTAACGAGACGCCTAGAATGCAGTTGAACCAGTAACGTCCAGTCCCATGAAAAGAGAAGGACGCTTGTAAGGATAATAATTAGAATGAAGAAAACCGGAAGTGGTTGATTTGAGCCGTTGGAGTGCTCTGTTTTCTGCCTGTTTGATCTTCTTCTCATCTTCACTATCGCTACCGAGTGTTGGTTTACTGTATTCGTTAACAGTAACGAAACACGCATGGAAAAGTCCAATAAGTCGGAGACACCGCCTAATCCCTTCACAAGTTCAGCATCGGTTAATAGAAATACTTCTATAAATACTTCTATAAATAAATATTTCTATGGCACAAGTTTTGGGTATTGTTGCTCTACTTCAAACTAAGTTGTTTTTTCAATTAATAGAAAGCAGATTTAGTTGGGACTCGAAGCTTGATATCTCTTGAGTGCTTCCATCTGATTAGTTTTTGGAAAAAAGTTTTTTCTACAGAATTTTCTAAGACTTTATTTCAAGACTATTTGCCAGTTTCTGTGGTTTTCTCGGATGCTTCTGCATTGGCAGGTGCAGCATTTATCGAATGCGAAGGCGATACTGCTCACAGGCAATGGACTGATACAGAGAAAGCCAAAAGTTCTACCTTCAGAGAATTTCTGGCTAGTAGGTATTCTTTAGATTGTTTTAGATTGTGGACCATATTGTAAATTGGTTTAACCAAATATGTCCACGGTAAATAAAGACGTTACTTACTTACTTACTTACTTACTTAAGTCCAAGTTTGAAGGCAAAAGGGTTATTTAGAACACCGGCAGTGAGAATTGTGTAAGTATTATCCACAAAGGTAATATGAACCCAAATTTACATCATTTAGCAGACGATATTTTAGCTATTTGTGTTGATCATGGGATATCTTTGGAACCTACATGGATTTCGAGAGACAAGAACTCTATTGCTGATAGTTTGAGAAGGATTATTGATTACGATGATTATGGTATTACACCGGAATTTAACTCGAACAGTTGTATGGTCCACATGATATAGATAGATTTGCCAATGACTACAACACTAAGTAACCCAGATACAATTCTTTGTTTCATACGCCGCATACTGAAAGAGTAGATGCCTTTTCTGTCAGTTGGAAAAACGAAAATAATTTCTTAGTTCCGCCTGTGTATTTGATTCCGAAAGCACTGAATTTCTTACAACAATGCAAAACTAGGGGTACCCTAGTAGCTCCATACTGGCCGTCTAGTCCATTTTTCCCGCTTTAGTTCGGGAAACAGTCTAGTTTACACTCTTGCATTGTTGAAAATTTAATATTTCGCGATGCTAAAGGTATTTATATTCAAGGAAAAAATAAAAAAGACAGTATTTTTGGTTCAGAGAAATGTACAAGCAACGTGTTAGTCGCTAGAATAGACTGTTGTTTACACAATTAATGATTTAATTTTGTTTAATAGGTAATTTTTGAGACAGTCCCCGGGTTTTTATTTAATTTGCGCTGTAAAGTAGAGTAACCGCTCCTATAATTTTACGGCAGTAGGTTTATCGTTTCTTTTAAGTTAACTGTAATACAATTTCATCATTTTATCATTACCATTTAATTTTCTGTGTTCATAGGCTTGTCTGAAACTAAAACTTGGGATGAAGTTAGCGAGAAAGCAAGTGTTCTTTCATCAGAACTGTTCTCAGGAGTTCTAGATGTGTGCATGAGTGGACTGGCGAATTCTACTATCCGTAATTACAAACTAGCATTCAAAACATTCAGTAAGTGGTGCTATAATTGCAATTTTGCTTCTCTCCCAGCTACTTTTGTTACAATAGCTTTATACCTTGTTCATGTTATTCAGAACGATACAAAGTGTAGTGAATCCAAATTAAATAATATCTTTTATGCCATAAAATGGGCACATACAGTTGCGAACGTTCAAAATCCATGTGATAATGACTGGTTGAAATTATGTCTCGACGGTTGTATACGTTCAGTTTCCAAACCTGTTTGTAAAAAAAAAGATCCTATCACTGCAGACATTTTAAAATTATTCTTACAACGTTATGCTTCTGAGGACAGTTCTCTCGCTGATTTAAGAATTAGTAGTCTATTAGTATTGTCGTTTGCTGGATTTTTCGTATTTTAGAGGTTCTTGCTCTCAAAAGATCTCACATACAAATTTTTGATATGCACTGTGACATTTTTGTTGAAAAATCCAAAACAGATGTGTTAAGGGATGGAAATCATGTAGTTATTGCTAGGACGGTAACTTTTACGCGTCCGGTAGGCATTTTGGAACGTTATTTGGCGTCTGCCAACATAGCTCAAAATTCATCCGAATTTTTGTTCCGTTCAATTTCAAATTTTGTAAATCTAGCCAAAGATATGTTCTTAGAGCTAATTCAGTTAAACCTCTAGATTCTAGACAGTTAAATTTGTAACGCGATATCGTTATAATAATTGTGACTTCGTTCTAATCATGAATACACGTTCAGTACTTTGGTTGTTTAATATATTTTAGGCGGAAAGTTATAATTTTAGTCTTTTACCGTACACAACAGCTACCGTTTTATAAAGTATGCTTTATCTATATTAAGTGTAAGATCGAAACAATCACCTTACAAGCGTTGGAACGTCACTATTTGTGTCAATCGAAAATAGAATATCATGTTTTGTGTTTTACACAGGTGGAATGCCACTTATTGTGTTCTACAGTGTATATTGTGTTCTGCAAGTGGTGGAATACCACTTACTATGCTCTAAAAGTGTATTGTGCTCTGCAAGTGGTGGAATGCCATGTATTGTGCTCTGCAAGTGGTGGAATGCCACGTTTTGTGCTCTGCTAGTTGTGGAATGCCACGTGTTGTGCTCTGCAGAGGTGGAATACCACGTGTTGTGCTCTGATAGTGGTGGAATACCACGAATTGTGCTATGCACGTGGTGGATACCACGAATTGTGCTCTGCAAGTGACGATCTACCATGAATTGTGCTTTGCAAGTGACGACCTACTATAAACTGTTCTCTATAACCAGCTGAATGTCCAGATGGCGTGTTCAAGTGTTGGTTGGATGTTGAACTCTGTTCTCGGATGTGTAAGGTTTAGTATTCATATTAAGTACATTTTTTCTTATTTTTAATTTTCTTATTTTCGTTCCCTTGAAGTTTTACATATTATCTTCCAAGGTTAAAATGATCATTCATATCATTTTAATTTGCTTATAGTTTCGTATAGTGTACTTCAATAAAGCTTGACAATTTATAGGTTCATACAAATAATTATCTATTTCATTCTACTTCATATTTCTTTCTTTGTTATTTCGATATTTGCTGTCAATAATACACCTTATTCCTGGTTTATTGTTGTTTTTGTTTTATAGTATAGAATCAGTTTTGATAAGTGAATAATTATTTTACTAACGGCAATAACGTGAGTAAATGAAATTATTCGCGTTTCTAAATTGTTTCTGTTTTGTATAGTTACGTATGAAACTGGTTTGTCGAGTTTGGTAAGAGCGGGAAATGGTCTCGTGACTGATTTGCATGTGTATAGGTTAGTCGGCCTGTATAAGTGGAAAGCAGGGCGTGATTCACCATTCGAGGTTTCATTGGCAGCTAATTTACGTCTAAGTCCCGCCGACCCTCCCTATGTTTTATTTTATTCATATGTGTATTTCAGGTTCTGGAAGATATTTCGGATTTGTTTTGATATTATATATTTTATTCTCTTAGTTAATTTTCAGAAGCAGGGAGAATTATGTCCTCTGTTACCTGATCTGCTCTGACAAATCATTTACTTTGACATACCATAATATGTCACATTTTTATTTAAATGATATATTAGTGTCGTTGCAGTACTCATTATCCGAAGTCGGTTCCAGAAATTCTTGAAGATGATTTATCCTTTATCAATGGCTTACCTCTGAAGACCCGGATCATATACGAAGAACATTTTGTCGATTGATGAAATATGAATTTTTTTTCACGAAAAATTATCGATATTTGCTGCCAATAATTCACCTTATTCCTAGTTTAGTGTTGTTTTTTTCTTTTTTTTATAATATCAATTTTGACAAGTGAATAAATATTTTACTCACGGCAATAACGTGTGTAATAATCTATTTGTTATTATTTTGTCAATGTGTTGCCATCTTTTATCGACATACGTAAGATCACAATGCCTATCACATAACAAGCAATTATGACATAGACTTGCCATTTTAAAAACTGATAAAACAGGAAAAAACTTATCAGTTAAATTATAGTTGTAGTATTAGTAGTAGTAGTAGTAGTAGTAGTAGCAGTGTTTTCATTTTATGTATTCTGCGTGTTCTGGTGAAAACTAGAAATTATTGGTAAGTTTTTCCGTTCATTCTTTGCATTGTTAAATGTCGAACAAATTGATTTTTTCGACGTCTGTCAGGTTAGGGCATAACGTGGTTCTCACTGGTCAGGGTAGTTCGGGCAAAACATATGTTATACAGTTGATAGCGCGAGAACTCAAGAACGATGGAAAACATGTATATATTACCACTACAACTGGTATTGCTGCAACGCAATTTGTAGACGGACAAACAATACATAGGCGGTGTGGGGTAGGTGCGGGTGCTATTCATGCAGTACAGTTGTTCGATTTGATTAATACAGATGAGAAATATAAGAATAAAATTTTGTGATGTTCTTTTAATAGATGTTCTATGTTGAGTCAAAAACTTTTTGAAACCATAGAAGGATTATGTAGACCTGTTAAAAACAACTGTTTGTACTCTGGGGGTATAGAAATTATTTTAAGAAGCGATTATTTTCAACTTCCGCATGTTCCTGATATGATTTGGTTTGATTGGGATTTAACGCCAGTTTTAACTGCTAAGGTCATATCTCGGCGGTCAGTCCACCTAACCAGTGTTCCTGGGTATCAAACAAGTTTACTTACCAATTTCTCCGCAAGTGACTGACTACTTCCTCACTTGCTTCAGAGGTGAGGGACAAATGACCTACAGACGCATTGTCTGAGATCAAGTGTCACGGAGAAATTTTGCCGGCCCTGATGGGGTTTGAACCGGGATTGTCAAGATTGACAATCCGATGTTTTACCGATTGAGATAGCCGGGCCGCATGTTCCTGAACCTTTGCATATATGGTGAATATGGTAATAACTGTTTTCAATCTAAATTATTCCATTCCACGTCATGTCTGCTTAAAAACTGTCTTAAGACAATCAGACCCGGCTTTTTTAATGTGTAAATGAAAATGACAGGGGTGAACCATCTGATCAATCCATAAACTATATAAACTCTTTGAAAAGAACAATTGATATCTCTGAACAAACCGTTTATTTGTTAGCAACGAATTTTAAAACTATGTTGTATAATCATGATAGACTACATTGTATCTAAAATGCCCGATGTAATTAATTTTAAAAGATCCTGCCTCGGCTCAAAGTTTTTTAACAGTACGTCTGTACCACATGCTGACGATTTACGTTGCTGTAGAGGTGAATATATGTCTCAATATATCATGAAAAAAAATTTGTGCGATTTTGATGAAGACAATAACGATGAAAACACTGGTATTGACGAGGACTATAATGACGACAATGATGACGATGACTGTAGTACTATGACTAACAGAAGTTTAATTAGTGAATCTGGTTCTGAGAAAAGCATTGTACAGGATATTCCTGTGAACAAACCTCAAGTGCTTCCTGATAACTTAGATCCTAGGACAATATTACAGAACACTGTCATAGAATATAATAAAACACCAATGAAAAACAAAATGATTGGTTTATGTTAGTTGTTTCTATGTAATATGCAGCCATTTATAGACTGGTTTGGAAGGGAATATTTAATTGTTCGAAAGAAAAGTTGCTCAACAAAAACAAATTACAGTTTTTTTAGCTCAAATTAATATCCATTTAAAATGTTCTACATACTTTGACGGCTGCAGTGATTTGATGCGCGTATACGATCAAATTAAGGTAAAATCGGTCATTTTTTGCTCTTCCATACTTACTTACAAAACTTTGAAATGGACAAAAAATCTAAACTTATTTCTGTTGAAAATGAACAAGAGATGTCAGTGCCAACTAAACAGTTTAAGAAGGAAGATGAAACATTAGATACGTAAGTGGTTATTGTATAGCAAAACTTAAAGTAAAGTATCAAAAACAAGCAAAAACTTCTCTGTTTGATTTCATTAAAATTAAATAACTAGACAACTGCAGAGAAAAGATTTGCTATCCAAACCATCTAACTGAATCGTATTCTGACTGATAAACAAAATATCCAGACACATTAATGACCAAATCTACAAAACAAAATATCAGACAAAACCTAACGAACATAAATGATTCTGTTTTTTCTCTTCTTTGAAGCGCTTAACAGTTAAATACGCAAAATTGAAACTGCAACAAATCTGACCACTTTTTAAGAAGACACTATTAACATGGTAAAATCAAAAGTAATAGAAAAGTTTGAATTGCTCACTGCTTGGCTAAACTTGTTCGAAAACATGCATTCTGAAAATGATGAAGATGAGGAAATCTTTATATCAAATATTAACATCATGGAAGAACTTTCGCAGACATTTGCTCTAAATTCATAATGGTTTCGGCATCACAGTTTAGGAAAGATTATCTATCACATGGTAAACGGGAAAAGGGAAAAGCGCACAGAAAAAAGATCATGGTCAAGAAAGAAAACAATCAAAACAAAAAAAAAAAAAACTTTTGAAAGTAACTGTTCTGATAAATCGGAAGGCAAATTATCCTTACATCTTAAACTTAAAGCTGGTGTTTTAGAAGATGACCAATATTTCCAAGATTATTTTTACACGAAAAAGAATCTCCAAATACTTTGTGAGGCTTACAAAATACGTACTTTATCAAAGCATACTAAAACACCTAAATGATAAACTAAAAAACACCATTAGAAATTGTAATTGTATGTTGTTCCTAGATGAATTTCAACCAGGGTATTCTTACAACGTAAGTGCTCGCCACCCTTCCATTAAAACCACAGAACAACTATCTAAAGAAACCCGAGATACAGATAAAAATAAGGGTGCAGACAAAAGAAAGGGTAAAAGGTCAAAATGTGGATAAAGTACTCAAAGTAAAAAAAGAAAATAAAAAAAAAATGATTTCTGACTATACAGAAAGCGATGAACATTGTTCAATATGTGAGTTTTCGTATGATGATTCACCTGACTGAATTTGTTTTGACCGTTGTGATAAATGGCTGCATGCTACCTGCGTGGGTATAGTTTCCAAAGCAGACTGTACAAAATACAAAGACGAATTTCTACAATTTATCTGTCCATTATGTCAGTAAATAAGTCATTTAAGTCCACTATCCAGTTTATAATAGTGCGTTTTGACTGGCTAGACAGCCTTCAAAACTGGAGTTTACACATAACAATTGATACTTATAATAGGTTAAAAATTGTGAGCAAATTGGCATTTGCTTACAAATAAACGCAATAAAGAATTATGTAAGAATATTGTCTCAGAGTATATGAATTGGAGTTCAATTAATATACACGGAAAATGATTTTGAGAGCCCTTAACCGTTAATACGAAACATCAATGTATCATTTCAAAGAATTCGAATTCTTTTGTAGCAGAGTGAAAATAAAGTAAACAATTGTCCACAATTGAAGTATGTGAGTGTGTGTGTGTGTTCGTGCGTGCGTACGTGCGTGCGTGTGTGTGTGTTTATTGTGTTTGTGTTTTTTTAACTTTTTGTAAGTTTGTTTGTTTGTTTGTTTCTGACTCATTATAGAGCATTCAGTGAGATATGAGATTTAAATTCACTGTAACACGCCATCTGGATGTGATTTTTGTTTGTAATTTGTTTCAGTTAATAAGTTGAATTTCGTTCTTTTGTAGTTTTGACGCTCACTGTATTTCCTCTCTTACCACAAGTGTAACATTGCACCTTCCTGTATGTGCCAATTTTCATTTCTTATACCAGCCAACTTATCAGCTGTTGATTAACGACTAAGTAACACGTTACACACTTCGTCATCAAATCTATTCTTTGTTATCATGTTCTTAAATGTTAATGAATATTATATTTCCTCACTAGCAAAGTCGATTTTGAGAAGTTTCAAGGCAAAGTAAGAATTGTGACATTGTGTCGTTACACTTACAAAATGGTCGAGGTTATGGGGCGTCCTCTTGAATTAAGAAGAATAGATAAATTTCTGGAAAACAAAATTCAAGACAATGGAAAAGTTCTCTGTTTATGTATTACGTACATATTTATAAAATATCAGATTCTGAAGGGAAACATCTAAAGGAACAAAAAGACATGGTCAATGAAGTTATAGACACATAGGGTGTAAATTTTGGTTCCGTAACGTTAGAAAAACTTCTGGTGGTATAACATTCTTTGAAGACAAACTTGCTAATAACTCATTTTCAGATATAAGCAGGTCAATAGTTTTATTTTGACATGTGACATTTGATGTGTTGCCTGAAGGTGGTTATAACCAAAATACCAGTCACCACATGATTTTCTTAACTGGATCGTTTGGTAACCATTCATAAGCAGAATGACATAGATATTGGTGTACTAGAGACACCATCTGTTTTCTGGTCTCAGTGGAACAGAAGAAATTACCATCCTGAATGGCACTCTTTGGAAGATAAAGTTCTGCATGAACAAATTGACATTGTCAATGCATATGTAAGAGACACAATAAATTCACACTTGAACTATTCATTCCCTAACTTCTTTCTTGATTTTTTAGAAACTCGTCGAAGAAAATCCAGCTCACAGTCTAGCCATAGGTCTATTTTAACTAGTTTACTATATTCAAACGAGGTCCATCTTCTTCTTCAAGTATCACAGAAGTGGCTGTATCAAATAGCTAAATCTATTTGTACGTAAATTGGGAGTTCATAGTTGGATTTGTATTTTCAAAAGATTGCTAGTTGTATTGGTCTTTAATTACCAGTTATATACTCAAACACATAAGACTGTGTTTTTGTTTATTTAAAAAAAAATCTATTTGTTGGTTGGTTTAAAGTTATATGTCTGTTTTCATCAATTTTCATTCATATCAGATTCACCTAACTATCATTGCTGGGGAGGGCCAGTATTTCACTTCTATCCTCTCTAAGAACACATAATCTCTCTCAGGGATCGAACCCATAGTCCTTTATCAGTGAGAGGTCTAGTTATTTTAGATCAACGACTTTAACATCTAGATCATCGTTGCTGGTATTTTTTTATTTTAAATGTAAAATGTATAAAATTTCAAATTTGAATAAAAAATGACTGTGTTTTTCTAGCCCATACTAAAATGAACTGAACTGAGGCTAGTTATTCAAGCTTAGACCCTCTCTTTAACGAAAGAAATATTGAAAAAAAAAACTTGTAAGCTGCCCGTTGCAAAAGAACTTGAAAAAATTAATAACCTTTGTCTGAAATACTTTTACGACTGGTTGTCAGAAAATTGAAAAAATGCATACTTCCTTTGCGTTTGAATAATAATAATTAAAAACGATACACATATCACATCTCCATTGTTTTATATAAATACGTTTGTAGACAATTTACAAAATGTTAGCATGTAAATACACAATAAAAGGGTATTTATAGGTAACGAATATATAAAATGTACTAAATTGCTAGTAAACACTTGTGATTTCAGCATACTGTTATATAAGTATTTGATAAGCAGTAATATATGTTGTATTAAAATCTATAATCGTTTTAAACATGCAGACAATTTACGATGCATGTATTCCGATTTATCAACGTGTAGTCAAACAGTTATTCAATTAAAAGGTAACATTAGGTAATTTGTATACACAGTGTATACACATTGTTAGTACATTATCCCGTTATACTGTTTTTGATTAACAGTAACATATGTTGAAAAAAAAATTGTTATTTAAATTTCAATACATATGCAAACAATGTGATTATGAATCTATACATTTTTTTCATTTGGGAATAGCAATAGTTATATACACGAATTGCTAGTCTGATATTTTATCGCAGCTCGTTTACATTTACTTTAAAGGTACACTCCATGTTTAAAGAAGTTAGATTATACGTTGCAAACAGGACATAAATACAGCACGGAGGAACTGCTTTACTGAAACAATTACATTACAAAACTTTTGATCATCAATGAGTAGTAGGGACGTATATCTAGAATGAGTGAATTTAATTGTAAGTACAATCAAACATATAATTTAATAGTCGTGACAGTCAGGAATCAATTTTATTTTTCTGACTGACCACATGGATGAAGATTAATTTTAATTACACAAGTGAATGAATAACTGAATAAGACAGATTATTTTCTAACATTTCACCGTTTGACTTAGCTGCACCAGATGTTATCGAGACAGCTTAAAATTCTGGTGCGATGATGTTTGTTTCAATCATGTGAAATGGATACCTTAAGTATTAGAAAATTAACTTAAAATCAAGAAAAAATAGAACACACTATTATTGAAATCTAGAATAGGTCATTAAATGTAGAATGGAAGGTGCAAGCTGTAATTTCACTTCTCAATTCATTGTTACGCACTTTAACCAGCGTATCCGTATAATAGGAACAGAGGAGTTGATGCACTGCATCAGCTCCTCATTATACGATCTATAGAGATCATTGGCCAGAGCAGTTGATGCACTGCATCAGCTCCTGTGTCTAAAAATAGATACCTTGTACGCTAGTCTCACTATACATTGTACAGGCAGAGGAGTTGATGCACTGCATCAACTGCTCTATTCAGTGTATTTATATAGCAAATGAGACGAACATTTTAACCCTCTACTCCGTTATGTCTATATATACATGACAGAGGCATTATATTATTGACCTGTGGTCAAAGCATATAGACTAACACGAGTGGAGGTGCTAATGCGCAGTTTTGGTGTTATGCAAGAGGGGTACTTTAGCTAATGGTCAGTCTTGGTTTTTGGTTATCTCTACCTGTCTGTCGATAAATTTGAAATTGTGAATGTCTGACAGACTCGCTTGAAGCACAACGACCCACTGCGCACCCAAGGCACTGTGCCACGTATATAATGCGACGGGCACTCGAGATTGCGGAGCCTTGCCCGGCAAACATTCACATTTCCAAATTGTCATAGCCTGAAAAGACGAGGCGTTTCCCTTCATGCCATCATCCAGGCACTTCTGGCGTGAAGAGTTGGACTAACGTCAACCTACATACCTCGCCCGCTCGACAACAGGATTATTTAATAAAAATAAGAATATTCTCATAAACAATAACAGATCAACAGGGGTTGTAATGTTCAAAGATGGTTAAATGAATAGACACAAAACAAATTGTCTGCTCTCGTTAAACAAATACAGATTTTCGTTTTATTAACAAGTTATTCAAACTTTGAAGTGAAAACAGGTTTTACCTGAAAAACATACAATATTCACAGTTAAAATAAGTCTATTTATATTATATTTGTATCCAAGCTGACTTAATTTTTTAATTCATGTATTTTCGTGAGATCACAAAGACAATCAAGCTCCCTCAATGTATTTTTATATGATCTTACATGTCTACATAACAATGGCAGCACATCATGAAGATTTAAAAGTATAAAAGAAACCGTCAAGACAAACTTTTTGGACCTTTATGGTGTATCTAGCTTTTCCACTGACATGAGTTTTTACTTTGTCCCTGTTACGTACATGTACAATATATCAAAAAGACATGGTGAACAAGTTTCAAGAATGGGTAAAACATTTGATCACTAGAATGGTCAAAATTGTTTCCGTTGATCTGATCTGGCGACCAATTAAGGTTTTGGCCTAATTTCAAACTCGTCTGAGACATCATCAAAACAAATAAAGTGATTGGTTATAACAAAGAATGGGTAAAAATGTGACTGGTAACTAGGTTTATTTGATCTAAGTTTGGGACTTGGTTTTTGATCCAACATAACTCACTCATTTGAGATATCATAGGAATAAAAACTATGTATTGCGTAGAGTGGAAACGAGCTAAATTCGAACAATTGACAAAGTCAGAACAAGCACTTGCCAAGTCAGTGTGCTCAAGTAAACTGAAAAAGCATATTATGTTTAAAAATATGGAAGTACTGAAACAATTTTTAAGGACACGCCATTGATTCATGCACATGTGGATAAAAATATTATCTCCATCCATGGCTTAAACCTTTCACAAGATACACACTCTAAACAAAAGCATTAAATATGGTAAATTATTTTTTCAATGTTGTTTTTATTCAGTTCATCTAGGTTTCTTCATAGATGCCTTTGTGAGCTGTTATGTTACAACACCAGAATGAGGTGGAACACTTCCTCATGGTATACAAATATATATATCCGCACTTCCATCTGAAAATATAAAGGAAATTGTATTTTGTTTTGTGTAAAGTTCCACCGCAATTTGTAAATATTAGTGAACACTTTAATTTAACATACATATAGTTACTTATTTACTTTTTTTTGACGTTTCATACTACTAGCATTTGTAGTAACAGAAAAACATCCCAACTTGTCAAATAAGCTTTACCAAAATGTCCATGAAGGGGAAATTACTGTTGAAAATCGTCTCCATTGTTATGTTACATGCAAGGTACATAAGTTTTATGTTGGTAAATACTTGCTAGTAACATTTGTAAAAATCAAAGTTCATTAACTAAATGCCATGGAAGCATAATGAATAAACATTTTGTCATCATACCTGCATACTGAAAGTACAACCTTCACCACAGAAGCCTTTTTAGCTGATACTTCATGTCCCATATTACCAGTAGTAATAACACTGCACCCAGTTTCCATTCCAGGAGAACACTTGTTCCTCCTTCATCTAATATACTCAATGCCTTCCATTCTGCAAGTTATACACAATGCATCTTATGGCCATATTTCAAATAAAAATAAGAACTGCAGAATGACAGCCTCGCTGTACAACAGATACACTCATGCAGATAGGTAGGCAGAATAATAACAATGACTTTACAACAGTTTGTCAAAACTAAACACAGAAAATCCTAAAACATACCAAACAAATTTAAAAGTTCCAAACTTTGCCACAGTCTAGTTGTATTTAACTGTATCATGTTGTGTAGTTTGCTGTATACACAAAGCAGGTATAAAATTAAAAAATAAAATGCCTGTCTATCAGATCTGTTTAAAAATAAGGTATTTCACTGAAATTATTCTTTGTACATAATTTAAACAGGTATCCACAGACATTAATAATGACTGACAGACAAATTTGCAATAAATGCCAGTTGGGCAGCTTCTTTGAAAAGAAACTTTGACTTCGTGTCGGTTTTTAACAACTTACCAAGACAACCCAGTGGAAGTGCAGTATGTCAACCTTCTGTAAGACCATCTTTATTTTATCTATAATGATTTAGAGATTTTTTATTATGCCGTTATTTTTCTGTAATTACTGTTCGTCAGTCAACTTGAAATATTTGTTTATTTACAGCGTTCCGAGAGGGGGCGTTATTAAGACTGAGTTAATATATGTATTTTGTAGAGCTAGAACGTACAGATAATAAACGTGTTCCAGACTAAAATTCCAGGTGCGAGTGATGTCACCAACAGTTGCACGCGCAGAGGTCATTTGAAAAGTAAACAAGTTGAGGACGTTGCAGTTAGGAGCCTATTTGGCGACGTTTCATAAATATTCGAGGAAATTTTGGATAAATATTTTACGTGTTTTGGTAGTTGTACCAGAACTTCATCATTTGATACGGGTTACATATTGCTTCGTATTGTTTGTGCTTGACAATTCAGAAACACCGTGGCCGTGCTTGTTCAATTGACAATGACATACCGCCATCACCGGAACAGTATGCGGATCGGCATAAGGATACGGACACTTTCTTATTAAGTATAGTTTTAAACTTAAAAGGTATCTTTTAAATATATTTTGTTTGACAAATTTCATATAACTTTAACGTACAGATAGATTTATGCCTGTGGCAGTCAATGAGTTTTTATGATAGAAAGAGATTGAAAAATACAATTTTTCTTTAAGCTATTAGAAAAACCTTAAAGAGGAGTGGAAATTTTAGTTGATTCATTCAGCATATCTGTATTAATCTGAATAAAGTACCTTTACTGGAAACATATTTTCATTTTCTAAAATAAAATACAGAATAATCCATACACAGCATGAGATTCACATGGTAATTTTTGTATTTGGAAAATGGGTATATACTAACTGGTCAAAAAGGTAGTTACCTAAAGAGAGAATATTATCTCATTTAAGATCAGACAGTTCATGGAAAGTGCATTATTTACCTCATTTGTTTTTAATAGATCAAGATGATCTGAAAATTTTACCTTCTTCTGTTTACAGAGGCTTCAAAAGAAACCAAAATATTGGGCCATGGAGCTCTTCAGAAGGGTCAAGGACAGGTGTGCCCTTGTGGATAATTAAAAATCAGAAAAAGGTGGACTATATTCTACAAGTTCTTCCAGTATCAAGAATATAGTATTCTAAGTATATCAATGCATTGCTCATTTTTAATCATGGCCATAATATTGACTGCTTAAGGTGAAACTTATTTTGGAATCAAAGGCCTTCAAATTGCTTTGTTTCATCATGGTGTTTTAAATTTGACCATTTGCAAGATTTGTTTTCAAGCTCCCACCTAAATATAGCTGAACATTGTAATTGTTCTAGAGTAGAAATATAGGAGAGAGTGAATGGTAGTATTTGCAAGGCAGTAGCAACTGGTGATGACCTGTCAGGCTGTCAACAGTGTGCTGTTTTGTTTCATTATAAAGTTATACATTTCCATATGGAAAGTCCAGTTACAGTGAAATAAGTCGCAAAATATGTTGCGCTTATCACTACTTTAATTCTACACTAGATAATACTTATTTATAACTTGTTTATAATATGACCTCACTAGAAGTGATTCTCTCACACTTTGCTCAGCTTTGTACAGTGTAAAAATTCTGTATAATACAATGAATGACCCTCCTAAAAACTGTCTCAGAAAAAGCATTAAATGTATGTTTAATACTGTTTATATGCATGCTTTCCTTAAACCAAGGGGTATAGAGTCATTAGTCAGTTATCTCCTTCACAATTTGTAGTGAAGCATATTATACCAGTTAATAAATGCAGATTAGTTGTCAATGCTACAAATGTAGCCTACAAGTCAAGACTGAAGATACTAAACATTATGCTACTTCTTAGTTTTGATTCACTGCAGATATTTATTGAAGTCAAGATCGTTTCAATTATATGTTTCCACTATATGAAATCATTGTCTGAATACTAAACATGATTATGAATATAAACAATATTTATTTTACTGCCTTCCCAAAATTGTCAACATTTTAGGAAGAAAAAGTATTGGCCCTATAACCATAATGTAGTTAAAAAGAGTGGCTTGTGGTATAACAAGTGCAGATCCAGTGCTTTTTTTAATGATTCTGCTCTATTTCTGTATTCAAATCAGTAAATAAATGGCTCTTCTGTGTACTGACTGTGACATTGATTCACAAGTTATATACACATAAACATTTAAACTGGTATACTATTACTGTAACTGACCCCAGCATCTGAATATCTCAGGGGCATTGTCTACTTTTCTTTTTATATTTGTAGATAAATCTTTTATCAGCTGTAACTGGGGGCAGAGCAACAGGGCCTTAGCAAGTGAATGCAAACATGTTGGCTTCTTGGGACATCTGAAAGCAAGAAGCAAGATTGTGAGTTTCCAAGTAAACATTTTCAATATTAAAGATTTGAACATTTTCTGCATAAAGAACCATAAATGTGTATGTTGCTTAGTACTTTACTTAAAGGTGACTGTGTACTGTTTCAATTCAAACTCAGATCTGGTATTATCTCATTCTAATGCAGCACAGTGGAGAATGTACTAAGCTTATGTATTAAACCTGACACTTTTTATATGGAATTCAATGTTTCAAAGTATAAGGTACGCACTTTGTTGTAACTGTTGTGAGGAAACTGCCAACGTTAAGAACTCTTTCCTTTTTAGAAATAATTTGAGACAACAGAACCAGAACATATAATGTCTTTATCATTTTTGTGACAGTAATGACCAGGGATGGGTCAAGTACTGAGAATCAGTACTCAAGTACCACTCAAGTACTTGATGACTGAGGACTTACTCAGCAAGTACAAGTACATTTTTAAATGGTACTTGAGTAGTACTCATGGTACTTATACGTAAACAATAAGTACTTCATAAGATCCATAACTCTTATATTACTTTACAAGCACATGCTTAATACCATGGCAAACATACATGTGACCAAAATTTAATATGCTTAGAATGCATTTGTCAGGGCAGAATAATTTCCCCATAATACTAAAGAGTCTTTCAACTGCAAAAGAGGAAGCTTGATAAAAGTCAAATTTTGTTCATTAACCACTTACCACAACAATAACTGAACCCTTGATTGTCATGCATACTGACCACATTAGATTAAACTGTTAGTGTTATAGGTAATTATATCATAATAGCCACTTAAATGACCTGTTTCTCCTCTACACAAGACAATAAGAACATGCCTACAGCAATTTTTCACACTTGCTGAACTTGCTTTAACCAGTTTGAAAGGACCTTTGGTGTCATTAAGATTGTTGAGAAATAGTGAATTTCAAGAAAAAACAAATTACTCATAGTACTTGAGTACAAGTACAAGTAACCCATCCCTGGTAAGGACAAGGAAATATCTGCTATCTACACATATTTGTATCTAATACTTTAAAATTTTATCATCTACAATTCTCAATCAGTTTTACTCAGTTTTGACAGAAGGTGTGTTATCATGTGTAAGATCTAACTTGAATTATGATCTCTTGATAAAGAAAAATAACTACTATATTTGCTCACTATTTGGCATCTTATGTTTGCCAGTGCAAAGTGCCTTTTGATAGAATATGTTTTATAGTATGATTGTAGATGCTCAAACAAATTTCTTTATACAAATGTACTTATTTCAACTTAAGTGTTGGCCAAGAAGGCTGTCTACTAGGTGTGAGCAAGAGAAAAATCTTAGTTCAGTTTGGAACTCAAAAAGGTTTGGGTCTTTGTCATAAAATATGAAAATTTGTTTATATCATCAGTCTTCAGTTTTGTTGAAATCTTCATTTACTTTTGAAAGCGTGCCTAATTATGAATTACTCCTTTAAAAATCTGAAGTAACTATGGTCTTTGTAACATAAAGACCATAGTCATTTCAGACTTTTATAAGTATCTATAAGAAGCACCTTCATTTATAGCTTGTTTATTAACTGAAATAAAACAAATATATTATCTAATTTCATTTATTAGATACCTAATGTTGAAATCTGGCAATAATGCATGGCAACTTATTGAAATGTTTTAAACTTTTAATTATATGAAAATTTTAGGAAGAATCTTTCATATTCTTATCTTACTTATAGATCCAATAATAGACTGGGAAGTACAGTTAAATAGCAACATAACATAGAATTTAATTTTAATAGGACATGTCTTGGAATGTAGCATTATCTGATTGGTGGAGAAAGCACAGTTACATGTATATATGGCAGCTGCTTTAACAAGACATTATGTAATGAAATCAGCTATTCTCTAGATCTGCCCAACAGTTTGTGAGTGAGATTATCAGAAACATCCATAACAGACTTAATGCAAATGAACTAAAATGTGTTATTTCCTATTTTGAAATTTTCAATCCCTTACTGAAATTAACATTTTTTTGTGTGCGACTTTTATATCCTTGTAAGGGCTTATTTCATTATGCCAATGTTTGTTCATCTGTCTGTCTGCCTGCGCATTTTAAAGTCTGTCTGTCTGTCCATCAATATTAGGAAGTTTTTTTATCTGTTCTGCATGTCTTGAAAATATTGATGCAGGAAATTTGAACTATTTGATATAATGTGTGAATATTTCATGTTCCCTCTGTAGCTCTTGAATTGTTTAAAGGAAATTGAAACTATTTGACAGAATGATGAGATGACCTACAGAGCACAGGTTTTGACTGTCTCTGATCAAGGTCAATGTCACTTTTGAACTGCCTGAAGGAAATTGGGTATATAGTTTATGAAACTTGGTCTGAAGGTTTGACACAATAGTCACCAGCTCTTAGTCTTGGTCACATTTGAGCAAAATCTTGGTTACCACCATTGATCATAGGAAAGATTTAGAGCACTGAAAGCAGCCTTTTCTATGAAATCATAAGTATTTAGTTAATACTTGTTATAATGTTTGTTCTTAAACCTTTTTTCAGTATAAACAATCAAATAAGTAAATATCATTATGTTCTTAGAAACATTGCAATACTTTAAACTTGAAATAGTTTGAACATCTACTGTGAAGAATTAAGTAATTCTATGGCATTGTCAAAGAACTGTAGATGCAGGTAATTGAATTAATATGTCTTCCTAGATTTCAAACATGTCATTTTTTGTTACTTTCCAGTGTATGGTTGTTCAACAGTAGAACAGCAACAAGTGGCTGGTAAAAGATACAGATGTGGAAATGGCTGTATGCTTTGCATGAACATAAAAATCCTACAGTTTTCTGTCATATTTATCCCATTGAGGAAGTTTTCAACTTGTTATGGACCTCAAAAATTACTTAAATTATACTTTGCTTTTTATACAATTCATTATACCCCCACCACGGAATGTGTTTGTTGGGGGGGGGAGGGGATACTGGAATCGCTTTGTCTCGTCGGTCAGTCGGTCCATCTCCACCTTGTCCGCTCAGTGAATCATATACTAATGGAAGGATTTTCTTCAAACTTGACTTTGATGTTAACCTCAAAATGGGAATGTGCAGAACACATGTTACCATTGTGTCAGGTCAAGGTCACACTGGAAGGTCAGATAATTTTCGTGTCCGCTCTGTAAATCCTATACCCCTTAAAAGATTTTCTTCAAACTTGGCTCAGATGTTCAGCTAATGATGGCAATTTGCAGAAAACATACTAGTTGTACCAGTTCAAGGTCAAGGTCACACTTGAAGATCAAATATTTAACAATGATTTATAAGACAAGGATTTTCTTATAACTTTGCTCAAATGTTCAGCTCAACAAGGCAATACGCATAACCCATATTGCCCTTGTGTCAGCTCAAGGTCAAGCTCACACCAAAGGTCAAATATCAGACAATAAAAAAAAGACAATGTGTCTTGTTTCCTCTGTAAATTCTTTTCCCCTTGAAGGATTTTGTTCTTACTTGGCTCAAATATTAAACCCAACAAAGCAATGTGCAGTACCCATGTTGCCCTTGTGTCAGGTAAAGGTCATGGTCACATTGGAATGTCAGATAAATTTTCATGTCCCCTCTTTAAATTGTATGCCCACTGAAAGATTTTCTTCAAACTTGGCTCAAATGTCCACCTCGTGATAGTGATGTGCAAAACCCATGTTGACCTTGTACTTGCTCAAGGTCAAGGTCACACTTGAAGATCAAATATTTGACAATGAATTTTTAGCTCACTTGAGCACGAAGTGCTCATGTGAGCTATTGTGATATCATTTCGTCCGTCGTCGTGCGTTAGTGCGTTAGTGCGTCAACATTTTCCTTTAAACAACATGTCCTCCTAAACCACTGGACCAAAAGTGATGAAATTTTCCTGGGGTGTTCCTAGCATGAAGCTCTACCAAAGTTGTTTCTAAGAATTAAATTCAATCAAGAACTCTGGTTGCTATGGCAACTTAAAGGAAAAACATTGAAAATCTTCTTGTCTGAAACCACAAGGCCCAGAGCCTTAAGATTTGGTATGTAGCATTGTCTACTGGACCTCTACCAAGTTTGTTCAAAATATACCCCTTGGATCAAATTAGGCCTTGCTCCAGGGGTCAATTGATTTTACATAGCCTTATATAGGGGAAACTTTGAAAATCTTCTTGTCTGAAACGACAAAGCCCTGAGCCTTAAAGTTTTAAATGTATAATTGTCTAACAAACCACTACCAAGTTTGTTCAAATAATGCCCCTGGGGTCAGATTTGGCCCCACCCAAGGGGTCAATTGATTTTACATAGGGAAAACTTTGAAAATCTTCTTGTCTGAAACCACCAGGCACAGAAACTTAAGATTTGGTGTGTAGCATTGTCTACTGGACCTCTACCAAGTTTGTTCAAATTATGCCCCGGGGATCAAATTTTGCCTTGCTCCAGGGCTCAGTTGATTTTACATAGGCTTATATAGGGAACACTTTGAAAATCTTCTTGTCTGAAACGACAAGGCCCTGAGCCTTAAGATTTTAGATGTAGCATTGTCCATTAGACCACTACTAAGTTTGTTCAAATTGTGCCCCTGGGGTCAGATTTGGCCCCACCCCAGGGGTCAATTGATTTTACATAGGGAAAACTTTGAAAATCTTCTTGTCTGAAACCACAAGGCCCAGAGCAATAAGATTTGGTTTGTAGTATTGTCTAGTGGACCTCTACCAAGTTTGTTCAAATTATGCTCCTGGGGTCAAATTTGGCCCCACCCCAGGGGTCAATTGATTTTACACAGGGAAAACTTTGAAAATCGACAAGGGCCTGAGCCTTAAGATTTGTTACGTAGCATTGTCTAGTGGACCTCTACCAAGTTTGTTCAAATTTTACCCTTGGGGTCAAATTTTGCCCCACCCAAGGGGTCATTGGTTTTAAATAGGCTTATATAGTGAAAACTTTGCAAATCTTCTTGTAGAAGGAGAGGTAACATTTTCAGTCCAAATTATCTGTAAATTTTTCAGAAAGGTTGTTTCTATGATTTCTAGCTCAGATTCGAATATGGGTCATCTGGGTTCAAAAACTAGGTCACAGAGCCCAAAAATAGGAAAACATTGTTAACACTCTAGAGGTTACATTTTCAGTCCAAATATCCTGGAAATTTTTCAGACAGGTTATTTTGATGATTTCTAGCTCAGGTTCGAATATGGGTCATCTGGGGTCAAAAACTTGGTCACAGAGCCCAAATATGGAAACACATTGTAAACACTCTAGAGGTAACATTTTCAGTCCAAATAATCTGAAAATTTGTCAGAAAGGTTGTTTCAATAATTTCTAGGTCAAGTTTTGAATATGGGTTATCTGGGGTCAATTAACCAGGTCCATATCATCTTTGTTAAAAGCAGTCATACTCAGGTGAGCGATACAGGGCCATCATGGCTCTCTTGGTTTCAAACATCTATTTTATGCCCTGGAAGTTTTCCCTTTTCCATCTATTGAAATATCCAAGTCACCATCTATCAATGCCATTGGTGGGGGTATGAATCGCATTCAGCAATAGTTCTAGATATTTTAGAACCTGGCTTGGTAAGATTCATAAGAAAGTAAAAGTCTATGATTGCAGTTTTAGAAGCCTTTTTGACACCTTTCATTGTTTACTACTAAAACTAGAGTTTACAAATAGTATGGTAAGTTCAACAGGTCTTGACGTCAGGGTCACAGTATTAAATTTGTTGCACATCAGGACTAGTATAGTTCCATGTCTAGTACAATATTATTTTTATACCCTTTTGGCAGTATTATTCACTGTAAGTTTCTATATTCACAGCTTTATGAATAACAGAAAAAACGAATGGAAAATATACTTTCCTTATTTGTTGAAACAAACTAATGAAAACTATTGCTGGACTTTTTCATATCAACTTTTTTAGCTCACATGACCAAAGGTCAAATGTAGCTTTTAGTATGCTATTTTGTCCATCGTGGATCTCTATTAATGTTTTTTAAATTTTGACTATAGGGTCAGAACTGGCCTAATCCCAGGGGTCACTTGATTTTACAAAGACTTAAGAGGGAAAAACTTTAAAAATTCTTCTTGTCAGAAACTATAAGGCCTAGAGTTAAGATGTTTGGTGTGTATTGTCTAATGGACCTCTACCAAGTTTATACAAATCATGGCCTCTGGATTAAAATTGGACCACCACAGGGGTCACTTGATTTTACATAGACTTAATATATAGGAAAAACTGAAAAAAAATCATTTGTCAGAAACGATTAGGCCTAGGATATAGATTTGTTTGTTTCACTGTCTAATGGACCTCTACCAAGTTTATACAAATCATGGTCCCTGGAGCAAAATCGGCCCTGACCCAGGGGTCACTTGATCCTCTACATAAGAAAAATATTTTAAACAATTTTCTTGTCTGAAACTGCAAGGTCTAGATCTTACATATTTGGTTGATATCTTCATCTTGTGGACCTCTACCAAAGTTATATAAACCATGGCTGTGGGGTCAGAATTGACTCGAGCCCTAGGGTCACTTGATTTTACATAGACTTATATTGAAAAAACTTAAAAAATCTTCGTCAGAAATCATTAGGCCTAGGATTTAGATATTGTGTTTGTACCATTGTCTTGTGGACCTCTATCAAGTTAAATTTATACAAATCATGACCCCTGGATCAAAATTTCCCTGCCCAAGTGGTCACTTGGTTTTACGCTGAGTTATATAGGAACAATTTTTTAAAGAAAGTGAAATACTTTGACCTTAGATACAAATGTTTCAGCATTGCTTAGTTAATAAGATGGACTTTGGAAGATCTTGGCCCTATCCAGGGTACCAAGCCCCACCCACCTCACCTGGGTACCTCGCATTCCAAAACAAAAATCATTGGATGGGGTAGGAAGGTACTTAACCTTCATTCACCTTTGTCTTTGACCTTCATTTTACCTACTGACCTACTTTCTTCTTTTTTGAAGCTACATCAATGAAATTTTGAATATGTATATAAATCTGCATGCAGAATTCAACTCTGACCTTGGCTGATTTTGACCTACTGACCTAGCTCCTTGTTTTTGAAGTTTAACTATTGGTATAAGTTTGCATACATACTTCAAAATTGACTTTGGTGTATCTTGAACTATTGACCCTTGTTCTTGGTTTAAAAACATCTATTTGATATCTTTTATAATATTTGAACTGTCTGCCATTTGACACATCTCTTACATGCCACCCCTACTCCACCAGTTGTTTGGTAGTTTTTTCAGGTGAGTGACCCAGGACCATAATTATGAACCTCATGTTTTTGTATGTGTTTCAAAGTATGTTGAAATGTTTTATTTGAAGACATGTTTTTTTTATCATACAGTCCTCTACTTCAGTTTTGAAGTATTAATAGTAATTCAGATATTTTCATCTCTGTTAAGATTTTGCTGAAGATTTTTTCCTATTAGAATCATCACTGACATCATCTTTGCTAAGAAACCTATTAATTAATAAAAATGATGAAATGATGGGAATAATGTTACAGCTAATCTGTGCTTAAGGTGCTTGTGGTCAGATTACATGATCAGTCTTTGTTCGTTGTCTTCTTTCTGCCATAATTTCCTTCAAATGACATATTTCCCCTATACAACTGGATGGGTAATGACAGTTGAGAATTTGCTTCAAAATGGCATATCTCCCTATACCCCTGGATGGGTAATGGCAGTTGAGTATTTGCTTCAAATGACATATTCCCCTATACGTGTACCACTAACTTGGTAGTAGCAGTTGAGAATTTTCTTCAAATGACATGTTCCCCCTATACGTATACCACTAACTGGGTAGTAGCAGTTGAGAATTTTCTTCAAATGACATATTCCCCCAATACGTATACCACTTACTGGGTAGTAGCAGTTGAGAATTTTCTTCAAATGACATATTCCCCCTATACAATTAGATGGGTAATGGCAGTTGAGTATTTGCTTCAGATGACATATTCCCCCTATACGTATACCACTAACTGGGTAGTAGCAGTTGAGAATTTTCTTCAAATGACATATTTCCCCTATACAACTGGATGGGTAATGACAGTTGAAAATTAGCTTCAAAATGGCATATCTCCCTATATCCCTGGATGGGTAATGGCAATTGAGTATTTGCTTCAAATGACATATTCCCCCTATACGTGTACCACTAACTGGGTAGTAGCAGTTGAGAATTTTCTTCAAATGACATGTTCCCCAATATCACTGAATTTATCTTGGAAATTAAAATTTGCTTTAAATTACGTATAACATTGTAACACTGGATGGATAATAAAAGTTAACAACTTGCTTCAAATCGCCCCTATGCCACTAAAGGAAGTCAAATGAAACCTTACAGGGTTTCTTCTAGATGAAGTTCTTTCATGTTCTTCAAAGAATTCCATTCCATAATCTAATGAACCTCTATCAAAGTTTGCTCCTTCTGTTATGAATGGCTACCCGCCAGTGTTCTTATATTTAGAGAGCATGTCAGTGTCGGCGGGGTACACCTACCGATATACAGTCTAGCTAAAACTGTTGGGATTGTCTGGTTGATGGGAGTTTGAAAATAGTCATGTAACTTTTTCTAGTGGAGTTCCTCATTTCCTATGATGATCCCTGGGATCAGTATAAGCCCCATATCAGGGATCACATATATCGTATATTAAAATTTACAGGAAAACCTTCATAAATCCTCATGTTATAAAACCAGTCCTCATGTTATAAAACCAAAAAGGTTTGATATTTGGAAAGTAGCTTTAGTCTGTTCATCCGGTCCTTTTCTTTTCAATTCAGCACATCAAGACAGAGCAATTTTGTTGATTTTTTTCATATAGTTTTAATTGCAATTTATGTTGTGCAAATTTTAATGCCGTTCTTTTTTTTAGATCGGATACTGTTCTTTTTAAAATATGTGTATTTGTTTCAACTGAAAAACTTTGTTCGGTATTCATATGAATTGTTTTCCTAATCATTAAGTAAACAAGAAACAATTGCATACTAAATACAATGTATATACTGACTTATCAAAGTGTTTTGCGTTTTTCATTCTTTAGACAAGGACCGGATGAACAGACTAAAGCTACTTGTCGGTTGTCTTAAGCACTCCCCACCTTGTAACTCTACCGTTATAATATATTATTGTGCGCAAAAAGATTCTGTCTTTGTTACAACCCTGTTGTCGAGCGGGCGAGGTATGTAGGTTGACGTTAGTCCAACTCTTCACGCCAGAAGTGCCTGGATGATGGCATGAAGGGAAACGCCTCGTCTTTTCAGGCTATGACAATTTGGAAATGTGAATGTTTGCCGGGCAAGGCTCCGCAATCTCGAGTGCCCGTCGCATTATATACGTGGCACAGTGCCTTGGGTGCGCAGTGGGTCGTTGTGCTTCAAGCGAGTCTGTCAGACATTCACAATTTCAAATTTATCGACAGACAGGTAGAGATAACCAAAAACCAAGACTGACCATTAGCTAAAGTACCCCTCTTGCATAACACCAAAACTGCGCATTAGCACCTCCACTCGTGTTAGTCTATATGCTTTGACCACAGGTCAATAATATAATGCCTCTGTCATATATAGACATAACGGAATAGAGGGGTTAAAATGTTCGTCTCATTTGCTATATAAATACACCGATAGAGCAGTTGATGCAGTGCATCAACTCCTCTGCCTATTCAATGTATAGTGAGACTAGCGTACCAAGTATCTATTTTAGACACAGGAGCTGATGCAGGCATCAACTGCTCTGGCCAATGATCTCTATAGATTGTATAATGAGGAGCTGATGCAGTGCATCAACTGCTCTGTTCCTATTATACGGATACGCTGGTTAAAGTGCGTAACAATTGACTGAGAAGTGAAATTACAGCTTGTACCTTCCATTCTACATTTAATGACCTATTCTAGATTTAAATAATAGTGTGTTATAGCATCATATTTTATCTTGAACTCAAATAAATAAACAATACTATTTAATTCTCAATATCATAGTCCTTGTGTTGCCATGTTTTACTGTACAATTATTCAACAAAACAGAGTATTAACGCGCGTTTGGTGTTGCCAGACAGCTTAACATTCTGTTCTGCTTACATTTGAAATTAATGATAAAAGTGATGAATTCTTTATTTCTAGTAAGAAATTTTCGATAAGTCATCATAATTATTATGCTTTGTTGTCTTTTCTCATTTTTTGTTTAAGGTATACTGTTGCGTTGATAATACATATCCACAGAAGTTAAGTAAAATTAACGGAACCAGGTTACAATAGTTGGAGCACGGGATTTGTTATCGTTGAGGCGTTGGTGCAATTTGTAGTAAATATCTTGGACATTGTCTCTATGTTCATTCGATGCCCAACACTGATTCATGCAAATTGTGTGTGATAAATAGTCAATCACTTGCACGGAGAAATTTATTTAATTACTGGTTAGAAATCAAGGCTTAGCACCCGCGAGATATAACCGATAAGGTATGTAAGTCGGTATAAGACCGAAAAAGAAAGAACAGAAATGCAAGTACTTTTCTGTAAAAAAGGAATAAAAAGCGTAACCTCAGATTTAATTTGAAATCATTGAGAAAGAAACTATGGCCACCTTGTTAGAATATCAAGAGTTGGAACCGTGCCTATCTGAGGGTATTGTTACTCCTAATTTGTATTGTGAAATATTCATTGAAACATCAATATGCATGCCGAGTGGATCCTGAGACTATTACGGATGCACTAAATGAAATTGGAACAGACTTTAATAAGTAAGTGCTGAAGCTTCACGACCTTTTTGTCACCATTTTGAGAAAATTCATTTCGACGTTAACGTCAGATTGCTATGATAATCAATTTACAATGCCAGAAACATGTTTATCCAGCTGTCTGGCCAGTCCAAACTCGAGAGGATTACATGAATTTAACATGATCATACCCTGGTTATAAGTAGAAAAAATCTCTTTAGCTAATTATACATTTAACTGTTGATGAAAAAATATGATGTTACTTTACACTTGAGTTAAAAATTATAAAAAAGAGTTAAACTATTTCTCTTCACTGATTTGTAATTACTGACCACACAATCTGTCTAATGTTATGGCACTATTGCAACGTTTATTTACATGAATTGCATCTTTCAGATGTGTGTTCAAGAGTTGGTAAACGTGACAGTGAACGTTATTTTTTTTTTATTTAAACAAGCATACCGCAACATATTTTTTTTAAAACAAATATATATTAATTGCCGGTTTCAAAACAAAGCATTGTCTTCTCAGGCATATATGTGTCACCAGCTGTTTGGCCAGTCCAAACGCGCGAGAATCAACAAGCATTTATGTGTGCCACTAGAAGAAACAATATATTAATGTTTTTAAACATGGTTTTGAGTGAACAAAATCAAATCAGTTCTACTTTTGCACAGCAGCAGGATTGATAAAAGTACTTAACCATCAGTCGTCAATATCTAAGGAATAGAAAGAAATATTGAGTTGACAATGTATAATACTTTCTCCTTCAGAAAAGGTTGCGTTTTTTTTACTTGATGAATTATCGTGGTGGACAATATCTTATTGTGTTTGGTTGCTTTACTTTGAATCCTATTTACTTGTTAATAGCAGAGAGTGGCATTCTTGTCTGCTTTTTACATGAGTCCGTTTTTCGCTTTTTATACTTTGATGTATTGGTCTAGCTGTATTAAGAGTTACAAAAAATCATGTTGTGCACCGAAGATTGGCTGGTGTGCTTAAAGGATTTTTATAATGTAAAATTCTTGTATCGTACTGAAAACGGGCGAAATTTTTCCTTCTGAATGGTCCGTTGCGGACTCTGATAAAAAATCACATAATCTAAACTAGAATTTTACATTATAAAATCCTTTACGTATATACAAAGCAAACCAGCCAATCTTCGGTGCACAACATGATTTTGTAACTCTATAGGTTTCTTGCTGAAAAAGACCATCTTACCTTTCAAGCGAGGGATTGTTGACAAAAAGGTCCGCGTGAGAGCATAAAACATGTGCGCGATGACGTTGTATCCTACCTGTGGAGACAGTATCACCGAGTGCTAAGCCATCATCTCCAGCTGACAAAGAAAATGATGGTCATTTGTAAGTCGTCTATGGTAAGGGAATGAATAAGTGTCACGATCCCACCTGAAGGTTTTTTTTCCCAGTGATCCCAATGAATAAATTGGTGAAAACATAATTGTCTTTTGTATGGTTTAACTTCTCCGCTTTTAAGAATGCAGTTCCTTACCCCTTTGATGACATGCGAAAAGTCTATTACAAAATTGATTTCTGGATCAGATGGTACCAAATGTTTGTTGTGCCAAAGTTCTGCAAACTTGATACAGTTTTCAAAAAAACTGTGCATAAAATTATGATTTATTCGGGCCCCATCTATAGACACAAATTGTACACTAAAACCATACAAATTTAAGAATTTCACAGCTTGCCAAAACAGAAAACAAATTTTTCCAGCTTTGGCTTCTGTCACTGGAAAACAGGCAAATGGGAAACGGAAGTCGTTAAGCACAAGGTAAAGAAATTGGATCACATATGTCAGCAGTGAATGTTGTGACTGACTTGTTAACAAACGCATATTATCCATGTGACACCAGTATCAACAAAACCAATTCTTATGTTTCCTTTGGATTTAGTGAGACAAAGCTCTTCCTGGATGCTCATCTCGTCAAAACAAATCCGATCCAAAAATCCCCATCTACGAACTTCTTTCTTTTTTGCTTCTTCTTTCATTCATTGAAAAACATTCGAATTAAACCCTGCCTGCTGGTCTACCACTGCTTTGTAGTAACTTACTGTTCTGCCTAGATTAAAGAATTTATCGATATAACTCGTTTTTTTATTCCAAATTATTAATAATAATAATAAGAAGAGTAATTATTTAAACGATGAATATTACATTTTCTAAAATTCTTAACTTTAATTAAATTGAAGAATAAAGATATTGGAAAGACTGATGTATTTATTTCTTAAACGTTTCAGCAAAATATAAAATACTAACCTGGTGGTAATAAGCTAAGAGAATCCTGTTGTCTCTTAGCTGCTGGTAGTTCTTTCTGCTGCGGTTCCAAAGTGACAAACAAAAGCTTATTACATTCCTATTCCAGCGTCTTTCCTTTGGATCTCTGCTTAGATTTTGTTTTTGATTTATTAAAACATTTATCTATCTGGTAAAATATTCTTTAGAATTGCTTTCAAATCTTCATGATTTTTTTGGCAGAGTTGGACTGAGTTTTTTTAACTCACTATCATTACAATGTTTACGTTTTTCAGGATTTTGTTGCTGATTGTAAAGAATGAGTTGATTTGCAGATTTTGAAAATATATTCAGGTCTGCAAGTATTTGAATTTGAAGTTAAAGGACTAATGCGTTTGCATGGTTTATGCCTACATACTTGCAACTGACTTTCAGTGAATGCAATAGAACAAATACCATGAACTGAATTTCTTGAAAAACTATTTGTGTTCTGTATGTGTAAGTCATGTAAATTGATTTTGGTTTCCCAACATATAAGTCGATTCCCCCTTAGCATGAAAACAAATCTTACGGACAAATTTGCTTCCCTTTAATAAGTCTCCAAACATAACATAAAGAACTTCTTTTTTCATTCAAGCATACAAAATGTGGATAAGATACCCAACTATGAATTTCTTAAATTGTGTATTCAGAATTACCTGATGGCGATATTTTTTATTAAGAGCTGTGTAAATCGTGTATTCTCTTTTAAGCTCAGGTATCTAAGCTTTAGAAGCATGAACTTAAAACAGAGACTTGTATATCTCCCTAGGCCTACCACATTAGATCCTTCGTCACTATTCATTTGTTTTGTATGCCAGTTGAGTTTATTTTCGCTGTTGAATCCACTCATAATTTTCATTCAAGTGAAAAAGTTTACTACTACTTTATTTGACTTTAACCACCGATTTTCTTCAAACAAGTTGACACGTATCAACTGCATCCGGCAATTACGATACAAAATAATATGTAGATTATTACTTTTAGATATGTACAATGAAATCCCCAACTTTGTGCATCATTTCAGCAGAAAACATTAAAACGGAAAACATAATGACCGTTATTTTACCAGCCCAAAAATTTGGGATATTTACGAGATAGAGATTTCAAAAAGCTCGGGTACAAAAAACCTTGATTATGAACAAATATGTCATCGTATATGCTTATTACAAATTTCTTGGACACAAAATACTTACCAAGTTACAACACACTGAGCATTCCACATATTCACTACTTGGAAAACGAAGTAAATAAAATCTATATGTGAAGAAATAAATTAAACTGTTTCCAAAATCGACCTCGCAATTTCAAATGTAAGCATTGTCCGTTTTGGTACAGGAAGACAGGAGATTCTGTCGTCGCTGTCATTATTTCTCGAAATAATATGTGCCGACGAGTAAAACGTGAGTGTTCTTTTTTTCGAATTTCAATCTTATTCTTTCACTTAGAATAATGAGACCGATAGTGTTGTGTAGAATAATAATTGCTTAATTGATAGGCACCATCAACATATTCCAGACCTTCTTTTTAGTAAGATAATCAAAGAAAACACAAGCAGTTGAGGTGATTTTCGGTGCAATGTTTCATAAGTTATGAATAGATGCAGATTTATTTTCATCTTTCAGGAGAAAAAAGTAAAGTTAAGATATTTCCAGTGAAACATTTTCATGGTTTTGGCGCTTGTATAACAGGAGAGATAAAATGTTGTTTTAAATAAAAAAAACAATATTTCCAGTTAATTAAATTTTTTGTATGTTTAGTTAACAGAAAAAGCAACAACAATAATGCAACTAAATATTTGCTCTTGCTAAATAAAGAAGCCTTTGATTGCATGTAATACCCTGCAATTATTTTCCCGGCCCAGATGCAGGAATCCTCTTTTCAACGTTCATCTAATATTCATGCTGAAATCAATCGAAACGATAATACTTTCTTAAAATTGAAACAAAATTAAGAAAAATTCAACTCTTTTTCATTTATTGAAACAGATAAATGCATTTACTTCATACTGGCTTATTCAAATGAGTTTTATAAACAGTTTTTGTCCAAGCCGCATGATAACCTCCTGGCAGGGTCGAATATTAAGAGTACGAATTTAAAGGACTATCGTAATGCAAGTTCAGCGGAAAACAGCTACATGTAGGAACTTATTTTGGCCGAAAAAGCAAAAATGTATTTTATTTTCATTTTTGGTATTTTATATCGAAAGTGTTTTTACTTTTAGTATGGTCACTGCTAGAGGAGAGAGAGAGAGAGAGAGAGAGAGAGAGAGAGAGAGCATAAAAGATGGAAAATATTAGTCTCCGATGGTCACCTGATTTCTTTGTGATAGCCGTGCATAAAGCCTAACTTTGTTATAACCTAACTGAGAAAAAAATTTAAATATTTTTTTTAATCATAATCTTGGTCGTATTTGTTTTTATTTTTAAAGATATATCCCTTTTGATGAATTAGTTTTGGATATAGTTAAGTTGGTAATTGAAAAATATTTTCGACCCAAAGAAATAAAGACAAAACAAAAACCAGACAAACGGTTATGAAATCAACAAAACAACATCACCAAAACTTAAAACAAACACGCACACCTTTCGAATACATGCATAAAGATTTTACCTTGTTTTCTATTTTAATCAGTTGATTTAATATAAGGTCCAATGTTCATTTTTTCGAAATCTTGTCAACCTGGTATGTTAAGATTTTACATCAGCGTTCCTGAACTGAGGACAATCGCAGAAGAAAAGAATACCTTTTTGAGGTAAGAATATTTGTATAAAAACGTCTTTTTGTTTAAATACATGTGTCTCTTAAAAACTCTCATCAGCTTTGTCATGTTTGAATGAAATATTTCTTGAGTTTTAAGTATTAGCCTTACGATAATGCACGATTAGAGGGAATTAATTATATTGGGTGAATGCCAAATGGCATTATATAAAATCGTATTGCTTGTCTTTGTATGCTTTTTGATTTTTATCATCAGCATTGGAGGTTTCTGGCAAAAGAACGAAGGAAAAAAATATCGGCATCACGTGATTCTGCAGACGACTTCGAGCTGCATTGTCTCCCTTCTTGTGAGAGATATGATATCCGGATACCAGCATTTGGTTATTGCAAGAACTGCAATGAACACCTCTGTGAAACCTGCTACAAGAACCACAGAAAAGCAGCACCATGTCGTAATCACGTATTGCTGGATAAAGACACTATGCCACAGACACTAAGTGTACTAACTCTGCCAGATGATTTCGACACTTGTCCCGATCACGAAGACGAACTTAAATTCTATTGCAGGGATCATAGATCAATTGTCTGTAATATTTGTGTGACAATTGATCACAGGGTCTGCAAGATTGACTACATACCCATACTTTCCAAACATTTAGAAGAAGATGATGAGCTTCAAAGAATGATGACAGAACTAAAGGCATTGGAACATAAATGCAAGTGTAAAGTCAAATCAACGGAAAGAAGTAAAAATAATGTGTCCAAAGCACATGCCAAAATCCTTGTAGATATCCAAACATATTGCGAAAATATAAATGTTCATTTGGATGAAATGGAACACAAAGTGAAGAAGGAAGCTAACAGGATAATAACGGCCGAGCAGAAAAGACTTGAGGACGTATTGAAAATCAGTGAGGATTTGAGAAAAAGGACTGAGCATCTCGAGTCATCGCTGGACACGCTACTTCAGAGAAAACAATTTAACTGTCTTTTTACTGAAATGAAAAAAGCAAAGCCAAAATACGACGAATTAGTAGCTACTGAAAGACAGCTTCAAAGAGAAGACGATTTACAATTAATCGAATTCGTAAAGAATCAGGCAATCCTTGACGTACTTAAGGAGTCTTCCGAGATGGGGAAACTGGTGTCGAAAGGTGCAGCGAAAGGACGACGGTCTGTAGATACGAATGTACCTTCACAGGATAAGACTGTTGTATTAGAGCATATTGGAGGTATCAGTGTGCTTCAGATAAAAAGAAAGCAGTATTATTGGAATGGCAGTAAAACCGCAGAACAAAATTGTTGTATGTGACTGTAATAATTGCACAGTGAAGTGTTTCAATACACAAGACAACAAACTAGAACCCAAAATTGAGTTAATTTCTTCTCCATTTGACGTTGCAGTAATTGCACAAAACAAACTTGCCGTTACGGAACCAAACGACAAGTGCATCTTCATTCTGTCCTCTGTAGACACTTGCATTGCCATTGATCGTCGTCTTGATATCGGTGTACAATGCTATGGAATTGCCTTCTGTCAAAATAAACTGATCGTGTCTCGTAATTTTAATCCAGGAAAAGTTGTTATAATTAATTTAAGTGGCAAATTAATAAATACTTTTCAGAAGGTCTGTTCACTTTCCCTGAGTACATTGGTGTTGATAGAGAAGAGAGATACATATACGTAAGTGACTGGAGTTACGACAAAGGTGCTGTATACAAACTTGACTGGCAGGGTAGAATTGTAGGCAGCTTCAGAGAAGAATGGCATGACGAGAAACGAGGATTACAGGAGTTAGATGATGGTACATTTCTTGTTTGCTTAGGTATGAACAACAACAACAATACATGTATTGTAAGAATGTCAAGCAGTTGTAAGACATGCAAGGTTACCGGTCATGAAAAATCTGGGAAATTTTATCCACGAGCTATATGCTACTCAAAAGAAGAATGCATTCTGTATGTGTCTTATGGCATAATATGCTGAGGAAATTGATGGACCATCAAGATTTATCAAACTTTTCAAAGTACATATAGTTAAGGACATTTAGAGTCGAAGTAACTTGAACTGATCAAATATTGACAGTTATGAATAATTTTGCTTCTCAGTCGCTTCTGTCCGATAATGTAATATCGTTTGTTTTGTGCCGAAACAAGACTGAAGTTGTGAACTATAAAAAAAAGAGATGTTTATGTTGTTTTTTTTAAATAGATGAAAAATGTATTATCCGAGATAATTCGTCGAAAAACTAGTTTGAAATTTTAAAGTTTTTACTTTTACTTTATTAGTGTTTCCTCAAGCAATTCTGGAATACACTATTTATACTAATTAGTATCATATATGAAGAATATTTTATTGACTGAGCTTGCGTAAATAAGCTTACACCAAAAATATAGACTGATTGCTACAATGAAAATAGAGAGGAAAGAAAAGAAAGAATATGTTTAAGAATGTGTAGTGTGTAGTACTGAAATCACTTCTTCTTGAAAATAAAGAGTTGAAAAAATCTGTGATACCAAGTTATTCTGTTCAAAGACTATGTAAAACGTTACTGGAATGTTTTCAAAAAGATTAGGAAATTCCCGAAAAAATGAAAAAAGTCACTTGTTTAACTTGTAAAACTCAGAGTAAATCTTATTACTGTATGTAACTTCTGATAATATTATTTATATACTATTACAAATAACTATGGCATTGCTATTACACTGTATGTTCTTATGATAATCGTTTGTATGTTTAAGACAAATTGAATAAAATTCTGATCTGTTTAGTTCTGTTTAGAAATAATGTTTTCGTGTATGCTCGTGGGATCAAATTCTCTCTCCCTTGATGTTGATTATAAACAATGAACAGAATGGTGTACCGTCTTGTATTTTATATATAATGGGTGAGTGGTAAGGACTGAATAAAACAACATGTTCTAAGAGTTTATATTTATTTCTTATACACATTTACTAACACTACATTATATCTCAACGGGTTAGCATCTTAATCAAAACTGTGTGACTACTAGACTCATTCTGCTATCAGAGAGTACAAAGATGCCGCATTTATAATAAGGCGGGGCTAATTATAAATGACAGGTATAGAATTACAGAGTTACAGACACTACAAATGGGAATACAATAAATTTTATCAAAATGCCGTTTTAACTTGATTTATGATTTAATCATGTAACGGAAAATATTTTTGTAGAAACCTTTTTCAGTCAGACGATTTTAAGATTTTATAATAATTAATTCAGAATTTGCCAGTCATAGAATTTCCAGTATGAAATATTAAACGATACGCTTCTTGGTTCATTATGATAAAAAATATAAACCTTGAGAATGAGTTAAACTATCATTAATTTATAAACACAGAATAATAATACACTTTATAATAAAAATCAGGAATAAAAGATACTACTTTTTCCTAGTGTGTTTTAATAACTTTATATACCTCTATATTTATACAACGTTTCCCATCCTACAGCAACTTTTATGAGTTTGACAACAAAATCATCTATTCTAATTCAACAATTGTTGACCAATTTACGGAGCAATATTTGTTTACTTTCTGTTCCCGTTATCAAATTCATTTCCATTTAAATAGGACAAGCATCTGTTTTTTCTTTTTTTTTCTCCTTTTTTTACAGCACTTGTCAAGGTTCAAAGGCTGATGAATATTCCGGGAGATTTAACTCAGTGTATTTCATTGATAAGTAAAAATTTGGAGTATTCCTTACTGAAGCAAACAAAATGTAACACCTAGTTCACTTACTGGACAAGATGTGCTTTTAATACAAATGATTGAAACTCGTCAGAGCAATCACTTTTAATTGCAGTAGCAGTAGTAAAGTAATATTAGTACAAGTAGCCGCAGCAGTAGGAGGAGAAGTATAAGTAGCAACAGTGGTAGTAGTAGTTGTAGTAGTAGCAAAAGAAGTAGCAGTAGCAGAAGCAGCAGCAGCAGCAGCAGCAGCAGCAAAAGTAGTAGTAGTAGTAGTGGTAGTAGTAGCAGTAGAACTGCTAGTGTTTGAAAAGGTAGTAGTAGAGGTAGAAGCAGCAGTAGAAGTGGTAGTTTTTGTAGTTGTAGTAGCAGTAGTAGAGGTAGTAGTAGCAGTAGAAGTGGTAGTGTTTGTAGCAGCAGAAGGAGGAGTAGTAGTAGAAGTAGTAATAGAAGATGAAGAAGTAGTACTAGAAGCTGCAGAAGTTAAATCTGCCATAGTAGTAGAAGTAGAAGTAGTAGTAGTAGTAGAAGCAGCAACACTATAAGTAGAAGTAGTAGTGGTAGCAGCAGTAGTAGCAGTGGTAGTTTAAGTGTTGAAGTAGAAGTTGCAGTAGTAGTTGCAGAAGTAATAGTAGAAGCATTTCTAATAGCAGCAGTAGCAGCAAAAGTAGCAGCAGTAGAAGCAGCAGCAGTAGTAAAAGTAGTAGTAGTAGTAGTAGTAGTAGTAGCAGTAGTAGTAGTAGTAGTAGTAGTAGTAGTAGTAGTAGTAGCAGTAGTGGTAGTAGTAGTAGTAGTAGTGGTAGCAGTAGAAGTAGTAGTAGAAGTAGTGGAAGTAGTAAAAGAAGTAGTAGAAGTAGTAGCAGTAGTAAAAGTAGTAGTAGTAGTAGTAGAAATATGAGTAGCCATAGTATCAGAAGTAGAAGCAGTAGCTGCAGCAGCAGTATGAGTAGTAGTAGTAGTAGTAGTATCAGTAGTAGTAGTAGTACCAGTAGTAATAGTAGTAGTAGTAGTAGTAGTAGTATCAGTCGTAGTAGTAGTAGTAACACTCGTATTAGTATTATCAGTCGTAGTAGTAGTATCAGAAGAAATAGTAACAGTAGTAGTTGCTGCAGCAGCAGTATCAATTGTAGTAAAAGTAGTAGTAGTATCAGTAGTAGAAATAGTAGTAGTAGTAGTTGTAGTTGTAGTAGTAGTAGTAGTAGTAGAAGTATCAATAGTAGTAGTAGTAATAGTAGTAGCAGTAGCTGCAGCAGCTGTATCAGCAGTATTATTAGTAGTAGTAGTATCAGTAGCTGCAGCAGCAGTAGAAGTAGTAGTAGTAGAAGTAGCAGTAGCTGCATCAGCAGTATCAGTAGTAGAAGTAGAAGTAGTAGTAGTAGCTGCAGCAGCAGTTTCAGTAGTAGTAGTAGTAGTAGAGGTAGTATTAGCAGTAGTGGTAGTGGTAGTAGTAGTAGTAGTAGTAGTTGTTGTAGTAGTAGTAGTTGTTGTAGTAGTAGTAGTGGTGGTGGTAGTATCAGTAGTTGTAATAGTAGTAGTAGTAGTAGCAGTAGCTGCAGCAGCAGTATCAGTAATAGTAGTAGTAGTAGTATCAGTAGTAATGGTAGTAGTAGTAGTAGTAGTAGTAGTAGCAGTAGCAGCAGCAGCAGTAGCAGCAGCAGTAGCAGCAGTAGTAGTAGTAAGCATTAACAGCAGCAGCAGTAGTAGTAGTAATAAGTCGTAACAGCAGCAGCAGCAGTAGCAGCAGCAGTAGCAGTAGCAGTAGTAGTAAGCATTAACAGCAGCAGCAGTAGTAGTAGTAATAAGTCGTAACAGCAGCAGCAGTAGCAGCAGCAGCAGCAGTAGCAGTAGCAGCAGCAGTAGCAGCAGCAGTAGCAGCAGCAGTAGTAGCAGCAGCAGTAGCAGCAGCAGTAGTAGTAAGCATTAACAGCAGCAGCAGTAGTAGTAGTAATAAGTCGTAACAGCAGTAGCAGTAGCAGTAGCAGTAGCAGCAGCAGCAGTAGCAGTAGCAGCAGCAGCAGTAGCAGCAGCAGTAGCAGCAGCAGTAGTAGTAAGCATTAACAGCAGCAGCAGTAGTTGTAGTAATAAGTCGTAACAGCAGCAGCAGCAGTAGTAGTAGTAGTAGAAGTATCAGTAGAAGTAGTAGTAGTAGCAGTAGCTGCAGCAGTAGTTTCAGTAGTAGTAGTAGTCGTAGCAGCAGTAGCAGCAGCCGTAGTAGTAAGCCGTAGCAGCAGTGTTAGTAGCAGCAGCAGTAGCAGTGGAAGTAGTAACAGTAGTTGAAGTAGTAGTTGCAGTAGTAGTAGTAGTAGTAGTAGTAGTAGTAGTAGCAGCAGCAGCAGGAGTAGCAGCACAGCAGTAACAGTAGCAGAAGTTATAGTATAAAAGTAGTAGAAGTAAAAGAGGTATTTGTAGTCGTTTTAGTAGCAGTAGTAGAAGCAGGAATTAAATATATAGAATAATGAATTAAGAAGTCTTATGATGCAAGTAATATGTTAAAAAAATACTTTTTACAGAATTGGTTTTAGCCTTTTTAAACCCATGATTGAAAGAAACTTCGAATTTCATGTCTATTTTTCGTTAAACATTGTGGATTTTTTTGTTTTCATGAACAGTTTGCTGCAGACCGGAATATATACAACAAGAACTTATTGTTAAGTAGAAATTAAAATTCTTCAATTCTATGTGCGATATTATAACATTTCACTCGTACGAGAGCTGTTCTGGAAATCCATTTAATATAAACCACGGTGATAACCTCAAAATGTAGAAATGTTCAAGACGTCGTTGTGTATGTTGTGTTAATTGTTAATTGTTCTTTTTCTTTTATGTTAGAGACTGCAATATTCGCATAACTATTGATCATCTGTTCTGCAAGATTGTCTACATACCCAAAATTTCCAAACATCTGAAAGAAGATGGTGAGCTAAATATAATGATGGCAGGAGTAAATGCATTGAAAGATAAATGCAAATCTAAAGTCAAAACAGCGAGAGAAAGTAAACATAATGTGGCCAAAGCTCATGCTAAAGTCCTGACAGATATCTAAAAGAATGTAAAGAAATAAATGTTCGTTTAGATAAAATGAAACGCAAAATGAAGAAAGAAGCTAATACTTTAATGAATCTCGAGCAGAAAAGACTTGAGGACGTATTGAAGATCTCTTAGGATATACCAAAAAGGATTGAACATCTCGAGTGAACGCTGCACACATTTCTTCTGAGAAAACAGTTTCACTGTCTCTTTATTGAAATGAAATAAGCCGAAATACGATATATAAGTAGCTACTAAAAGTCAACTTGAAAGAGTAAAGAGTTATATGACGTACTGCAGAAATCGGTCGAGATGAAAGGAAATGGTGTCGACTTGTGCAGCAAAACGACAACGACATGTAGATACGAGTGTTGGTTTAAACATACACATTGCATTTTTGAAAAGCCAAAGGTTTGGCCCACAAGTGCTTACCACTTATAAATTGGCCCTCCCCAAATAGAATACAATTACAGTTTCACATAGGTCAGAGGACAATTTTAACATATTTTTTAAATTTTAACTACAAAAAAGACGATAAGCAGACATATAAAATATATAGAGAAATAGTTCTAGTGCTGCACGTACAAAGATGTGGTGTGCTGCGCCCAGAACCCCCCCCCCCCCTCAATTTATCGCCACTGAACAAACATGTACAGATTAGAAGACACCAATAACTAATTAATTAAATCTGCCGGTTTCGTGTATATATTTTTGTACTGCTCTAAAAATGCTCGTGTTGTCTACATCTGAAAGTTCTTCTTTACCACATAGTAATGTTTGAACATTTAAAGGATGAAATTTGTTTGTGCCCCTAAATAAGGATATTCTCTGTTGTAAGAACAATGGACATTTAAATAGGAAGTGTTCAACATTTTCAATACCTGTATTGCAAGTACAAAGTGCATCATTTCTTAAGTTGTTCTTACATAGATCATAATTTAAGTTACTACATCCATTTCGCAAGCGTGCATGTATAACTGACAGTTTCCTTTCCCCATCTAAATAAAAGGGAGGCACATTCTTTGTTTTAAAAAATAAGCCTTAAGGTTCTGTTTGAAATTCATTAGTGTTGGCAGCTCTTTCATATGATCTGGTAAACTGTTCCATAAATCAACACTAGATGGCACGAAGGATATTGAAAACAGTGTAGTTCTTCTTGGCATGACGGTATAATTTTGTGAATTTCGTAAATTATAAGTGCTATTTTCATTAACATTTCTTGGAAATATTGTTGAAAATTCATTGGGTAATAACCCGTTTTTAAGTTTGAACATTATGACCAACTTCTGAAAGTGTCGCCGAACATTTAATGATAACCAACCTATTTCACCAATTAAGTTATTTATAGAGACAGAACGGGTTAACCCTGTCACGACACGTGCTGCTTCATACTGTAATTTTTTCTAACCTATCTTTATCAAGTTCTGTACAGCTATCCCATACTACTGCTGCATATTCCAATAATGGTCGCATGTATGACAGATAAATTTGGTTTAACGTTTTCCTGTTTAATTTATATTTCAAAACTTTCATCAAATTTAGAACCGTAGAAGCTGATTTATAAATGTTATCGATGTGTTCCTGCCATTTACCATTATTACTAAACGTAATTCCTAAATGTTTATGGTGTTCACAAAACTGAAGCTGGACTCCCTCAAAGAAAAGTACCGGAGGAGTTTGGTCCCTGGATGTAGTAGAAAACAGAGCTTCCGTTTTGTTAGGATTAAATTTAACAAGCCATTGTTTAGACCATTTTGATATAATATGTAGATCATATTGCATAATACCTTCTAGGTCTTGGATATTAGATGTTGTTTGAGCTATTGAAGTGTCATCTGCAAATAATCTTGTTATACTTAGCAAATTTTCTGCTATGTCATTAACGTACACTAGAAAAAAATAGAGGTCCTAATATAGAGCCTTGTGGAACACCAGCATTTGTATAACACAATTGTGATTGACTCGATCCGATTGTAACGGTTTGTGTTCGAGAGGTTAAGTAATTTTCTACCCAATTTAACAATTTCCCGTCAATCCCATTTTGTTTTAATTTAAATAGCAAACCTTTGTGCCAGACACGGTCAAATGCTTTAGAGATGTCACAGAATATCATACACATGTGTTGTTTAGAATGTAACGCTTGACAAATTTGGTGATATATTTCTATTAACTGATATACACTAGAATAATTAGGCCTGAACCCGGATTGGTTTTTAAAGATAAGGTTGTTAGAATGCAAGTGATTATATATATGTTTGTAAATAACCCTTTCCAGAACCTTTCCTAAACAACATAAAAGAGAAATTGGTCTATAATTACTTGGTTTGTCGGATTCACCTTTCTTGAATATAGGAATAACGTTCGCTTTTTTCCAAACTTTAGGAAACACACCTTGTAACGATCGGTTAAATATAATTGATAATGGTTTACTGGAGGTAGCCTTTAACATTTTATGACTAATGCCATCAGGACCACTGGCTTTGTTAACATTTAAATTGTTAATAACATCTAAAATTTCGGTTTCGAACATTTCAATATTTTCTAGTTTAGCTTCACTCTTCCTTTTAAAAGTAGGCAATGTTGCGTTAGAATCATCAATATTAGAGATCGAAGAGAAATATGTATTCAAACAATTTGCTTTTTCTGTGTCTGTAACTGCATAATTTACATTACCATCTGATAGTGTAGTAACTAACGGTGGTATTGATGCATCTTGTTTATTTCTTTTGACAAAATACTTTACAAGTTTCCAATATTTACGTTTATCTGTTTGTTCAGCATCTATCAGAGATTCTTCAATATTATTGTAAAATTTAATTTTTGCTTGCTTAATGTAATTGTTAGCTTTGTTTCGATTTTTTTTAAACTCTTTCAAATCTTCTAAAATATTCGAATTTAATGCCATTTTCCTTACTTTATCTCTTTTTTTAATGAGTCTTCTACACTCCGAATCAAACCATGGTTTATCGTTAGGACGTATTAAGACCTTTTTATTGGGTATACACTGTTTAACAATATTTATAAATTTATTTGAAAACTCTAAACATCGATCGTCTAGATTTCCTGTATGTAAAAAATTCCAATCAGTTCTGCTTATTTCTGTATTTAATAGTTCAAAATTTCCTTTATTATATAGCCGGACTTCTCGTTCGTAACAATCACTTGTATTATAAGAAAACGGTAAAATAGCATAAGTAGCACAGTGGTCACTTATTTCTGGGGGGTAATGATATTACTCCGGCACTGATGGAGTCGAAGTCATCAGACACCACAACAGGATCTAACAAAGTTGATGAATATTCAGTTACACGCGTCAGTTCATTTATTTTGTTACTCAAATTGTTAAGAATAAGGATAACTTTTAATTTATGATTTGAAGGATTCATCTGATCTTCATTTATATCACCGAGTAAGAGGAAACTTTTACACATTTCATTAGCACGTTCTATTCCTGTACTCAAGTTTTCCCAGAACTTTACATTGGAATTTGGTCGTCTATATACGACACAAAGTATAAAATCGTGACTATTATTTTTAACTTTTATCCATATAGAATCTGGAATAAGGACTTCAAATTCTGGTAAGCGATTAGTGAGTATTTTTGAGGTCGTATATATTAGGATACCTCCAGAGTGTGACGAAATATCATTTCGATACATGTTTGGATGTGTATCTAAATGAAGAGATTCGTTAGGAAAAATATTATCTAAGTGAGTCTCAGTGAATCACAAAACATCAAAGTCATAAAAGTTATCCTGAATATACTCTAATTTGTTTCGTATACTACGTACGTTTAAGTGAAGTATACTTAAGTTATGATTTTGACTTTGTGGTCCTGGGTTTTGTTCAATATCGCCACTAATCAATAGCAAAAATTTACCAACATTTATATTGATCGTATAAATCAGCAAACTCTTATTGGCATCTTGCTTACAACCATATTCGTTCCCAAGCTTACATTTAAAATACTTATCCATTAGGTAATTTAAACATATTCAAAAATACAAAGATGGGGAACGAGGTATGGTACATAATTATTCAAAGAGGATACATCGTGAGAGTAAAGGGCGACATAGAGGAAACGGGCCCTCCAGGTGAAAAATAACAAAAAACAAAATCATCTACATACCACGATTCGTAAAATGTATCTTTTGATTAAATACTTTGTGATAAATTGAAGATTTAAGTTATTCTATTCAAGAGAAAAAAAAATCTCACGTATGTCTCTAAAACTCTTCAAATTAAACATCGATATTTAAATAAAATAGTTAGATCACGGCACAATTTTACCATCATAAAAACGTTAACCGATTTAACTTCTATCGAACAAATAATGCACCTTGGCTTGTCTTTAGTTAGCAGTACATGTAATGCGTTAGTATATATTTTGTAAATGTAAACTTACAAAACTTACTTAAATACTGTTTGACGATATGAATATATAATCATAGTCTTAGTAATTCACAGATTAACAATAAACAAGTGAATAGACTTTTACACTTTTAGGCAGACTTATAGACTTTGCACAAGAACATAGTTTTAAAAAGTATGACCTTAGACATGTTGATAATTTACCAGCTGATACTGGCATAGTTACAATGCACAATTGTTTATTCAATAACGTTCGATAGAATCACGTGACACTCTAGCACGAGGTTAGCGCTTAGATTTGAAAAAAGTATCAATAGATTATAAATGACTAAAATATACTATAAGGTTGTCAGTCATGTACACATGAAGTAAATATTACAGAAAATAGTTTAACTAATGACTGAAACAATACCGCAGTAGCAACAAAAGCATAAAATATTACAATTGAATAGATGGAAAAGTCGTAGAAACTAGAATTTATAAATTTATGATGACTAAAATATGCTTTAATTTTGCGCAACAGTTATTGTTAGGTACATTAAATAAATAATCACAAGGAAAAGTAATACTAATGAATGAAACTATACCGCAAGAGTTACGAAAAAATAAGAAGAATTCGTTGAGAAGATACGAGTGTTCCTTCTCAGGTTAAGACTGTTGCACTATAGCATGTTGTAAATATCAATATTGTATGTGTTTCAGATTCTACTGGAAAGGCAGTGGTACCGTCGAACAAATTTTGTGTCTTTGACAATGATATTTGGACAATGAAGTGTTTCAGTAAACGAACAAAACAAACGTAGAATCCAATATGCACTTGTTGATATTTGACGTAGCAATAATTCCAAAAAAATAAACTCACTGTAACAGAATCAAATGATAAAAGACATCCTTATCCTTGTAGACCGACGCATTGCCGTTGATCGATGTCTTGATTTCGGTTAAGTTTGCAAGGGAATTGTCTTCTGTCAGGATAAACCAGTCATGTCTTATTATAGTGTCCCAGGGAAATCTATTATGATTCATTAAAGTTTCCAATTTATAAATTGATACCGTAAAAAGGAAGATACAACAACGTTTGTAAGAAGAAGTGCCTGTAGTATCAAAATGTTAGTACGAAGAAATATACTACTACGGGCTAGATTCAAAAGAAAAAAAACTGCCTCTTTAAATTTGTTTTTACGTTAATGCCATGGAAAAATACATTAGAAGAATATGTTCTTTACGCATTTACATATAAAGATGCCAAGTGTAAGAAAAGATTTTGTTCTGTTTAAACCGAAAATAATGAATAAAAAGGCTGAGTTATTCAGAAATGTATACTGAATTTTACTATGTTTTTCTTTAAATAGATATGATTTAAGAGATTTTTACTAATCGGTTTCAGTTAAACTCAGTTCTGTGATTTAGCACTTTAACTTACTATTTTGTACATCAGCGATTTCTGACAATATCATTTAATAAATTTACGGAACTGAGCAGTAGGAGTAAGCTGCAATAAAAACGCATAGTCGGTAGGAACAGTAGTTTGCAGTAGCAGTATGTAATACTAGAAGTTGGCATTTGATGCAGGGAAAACGTGAAGCTGGAAGCTGCAGTAGGTTAAACGAGAAGCTTGCAGTAGCAGAAAGTATAACGTGAAGTTGGCAGTAGCAGCAGGTAAAACGTGAAAATAAAAGTAGCAGTAGGAAAAACGTGAAGTTGACAGCAGCAGTAGGTAAAAATGTGAAGCTTGCAGTAGCAGTAGGTAAAATTTGAATTTGGCAGTAGCAATAAGTAAAACGTGAAGTTGGCGGCAGCAGTAGGTAAAAATGTGAAGCTTGCAGTAGCAGTACGTAAAATTTGAATTTGGCAGTAGCAATAGGTAAAACGTGAAATTGACAGCAGCAGTAGGTAAAATGTGAAGCTTACAGTAGCAGTACGTAAAATTTGAATTTGGCAGTAGCAGTAGGTAAAACTTGAAGTTGGCGGCAGCAGTAGGTAAAAATGTGAAGCTTGCAGTAGCAGTACGTAAAATTTGAATTTGGCAGTAGCAATAGGTTAAACGTGAAGTTGGCGGCAGCAGTAGGTAAAACGTAGAGTTGGCAGTATTAGTATGTGAAAACGTGAAGTTGGCAAAGGAGCAGAGAAAATGAGAAATTTGAAGTACAAGCAGGTATATCATGAAGTTGAAAGTGGCAGTAGTTAAAAACGGGAAGTTGAACCAGTTGTAGGTAAAACTTGAAGTTGAAAGTTGCAGTTGGTATTACGCGAAGGTGGCAGTAGCAGGAGGTAAAACATGAAGTTTGCAGTAGCAGTACTTAAACCTAAAGTGGAGAGTAACAGTCGGTAAAACATTAGGTTGACAGTTGCAGTATGTAAAACGTGAAGTTGATACTGTTTTGCCTTAAATTAATTTCAGGCCACATTTCCTATACAAACGATTAAGATCCAGTCTGAAACTATTAATACCTTTATAAAGTATTTTTTTAAAGCATCTGATAGAATAGGACTTTTTATGCAAGTTTACTTCATGTAAGGTAGCATTTATATGTTACATTATAAACTTGGCACATGAGCTTATTCTGCATAGTCATTAATATGTAGGTCTAGGACAAATCTGAGCAGATTGATATCCAAATTACATCAGCATAGAATATTTTGAACATCGCCATGAAGTCAAGGAATTAGTTTCTGCTAACTTCTCTGTTGTTAGTTTAATTGCATTTTTTTATACGTTTCAGGTTATTTATCTACTATTTGCTCACATGATTTAGTTATTTTTTATGAAGAGTTTACTTAAATAAAAAATATTTTGATTTCTGTGTTGCTCTTGATTTGGATATAAGCAATTGTCAAGTGTTTCAGTTTAATAGAGATCGTCATGGTATTTCCCATATTTTTGTTTGTTTCGAAAATAAAACTCGAGCTATTATGGTCGTTAGGTCGTCTTCGTTGTCGTCCAAAAACTTTGATGTAGGTTACTGAAACACTTAAAGGTATCATCACAGAACTTAGGATACTTGCTTATAATGAAAAGATGTAGTTGTAAGAGAATGGGCATTATTCTGAAATATATTTTTGGAGTTAAGCCCTTTTTAACTTAAATTTTTGTCAAAATTGGTTATTAAGTGGAATGATTTCAAACCTATCAAAGGTATCAACATAAAACATGGAATACTTGCTTACTATGACAGGGCACAGGTGTAAGTCCAGGGGCATTACTGTGAAAGCTGTTTTCTGGAGCTCTGCCCCATTTCAACTTGAAACTTTTGTTGAAAGTGGTTATTGATATAGAAAATTTTGAAAACTATCAAAGATATTGTACTCATTTTTGCCATACTTGTTACTGGGGACAGCATACTTGCTTCTGGGGACAAGGCACATCTGTACCACAAGGGACACAACTAAGTGATCAGTATTTCTAGAGTTTCACAATGTCATGGAAAATAATTAAGTTTTTGTATAAATACTAATATCACAATCACAAAGTTACTCATCTTAAGTGAAGTGCATAACAGCAATTATTTAATACCACCATAATACTCTTGAATTTAATTTTATTTAGCCGTTGCTCTTAACATACAAGCGTTGGCACCGCACGCGATGTTCTTGTTTCAGTCTAAAATGACCATATATAGTGTTTTACGTCACGTCTGTACGTCACAGCTCAGATAGTACTTGAGGGATTGAGCTAATAGTTTATACAATAGTCACACTTTAATTAAAAAGAAGTCCGAACAACGTCTCTACCTTGGTTCATTTTTGGATTATCTCCATTACTTTTATGTTGAAATTCTGCTTTCATAGAGCATATTTAAAAGCAACTGAAGGAATTAATATGATTCTTATCACATGGGTAGGATATGCATTGAAAAAGAACAATCTTCACACATTTTAACCTTCGCTTCTGACAATACGCCTCAGTGCTTTGATTCTTCTTTGTAACACTACCAAATTTTAACCGATATATTGTATTCTTCCTGCTTTTATGAATGTTAAAAGTAGACCACGTTGCTCTCTAAAAAGACTCACGGCTATTAAATCCCCTTCAGATAAATTCCGCTTGAACACAATGACTAAAGGGATAATGAAAAATCATTAGGTCGCCTAAAGAAAATATTTGACAGGCTAATATCCGCATGTGCAAAGATTTCTAGAGGCGAATGTCCATTTGTCCTTATTCACGACTTTTCTGTCTGTTTTAAAGCACAAAATATATTGTAAATAAAGTACAAGAAAAACATTGATGCGAGGCATGAAAGACGAAGCCAAATGGTGGCTATAAGGGAAATGATAGCAAAGGGAGATGTAAAAACATAAACTAACATTTTTTATTGAAAATGAAGTAAAACATGTTGATCATTTGTTAAACTAATAAATATATATTATGCGAAAAGCATATATACTGTAATATACACTGAGCAATCTGCGTGTTGTAAGAAGCAAAAGACCAATGTAACTGTCATGACTAAAACCAATGCATTAATTGAGAATTTACCTGCTGAAACAGACACTTGACAAATATATAGTTTTATAACATGGAAAGGCTAACACTTAGCCCTATTTTTAAATACAAAAGGTCCAAGACTTATGTTATATTTTCTTTTCGTGCTCAGTCCAGTTACAAAATAAAATATTATTCAACTAGATGATACAGACCAACAGAAAGGAAATAATACTTTCAGTGAAATTAAACAAGTTAAGAAGGAAACGAGTGGTAGAACTCAGCACAAAAAATGACAGAGCTGTACACTGCATGCCGTTATAAGGAACAAACATTGAAAAACCTTGATGCATACTGCCTTGATTACCTCTTACTATTTTGTTGTTGGACTTTTTAACCCTTGATCTACAGCGCTTATTCAAAATTTGTGGTCTTACACCTATGTGTTTGTAAACAATGTCACGGGACTTCAATCCGATAATCTGATTGGCTCAAGTGTTGCGCAACCAGGAAGTTTTGAACTACGTGTTATGAAATGCGCGCAAAAGGGATCAGTCCTTCTTGCTGTTGGAATTATTATTGACGCTTAATCAAATACGACAAAATCATGTAAATTCGGCAAGAAACCCTTTTAAAATTACGTTTTCACAAATTATACATTATTAAACCTGGTAATCAAACCGTCAATAATGATTGTTTTATTAGATGACATAAGAAATTGCTTACGTGAAATAACAAACTGAGACTTTGTCCCAATCAAAGGGAACAGTTATCTTGTGTTCAGGTCGTCAATCAGATATTTCAACCTCCTGTGTTCTTTATTTCAGGATACAAAAAAAACAACAACAAAAAAACACCGTTTTTTGTTGTCTACTGTTTTCCACATGACTGACATTCTTTTTTAAAAAACAAATTGTGTTTTCATTAACTGCAAAAAATGATTTAAAAACCGCTCATACGATCAATTCCCGCCAAAATTAACCACATAAATACACAGGCCTTCCGTGTTGCGTCAACAAGTAAAACAATTCAAGAAGGTTTCGCAAAATTAAAAGCTATACCAAATTGACCAAATAAAGTTAGCTTTCGTATTGATGCAGTGCGTTTAACTTACTTTATATTTTTATGCGATCGCTAGTGAGCCAGAGTTTACTGTGACACGAACAAAATATTTTGAAACTTAAATGACTAATTCTATGATTTCGCGTTGAACTTTATGCAGAAAATGAAAATAACAAAATTAAAATGCCAGATGCTTTCCCGATGAGGTGAAGAAGTCATTTATAAAAAAAAATCAGGCTATGCCTCCGTGTGCAGGTAAGGATAAAGTCAACAGTTAGGTATCATAGATTTGATTTTGCCCTGGTCAATTTTCTATTTCAAAGGCATTGGTAGAACTTCAGTGTCCTACTCATGTAAACAAGGATTAACTTTGCTATATTTAGTGTAGTTATCATTAGTGATCATTATGAATGTTAAAATACATCGATATAGTTATGTTTATGGCTTTGTATAACTTTACATACACCAGTGCTTGATAGCGAAAACACGTGATTTTGTGGATAATGAGCTTTTCAGAGGCGTACAAACAATTTTAAAATAGCAGAGAGCCTGAATGAATGACAACAGGTTTTGTAGGCATTTTATGTTATTCAGGGTGTCTAGAAGCTAAGAGTGAGAAGCTTCTTACCAATTATGTTACAATGAAATTGCCGTTGACTTTTTAAAAAGTTAATTGGTTTCGGATCGAGCCAGATTTGGCACTATCAATACAGCATGACCTTATATCGAAATAAACTGGACAGGAAATTGTCAGATAAATTTCAAGACTTAGCCAGTTTAGTTATAATGTTGTATTGTATTTCTTTTACGTTTTGTTTGATAGTCATTGTTAGATAATTTTGAGACATTGATTTTAAACGACTGTACCCAAAAGCCACCTCATGGCAGCAGACCATCAATAAATGCTCCCCTTTTCTGTGTTTTGATATGATTGTGTGAATGTTCGAGTACCTAACTGATTATTTTCTGAAAATTTCAACACTCTGGTGCAATATCTGTATTTAAAATATAACAATTTAACCCTATTTTAATTACATCGATTAGAAAACAAGCTCTTGCAGCTTAGAGTGATTCAGCTTGGTGACTACTTCCTGGGTTCAGATCAGTTCTCATGTCGAAAGTGTGCAGTCATCGCAGACTCTCAACCCTGGTCAGATTCGAGAGATACACGATAAACTCTACTCAGCGGTTACTTTCATTTCAGAACCGAGTCTGTCACGTTTGAAAGTAAAAGAGTAAAATGTTATTTCTTTAAGTCGTTTTCTTTTTCAGTTTTAACATTCATACATCTTAAATCAGTGCAATTCTTACTAAAACAAAACAAAGTCAGGAAAAATGTAATTTCTTTTAAAAGCTCATAAATGTTTGTATGCTCATTACCGGTGGTTACAAAGATATATGCTGTAGAATAAAAGGGAGAACACTTGAAAGAGATTGAATACATGACATATTGTTTACTTTTCTTGTTTAAACAGGAGATGCATTTATCTTATAGGTTAATAAGTTTTTTTGTTTGAGAACAATAATATATATACTAACGGAAAAATATAACTGTGCATACTTCAAGGTATAGATTTTTTTTTAATATTAGGAATAGTAACATAAAACTTTGCAAATTAGCCAATCAACGTTTTATTTCTAACAATCAATACAAACACTTCATCATGTAAAACAATTTTTACAGTAACAAGGCGCAGAAGTTGACAGGTATGAAATCTGATTTCACAAGGTCAGTATCGTGTGTGGCCTCCATTGGCGTTCAAGCAAGCACGGCAGCGACGAGGCATAGAGGCAACTAAGTTGGCGATAACTGCCTGTGGAATGGTGTTCCAGATGTTGACCAATGTCTGCGCTAGTTGGTCCAGCGTGAGAGGTTGGTTACGTCTTTGACGGAGGCGTCTCTTCATCTCATCCCAAACGTGCTCAATTGGTGAAAGATCTGGTGAAACAGCGGGCCAGGGTAAGACACTCACGTTTTGCTGAGCCAGAAACCCGGTAACTACACGTGCTACATGTGGCCGAGCGTTGTCTTGTTGAAACGTCATGTTACGCCCTTGACGTTGAAGAAATGGCAGCACGTGGGGTATGACAATCTCATCTCTGTAACGAACACCCGTTAAATTGCCACGGACAATTACAAGCTGGGTCCTGCCTTGAGATGAGATACCTCCCCAAACCATTATCGACCCACCACCACCAAAACGTTGACGTTGAAAAACACAGGGATCCAAGTAACGTTCTCCGCGACGCCTGTATACACGAACTCGTCCGTCCGAACTTTCTAAGTGAAACCGCGACTCGTCAGTAAACAGAACATTATTCCAATATGCTCTTGGAAGCCTTAGATACTGTCTGCACCACTGACGTCGACGTTGTCGATGACGTAAGAGAAGAGTAGGACGTATCGCAGGACGTCGTGGAGTAATGCTGTGCTCTCTTAATCGGTTTCTAACAGTTCGTCCACTGATAGGTCTCAAGCCAGGAATTGTTCGTGCTGTTAATGTGGCCGGTTGAAATCGATTCCGTAGGTGTGTAAGCCGGATATAATTGTCTTGACGGATTGACGTCACACGTGGACACCCTGGACGTGGTAGATCACGGACGTTGCCACGTTGCTGAAATCGTCGCCAAAGTGCTGATATGGTGTTTCGGTGAACACCAAAACGCTGCGCAACCGCATTTTGAGCAATGCCTGCTTGGAGCATACCGACGGCACGTAGGCGATCATTTTCTGAGATGCGTGGCATTGTCTTCAAAGACTTAAAATCCAAATGAAGGTGTTTTTCTGAACTGCTGGGTAGCTCACTATAATTTGACGGTTAAAATAACTCGAAACAGCATGTACGAGGATGTTAACATAAAGAAACACGTAAAAAGCGCGACCGTTACGGGCTATAAATTTTGCACGTGCAACTCGCGAAAAGCAGTATTATTGAAACAAGATTACCTTGTGAATTACACAAAAGAAATCTGCTAAAATAATTTTATACCTAATAAAAGATATTAAGTATTTTAGTGTGCACAGTTATATTTTTCCGTCAGTATATATAATTCACTATTATCTCTTGTAGCGAAGTTCACACACACACACACACACACACACACGCACACACGCACGCACACACACACACACACACACACACACACAGGCTGGCATGAATACACACGCACCCACACATACACAAACGATAGAAAATAAAAGCAAAGAATTAATTTCTTAATTGATGTTTATTTTTAATAAAACACGATCCATTTCCTTATCCTGCTATATCTTAGCATGTTACTAAACGTGTATGAATGAAAATAAATAATGAAAATAAATCTTCTTTGATTTTTACAAAGGAAGATAGGCACTGAGCGCGTTAATTAGTTGCTTTGCAGTGTAAAAGATACGTGTAAAATCATGTAACATTAAACAGCAAGGGAAGAAATTTAAACTTCTTTTCATTTGAAACAGTACATTTCTTATAAAGGAAGTGAATTCTTTACAGTCAGTGATAATGATCTTGGTACAATGTCCCAGTTTTATGAAATCAAATAAGCCTGTATTTAGTTTTAAGTCTTGCGCTACATTACTAAGAAAGTACAACATGGTGGAGGGGGCGTTAGTTGGTTGCTTTGCAATGTAAAAGATAGGTGTAAAATAACGTCACATTAAACAGTATAAAGTAGTATCAAGGGAAGAAACTCGTTCTTTTTATCTGTTGAAACCGAACAATTTTTTAGTCCATGATAATAATCAGAGTACAATGTTCAAGTTTTATGAAATCAAATAAGCCTGTTTTTAGTTTTAACTTTTGCGCTACATTACTGATTAAGAACAACATGGAGAAGGGGGCGTGACTTGTTTTTAGGAATAACGTCTAAGGTAGGAATAAGTTTATTTCAAGCTTGGTTGCAATCAGTTATTAAAGTTTTATTCACTAAGATGATGAACACAATATCCAGATCAATGAAAAGAACATGAAAAACGCAAAATTTTGTCGTTAACGTCGAATTTACTCTCAATATAGAGCAGAGTGTTTCAGATAGGGAACATGTCTTTAGAGGAAAAAAGAAAGAGGAGTACAATATACAAAACATATTTTATCGGAGCATCTCTAACACAAAGTGCATTTTGTTATTGTATTACCACGCCTGGTAAACAACAGAGCTACCTCTTTCGGAGGTATATGGTAAATCGCTCTATCGCTACTTCCGAGGTAGTGCATGTCGCTAAATGTGAGTGTCAACAATGGTAAAATATTTTCATATTTTATATTTTTTGTAAATTCAGAATCGAATATCGAAAATCGAAAAATGCTATACCATGTAGATTTGATTAAAGTTTCCAGAGAACGTAAAGTTAGTGAATTTATCTTTCAAATGTAGTTGTGGCGGTGTTTCCCAGTTAGCGAATTTAGCGTTGAAATGGGCCGTTTTGTCATGAAAGTAGTGTTTTTGCCTCGTATTTTCATTTAAACAGCAATTAAGATTAAACAAAAATACGTTTCAAGTAGATGTTACGTCTAGAATGCAAATGAAATCTAAATCACAACCAAAACTTACTTATTAAAGGAAATATATGATATTTATTTTGAGAGACAGCTCTGTCGTGAAGGAGGTAGTCATGTCGTCAAGGAGATAGCTCTATGGTTATAGGATAATTTACAGAAATTTCCGATTGTTTGCTATATTCAGCAACATGTAGAAACTTACAAACTTACAAATACAACGTCATGTTTATTGTATTTAACTGTGTAAATAAAAAATAAATATATGTTTACTGTATATAACTTTGTAAATAAAAAATAAAATCTTAAGTAAATGATTCGTTTCAGGTGACTGCATTTAAAGGGAAAAAGCGACGAAGCTTTCTGTATAGAAGGAAAAAGGGTAGATACGAGTATATCAGCTCAAAATGGAAAGTACCTATACAATTAAAGAACTATAATTATATTCAGAAACCCTTGCAAACGAATACACCAAAAATCCAATAAAAAAGAAAAATGGTCCATAACAAAAGTTAAATCTCCACTTATGAAAAAAAATCAGAATATTTACGCTGTCTCCTCTAAAATTCAACCGTGTAATCACTTTAGAAAGGGAAAATGAGTTTACCAATCGACCGACATCAAAAAGAACTTAACAATATAACGAAAAAAAGATCAACAGTAATGATTTTATTGAAACATAATGCGAGGAAGATGAAACATTACCATATACTGAAACTGACATTGAAAGCGACCCTTCAACAACTGTGCAAGAAAAACTGACTGTGGAAGACGAAATATACAGAGAACATTCCTTAAGTTAGTACCGAAAAAAACAATAACGTTGCCTTTCTTTTATTCATGAACGTTGTTAAATGGTTAAGTACTGAAGACGTTTAAAGTATGCGATGCAGTGAAACAAGTCTAAAGTTTTTTTTGGATAGGAAAGAAGCTGTTTGGCGGTAGATTTTTAAGATTCATGTCTGGGCCAACAGTTCAGTTACTTGGCAAGCAAAGGACTCAATGGACCAATGCACCAATGGACTCAAAATTTAACTTTGCATGCCCGATGAATGAAAGCGCAAGAAAGCGATTCAGTTGTGCGTAATTTAAAACCTTAAGGTTACGATATGGAAATTGATAGTGGTCCTGGTGTGATTAAAGAAATGATATATATGACTGCAGAAAAGAACAGCACCGATATATCTTATATTTTGATGTTCGATGGGAAGAAAATCAAACATATACAGGTACTTTCCATTTTGAGCTGTTATACTCGTATCTACCCTTTCTCCTTCTTCACAGAAAGCTTCGTCGCTTTTTCCCTTCAAATGTAGTCACCTGAAACGAATCATTTACTTAAGATTTTATTTTTTATTTACAAAGTTATATACAATAAACATGACGCTGTATTTGTAAGTAGGACTTCTACATGTTACTGAATATAGCAAACAATCGGAAATTTCTGTAAATTATGCTATAACCATAGAACTATCTCCTTGACGACATGACTACCTCCTTCACGACAGAGCTGTCTCTCAAAATAAATATCATATATTTCCTTTAATAAGTAAGTTTTGGTTGTGATTTAGATTTCATTTGCATTCTAGACGTAACATCTACTTGAAACGTATTTTTGTTTAATCTTTATTGCTGTTTAAATGAAAATACGAGGAAAAAACACTACTTTCATGACAAAACGGCCCATTTCAACGCTAAATTCGCTAACTGGGAAACACCGCCACAACTACATTTGAAAGATAAATTCACTAACTTTACGTTCTCTGGAAACTTTAATCAAATCTACATGGTATAGCATTCTTCGATTTTCGATATTCGATTCTGAATTTACAAAAAATATAAAATATGAAAATATTTTACCATTGTTGACACTCACATTTAGCGACATGCACTACCTCGGAAGTAGCGATAGAGCGATTTACCATATACCTCCGAAAGAGGTAGCTCTGTTTGTTACCAGGCGTGATTACGCGGACATATATTATTTGATTTATGTGATAATTATCAAAATTATTATAAGGTTTAGTTTAAGAATTAGATTTATGATTTAAATATTTTTCCTTTTTTGCTCGAACGCAATGACCTCCTAAAATACTGTTTCATCTTATTCGTCATTCTCTTATTGTTTCTGAAACAGACCCATAGACATGATCATGATAGACGCCTGTCAAAGTGTAAAGTCTGCATAAAAGCACAATGTTAAATATTAGATTTAAGAAATACAAACAAAAGCACAATGTCTTGTATAAGAATTAAGAAATACAGACATTTTAAAGGGTGGGGGACGTTCTCAGTACATAAAAATTTAAGTAGTAGACAGCACAATAAATGAAATAGAGAACTCTTACATTGCTTATAGTTTGTGAACCTGTTTCCTATGAAACATTTACATGATTTAAGAATAAATTGTTTCTTTAGCTTTTTATGACAAATACTCAAGAGATTACTTTAGGCATTACAAACCGAACATTTCGATGGTTGTCACAAATAGGAATAAGTAAAGAACTGAAAAGACTTGCAGAAACTGGTTTGGCAGATTAAAAATTAAACCACTGTGAATTGTCTAAATGTACGTGACAACATAACCCTTTTCACGGAGTATCAAAAATCAGAACAACAAAAAGTTAAATTTAGAACTTGTAAGAAAGCCCCTGTGTTACACATTCTGGATTTTGTTAACAAATTTATTGTTTATTTATCTCGGTTATGAGTTAATTGAGTGTCTCCTGTGACTATTACTTTCTGATTTCTTAAAAAACATTAGTATCGGAAGGGAAACTGATCAATAATATTTTTAAAGATGTATATATGCTTATGTGAATGAAATATACTTAATTCAATAAAGTGATCTTTTTTAAATAAATAATGGAAGATTTTATCAAAAGAAATGGGGAGAAAAATGACTTCAATCTGTATAGTCTCTCTTTTGACATAGACGATTTCCATCCTCATTTTCTCCCTAGAAACAGAGACGATAGCCAGCTGTGTATGCTCCCTTGTACCAGAGACGTTGACCAAGTGCCTTTCCTCCCTTGTAACAGATACGATTTTTAGCTGCATTGCCTCCCTTTGACAGTGAAGATGACCTGCTGTATTGTCTCTTCTGTGACAGAGAAGATTTTAAGCTGCATTGCCTCAATTACCAGCTGTGTAGTTTCTCTTGTGACAGAGACGATTTTCTGCTGTATTGCCTATCTTCTATCAGAGAAGATGTCCAGATACCAGCATTTGCTTATTCAATGATTACATTGAACAACTTTGCGAAGCTTGCTACAAGACCATAAAAAATAAGCACCATAACATAATCACGCATTGCCCGACAATGACACAAACACTTAGCATAATGGTTCCGCTAGATGATATCGACACTTCATTGTCTACAATATTTGAGTGACTATTGATCACATGTTCTACAAGATTGACTACATACACAATTTTTCCATACATTAACAGAATCTAAGTCAAATAAGCGAGAGAACGTAACAAAACATGTACAAAGCTCATGCTAATATCCTGACAGATAAAAGAAAAACAAATCTCAAAGAAATAAATACTCGTTTGGATGAACATTGAAGGGAGAAGCTAATAGTTGGATGAATGCCGGGTAGAAAAGACTTGAGGGCGTATAGAATATCTGTTAGGATACGCCAAAAAGGTCTGAACATCTCGAGTCATCGCTTACACTCTTCTTATGGGAAAACAGTTTAACCGTCTCCTTATTGAAATGAAATAAGCCTGAATACGAGAAATAAGTAGCTACTGAAAAATCAGCTAGTAAGAGGAAAAAACCGGCCGAGATGAAAGAGAATGGTGTCAACAAGAGCAGTGAAAGGAAGATAGATACGAGTGCAACGTCTCAGGTTAAGACTGGTGCACTATAGCATGTTGTAAATATACATTGTGTATGTGTTTCAGATAAAACTAAATGCGATATTACTGGAAAGGTAGTAAAACTGTCGAACAAAATTTTTGTCTATGACACTGGTAATTGGACAGTGAAGTGTTTCAATAAACGAGAAAACAAACTAGAATCCAAGATACACTTTATTCATTATTTGACATAGCAACAACAGCAGAATCTAAACTTGCTCTAACAGTGCCAACTAATAAAAGTGAAATCTAAGATACACTTTAGTAAGTATTTGACGAAGCAATAATTGCAGAAAATGAATTTACCGCAATGGTGCCAAATGATAAAAGACATCTACATTCTTACTCTTGTAGACAGAGACATCGCCGTTGATCGTCATTTTGGTATTAGTGAAGTGTGTAGGGGAATGGCCTTCTGTCAGGATAAACTGTTCATGTTTTGTTATAGTGTACCAAAAAGTTATTATGATTACTTTAATTGGCAATTTATAAATACTTATTCCTTTATCTTTCTTATTTTCTTATATTATGTGGAATCCATTTCATTGTTGTTGATATAGAAAAAAGGAACTTTAGGAATGCTTTATTGACGTTTATTACGACCATGGTGCCGTTAACAAACTTGTCTGCCAGAAAAGATTGTAGACAGCTTCAGAGGAGAATGGCACAGATGTTAACGAGGATTAGAGAAATTAGATGATGACACATTTCTTGCGTGCATACGAATGAAAAACAAAAACAACAATATGGTCAGAATGTCAAATAGCTGTAAGACATGTAAGGTCATCGGTCATGAGAAATTCGGTCAACTTTATCCAAGAGTTGTGTGCTATTCAAAGGAAGAACTCACGCTCTTATACTGACAAAAGGTTTTTGACCATCAAAATTTATCAAAGTTTAGAAGTACCTTGGTCACCGAACTAAGAATTTTATACAGCAAGTTTCATTGCTTGAAAGGAATTTTTTTAAATTCCAAAAGTTATACAACTGTTTGCTGTTGACTGGTGCTTAAAATCTAATGTTAAGTAAACAAATGCTATAGATGTGCGTTTATTTTTTTAGGTCTGTGCATTTTTTAAACTGTTTTCTGAATTCCTTTGTTCAATGAATACTTAGGACCTACTTTTTTATCAAGAGGACATTTGTATTCATTAGAAAGCAGTTTCGCTGTACAAAACAAAAGAAAGACACTATAACAACTCTAAAGAATTCAATTTAAGAAAAACATTTTTAAAGTAAACTTTGTAGGAAAGTTATTGTGTTAAAGTTTTACCCTTTTCTCCTTCCCCCACACATACCCGCAAACAAGAGCTTTTGGTGAAGATGCGGGCATAATGAATAATGAAAAGGTGTTAGTATGGAAGGAAGTTTGACTGTTCCTAGGGCTGGATAGTGAAACATACATTTAAATGAACCTGAAGTAATTTTAAAATCCCTCCATGCATATAGAAGATAAAATCTGAATATTTCATCATCTTTAATGACCTTGACCTTGAATATATGGAACTGGATAATGTGTGTAATGATAAGTCTCATGTTGAACATATGTAATAGAATCACTAAATTCATGATGACTAAATGGTCCGTACACACATTTTCAACTTTAAATCTGACCTTTGATCTCTATATATGAATTGACTGTAGCACAGGGATCTGAATTTTGTATGCGACACAATGGTGAACATTTATGCAAAATTATATTAAAATACCTCAATGCATGTAGAGGTTTTGCTCCGGACAAGCGTTTTCATCTGACCTCTAAGTGCGACCTTGACGTTTGACTTAGAGATCTAGTTCATGAGAGCGACACTACGTCTTATGATCGGGGAACATTTGTATAAAATAATACTTAAATCCCTCTATGCATGTAAAAAATGTTCCGAACAAAATCTGGATATTTCATCATCTCTTATGACCTTGACCTTGCATATATGGTACTGGATTATGCGTATAACGCTAAGTCTTATAATGTTGGACATGTGATAGAATCACTCAATTCATGATAAATAAATGAACCGAAAACACATTTTCATTTTTTTATCTGACTTTTTACCTCTATTAGTGACCTTGACCTTGGCCACAGAGACCTGAATTTTGCACACGACACTCCGCCTCACAATGGTGTAGATATGCTCCGAACAAAACTGGACGCCGCCCGCCCGCCATGGGCGCGTTCCCATAATACGACCGTTATTTTTTTTTTAACTGGAGCATAAAAATCGAAAACTACAGCTACGAGCTATTTTCTGAAGAAAAAAATGTCTTACTCTTTAAATTTATATTTACGTTAACGTCATGTTCGAAAGAATACATTAAGATAATATGTTTGTATGTGTTTGTCATTTACAGATGCAAAGTGTATTAAAACAAATATTTATTTAAAACCGAAAACTAAATAAAACGATTTAAATATTCAGAAAACGTGTACACTGATGAATTAAAGTATGCTCTTTTTATAAATGAATATGATTTAGGAAATTTTATTAAGTTCTTTTCTATAAATGAATATAATTTTAGAAATTGTTACTAATCCGTTTTCAGTGACACTATTCAGCGATTTAGCAATATATCTGAAACTGAAACAGAAATCTGAAACTGAATCTATAACTATATTGTACATGATCTCATTCAAATATATATATAAACTGAGCAGTAGGAGCAAATTGGCAGTAGAAAAACGTTAAGTTGGTAGAAACAGTAGTTGGCAGCAGCAGGTAATATGTGAAGTAGCAGTGAAAACGTGGAGTTGGTAGTACCAGTAGTAGGCATGAGCAGTAGTTGGCAGTAGAAGTAGTTAAAACCTAGAGTTGGCAGTAGCAGTAGGTAAAACGTGAAGCTGGCCATACCAGTAGTAGGCTGGAGTTAAAGTAGTTAAAGCGTGGAGTTAGCAGTAGCAGTACTTAAAACGTGGAGTTGGCGGTAGCAATAGTTAAAATATGAAGCTGGCAGTACCAGTAGTAGGCTGCAGCAGAAGTTGGCAGTAACAGTAGGTAAAACGTGAATTTGGCAGTAGCAGTAGCAGTAGTAGGCCGGAGCAGCAGAATTGATCATTATGAATGTTAAAATATATCGATAAATTTATGTTTAATATATTGAATAAAGGATTAATTTTGCTATATTTAGTGTAGAATTGATCATTATGAATGTTAAAATACATCGATATATTTATGTTTATGGCTTTGTATAACTTAATATACACCAGTGCTTGATACCGAAAACAGGTGATTTTATTGATGCTTTACAGAGGCGAAGAAACAAGTTCAGTTAGAGAAAGTCTGAAACGATAGCATCAGGTTTTGTAGACATTTTCTTGCTTTTCAGGGAGTCTAGATGCTAAGAGTGAATAGTTTCTAACCAAAAATCCTGCAATGAAATCGCTGTGGAGATTTTAAAAGTTGTCAATTTGGCCTTGGATCAAGCCATATTTGGCGCTAACAATTCATGAAATTTGTTGTATGGCCCAATATCGAAATGAACAGGGCAGGAACATGTCAAGTAAATTTCAAGACTTATCTTATTCTGTTTAGTTATAATGCTGTCTTGTATTTCTTTTTTTCTGACTTTCATTGCTGGATATAATTTTACCAAACGTATTTGAAAGAATATAAAGAGTGGAAATAAACAAATCTTCTTTATTTTTTCACAAAAGAAGAAAGGCGCCAAGCGCGTTTGTTGGTTGCTTTGCAGTGTAAAAGATAGGTGTAAAATAATGTCTCATTAAACAGTAAAAAGTAGCACCAAGGGAAGAAACTCGTTTTTTTTATCAGTTGAAACCGAACATTTTTAAGTCAATGATTATGATCAGAGTACAATGTTCAAGTTTGATGAAATCAAATCAACCTCGATTTAGTTTTAACTTTTGCAATGCATAACTGATAAAGGACAATATGGCGAAGGGGGCGTGATTTGGTTTTAGGAATAACGTCCAAGGTAGGAATAAGTTTATTTCAAGTTTTCGTGCAAACAGGTATGGAATTTGTTTTCACTAAGATGATATGCACAGTATCCAGATTAATAAGTAGCACCTGAAAAAACGTTTAATTTTGTCGTTAACATCGAATTTACTCTTAGAGTCGAACAGAGTGTCTCAGATAGGGACTTCTGTAGAGGAAAAAGCAAGAGGGGCGTAATACGCAAAACTTTTTGTCGGACCATCGCTGATACGAAGTGCGTTTAGTAATTATATTATGCGGATAGAAATTGTTTGATATATGCAATATTTACCAAAATTATTTGGATTTTATCGTTTTGTTTCTTTCCCGAATGCAATGACTTCTTAAAATACTGTTTTGTCTTACTGGCCCTTCTCTCATTGTTTTTGATCAGACATACACACTTCCATCAAAGTGTAAAATCAGCATAAAAGAACAATATCTTGTATAACAATTAAGAAATACAGACATTTAAAAAATAACGGATGGGGACATTAGTTTTGCGCTCAGTGCATAAAAATTAAAGAAATGGACAACAATCATAAATGAAAATAAAGAACTCTTACATTGTCGATAGTTCGTGACCAGGTTTCGTTCGAAACATTTATATGATTTAAGAATAAATTGTTTCTTGAGCTTGTTATTTGACAAATACCGAACAGGATAAACCGGAAAAACACACCTTATTACGGCGTATTAAAATCAGAAAGAAAAAAAAGTTCACTAGATACTTATAACTTGAAAGAAAGCCCTTGTGTACATTGACTGGATTTCATTAATTCATTTATTGTTTTTTATCTCGGTATTTTGAGTTAATTGAGTGTCCCCTGTGACTATTGCATTCTTATTCTTTGAAAACAGAACCACGTAGAAGCTGAAGTATCATGAAATTGTGTTCTGTTTAGAGATTTGAGAACACTTTAATGTTTATGTAATAGAAGTATCCACTGCATAATCAACTCAAACATTTGTATCGGAAGGGAAATACAAACATGTATATATGCATAGTAATGTAGTAATCCTTGATTTTTAAGCCCACAATGGAAGTTTCTGTCAAAAGAAATGGGTCAGAAATTTTGTCGACGCAAGGTAATCCTGCAAAGGATTTCAAGCTGTATTGTCTCCGTTGTGACAGAGACAATAACCAGCTGTGTAGGCTCCTATGTGAAAGAGAAGATGAGCGTCTGTGTAATTTCTCTTGTGACAGAGATTTCCAGCTACATTGCCTCTCTTGTTCAACTGCATTTTCTCCCCTATAACAGAGACGATTACTAGCTGCATTGCATCCCTTGTGACAGTTAAGATGACCAGCTGTATGGTCTCTCTTGTAATAGAGCTGTTTTTCAGCTGCACTGCCTCAATTGTTACAATGAATTTTACCAGCTGTGTAATTTCTCTATTGTAACATAAACAATTTTTAGCTGGATTGCCTCCCTTGGGACAGAGAAATTGTCCAGATACCAATCTTTGCTTACTGATTGACTGCAAAAAGCAACTTTGTAAAGTTGCTAAAAGAACAATAGATAACAAAGCACCATTTTTATGTGCAGTGCATATAAATTAAATTATTGGACTATACAATAAATGAAAATAAAAATCTCTTACTTTGCTGATGAGTTTTATGTCATAATTGTATCTACTGTATTAATATCTGTTCGAATGTTATGAAATATGGTAAATTATTCCATCTAATACATTTGTATGCAGTTTTTTGACATGTAAGTTTTCGCTGAGGTCTTTTATATAAGAAAAAACGATCATTTTAGTTTATCAACATGTATACATAGGCTAGAATGAATGATACTTTATTTAAATAATAAGGTATTCTTTGTTTTTAGCATCAACAATGGAAGTTTCTGGCAAAAAACATAGGGGGGAATTTTTGTCGATGGTACCAGATCCGGATTTCAAGATGTACAGGCCCTCTCGGGACGATTTCCAGCCACATTCCCTCCCTTGTGACAACAAAGATGACCAGATGTGTAGGCTGTCTTGTGAGAGAGATGATTTCCAACCGCATTACCTTCCTTGTGAAAGAGAAGATGACAAACAGTTTAGTATCTCTTCTGACAGTGACGATTTTAAGCCGCATTTATTCCATGCTCATCGAAACGATTTCGAACTGAATTACTTCCCTGATCTCAGAGACGATTTCCAGCTGCATTATCTCCCTTGTAACAGAGAAGATGACCGACGACCTCGTCTCTTTTCTGAGAGAAACGATTTCAAGCCAGATCGCTTCCATGGTCACAGAGAAGATGACCAGCGGCATTTCCTCCCTTTTGGTAGAGAAGATGGCCAGCTGTATTGCCTCCCTTGTGACACAGAGTATGTCCAGAAGCCAGCCTTTGGTTACTGCAAGGACTGCAATGAACACCTCTGTGAAGCCTGCTACAAGCACCATAGAAAACCAGCACCATGTCGTAATCACGTACTGTTGGACAAAGACGCCATGCCACAAACACAAAGCAATTCAATTCCGTTAAATGATTTCGACACTTGTCCCTACCACGACAACGAACTTAAATTCTACTGTATGCATCATAACTCCAATGTCTGTGATATTTGCGTAACTGTTTATCACAGGTTCTGCAAGATTGAATACATACCCAGACTTTCTAATCATTTAAAAGATGACGAAGAGCTAAATAGAATGATAGCAGAACTAAAATTATTGAAAGAAGAATGCAAATCTAAAGTCAAATCAGCGGAAGAAAGTAAAAAAAATGTATCCAGAGCTCTTGCTAAAATCCTGACAGATATCCAAAAGTTTCGCAAAGAAATAAATGTTCGTTTGGATGAAACAGAACGCAATATGAAAGAAGAGGCTAATAGTTTAATGAATGCCGAGCAGAAAAGACTTGGGGAAGTATTGAAAACCTGCAAGGATGTAACAATATGGACTGAATATCTCGAGTCATCACTGAACACACTACTTCAGAGAAAACAGTTTAACCGTCTCTTTATTGAAACTAAAAAAGCAAAGGCAAAATACGACGAGTTAGTAGTTACTGCAAATCAACTTCAAATATATAGCAATTTACAATTAGTCGGATTCGTAAAGAATGAGGCAATCCTTGACGTACTGCAGAAGCCCGCCGAGATGGGAAAATTAATGTTGACAGGAGAGGCGAAAGGACGTAGATACAGTACGTGCCAGGAGGAACTCTCGTTTTCCTCGAGGTCGTCCTCGACTACACATCCCTTTAACGGGACCAAATCGAGACCATTTCGAGGATCATCGCCGCGGACATGGTCACCAAATATCGCGGCGGACGTCCGCTAAATGGTTCCGCGAACTTTTTCACAGGTTAGAATTGACGTATCGAGGCTCCCAAAGTTCCTGATTTCACGCATTTTGGCGAATTTTACGCTTTAAAATATCATTAAATTGTATTAAACTCTCAGTCTGATGCCTGATGCATTTGTTTACGAACGCTCGTATTTGTTAACGGAAGGAATGACAATTCAAAACCGAAAGTAATTGTTGCTTCTCGGATCAGCTGAACCTATTTTCAGAAAATAAATTGACTGGTTTCCGATTTACACGTGTTAAAACTGCTTTCCTATATTTAAAGAAAACATACAACATGTAAACCATACTGCGACATCTGTATCGTCTATGCGCTTGACAAAATTATTGATCGATTTTGCTATACAATAACGAGCGTTTTCAACGACGGAAGTACACATAAATCTACACAGCAAATGTATTAGAAATTTGGTTTTAATTTTACCAAATGTCACATAATTGGCAGACGTAAAATGCACATTTTCATTTCGGTCATTTCATTAAATGTTCAGCTTATCCAGGTGAGTTATGACCTTAATTATTTTCGCGCTGGTCGTCAAATAGCGCCGAGATATTTCGCGATGTCGAGACATCGAGGAAATCCGTTTTTTTCCTCGATGTCGCGGCGGATATTTTTTTCCGCGTCCGCGAAATAGAGCGGAAAATGTGAGTTCCTGCTGGCGCGTACTGTATGTGGGTACGAGTGTAGCGTCTAAACGTAAAACTCGTCATTAGAGGATGTTGAAGATAATTATCAATGTGCTACAGATAAAGCCAAACGAATTCTTGCTGGAATGGCATGACAATAAAGTGTTTAATTATCAAGAAAATAAACTAGAATCCAAGATACAGTTAAGTTATTATCCATTTGACGTAGTAGTGATTGCTCAAAATGGACTTGCCGTAACAGTGCCAAATGAAAAAAGGCATATTTACACTTGTACACAGACGCATCGCTGTTGATCGACGTCTTGATATCGGTGAAGTGTACTTGCTTTCTGTCAGGATAAACTGGCTGTGTCTTGTTCTGGAGTCCCAGGAAACGTTTATTTAACTGTATTACTGTACGTACCGAATTAATAAATACCTTTTCATTTAACTTCCTCATTTTTCCTGAGTACGTTGTTAATACAGAAACCGTTATAATAATGCATTAGAAGAATACCGTTTTGTTGTAACAGTACAACAAAATGTAAGCAAAGACAGATGTTTCTTTTTATCTTAAAAAGTTTTCTTTGTAGGAAACATCTTTGTTAAGAAATTATCTGTTTTCTGCTAAAAACAATTCTTATACATTTGTACGTGTTTGTACTATAACGATGACATAGGGGAAACAAAAGATTGTTTGTTAAAAATGAATAATATATATATATATTAAAACCATTTAAGAATTTCACAGCTTGCCAAAACACAAAACAAATTTCTCCAGTTTTGGCTAACGTTACTGGAAAACAGGCAAATGGGAAACGGAAGCCATTAAGCACAAGGTAAAGAAATTGGATAACATATGTCAACAGTGAACGTTGTGACTGACTTGTAAACAAACCTATATTATCACTTGTTACACCAGTATTAACAAAACCAATAAGCATTATGTCTCCTTTAGATTTAATAAGACAAAGATCTTCATGGTGCTCATCTCGTCAAAACAAATCCATCCCAAAAAGTCCCCATCAACGGACTTCTGTATTCTTGCTTCTTCTTTCATCCATTGAAAAACGTCTGAATTAAACCCTGCCTGTTTTGTAGCAAATTAATGTGCTACCTAGATATTACTGGATTTTATATTTCGAAATTAAATAATTTAGAAAAAATAAAGGGGGGGGGGGGTTATTATTCAAAAGATGAGTATTACATTTTCTAAAATTTTTAACTTTAATTAAATTGAACAATAAAAGTATTGGAAAGACTGATTGTATTTATTTCTTAGACGTTTCAGCAAGATATAATAAACTAACCTGATGGTAATCCTGTTGTCTCTTAGCTGCTGGTAGTGTTTTCTGCCGCGGTTCCAAAATGACAAAGGCTATTCCTATTCCAGCGTCTTCCCTTTGGATCTCTGCTAAGATTTTGTTTTTGATTTATTTAAACATTTATCTATCTATCTGGTAAAATACTCTTTAGAATTGCTTTTATATCTTCATGATTATTTTGGCAGAGTTGGAATGAGTTTTCTTTTAACTCATTTTCATTACAATGTTTACGTTTTTTTGTTGCTGCTTGTAAAGAATGAGTTGACTGGCAGATTTTGAAAATATATTGAGGTCTGCAAGTATTTGAATTTGAAAGGAACAATCGGTTTGCATGATTTATGCCTACATACTTGCAACTGACTTTCTTGAAAAACTGTTTGTGTTCTGTATGTTTAAGTCATGTACATTGATTTTGGTTTCTCAACATATAAGTCGATTCCCCCTTAGCATGAAATCAAATCTTACGGACAAATTTGCTTCCATTTACTATGTCTCCAAACATAACATAAAGAACTTCTTTTTTCATTAAAGCATACAGAATATGGATAAGGTACCCAACTGTGAATGTCTTAAATTTTGTATCAGAATCACCTGATGGCGATATTTTTGTAATAAGAGCTGTGTAAATCGTGTATTCCCTTTTAAGCTCAGGTAACTAAGCTTAAGAAGCATGAACTTAAAACAGAGACTTGTATATCTTCGTAGGACTATTCCATTAGATCCATCGTCACTATTTATTTATTTTGTATGTCAATTGAGTTTATTTTCGCTAATGAACCCTCTCATAATTTTCATTCAAGTGAAAAAGTTTACTACTACTTTATTTGACTTTAAGTATGGTCACTGCTAGAAGAGAGAGAGAGAGAGAGAGAGAGAGAGAGAGAGCATAAAAGCTGAAAAATGTAAGTCTCCCATGATCACATGATTTCTTTGTGATAGCCGTGCATAACTTTGTTATAACTTTGTTATAACCTAATTAAGAAAAAAAAAATAATTTTTTAAATCATAATCTTAATCGCAGTTGTTTTTATTTTTAAAGAAATATCCCTTTTGCTATAGTTTTTGATATAGTTAAGTTTGCAATTGAAAAATATTTTCGACCCGAAGAAAAAACAAAAAAACAAAAACCAGACAAACGGTATTTGAAATCAACAAAACATAAAGAACAAAACAACATCAACAACAACAACAAAACTTAAAACAAACACGCATACCCTTCGAAAGCGTTGCATAAAGATTTTACCTTGAAATACACCTGTATCCTAAAGAAGCTCATCAGCTTTGTCATGTTTGAATGAAATATTTCTTGAGTTTTAGGTATTAGCCTTACGATAATGCACGGTTAGAGGGAATTAACTATATTGGGTGAATGCCAAATGGCTGGCGAAAAAGTTTCCTACGGTGATTTTCCAAAATTTCTTTTAATTTCAGACCACATGGCTTATATCACGGATTTAAGGAAATCAAAAGGATATAAGGTCATTAAAGCCCCATTTATAACGTATTTTAACACGATACTTATGAAACGCCCCCAGTTACCTTAAGCGGGTATAATTGCACATTTTCGTTTAATGTTAATGTATGACGGAGTCACAGAAACGTAAAAATAGAAACTGTTTTATTAATTATAGTAGTGAAGTAAACTAGTGCAAAGGGAGGGAGTCGGGGATGTACGTGTGGGTGACGAGATATCGAAGTTTTGTTGTATATTTCATCCCAAAATCGAAGGACTTTTTATATTTATTTTATGAGAATTTCTGCTTAAAGATAATTCAAGTAATTGTACTCGGATAATAATTTTATGCGGTCCTGTTCGTTAAAATTATTTAAGTTAAAAAAATATATGAAAACTAAAAATAACTGTTTTATATAAAATCGTGTTGCTTATGTTTAATATGCTTTCTAATCTTTATAATCAGCAATGGAGGTTTCAAGCAAAAGAACGAAGGAAAAAAACTTCTCGGCGTCACGTGGTTCTGCAGACGATTTCGAGCTGCATTGTCTCCCTTGTGACAGAGACGATATCCGTATACCAGCGTTTGGTTATTGCAAGAACTGCAATGAACACCTCTGTGAAGCCTGCTATAAGAACCACAGAAAACCAGCACCATGTCGTAATCATGTATTGCTGGATAGAAACACTATGCCACAGACACTAAGTGTACTAACTCTGCCAGATGATTTCGACACTTGTCCCAACCACGAAGACGAACTTAAATTCTACTGCAGGGATCACGGCTCCATTGTCTGTCACATTTGTGTGACAATTTATCACAGGGTCTGCAAGATTGACTATATACCCAAACTTTCCAAAGATTTAGAAAAAGATGATGACCTTTCAGAGAATAATGACAGAACTAAAGGCATTGGAAGATAAATGCAAATCTAAAGTCAAATCAGCGAAAATACTTGTAGATATCAAAACATTTCGCAAGGACATCAACGTTTGTTTGGATGAAATGGAACGCAAAGTGAAGGAAGAAGCTAACAGGATAATGGATGCCGAGCAGAAAAGACTTGAGGACATGTTGATAATCTGTGAGGATGTGAGAAATACGACTGAACATCTCGTGTCATCGCTGAACATGCTACGTCTCTTTATTAATATGAAAAAGCAAAGCCGAAATACGAGAAATTATTGGCTACTGAAAGTCAACTTCAAACAGGCAACGATTTACAATTAGTCACATTCATAAGGATTCAGGTGATCCTTGACATGCTTAGAGGGTCGACCGAGATGGGGAAACTGGTATCGACAGGTGCAACGAAAGGCCGACTGTCTGTAAATACGAATGTACCTTCTCAGGATAAGACTGTTGTATTAGAGTATATTGGAGGTATCAATGTTGCATGTGCTTCAGATAAAAGGGAATGCGGTATTAGTGGAATGGCAGTAATACAGCCGAACAAAATTGTTGTCTGTGACAATAATAATTGCAATGTGAAGTGTTTCAATACACAAGAAAACAAACTAGAATGCAAAACTGAGTTAAGATCCACTTCATTTGACGTTGCAGTAATTGCGCAAAACAAACTTGCCGTTACAGCACCAAACGACAAGTGCATCTTCATTCTTTCCTCCGTCGACACTCGCCTTGCAATTGATCGTCGACACGATATCGGTGAAGCATGCTATGGAATCGCCTACAGTCAGGATAAAATGATCGTGTCTTGTAATCATTATCCAGGAAAAGTTCTTATAATTGAATTAAGTGGCAAAATAATGAATTGTTTTTCAGAGGACCTATTCACTATTCCTTTGTACATCGTTGTTGATAAAGAAGAGATGCACATATACGTAAGTGACCATGGTCACGACACACATGCTGTATACAAACTTGACTGGCAGGGAAGTGTTGTAGGAAGCTTCAGAGAAAAATGGCATGAAGATCAACAAGGATTTCAGGAGTTAGATGATGGAACATTTCTTGTGTGCTTAGATATGAGCAACAGCAACAATATTGTAAGAATATCAAGCAGCTGTAAAAAATGCAAGGTTACCGGTCATGAGAAGTTCGGGAAATTTTATCCACAAGCTATATGCTACTCAAAAGAAGAACGCACTTTGTATGTGTCTTATGCTGTGGAATATTGTGGTCTAGCAAGCTCTATCAAAATGTTCAAAGTAGCTTGGTGAACGAAATAGGGACTTTATATAGCTGGAATCATTGTATTAACGGAATATCTAACTAAAAATATATATAAAACTGTTCACAGTTTTTCCGTACTTAAACTATATTCTTGAGTAAAAACGTTTTCCCAGTAGTACTATATTTTCATGTTGAGACATTCAGTTAATTGGATGACAATACAATCTCTCTAGAGAAAACATCTTCGGAGAAACATTTTTAAGCCATCGTTATAGGGAAGTTTATTACTAAAGATTATTCGTTTTCTCTCAGTATGTACAAACCAATACTAATATCTAAAGAGAGTTGTATTGATAATATTGAAATGTTATCATGAGGAATACTATTAAATGCTATTTTCTGAAGAAGAAAAAATGTCTGTCTCTTGATCTAAAATTATTTTCTCGCTAACGTCATGTTTGAAAGGTAATAAATCAGACTTTTTGGTGTAACAGGACAATAAAAAATAAAGCAGTATTTGCCTGTCTTTGTAGAAAAAATTGTTGAAGAATTTCTTGTTTTATCTATAGACGATTTTAAAACATTTGTACGTCCTTACACAACGCGAAGAAAAACAGTAGTTTTTGTTTTTAATCTAAATAAAAGAGAGAAGAAGAATAAAAGACACTAAATATTCAGAATTGTACGTATTCAGAAGTGTACACGCTGTTTTTCTTTAATAGGGCAAGATTTAAATATTTTTATAGATCTTTTTTTACTTACAATCAACCAGCGATTTATGCCTTTTTATATGCCCGAAGGGACATATTATGTTATGGTTCTAGGTGTCCGTCCGTCCGTTTGTCTGTCCGTCCGTTAACAATTTGATTTCTGGAAGACAACTTGAGAACTGTTTGGCCTATAGTTTTTTAATTTCATATGATTATTGCCCACATTGAGTGCATGACTCCTTGATTGATTGATTTTGGGGTCAGTAGTTCAAGGATGAAAGTCACAGTGACCTAAATATTTAAAATCATTGTCCGACCGTCCGTTAGTCTTCAAACTTCATACGATTATTGCCCACATTAAGTGAATGAACTCTATTGATTTTGGAGTCAAAAGATCAAGGTCACAGAGACCTTAACATTGAAAACCATTTCTGCCATGTAACCTGACAATCATTTGTTATAGACACATTTAGTGGATGATCCCTATATATTTTAGGGTCAGAATGTCAAAGGTCAAGGTCACAGTGACCTAAATGTTTAGAATCATTCCACTATGTAACTCGGCAGCCATTTGTCATAGAGACTTCAAATTCATATAATGGTTGCACACATTGATTGAATAACCTCTACTGATTTTTGGGTCAGTAGGTCAAAGGTCAAGGTCACAGTGACCTAAGCACGGAAAAATATTTCCGCTGTAAAACTTTATAACCATTTTTCATATAGACTTTAAACTTCATATGATGATTGATTACAGTAAGAAAATGACCCCATACATATTAGCATCAGTAGGTCAGATGTCAAGATCACAATGACCTAAACACTGAAAAGCATTTCTCTTGTATAACTTGACAACTTCTTTCTTAACAGACTTCAAACTTCCTAGGATGATTGACATCATTGATTACACGACCCCTATACTGATGGGGGGGGGGGGGGGGCATAAAACATAAAAGGCAAAGGTGATAATCAACTAAACAATGATATTTCTGTACTAGAACTTGATAAACATGCATCACAGTATGATCATTATAACTTCTGAAAGACTGACATTAATACATATTTAAAACCTAAAATTCAGATACGATAAAGATGTATAAAACTCTAAAATTAAAATAATAAAATGTTAAAAATCAAAATATTATACATGTAAATCAAAAACAAAAATTCAAAATCTTTAGCAAATCATTTAATTACAAAGGTTTCCTCCCTTATATCACAATTGCATTATACCTAGAAAAAACACCCTTCGGGCTTATAATGCTCTGCCCAGCGGTGCTCTTGTCTGTATAACTTACTCTTCTGTCTATCAGCGATTTCTGATAATATTATATAATAAACTATAACTCTACATAAAAAGTAAAGCGGAATCCTTAATTATATGAATGACTTTTATATTTTGACGATGTTTGCATTAAAATGCTATAAGTAGGAAAACTACCTGAAATAATCATGAAAAGCTTTTTTTACACAAAGACATTTGGTTTTCAAATTTTTATTTCTTGCAAACCTCTACCACAACTTAATAAATATAATTTTTACATTGATTGAAGTTTCTTGCATATCAGACAGGATTTTCTGTTTACACCGGTGATACAAAAACTCATCTTACACCCCCGTGTAGGACAAGTCACGTGATTTAAAATAACGTCATTTCGGTGCATTTTATGAATGAATTACGTGCTTATGATGACGTCATTTTGCCGTTGTGAATGAAGTTGTGAATTCATACGCTACTATAAGGAAATAGTGCCAAAGAAAAGTATTAGATTTTTGTAATTTTCATCAGAAATGTAATTTAAATGTAATATGCAATAAAAAAAATCAAATACTGACTGCCGCTACAGAGGGAATTTGTAGCTCTCAGTTAACTGTTAAGCGGTAACGAAACACAGTTACACTCGAGCCAGAAATTCCGTTCTGTACTGGCAGCCAGTGTAAGATTCTTATAATATTGATCTTTAATTTAGTTCGTGCTGGATTATTTTCCGGTTATTTTGTACGGTATAGGGGTATTTAGTTTCGTTCAAACTTTTGTCAGTCACGCTCAGTGTACGATATGGAAAATATAATTCTAGTACAACTGCACTTTTCTTTAAAACATTTTTATATACATTGAATGATTTGAATGATCATGTTTATCCTATTTCTACGGCATTTCCCAAGACCTTATAAAAAGGTGACCGGATGAACTAAGTGATATCCTGTCAGTAGGTCACGTGGTTAGGTTTTATTTTGTTGTTTTATATTCCTACACGCGGTGGTGCACTCGTTGCAAATGCTGACACTATATTGTTGTGTTTATTACATAAAGATGGGCAGTGTTATGAATAAAGTGATATATGATATTCCAAACGTATTTTATTCTATTTTACTGACTAGTCATGCTGCAGAGTGGTGATAAGACCGTCAAACTGAGGCCCTGAAGCTGTTTCAAATCCGGGTAAATGGAGTTTTAAGATCATTTCGTTGCAGAAACAGGATAAATCGAATAAATGGATGATGCCGAGACAGAAAAGGTTTATCCGATTCACTGCGAAATCAAATCTTGGCTCGCTAAATCTCGCAAAGATACGCTTTCTCACTGATCGGATAAACCTTCTCCATCTCGGCACCAACCATGTATTCTCTATATGTCCTTTATACATTGTGCATCTGACAATTATATTATTCTTCAAAATATTCCGGATATTATTGAACATGTGGGAAAAAAGAAGTATATTTATCATGTTTATTTTGTACATTTTATAGATACACTTATAGTTGTTTTCCACTAAAGCTTAAAATATTGATAAGAAGACGGGGGAACTGAGAGGTGTGCTTAATTAAAGGCTTTCGGAGTGACCGACAACGATTTCGATGTATACTTCGTATTTTTTGATGTAGCAGATTTTCTCCTGACATTTGACCACATCTCTTTACATCTGCTGTTTAAACTTATTTCAATTTTGTAGATTTTGGAATAAAAAGTTTTCAGAGAAATTCTTTGTCATATCCGTTTTTTACAAAATAGAGTTTTGTGATTTTGATGTGCTTTTCATCTATTAAACTCGTAATTTGTTACTGCGTGCTTGAACATTTGAGCAAACTGTGATGGTTACTCAGTTTTCGATGCTATGTCTTATGTATTCCATGATAAATGGTCGAAAAGGTTTAATCCAAAACATGAACATTTATCAAAGTTCCTAGGTCTTAAGTTTTGGATTATTTGCAGGAAATATTCAGTTATTTGGTTAGAAGTGTATTGCGAGAATATGCATATTTACAACTAAAATTACTGAAAGGTCCTTCATGTAAATAACAGGAAAAGGAATAGTCAAGTAATTTATCATAAATCAAAAAATATTATTTTTTGATACTTGTCATACATAATTAATACAGAACAGATAGTATGGACAGCTTTGTAGATTACAAAACCTTATATAATTGCTAATTACGAGGGAAGCAAGATTTTTTTTCAATTTTCGTACCAGGATAGTAAAAGTATGGTTATAGTATTTCTTACAAAATGTGTTATTCATATTTACAAAACATTTTTATGTTAGTTTGCATTAGCACAACTTTAATATATAATGAGAAAGCTGAAAACAACATTTTTTTTCTAAATCACTGAGCTGTTGTTTCGAAATGAACAACATTAAATGTGATCATATATCAAATTAGCAAATGAACTAGTTAGTGGTAAAGGTACAATATATTCAGTTCTTAATTCAATTCTATGTATGATGTACTCAGTAAACTTTATCATTCAAACTTAACAAAACCTGAATAACAAGCTGCAAAGACCAAGTGTTAGGAAAAGATCTATGTGATTATATTATATGAAGGGGAGATAATTCCATTTCATGCCTCACACGATGTGGCAATACACTGTTACTCCCCTTTAGCAGCAAAACTTCCCTTTGTAAGTATATTGTGTTGCCATCTCTATCGACCTAAGTAAGATCACAATGCCTGTCGTTTTAAAATATCTAAACCCTACAAAATGCACAGCAATACAAGGGTTTTGACCTTCCAAATTTCCTAGTCCGACTTGCAACACAATTTCCTCTGTAAAATAGTCGATGCGGTTATCTACTGGTCTTAAGGGCTGTTCATTATCTTTTGAAATTGAGATACAATTAAGTGGATGAAGCTAAATTGTCTTAGAAATTATGGTAGTAAGAAAAAGAGTAAAAAACATATTCCTTAGCTTGGGCTTGGTTACAGTTGACATTGATTCTGCTCAAAGACTTGTCACGAAACTAACGAATGCAACATATATCTGCAATACTAAGTGATAAACAGCTGTACGATATCAGAATGAAAAAGAATGCCATGAGAGACATTGAACTGTAAAGTAAATTTAAATGTCGGTAAGCAATAAGACTGATGTGAAAATGTGAATATTGTTTATATTAACTGTTGAACGGATAAGTGGCGCTGGTAATTCACATTAGTTCGTACTTACACTTACATCTGTAACAGTGTCTTTATAGACGGTAGACATAGCACGAGATGCTTCGCACGCAAAATGTCAAACGGACGAAAATCTACAGTAACTAGCATCTATCTCTTTATAAATCAAATGGATGCTTTCGTTACAAGAAACTTTTTATAATAAACTTTTGCCTTTCTTATTTTCTTCGGGCCGTCACTTGTCTTGCAAAGAAACATCACTGTCATTTCTCGCCGTTCCTGTTGTACATGTTTGAAACAGTAAATGTCATAAACTAATTCAAAGAATTTTATAGTATCTTCCCATATATACTTAACTCAGTTATTATCAGTTTCTACATGGTCGTAATATCGCCTTGGTTTTCAAAGAACACTAGCAGTAATAGTCACTCCTTGAAATAAATGCAAAAATGTATATACATTATATAGACCTTGTACGGCATTTTAAATTGACATGAACAGAGCAGTCATGCATTATTTTGCTATGAATTTCTTTCATAATAATTAGTGTGAAACTGGATTGACTCTGATGAAGAATGTATGTGTTGAACATTTTCTCTGGGAGCAAACTTAATATCATTTTAATTTATGATTTCTATTAATGGTATAAAATGAGGAAATAAGTGAATAATTTGGATATTTTATCACAGGAATTTCATACCCGACATTCCTTTCAAAACCTTTTGCAATTACATCTTACAAACGTAAGAAGACATCACAAAGTTCTACCAAAATACACCAAAGATGAAACAGGAATATCTACATATTTTTCATTACAGACGAAAAGTTCGTTATAACTGTTAATCACAATTTATCTATTCTGATTCATGGACCACGATGCCGACTGTGGAAAAATACTATCTTTCAGACCCTGTGAACAAAACCTAAACACATAGTAGTCAGAGATAATGAAACTATAGATCACCTACAGAACAAAAATAATTCGCTTGACAAGCTCCAAAGCTTAAAAAGAAATCTTAGCTTTGATAAAAATCAATAAAAATCAGCAAAAATTCCAAAAAAAAAAAAAAAAAAAAAACAACAAAAAACAACAACAACAAAACAATAACCTCACCTCCTCCCCCCCAAAAAAACCCCAAAAGAAACTAGATAGTAGTGATGACAAGGACACAGCAATGTCAAAACAGCAACATGAAGAACTGAAAAGTCAAATAAAAAGACGGGAGGAAAAAGTATCTGTTAAAGACAAAAATGATGAACAGCCAAACAGACTTTCGAAAGCTTTAGATTTTGCTGATAAAAACAAACAACAAAACAACTCGTAGAGATATGGCTACTCTCAAACAAAATATGGGTACCCTGATGGATAAACAGAGGAGTACATCAAAATTACACGACATTTCATTACTCAGATCAGACATTAGAACCGGCAAAGACGAAGTGATAATAATTATATATAATTCTGTAGATAAACAGATCACACATAAAGAAAAACAAACCACACAGCCAGAATCAACAATAAAATTCAAAATGCAGATGTTATAGTGTTGGAATTATTAATAGAAAACGGGAATGTGGATGAATTTAAATTTTAGAGACAAAGGGTTAAAGCACAGGTATCAAAAGCAAAGAACTCTTTTTACTCACAAGTTACTTATAACAGTGTGCTTTATACAAAGTTCGTATGGAAAAATCTTAAAGAACTTTCTTGGGAAGAAAAGGTAGTATGCCTTTTCACATACCTCCTATCACAGAAAATTTTAGTCTAAAAGAGTTAACGTCTCTTGATCAATCAAGGGCTACAAGGCCATATGAAAAAGGACCAATAATGTTGAAAATCAGCCATAAAACTATCTCCATACCTATTGATAAAATCATATTAGCATACGTACGTGTCCTTTCATCCAAATTCGCTTTAACTCGAACTTCATGTCATAGACTCAGATCACAAAAGAAAACCGGTAAACTAGTTGTACGTTAAGCACGGAAAGAATTTTCGTAAATATTTTCATTTCTATGGTGCAGTTGTCTGGAATAATATACCACATTATGTGAGAATTCCATAAACCCTTGAACAGTTTAAAACGACAAACTTAGCATGAAGTTACTCTAGGTAGTTTGAAACAATATCTGTTTAACCATTTCTGTATATATTCTGTTCATAGTTTAGTTATATTTTTGTTTTCATTTCTATTTGATTTTTAACTGCTTTTTATTGTTAATAGTTTTTGTTTTGTAGGTGGACCATATAAAAGGTTCAGTCATGAACCAGCGTTTTTCTGGTGTGTGCGTGTGTGTGTGTGTGTGTGTACGTTTGACCATATTACTGGAGTCTTTCTGTGATACAGTGCTCGTGCCTGTGTGTACCTTTGGCCGTATTACAATAGCCTTTCAGTGATACAGGGTATGTATGAAGCTCGAGTGTGCTTTTACGTTTGATCGTATTATATGAATCATTTTTGTGTCGCCATTTCGAAGAAAACGGCGATACATAGGGATTACTTTGTTTATACAGAATATGCAATGACTGAAGTTAATATCATTAAAATATATCTTTCAGGGTTTTACATACTTGCCTCATATTTTTATCAGCAACACATGTTTGAAAGAAAAACACCAACCTCGATTTAATTGAGTCGTTAATTTGACGAGGTGGTGTATGCGACATTACAAAAACAATATTCATGGTTAAACATTGAGGTTAAGATATTGATCTGGTAAACCGTCTTAAACCTATAACTGGGCGTTAATTCTTATGGCGGGAATTTAAATCACACAGTTTTCACTTTGCTAAACATCTCTATTATTATTTGATCTGTATAAAATTGGTCAGTCTCAAGCGGAATGCACACTGTTTGAGATATATCCAGCTTACTTTCTAACATATTCACACGTATCTTCATATGAGCCGGGTTTTTCAACTAAATAATTTGTTCATTATTACATCGTTTTATAAATATACATAAATTACACAGTATTAGGTACATATTTTTATTGGGAGTTTGCAATTTCAAGGTCAAATTATGTGATGGTTGTAGAAATAATTCATTTAAGAAAGTGAATGTCTGTCGTTATTAAATAAGATTATGATATCTGACACTAACAATGACTCTCAGTTAAACTGAGAAGGGCACTTGTAGAAAGGGGAGTACTAGAAATTAGTTTTTAGACAGGAAAGGCTTATGTATATGTGTAACCTTCAAACTGTCGGAGGCTAAAGCGATAAAATCAATAAAATCGAAACCATAATACTATCCTTTACCTGAAAACATAAAAATTAAAAAAAATGAAACTCTCATTAATTTGTTACATTGATAATTCCATGAAAGGTTGTGCAGATTCTATCATAACACGGGGAAAGTGCCACAACTTGTCGTTTAGCTATTTTACATTTGTAAACATGCGCATTTTTCACATTGTTTTCTTTTTTAAATATGATTTAGACTTTGTTTATACTCAGTGTATTGAACCAGAATCTGTTAAAGCAAAAGTTAAATCAATCCTTTCTAAATTTTGAGCAACAAGCAAAATAGTCGTCGGTTTCTTTATTATGTTTGATATGACGCAGTCAGGCATTGAACCCACGACCTCAATCATCCAATCACTAAGTGGTTGAGGTGATTGATTAGCTACCTTCAGTTATAATTAATACCAGAAAAGGCTTATTATTTTGTTTTCAATTTACATTTATGTTATTCATGTATAAAGAATACAAGTTTTGAAATTTTGGATTAATTCTCGGTTTTGGCCAGGTCTGTTTTGTTTAAGTATTCTTTTAGTAATATTATTAATTTTCTTCTGTCATTGTCGAAACAAAAAGTAAAATTGTTTTGTATCGAATTCGTTCCAAGTCAAAGTATAATTATAAAAAAATAGAAGAGTTTTATGGCGCTTTCTAATGTTTGAATTAATTACGGCAATATTAGACGGACGGACTTCAACCAAGTGTACGATCTTGTAGACTGACACTCAGACAGACACTCATACTTACAAATACATAGAGCGGCAAAGACATTCTACCATGGTGATACTGGAAAGTACCATGATAAGATCCATCAAAAAGATGCTATTAATGAATCGGTCTACATAGAGAACTATATTTGTTCTTAATATTATTTGGTCTGTATAAAATTGGTCAGTGTCAATGCACACTCTACATAGAGAACTTTATTTGTTCTTAATATTTTGACCCTAGTTCTTTTAATGTGTTGAGTTCGACATGATTTTGAATTGATTAAAAGATTTTTGATAGCTAGACTTTGCTACATATAAATTTGAAATTCTAGGTATATTTTCTGAGTTTAAAGAAAAAGGAAAAGGAATATAGATGCAACAGCATAAGTAATAGATAAACGAAACAAGGATCACGTAGAAAGCTGAAAACTCTAATTAGCTCTTTCCGCATTGTAATAATAGTAATAAACTTCAAAAACGTTGAATGAAGAACTTAAGCGTCCAACGGTTTGTACAATAAAATGATTTTGCAGCAAGTTTCTTAGATAATTCATTGTTGCACGGATTTTAAGAAACTAGCAGAAGGCGAAGTAGAAATATAAAACATTGTAAAGTAAAATGTTGAAATACTAATCATTATCTTACTCGTAATGTTCTTTATTCTTCTAAAAAATAACAATACATTTATGTTATTATTTTATCTATTTTATTTTTATAAATTGATTTATGACATAAATTTTTGAAAAATCTATATTTCATTCATTTCTACCTACTGAAATAAACTTTACTCTATTGTAATCAGTTTAAGTAATATGGGGTACAGTGTTTAATATTTCGAAATTTAATCGACCTGGTTTAAGTGTCTAAACTGACAAAGGAGGACAAAATGGCGGAAGGATTGTGACTGTATTTTGGAATAAATTTTGCGGTACGAGTATTTGTATATATATTTTTTTAAATATTTGTATCTCATAAAATATCTGATTTGCTATGTAATGTACGGATACAAAATTTCTTCAGTGTTAAGTGTCTGATTGTTATTCGGTAACAGCTATCTTGGGATATATATTTATTTTTGGATGGTGGCCAAAAGACTAGCGAATATGTTCTCTTGTATATATCCTGAATTTCTGAACAGATTGTACTGGTGAACTACTTTGAATTTTATACCACATTACCTTTATCAAAGATTTTAGAAAATTAAAAGGATGTAAGGTCATCAAAGCACCATTTATAACATGTTTGATCACGATATTTATAAAACGCGTTAAACTTAAACCGGCCTAGTGTTATTTGAAGCAGTTTAAATATTTCATAATGTCTGTAAGAGTCATAGGAACTGTAAAATGTCCACGTTTACTCTAAAGATTAATCGCTGTAATGAACAAGTGAGAAGCCAGAGGTTGGTCTGGGAAGGGTTAGGGATGTAGGTGTGGCTTATGTGATATTGAAGAAATAATCATTTTTTATGTCTGTTATTCCAGGGACATTTTATATTTATTTTATGAGAATGTCTTGAAGAATGCTTGAAATAAATACATTTAAAATAATCGCACAAACTTAATTTATGTGAACGTTTCCGTTAAGGTAACAAAACTTAGAAGATACATGTAAAACTAAAAAGAATTGTTTTATATAGAATCGTTTTACTTATGTAAAATATGCTTCTCGCCTTTTCTCATCAGCAACTGAGGTTTTGGGGAAAATAATGGAGGAAAAATATTCATTGGCTTCACTTGATTACGAAGACGATTTCCAGCTGCATTGTCTCCCTTGTGACAGAGATGATATCAAGATACCAGCATTTGGTTACTGCAAGGACTGCAATGAACACCTTTGTGAAGCCTGCTACAAGACCCACAGAAAACCAGCACCCTTGCGAAATCACGTCTTGCTGGATAAAAACATTATGCCACAGACAATAAAAGAATCAACTCCGCTAGATGATTTCGAGATCTGTCCCGACCACGACGACGAATTTAAATTCTACTGCAGGGATCATGGCTCCATTGTCTGTAATATTTGCGTGACAATTGATCATAGGATCTGCAAGATTGACTACATACCTAAACTTTCCAGACATATAGAAGAAGATGATGAACTATATAGAATGTTAACAGAACTAAAGACATTGAAAGATAAATACAAGTCTAAAGTCAAGTCAGCAAAAGAAAATATAAATAATGTGTCCAAAGCGCATGCTAAAATCCTGGCAGACATCGCAACATTTCGCATAGAAATAAATGTTTGTTTGGATGAAATGGAACGCAGCGTGATTGAAGAAGCTAACAGGATAATGGATGCCGAGCAGAAAAGACTTGGGGACGTACTGAAAATCTTTGAGGATGTGATAAAAAGGGCCGAATATCTCGAGTCATCGCTGGACACGCTACATCAGAGAAAACAATTTAATCGTCTCTTTACTGAAATGAAAAATGCAAAGCCGAAATACGACGCGTTAGTGGCTACTGAGAGCCAATTACAAATAGGCAATGATTTACAATTAGTTGGATTCGTAAAAAATCTGGCGATTCTATACGTGCTTCAGGAGAAACTGGGGAAATTAGAATTGACAGATGAAGCGGAAGGAAGACGGTACGTAGACACGAGTGTAACCATACAGGATAAGACTGTTGTACTGGAACATATTGGAGATATTAATGTTGCATGTGCTTCAGATGAAGAGAAATGCGATATTACTGGAATAGTAGTAATTCCGCCGAACAAAATTGTTTTCTGTGACAGTTCAAATAGGAATATAAAGTGTTTTAATACACGAAAAAACAAAGTAGAATCAAATATTCAGTTAAGTTCAAGTCCATTTGATATAGCAGCAATTGCACCAAACAACGTTGCCGTAACCGCTCCAGATGATTTTTGCGTCTACATCATTTCCCTTGTAGACACATGCATTGACATTGACCGTCGTCTTGATATCGGTGAAGAATGTCGGGGAATCGCCTACTGTCAAGATAAACTGGTCATCTCTTGTGATGGTGACCCAGGAAAAGTTCTGATAATTAATCTGAGTGGCAAAATAATAAATACATTTTTAGAAGACCTGTTAATTTTTCCTGAGTACATTGTTGTTGATAGGGAAGAGAGGTACATATACGTAAGTGACTGTGGTTACGACAACTCTGCTGTATACAAACTTGACTGGCATGGAAATGTTGTAAGCAGCTTCAGAGAAGAATGGCACGAGAATCAGCTAGGATTACAGGAGTTAGATGACGGCACATTTCTTGTGTGCTTATGCTTGAACAATAATAACAACATTATAAGAATGTCAAGAAGCTGCGAGTCATGCGTGGTCACCGGTCATGATGAATTCGAAAAGCTTTATCCACAAGCTATGTGCTACTCAAAAGAAGAATGCACTCTGTATGTGTCTTATACTGACGAAAGTTATGGATCAGCAAGATTTATCAAACTTTTCAAAGTACATATAGTTAAGGACATTTAAAGTCGAAGTAAGTTGAACTGATTGAATATTGACAGTTATGAATTATTTTGCTTCTCAATCGCTTCTGTTTGATGATGTAATATTTTTTTGTGGCGAAACAAGACTGAAGTTGTGAACTATCAAAAAAGGAGACGCTTATGTTGTTGTTTTTTTTTAAAATGTATTATCCGAGATAATTCGTCGAAAAACTAGTTTGAAAATTTAAAGTTTTTTACTTTTACTTTATTAGTGTTTCCGTAAGCAACTCTGGAATACACTGTATATACTAATTAATAACGTACTGTTTTTAAACATCTTTAATGTGATTTCATATACAGTCAAGACTGTTTTAAGAGACTTTCTTCCGGAATCAGTAAATGAGGTCACATATGACAGGGAGTCTCTTAATACAGTCCCGGCAGAAGGACTATTAATAAGGAAAGTACATTCTAACAATACAGTCACATTTATGCCTTTAATGAAATAACCTACAAATACATGTACTTACAATAAGTTTTAAAACACATTCTGTACACAAGACTCTGTAAAATACTAAGATTTAATAAAAAATACACTTTTGAGATATAAAAACCTAAAAATACACATTTCAGAGAGCTAAAGTCAAACAGCCAGCTTGTTCCTGTAACAATGGGCCAGAAATCACAATACGCCTATGAATCGCGTTTTTGAACCCTCGTATGTCAGATCATTTATTTCTTCATTACCAGTTACGTAACGTCGCCGTTTTGAATCGCTAGGCACATTATTTTCATAGTCCGTAAGTAATTCTGCCTTTCTTTTACGTATACTCTGAATCTGAGTCTTGCCGAGACCAAACTCCTCCGCTATTTTGTAAGCTGGTTTACCCCGATCCAGCAGCTCAAGTGCTTTAATTTTCTGTTCAAATGTGAGAACTGTTCTTTTCTTGCATTTATCGGTCGCCATTTTTTTGTAAACAAACAAAAAAATCAGCTGGTCTCGTGCGTTCACGCGTGACTACGAACGGTAACTCTAGCCGACTTAAACTGCGGGGGCGTCTCAAAGTCGCTAAAAACAGACAAATACCGATTCGGGTGACAAATTTTAAGGTCGCTTGTCACAAAACGCAGGGAGTCGTTTAATTCAGTCTTTTTTATAAAGTAAAAACATTCGGGGGCGAAAAATACGGTCGCATATGACAGAGAGTCGCTAAAATCAGGGAGTCGTTTAGACAATCTTGACTGTATGAAGAATATTTTATTGACTGAGCTTGAGTAAATAAGCTTACACCAAAAATATAGACCGATTGCTACAATGAAAATAGAGAGGAAAGAAAAGAAAGAATATGTTAAAGAATATGTAGTGTGTACTACTGAAATCATTTCTTCTCGAAAATAAAGAGTTGAAAAAATATGTGATACCAAGTTATTCTGTTCAAAGACTATGTGGAACGTTACTGGGATGTTTTCAAAAAGATTAGGAAATTCCCGAAAAAATGAAAAAAGTCACTTGTTTAACTTGTAAAACTTAGAGTAAATCTTATTACTATATGTAACTTCTGATCATAGTATTTATATACTATTACAAATAACTATGACATTGTTTTTACACTGTATGTTCTTATGATAATCGTTTGTATGTTTAAGACAAATTGAATAAAATTCTGATCTGTTTAGTTCGATTATTTTCTGCTGAAACATATAACAATAGATAATATATCTATCCGTCTTAGTTTATTTCTTGTCTGTACCGGTTACCAATAATATCGACGCCCCCAGAAGAGTTTGGTCATTTCATTCTGCAAAGGATAGTGCCAGACGCAGAAAGCATCCCTTTCCAGATACAGACTGCCTTTTAAATGCGCGTACACTCTCTGAAAGGTAATAAATAATGTTTCCGTGTATGTTCTTGGGGAAGGAGTAGTAGTTGTAGTTGTAGTATTAGTAGTAGTAGTAGCAGTAGCTGTAGTAGTAGTAGTAGTAGTATCAGAAGTATCAGTAGTTATAGTATCAGTAGAAGTAGCAGTAGCTGAAGCAGCAGTATCAGTATTTGTAGTAGCAGTATCAGTAGTAATAGTTGTAGTAGCAGAAGCTGTAGCAGCAGTATCAGTAGAAGTAGTAGTAGTATCATTATTAATACTTGTAGTAGTAGTAGGAGTAGCAGCAGCAGTATCAGTAGTAGTAGTGGTATCAGAAGTAGTAGAAGCAGTAGCAGCAGTGGTAACAGTTGTAGTCATAGAAGCAGTAGCTGTATCAGTAGTAGAAGTATCAGTAGTAGAAGTAGTTGTAATATCAGTAGCAGTAGTAGTAGTATCAGCAGTAGTAGTAGTATCAGTAGTAATAGAAGTAGCAGCAGCTGCAGCAGCAGTATAAGAAGTAGTAGAAGTAGTATCAGTAGTAGTATCAGTAGTAGTAGTATCAGCAGTAATAGTTGTAGCAGTAGTAGCAGTAGTATCAGTAGCAGTAGTAGTAGTAGTATCAGTAGTAACAGTAGTAGTAGTAGCAGTAGCAGCAGCATCAGTATCAGTAGTAGGAGTAGTAGTATCAGTAGCAGTAGGAGTATAAGTAGTAAAAGTAGTAGTAGAAGCAGTAGCAGCAGCAGCAGTATCAGTTGTAGTAGAAGTAGTATCAGTAGTAGAAGTATTATCAGTAGTAATAGTTGTAGTAGAAGTAGCAATAGCTGACACAAAAGTATTAGTAGTAGTTGTAGTAGTAGTAGTATCAGTAGTAATAGTAGTAGTAGTAGCAGTAGAGCAGCGTCAGTATTAGTAGTAGTAGTAGTATCAGTCGTAGTAGTAGTAGTATCAGCAGTAATAGATGTAGCAGTAGTAGCAGTAGTATCAGTAGCAGTAATAGTAGTAGTATCAGTAGTAACAGTAGTAGTAGTAGCAGTAGCAGCAGCATCAGTATCAGTAGTAGGAGTAGTAGTATCAGTAGCAGTAGGAGTATAAGTAGTAAAAGTAGTAGTAGAAGCAGTAGCAGCAGTATCAGTTGTAGTAGAAGTAGTATCAGTAGTAGTAGTATTATCAGTAGTAATAGTTGTAGTAGAAGTAGCAATAGCTGACACAAAAGTATTAGTAGTAGTTGTAGTAGTAGTAGTATCAGTAGTAATAGTAGTAGTAGTAGCAGTAGCAGCAGCGTCAGTATCAGTAGTAGTAGTAGTATCGGTAGTAGTAGTAGTAGTAGTATCAGTAGTAATAGTAGTAGTAGTAGCAGTAGCTGCAGCAGCAGTTTCCGTACTAGTAGTAGTAATAGTAGTATTAGTGGTAGTAGTAGTAGAGTTAGTAGTAGCAGTAGAAGTGGTAGTGTTTGTAGAATGTGTAGTATTAGTAGAAGAAGTAGTACCGGTAGAAGTGGTAGTGTTTGTAGAAGAACTAGTAGTAGTAGAGTTATTAGTAGCAGAAGAAGTGGTAGTGTTTGCAGAAGGTGCAGTAGAAGTAGAAGTAGAAGTAGCGGTAAAGGTGGTAGTGGTTGTAGAAGTAGTAGTAGTAGAGTTAGTAGTAACAGTAGAAATGGTAGTGTTTGTAGAAGGTGTAGTAGTAGTAGAAGTAGTAGAAGCGGTAGAAGTGGTAGTGTTTGTAGAGGTAATAGAAGAAGAAAAAGTAGTACTAGAAGCTGCAACATTGAAATCTTCAGTAGTAGTAGTAAAAGTAGTAGTAGAAGTAGTAGTAGTAGCAGTAGTAGTAGTAAAAGTAGTAGTAGTAGTAGTAGTAGTAGTAGTATTAATAAAAGTAGTAGTAGTAGTAGTAGTAGTAGTAGTAGTAGTAGAAGTTGTAGTAGTAGTATTAATAGGAAAAGCAGCAACAGTAAAAGTAGAAGTGGAAGTAGTAGTGGTAGTAAAAGTAGTAGTAGTAGTAGTAGTAGTAGTAGTAGTAGTAGTAGTAGTAGTAGAAGTAGTAGTAGTAGTAGTAGTAGTAGTAGTAGAAGTAGCAGTAGTAAAAGTAGTAGTAGTAGTAGTAGTAGTAGTAGTAGTAGTAGTAGTAGTAGTAGTAGTAGAAGTAGTAGTAGAAGTTGTAGTAGTAAAAGTAGTAGTAGTAGTAGTAGTAGTAGTAGTAGTAGTAGTAGTAGTAGTAGTAGTAGTAGAAGTTGTAGTAGTAGTATTAATAGAAGAAGCAGCAACAGTAAAAGTAGAAGTGGAAGTAGTAGTGGTAGTAGAAGTTGTAGTAGTAGTATTAATAGAAGAAGCAGCAACAGTAAAAGTAGAAGTGGAAGTAGTAGTGGTAGTAAAAGTAGTAGTAGTAGTAGTAGTAGTAGTAGTAGTAGAAGTAGTAGTTGTAGTAGAAGGAGCAGTAGCAGTTGTAGTAGAAGGAGAAGTAGTAGAAGTAGTAGTAGTAAAAGTAGTAGTAGTAGTAGTAGTAGAAGTTGTAGTAGTAGTATTAATAGAAGAAGCAGCAACAGTAAAAGTAGAAGTGGAAGTAGTAGTGGTAGCAGCAGTAGCTGTATTAATAGCAGTGGTAGTAGAAATAGTTGCAGTAGAAGTTGCAGTAGTAGTTGCAGTAGTAGTAGAAGTAGTATATGTAATAGTAGCAGTTACAGCAGCAGGAGCAGCAACAGTAGTATCAGTAATTATAGTAGTAGTAGTAGTAGTAGCAGCAGCAGCGGTATCAGTAGTACTACAGTAAAACCCCTCCAAACCGGACGACCTAGGGACCAGGCCATTTTTCCGGTTTTGAGGGGTTTCCAGTTTGGAGGGGTTTTGTTTAAATCTTCATGAAGGGCCTTTTTGTGGTGATGGTGGTGGTGGGGGGTATGCTCTTTTCAATAATATTTTAGACATATGCAAATACCAGTGCATGGACTTGAGATGTTAAACATACAAGAATGAAAAACATTGATGTAATTTTTTTTATAAAACATTTCATCAATCAAGTTGAAATGAACAGTAACAAAAAATCATCGATCAAGTTGATACGAACAGTGCATGTCCTGATCAGACTGCGCAAACTCCTGAAAACATCCTACATGTAATTCACTTAAATAAAACAATTGTTCTAAATATTTTGACTAAGTATAAACATATTTGCCTACATCATGGTTCAGACAAAATGATCAGACACAATGTACATTTCTTAAAGAAACGATCTAACGTTGTTTGACGCTGACTGCACTTAGACTTAAAAATCTTTAGCAATTACAAATAACAGTTTGAAACAAACATGACAGGGACCGGTTCCAATTACCCTATCAACAGTCTATTTTTAATTAATGGACAATAGATCAGTCAACTAACCTGCAACACACGTGATTTTAATCAAACAATCATATTCTAATCATCAATATTGAAAAATAAGACATTTTTTAAACGTTTTAAAATTGAAAATTACGATGAGTCATCAAAACCGACGGCGTGAAATCACTAAAATTGTCATAATCGCATGCGACGCGTTTATTGTTCGGCAAAACTTCAAATACGGCGATGCGTGTCAGAATTATTTTTCTCCCGGGAAGTCAAGACCGGACCGATTTGGAGGGGTAAATTTACGTTGAAAAAAAAAAAAAAACTTTTTTTTCTTAAAGGTCGGCCGGTATCCTGAATTCAGGTGTTTCCGGTTTGGAGGGGTGAAATATATAGAGAAAATTTCGGGACCGGACGAATCGGCCGGTTTGGAGGGGGATCCGGTTTGGAGGGGGACTGGTTAGGAGGGATTCTACTGTAGTAGTAGTAATATCAGTAGTAGAAGTAGTAGTATCAGTAGTAATAGTAGAAGTAGTAGCAGTAGCAGCAGCAGCAGCAGCAGTAGCAGCAGTAGTAGAAAGCAGTAGCAGCAGCAGTGGTAGAAAGCAGAAGCAGCAGCAGTAGTAGTAGAAGTATCAGTAGAAGGAGCAGTAGTAGTAGTAAGAGCAGTAGCTGCAGCAGCAGTATCGGTAGTAGTATTAGCTGTATCAGTAGTAGTAGTAGTAGTAGTAGTAGTAGTAGTAGTAGAAGTAATAATAATAATGGTAGTAGTAGCAGCAGCAGCAGCAGCAGTAGTAGAAAGCAGTAGCAGCAGCAGTGATAGAAAGCAGTAGCAGCAGCAGTAGTAGTAGAAGTATCAGTAGAAGGAGCAGTAGTAGTAGTAATAGCAGTAGCTGCAGCAGCAGTATCGGTAGTAGTATTAGCTGTATCAGTAATAGTAGTAGTTGTAGTAGTAGTAGTAGTAGTAGTAGAAGTAATAATAATAATGGTAGTAGTAGCAGCAGCTGCAGCAGCAGTAGCAGAAGTAGTATAAGTATTAGAAGAAGTACAAGTAGTATCAGTAGTAATAGTTGTAGTAGTAGCAGCAGTAGCTGCAGCAGCAGTATCAGTAGTAGAAGAAGTAGTAGTAGTAGTAGAAGTAGCAGTTACAGCAGCAGCAGTATCAGTAGTAGTAGAAGTAGAAGTAGTAGTAGAAGTAGTAGTAGTAGTAGCAGTAGCTGCAGCAGCAGTATCAGTAGTTGTAGTAGAAGTATTAGTAGTAATAGTATCGGTCGTAGAAGCAGTAGCAACAGCAGTAGAAGTAGTAGTAGAAGAATCAGTAGTACAAGTATCGGAATTAATAGTATCAGTAGTAGTAGCAGTAGCTGCAGCATTATCAGTGGTAGTAGTAGTAGCAACAACAGTATCAGTAGCAATCGAATCAGTTGAAGTAGCAGTAGCTGCAGCAGCAGTATCAATGGTTGTAGTTGTAGTATCAGTAGTAAAAGTATAAGTAGTAGTAGCAGTAGCGGCAACAGCAGTATCAGTAATAGTAGTAGTAGTATCGGTAGTAATAGTAGTATAAGTCGTAGTAGCTGTAGCTGCAGCAGCAGTATCAGTTATAGTTGAAGTAGTATCAGTAGTAATAGTAGTAGTATCAATAGTAATAGTAGTAGTAGTAGTAGTGGTAGTAGCAGTAGCTGCAGCAGCAGTTTCAGTAGTAGTAGTGGTAGCTGCAGCAGAGCCAGTAGCAGTAGCAGTAGTAGTAAGCAGTAGCAGCAGCAGCAGCAGTAGTAGTAGCTGCAGCAGCAGCAGTAGTAGTAGGAGAAGTATAAGTAGAAGTAGTAGTAGTAGTAGTAGTAGTAGTAGTAGCAGCAGCAGTAGCAGTACAGCAGTAACACTAGGAGGAGTTATAGAAGGAAAAGTAGTAGTCGTTTAAGTAGTAGTAGAAGTTGCAGGAGTTAAATATATAGAAGAATAAATAAAGAAGTTTTATAATGCAATTAACCGAACAAGATCCATCAGTATTACATAACTAAAACATATGACCAATTTAACGCACATGGCAAGATGGCAAATAATGAAAGTACAACTTTATTATTTCTTACAGTAAAGAGGCAAAGTTATACTTAAACATTTTTAATAATTTTAACATTTTGGGAGAGACAATATAGATATTCAAATATTTGTAGTTACATTTGATATAAGTTTAAGATGCTAACAAAATATATATAGTTTAATATAGATACGTTGTACGTATGTTTACATTTCAAACATTACAGCTTGGAGTTAAACTTATTTCCGGTCAAACAAGTAAATACCTGCAAGTAATATGTTAAAAAAATACTTTTTACATAATGGGTTTTTAACCTTTTTAAAGCCATGATTGAAAGAAACTTCGAATTTCATGTCTATTTTTTGTTAAACATTGTGGATTTTTTTTGTTTGTTTTCATGAACAGTTTGCTGCAGACCGGAATATATACAACAAGAACTTTTTGTTAAGTAAACATTATAATTCTTCAATTCTATGTGCGATATTATAACATTTCACTCGTACGAGAGCTGCAGGGCCTTAACTGAGACCTCATTCAAGGCACTGGTCTGTGTGGCAGTTTATGAAAAGTACAAAAAAAGCAAAAATAAACAAAAAACAACAACAACGACAAAATAACGATATAGTGATTACAATAATTTGCTAAAGACGACTTATGTTTATCAACTATTTAACACGAAAATCGGAGGAAATGGTAGTGAAGGTTGTCGTCATCTGCATTTAAGTCATGTCTAACACAGACGATCAGAACAGTAAACTTTGGCCTTGTTCGTCTGACGAATGCCACTGATACATTGAGTCAGTTCAAATAACAAGTAACTAGGGCGCAAGTTTCGTTTGAAGAACTTTAGTCTTTTGGTTAATCAAAACTAATAGCACAAACGCACATGTCTGTTCGCAGCATGAAACAACCAATTTGCTCAAAGCAGATTTCTCCATTAATATATACTATAGTTTAATCTTATTTGCCTCTATAAAGTTAGATCGGACATAAAACTATTCGTAGTAAATATTTTAAAAAATATTGTCAGAAATATAAATCGCCGCACGCTCCTTTATTAACAAGTTACATATTAATTATGAATATAAGATTAGTTAAAACAAAAGCTGTCACAGGGCTAATAATCAACTAATGACGTCCACATTATCCTTTAATTATCCGCCACTCATCAGCTCTAAATAGTTCACGTGCAGCAGTGACATCCCAGCATGCAACCGCTCATATATCAGATTAATCGGTAATAGCCGTATCTTTCCGATTAACACATAGGTGCAAGATGTTGTGTTAATAAATCGGTGGTCTTTAATGTGAAATTAACAGTTTCTTTGTTATGTTGTGATTTATTTCGTGGCAAAAAACGAAAACGTGTGAATTTTTCAAACTGATTAAATGCAGACTGGTAGCAATTTAAAAAACTAACTGTAACCAGGAAACAAAAGTAACTAGTCAAATTATAGTACTAGTAGAAGTAGTAGTAATAACAATGAAGAGGATAATCATCATCGTTGTCATCACCACCACCATCATCATTATCATCACCATCATCACCATCATCATCGTATACGTCATGAATGATGCGGATAATTAGCTTTTGTTGCCCATTACCCATTAAACCCATCTTTGCGGAAGACCAGAATAACATTAAAGTATTGTCAGTGTAGCGTTTTGATGTTTATTTGACAAGAAGAGGTATTAATGTTCTTGAAAATATAAAAAGCGATATTTATAGGTAATTCAATTTTGTGTATCTTTAGGTCACACAGTGAAAAAAGAACAACAATTTTGAACTAAACACTTGCTTTTACTAATAACGAAGCCTTTGATTGCATGTAATACACTCCTGATATTTTCCCGGCCCAGATGCAAGAATCATTTTTTCAACGTTAACCTTTGTTCCTTCTGTAATCAATCGAAACAATAATACTTTCCTAAATTTGAAAACATAAGATTTAGAATAATTCAACATTCTTTCATTTGTTGAAACAGATAAATGCATTTTTTCATACTGTCTCATTCAAACGAGTTCTATAAACAGTTTTTGACCAGAACGGATGATAACCTCCCGACAGGGTCGAGTAATAGAAGTACGAATTTTAAGACTATCGTAATACCAATTCAGCGGAAAACCACTGCTTTTAGGAGCTTATTTTGGTTGAAAAAAAGAAAACTTGTATTGTATTTTCATTTTTGATATTTTATATCGAAAGCGTTTTTACCTTAAGCATGGTCACTGAGAGAGAGAGAGAGAGAGAGAGAGAGAGAGAGAGAGAGAGAGAGAGCATAAAAGCTGGAAAATGTTAGTCTCTCATGGTCACCTGATTTCTTTTTGATAGCAGTGCATAAGTGCATAAAGCGTAACTTTGTTAAAACCTAATCGAGAAACAATTTTAAATATATCTGTTAATCATAATGTTGGTCGCAGTTGTTTTTATTTTTAAAGATATAACTAAAATATTTCATTATTTTACATCTCTTTTGAAAGATAAGTTTATGATATAGTTAAATTTGTAATTGAAAAATAATTTAGACCCAAAGAAGAAAAAAAACAAAACAAGAAAAAAACAAAAACAAAAAGAAAACAATAAAAAACAACAACAACAGACAAACGGCATTTGAAATCAACACAACAACAACAACATAACAACAACAAAACATAACAAAACATACCCTGCTTGATTTTACCTTGTTTTCTATTTTAATTATTTGACTTAATATATGGTCCATTGTTCAATTTTCCGAAATCTAGCCGACCTTGTTTGTTAAGGTTTTAGTTTTACTTCCGCGTTCCTAAACTGAGGGGACTTGCAGAAGAAAAGAATACTTTTTGAGGTAAGAATATTTATATAAAAACTTCTTTTTTTTGAAATACATGTGTCTCATAAAGAATCTCATCAGCGTTGTCATGTATGAATGAAATATCTCTTGAGTTTTAAGTATTAGCGTTACGATATGCACGGTTAGAGGTAGTAACTATATTGGGTGAGTGCCAAATGGCTGGCGAAAAATGTTTCCTACGGTGAATTTCCAAAATTTCTTTTAACTTCAGTAGCTTATATCACGGATTTAACGAAATTAAAGAGATATAAGGTCATCAAAGCTTCATTTAAAACGTATTTTACCACGACACTTACGAAACGCCCCCAGTTATCTGAAGCGGGTATAATTGCACGTTCTCGTTTAATGTTAATGTATGTCAGAGTCATAGAAACAGTAAATAAACGTTTTTATTAATTATAATACTGAAGTGAACTAGTGCAAAGCTAGAGGTTGGGAAGGAATGGAGTCGGGGATGTAGGTGGGTGACGAGAAGACACATTTTTAAATACCAAGTTTTGTTGAATATTTCATTCCAAAATCGAAAGACCTTTTATATTTATTTCATGACTATGTCTGCTTAAAGATAATTCAAGAAATTGTACATAATTATTCTGTAGTATAAATTTCATTAGGTCGTTTTCATTAAAGTAATTAAACTTAAGAAACATACATGTAAAACTAAAAATAATTGTTTTATATAAAATCCTGTTGCTTATGTTAAGTATACTTTTTAATTTTTATCATCAGCAATGGAGGTTTCTCGCAAAAGAACGAAGGAAAAAAAATTCGCGGCGTCACGTGATTCTGCAGACGACTTCGAGCTGCATTGTCTTCCTTGTGAGAGATATGGTATCCGGATACCAGCATTTGGTTATTGCAAAAACTGCAATGAACACCTCTGTGAAGCCTGCTACAAGAACCACAGAAAACCAGCACCATGTCGTAATCACGTATTGCTGGATAAAGACACTATGCCACAGACACTAAGTGTACTAACTCTGCCAGATGATTTCGACACTTGTCCCGATCACGAAGACGAACTTGAATTTTATTGCAGGGATCATAATTCAATTGTCTGTAATATTTGTGTGACAATTGATCACAGGGTTTGCAAAATTGACTACATACCCAAACTTTCCAAACATTTAGAAGAAGATGATGAGCTTGAAAGAATATTGACAGAACTAAAGGCATTGCAACATAAATGCAAATCTAAAGTCAAATCAGCGGAAAAAAGTAAAAATAATGTGTCCAAAGCACATGCCAAAATTTTGGCAGATATCCAAATATTTCGCAAAGAAATAAATGTTCGTTTGGATGAAATGGAACGCAAAGTGAAGGAAGAAGCTAACAGTATAATGACAGACGAGCAGAAAAGACTTGAGGACGTATTGAAAGTCAGTGAGGATGTGAGAAAAAGGACTGAACATCTCGAGTCATTGTTGGACACGCTACTTCAGAGAAAACAATTTAACCGTCTCTTTACTGAAATGAAAAAAGCAAAGCCAAAATACGACGAATTAGTAGCTACTGAAAGTCAGCTTCAAACAGAAGACGATTTACAATTAGTCGGATTCGTAAAGAATCAGGCAATCCTTGAAGTGCTGAAGGATTCGACCGAGATGGGAAAACTGGTGTCGACAGGTGCAGCGAAAGGACGACGGTCTGTAGATACGAATGTACCTTCACAGGATAAGACTGTAGTATTAGAGCATATTGGAGGTATCAATGTTGCATGTGCTTCAGATGAAAAGAATTGCGATATTACTGGAATGGCAGTAATACCGCCGAATAAAATTGTTGTCTGTGACAGTAATAATCGCACAGTGAAGTGTTTCAATACACAAGAAAACAAACTAGAATCCAAAATTGAGTTAAATTCTTATCCATTTGACGTAGCAGTAATTGCACAAAACAAACTTGCCGTTACAGTACCAGGTGAAAACTGCATCTTTATCCTTTCCTTTGTAGACAGACGCATTGCTATAGATCGTCGGCTTGACATCGGTGTACACTGCCGGGGAATCGCCTACTGTCAAAATAAACTGGTTGTATCTTGTAATTTTAATCCAGGAAAAGTTCTTATAATTGATTTAAGTGGCAAATTAATAAATACTTTTTCAGAAGACCAGTTCAGTATCCCTGGGTACGTTGCTGTTGATAGAGACGATAGGTACATATACGTAAGTGACTCTGGTTACGACAAACGTGCTGTATACAAACTTGACTGGCAGGGAAGGGTTGTAGGCAAGTTCAGAGAAGAGTGGTATGAATATCAACGAGGATTACAGGAGTTAGATGATGGCACATTTCTTGTGTGCTCACATATAAACAACAACAACAATATTGTAAGAATGTCAAGCAGCTGTAAGACATGCAAGGTCACCGGTCATGAAAACTTTGGAACATCTTATCCACAAGCTATATGCTATTCAAAAGAAGAACGTACGCTGTATGTGATTTATGCTAAGGAATATTCTGGTCTAGCAAGCTTTATCAAAATGTTCAAAGTAGCTTGGTTATTAATATAGGAACTTTATACAGCCAGAATACGGAGTGTCTAAATTCCAAAACTTATAAAACTGTTCACAGTTGCTCAGCACTTAAACTATATTCTTGAGTAAAATGCTTTACCAAGAGGACTAGTTTTTTTATGGTGATACATTTATTTAACTGGATGGCAATAAATCTCTCTAGAGAAAACATCCTCGGAGAAACTTTGTTTAAGCCATCGTTTATTATTTAAGCTTTTACCCTTTTCACTATATATGCTTAGAACAAACCAATACAATCATCTAAAGAGAGAGGTATCTGTAGTATTGAAATGTTATTATGAGGAATACTGTTAAATGCTATTTTCTGAAGAAGTAAAAATGTCTGTCTCTTGATCTAAAATCATTTTCACACTAACGTCATGTTTTAAATATATATCAAAAGATTTTTTACTGTAACAGTACAACAGAATGTAAGCAAAGAGCAGTATTTGTTTTTTGTTTCTTGTTTTGATAGGGTGTCTTTGTAGAAAAATAGATTTGGTAAGGAATTTCCTATTTTATGTAAAAACGTTTGTAATACATTTGTACGTCTCTTTGGTCCTAATACAATGCGAAGGAAAAGCATTTTTTAAATCCAAGAAAATAAAAAGAACAAGGAAAATTCAAATGGACTTGAGTCCATTTGAGTGTACGGTTTTTATTGTATTTTAAGGAACCTTAAGCTAAGCATTTTATTTTGTTTGCAGATGCCAATAAAAGGGAATTTAATATATATCTTTAAATTGAAGACCTGCCTGTTCAGATATATTATAACTAAGGTAATGCGCATTTTCGAAGATCAACAAACAACATATTTGTTCAACTTTTTATTTCCATATACTTCTTGATGCTTATGGTGATAATTATGATACTGAAACATTGTTTGTTTTGTTAAGTAACAAAATAACATGAATTTTATGGAATAACATGCTTGAACATAATAACAAACATGCTTGAATAGAATAACAAAAATACTTGTAATATCAATTATAATAATAAACTATGACCATGCTTTGATTACTTTGATATAATTCAACATAATGACCAGGTGAGATACAGTCCCTTATTACTATGCTTCTGATCTGTCATACATGTATATGAAATTTCAAAGGTAATACATTAAGATGAGGTGAAGCAATTCTAAATATTTCTAAGGGTTTTGTTCATATTCATAGCAAAACAGTATGATGGTCCTATATTAATGCACATTTTGGTAATAGGTGCTATTACTGCACTAACAATATATTTTAGACACAATATTATTAAAAATTGAAACAGTGTAACACTAAACTGAACAATAGGAAAAAGTGAATTAGCAGTTCATTGATATTTCAGTGCCTTTTCATCACTTGTATCAATACTTGTAATGACATAATGAGTTATAATGAAAAATGTCAGTAAAATGTTATAATTATAAGAAGGGTGATGTGATGTTTCCTTTTCTAGATAGAGCATTTTTATACTCTTAGCTTTTGCCTTGAGTATCTCTAATGGGTTACAGAGGAAGTATTATGTTTGTTACAAATTAACAAAGGACCAGGTTTTGAGATAGCAAATGTACAGTACAAGGTCATTTCAAGATATCTGCAGGCTGATTTTCTTAATTTCATCTAATTCTTGTCAGATATTTCGAGGTAGGTAAAGCTGAAGGAGGTTAAATTTGCATATATGTAAATCACTAAATTTTGAAACTCTACTTAGAGCCACCTATGCTATTCCACCTTGGAAAATGTCACCGCAAATATCTATGCATGCTGTCTTTAATGACTGACACTTTATGTATTCTTACACCAAAAGATATAGGCAGGGGCAGTTGTGTCCGCTGGACCATAATTCTTGTTTTTGGCATAATGAATTGGACTGTTATTTATTGGCGGAGGGATATTAGAAATATTTCTCCGTCCGTCCATCCCAAATTTGTCCGGAGCAAAACTCCAAAAGTACTTGAGCGATTTTGTTCAAACTTCATACACTGAAAGAGCACATTAAGATAAAGTGCATTTTGTAAGAACAATAACTCTACCTTGTCTACTTTTAGAGTTATTCCCCTATACCAGATTTACTTGGAAAACATTGTCCGAAGCATAACTCCAAAAGTGCTTGAGGGATTTTCTTCAAACTTCATACTCTGACAGAGCACATTGGGTAAAAGTGCAGTGAACAAGAACAATGACTTCACCTTGCTTACTTTTAAAGTTATTCCCCTTAATCAGATTTACTTGAATAACTTTGTCCGAAGCATAACTCCAAAAGTACTTGAGCGATTTACTTCAAACTTAATTCACTGACATAACACATTGGGTGAAAGTACAGTTTGTAAGAACAATAACTCTACCTTGCCTACCTTTAGAGTTATTCCTCTTTATCAGATTCACATGAAAAACTTTTCCGAAGCATAACTCCAAAAGTACTGGAGCGCATTATTACATTTAGTTATTGAAGGTAAAACCTTCAGGTAACTTCTTCCCGGCGGGGGGATTAACCATGTGTTACATGGCTCTTGTTGGTTTTATTTCAATTGGTGTATGCTCGTTGTCTTTGTGTATTACCCCTACTTTTGGATTCTTGACTGTATCATCTGAATGTCGTTTTCTGTATGGCTACCTACTCGTACTCTGTTTAACAGTGATGCACATCAGCAAAATAAAATGAACAGCAGTAATTTTCTTTTCCATGTGTGGACAATAACGGTAACAAATCTGGCCTATATAATAATGCATTTTTCGTATGAATGTTGAAGTTGTAACCTAAAATTAAGTTTACAGGAGCTTAAATGATATATTTTTGGAACAAATTATTCAAATTGCCACTAAATATATAAAAAGGTTCAAACAATATTGACATGAAAACCAATTTTTTATTATTATCTCCCTTGACTCCACTATTCGGGCACCTGCTATGTACAGAGTATTTACGATAACCCGCTATGATTTTGTTATTACGATGCTTATTCTCAAAATGAAACACAACCTTAATAGTAAAATTGACTTCATCAATTAAGTTAAGCTACTTCACCCTTTGCAGAAATCCTAGACATAAAACCTCCCTATAAATTGTATATATACACACTGGAGCATAACGTCCAGATATAGTTTCGGTTTTGGGGATATTTGTGCACTTTCATTGGTTGTTTAAAAGTTCATTGTAAAGGTCAATATCATAAATCTACTGGTGTGAAGTAACGGTAGTGAATTCATTTAGCTGCTGAGGGAGCGTATATGCAGACATAATCAATATTACTAGACAGTCACGTGATTCTGTCCGAGAATTTTCGGAAGAACACAACATCCGAATCAAACATTCGCAGATTGATTCAACAGGTAGTACATCGTAAAAGTACGTAATTCTTCGGCAATAATCGGATCTTCTAATAGCCACTTAGACTAACATAATATTGGATAACGCCAACCCCGCTCCAATTGTACCTATAGGAATATAATACCGGCAATTTTACGTACAGAAAAAGAATAAAAGACACAGTATTCAGAATTGTACATATTCAGAAGTGTACACGCTGTCGTTCTTTAATAGAATATGATTTAAATATTTTGTATAGATCTTTTTTCAGTTACAGTCAATCCTGTGATTTATCCCTTTCTCTGTAACTTACTCTTCTATTCATCAGCGATTTCTAACAATATTATACAATAAACTCTAACTCTACAAAAAGAACTATTGTGGAATCCTTAAGCACATGAATTCTTTTTGTATTTTGACAATGGTTGCATTAAAATGCAATTAGTAGGAAAACTACCTTAAATTATAATGAAAAGCTTTTTAACTCATCACAATTTTCATTCAAATTTGTGTGTCGCCTGCTACGAAGTAGCCGCGACTTACAGGGATCAGTTCTCCGTCGTCTGTCTGCCCGTTTGTCTGTCCGTCATAAAACTTGTCCGGACTACTCCTCAGAAACTACTGGTGCAATTTCATCCAAACTTTATAGGAATGATCAGTACCAAGTGTAGTTGTGCATATCACCGGCATTTTCCAGTTCAATGATTTTTGTCAGAGTCATGTCTCTTTAATGATTTTTATTTTTAAAGTTTGTCCGGACTACTTCTCTTATACTACTAATGCAGTCAGAAAGAAATGTTACAGAATTGATCGGCACCTCAATTTACATTTCCAACAAACTGTCCAATCACCCTCAATACAACTGCTTAATTGGCTATCATCAGGCGACACATGTGATCACTGATCGCTCTTGTTATTTCTTGCAGACCCCCATCACAACTTAATGAATACATGTTTTACATTGAGGTATATTGACTTTTAAGGTAGTTTCGCAGAATTATGATCTGGTTACTTTGCACGTTATTTCAGATTTTGGTTTCGTTTAAATATCTGTCGGTCACGCTCAGTGTACAATATGGAAAATACAATTCTTGTATAATGTAAGAAACTGCACTTTTGTGTAAAATATTTTTTTTAAATATATTGAATGGTTTAAATAATGTTGTTTATCCTTTATGCCTTTTACAACTGACTTTTATATAGTTCGACAAAATATTCCCGATATTATTGAAAATGTGGGAAATAAGAAGTATACATATTTTATACATTTTATAGATATACATATAGTTATTTTCCACTACTGCTTAAAATGTTGATTAGAAGACGGGGTGAACTGTAAAGTGTGCCTTACTAAAGATTTTTGTGACCTTGCTCCCCGAATGATTGACAGTGTTTTCGGCGTATACTTGGAATTTTATTTCACGTAGCAGTTTTTCTTCTGACATTTGACTACACCCTTTTAAATCTACCGTTTAAAAGCGTGTTTCATGTTTTATTTCAAGTTCGTAGATATTGGGATAAAAAGTTTTTTCGAGAAATTCTTTGTCGTGTCTGTTGTTTACATAATGAATTTTTGTGATTTTGATGTGCTTTTCATCTATGAAACTCGTAATTTGTAACTGCATGCCTGAAACTTTGAGCCAGCTGTGAAAGTTACTCAAATTCCCGATGCTATCTATTCTGTATTTCCTGAAAAATAGCCAAAAGGGTTTGGTCCAAAGCAAATGTAAATTTATCCAGAATTTAGCAAAATGTTTTCTATGTTTGAAGTTTTGGGTAATTTGCAGAAAGTATGCGTGTTAACAGTTAAAATTATGAAAGGTATTTCATCTCAATTCAAAGACCCACAGCATGACTCTTAAATCTTAGATTTTACCCACAAACATTAACATGTGCTCTTTTGTTATATACTTGTTTGTAAAAATATAACTGTACTTCTTTGTTATATAATGCAAATGTGAGGGGTCAGGGATCCAACAATAACAGAAAAAGTAATAGTCAAGTAATTTATGATATCTAAAATAAAATTGTTTTTTGCTAGATATCATACTTAGTAAAACACTTTGGGTAGTATAGATAACTTTGTAATTTATAAAAAGTGAAGGAAATAGCCAACAACGAGCATCTAAAAATATACCAGACAATACAGATACAATGCACTAGTGTTCCATAGTCCTGTCTTGGAATGAAAAATATAAAACTGTTCGATACAGACTTATTTCAATAAATTTAGATTACCTTTAAAAACTACGGCATCTACTTTTTCCAAAGGTTCAGGTCAAATGTATTCTCAGATATCCAAGAACACTTACATAGTAAATAAAATCATATTCCATTAGTGACAAAATACCCTACAAAGAAACTTAGATTTACCTAGCACACTTACAAAGTGTACATCATTTGAATACAATTATTAACAAATCTGAAATATATATGCTAGATATGCAGAGCAAACAGTTACATATTTAGTGAAAAAGAAACGTATATAGTAAGTGTTTCGTATTGGGTGTTGTTGTATTACTTGAGTTATGCAATGCCTTTAGTGCCTTAAGGTGGTCCACTGGTGACGAATTTTAGTCTTCTGCGCAGGTTTCGCGCATGGATGTTGTTAAATTGTACGTATTGTAAATTAACGTATTAATTTTGATTAGAAAGTATAAAAGAAAATTTAATTCAATTTTTTTTTCTGCGTTGTCGCTTTTATTAAGCAAAATATTGCACAGAAAACGTCTGCTAATTCTTGTACGACAATGAGAGTTACCTCGCTTGAATTAAGACTGCTTGGCTATATCCTGGAATAGACCCCGGGGTCTAAACCAGGAGTATATATAAGGTTCATTCCGTTTTCTTTAGGTTATTATATACAAGTTTTACTCCTGTAAAAATACACAGGCTTTAATCCAGGAGATTGCCGACTGCTTTTCGTTTTATCCGAATGCAAACATTAAAACACGTTTGCAAGTAAAACAAAGAAAAAGACTTGGACATTTTGCTTATTATGAGAAGAAAAAGATGTAAACAACAACAAGCAGTACATGTACGTATAAACTTTATCATTGTTTTGAATTTCCGTGACTTGTAGAGCTTTTTCTGAAAACGAAAGTAGAGACTGGTAAATAATGTGTCATGTTTTGAAGTTTATTGTTGTTATTTCCTTTTTCATTTCATTTTTATCCAGTAATGAGTTAACATTAATGGGTTTAACTGTATACACACTAGTTTTCTGCTTGGTAGTCAAAGGAAATGCCCCACCTGTCAGCCTAAAAAGAACAATTTATTCTAACAACTTTCAAAAAGTAGTAGGTAAGGCAACTTATTTGCATTTGCAAAGATCGTTTTGTTTACTCATATTGGGCCCATGTACCACACCAGTCAATTACACAGTATATGTTGTAGTTGTATTAATTTTAACCATGTCATTGGTGTGATATAAACAATATGTCTAAAAGTAATATTATGCACTTTAGAACATCATCTATGTCTAGATCAGAGTATGTATTTAAATGTAATGGCAATGTGTTAGACTATACAGACAAATATACTTATTTAGGTCTTGTATTGAATGAGTTTTTAGATTACAATGTAACAGCAAAGTTTGCGTCACAAGCAGCAGGTAGAGCCTTGGGCCTTTTAATTGCTAAATTCAAACATATGGGTGGCATGCCCTACCATGCTTTTACAAAGTTGTATGACTCGCTAGTTTGGCCGAAAGTAGCATATGGGGCTTCCATTTGGGGAAGAAAACAGTTTGCCTGTGTTGATGCCGTCCAAAACAGAGCTATGAGGTTCTTTCTGGGTACAGGTAGATACACCCCAACTCTGCTGTTGCTGGTGACATAGGCTGGGAACCAGTGTTTGCTAAGCAGGTGAAATGGGTAATTAATGTTTTATGTAGATTCTCCAGTATGCCAGATTCACGTCTGAACAAAACGATCTTTAAACATTGTAAATATGTGTCTGGTACCAACTGTAAAAACTGGAATTATAGAGTACAAGATATTTTGATAAGATACAACTGTGGTGATAATATTGCTATGGAACATGTACATTTATACAAGAACAATTTGTTAGAAAAAGTTGTAGACAATGTTTTAGTGAATATCTAGACAAATGGATTGAATCACTTCACCTTATATATAGTTCTAGCAATTGTGGTCTTAATAAACTAAGAACATATAGAAACTTCAAGTTTAGCTATGAGACAGAAGAATATGTCAAAACTATACTGCATAGCAAACATAGATCTGCATATGCTAAATTTCGTTGTGGAGTAGCCCCTATTAGGCTAGAGACTGGTAGATATGAGCGTCTAGCAGTAAATGATACAATTTGTCCTTTATGCCATTTAGGGGTAGAAAATGAAAAACATGTGTTGTTATACTGCAATGTTTATGCCCCCACAAAGTGGGGTGCATATAGCGTTGCACTTGTCCGTCCGTCCGTCTGTCCGTACGTCCCGAAATCTTGTGAACGCAACTCCTCTTAAACCGGATGGCAGATTTTGCTTAAACTTCCAGGGATGAACAACCTTAATGTATAGATGGTAGTAAAGGAAGGAATTTTTGCTGCGACCAAATTTAACAGAATTATGGCCCTTTGTTGATTTTTTCACTATATACCAGATAGAAATTTGTGAACGCAACTCCTCTTAAACTGGATGGCAGATTTTGCTTAAATTCCAGGGATGAACAACCTTAATGTGTAGATGGAAGTAAAGGAAGGAATTTTTGCTGCGACCAAATTTAACAGAATTATGGCCCTTTGTTGATTTTTTCACTATATACCATATTGAAATTTTGTGAACGCAACTCCTCTTAAACCGGATGGCAGATTTTGCTTAAACTTCCAGGGATGAACAGCTTTAATGTGTAGATGGTAGTAAAGGAAGGAATTTTTGCTGTGACCATATTTAACAGAATTATGGCCCTTTGTTGATTTTTTCACTATATACCATATAAATAATTGAACATATAAATTTCACATTTGTAATTTAATTTAACATAAGTACATAAGGTTACCTGTAGATCATTTTAGGTAAATGTACAGAAAAAATCTTACATACAGGATATACATGCTCTTGTTTATGAGCACTTATGCATAGTGGGGGCATCCGTGTCCTATGGACACAGTTCTAGTTATTCTGACATTAGGAACGACTTGTTTGTAAAAGCTATAGAAATAGATAGTGGGTTTGAAAACTTAAGTGATGATGAACAGTTATATTTTATACTCTCCAATCCAAATATTGTTAAGTGTGCGGCAAAATCCTGTTATCAAATTCTTAACATTCGAAATAGATATATGTATCACAACACGTGAGACTCAGTAGATGATTTTAAACATTATAGAATAAGTATTGTATATTAAATATAAGATAATATTTGTTTTGACAATACTTATATATATCTTCAGACTTGCGGTGTCTCCAGATATATAATAGTAAAATGTCGAAATAAATTAATTTTATACATAGGTAGGATTTTCTTAATAATAGTTAGGGGTTTTTATTACATGATAAGACATGTTTGCTAATCTAGTTCTCTTTTTTAATCTTATTAAAGTAAGGAAATTTGGTTTTAGAGGGCTGATCATTACTTATGACAGAATTTTAAGTGCTTTACATGTCAGTTTGTATTTAGATAAATTTTATGTTTGGATTAGCAACTGTGTCCTATTCTTTTTTTACTGCCTAACTATATGGAAAATATTGATGTCTGGTTTATGTGCAGTCATGGTGTGGGTGGAGAAACGAAGTGTCATCTTAAGGTTAACACTTCGGTGTTCCACAAATGCTGCTTACTGCTTAGTGTATATACATGTATAGTGTTCATTAATTGTATATATATGTATACATATAGTCTCAGATAATTCTTTTTAGAATGACCATATTGTAATTATATATGTCTTTCTATAATTGTTATATATGGATGAGACTCAAATAAAATAAAATATATATTAATGATGGATGCATATATTTTTACAGATGAGTGGTTGATTTGTAAAAAATGTGAATTATGCTTCAACAGTTTGTGTTACTGTAGATGATAGCTTCCTGTTTAGTTAAAACTGAAAAATGCTGAATTCAAAAACATATTTTTAATTGAATTGGACCTGTGAAGAGTTACTTTAATGGTTTCAATGACTTCCACATAATCCTTATAATACACGCACTTGTAGAGATTTTTGTTTAACAAGATTTAAATACTACAAATAAAATAGTTTGTGTAAAAGTTACATTGAGTCATTTTAAAATGTAGGTCTGCAGATTAAACTGTCATTATGTATTTCATAACCCTGTCCCCCCAAAAAAATAAATGAATAAACATCAAAGTTTCCAGATTAATCCGTTAGTAGTTAAAGTCAATGACATATCAAACATGTATCTTACCATTCTGTCTTTACATTTTAGATTAATTGGTATCAGGTATTCAGAGAGATAAGTGAAGAAACATCAAGAGTATGTGGAATTAACCAATCAAATTGGAATGTTATGACCATAGAGATAAACCTTTTGATTATCTTGGTTAACCACCTTTTAACTGCTGTGGTGAGTACTTTTTCTTAGAAATATTATCTTTACAAGAGCTATTTTTTTCTCATTTTCATCAAGCTTCTGCAGTTTTGTTTTACTTTGTTGGTATATTTATTTCAGTAGTAAATTTTGTAAGGGACTGTTAGTTGTACCCTTCTTGAGTCTTTTCTTAGAAAATTTCATGGGATGTATGCATGTATATTACTTTCTAATTGATTTGAATACATTCAGCTGGGGTCAAAACCAGGGACTCAGTGGAGACCATCTTTTGAATTTCTTATTTTTTTATGTGAATGATCCAAACTATCAAAATAGTAATTGTTCCTTATTTGAGTTTAACACAAAGTTTCGTGAGGAAAAATTGAGCAAAGCAATACAGAAAATAAGCTTTGAATTTAGGACTCTTGACTTGTGGACATATTGAATTTTTTTCACAGTCATCTTGTCCCTAAAGGTTATTTTTATGTGCATAAATATGTAGTAGATATTGCTTCTGCAAATTTTCTTGTTTTGTTTTTAATCAAACCCTTGATAAATAGTTACATTATTTATAAAAAAAGTGTTGCAGTGCCATAAAACAGAAGAACTTGGTACAGGCACAGTTTTGACAATCCTATATAGACACATATAATTCAGTTTGTCTTTTGTTTACAGGAAGTGGTTCTTCAAGTGCCCAGATGACTGCTGTTAGTGCTCAATTTGATCAACAATTTGCATTTCATGCATTTCCTGTCTTTCCAGACAGGAATTCTGGCATACTTTGAACTGGAAATCTAAGGGATAAATGAAAATTAAACTTAAAAGTGTGAAACCTTTCAAAAGTAAAAGCTTATCTATACAGGTGACAATATAAGAACTTTTGACTGTCATTATTATAATAAGTACTTTCCTTGTACATTTACAATGGGAAAGAATAAAATGAAGATGTAAAAAGGCTTAGACAAATTGATCTGAAAACTTTTTACTGGAGCTGCTGTAGTGAAGTCACTTATTGATGAACATTAAGGTCTGATAAGGATAAATAGAATACTTTTATTAGAATTTAACTTGTACACAATAAATGTGTAATCATGTCAAGTGCACAGAGATGACACAAGATAAAAATTCTAAGCAAGAGAAACTAAAGAATAAGCAGTCTTCCTGCTATATAGTTACCTGTTATCTTGGGCAACCAATACTGATTCTGTAAAACAGAAACTAAAGACTATAAACTATAGACTTCAACTTTATATAGCTCCAAGATTTGAAATGGTTTTGGCAGCCTTCATGACAATTTGTTGTCAAAAACTGTTTAAGACTGCTTAGGCTATTTCTCTCCTCTGTTTGTGAAAGATTATTTGTTGAAATATGTATGAATTGATGATTGTGTTAGGCTGGTCTGTTCATAAGGTGTTAGACATGACAAACGCAACAATCTTTATTTTGTAATAAACGATGTTTAAGTACTTCCAAAAGACCTATTATCAATATGAAAGTTGTAAAATTTAATATGCTTGTGAATTCTGGGTAATTGTACATCTGATTCTTTTATTTTCTTTCAACAAGACATGTTTAAGCAATGCAGATATATTTGAAAAAAAAAATCTTATATTTATTTTTCCAGTGCAAAACATAGTGGGTGGGGTAAATTGCTCCCCGTTTTCAACATATCTGGCTAACTGAGTTATATGATATTCATCTAAAGTGGTTTATATACATAAATTTGTTGTTTATGTATCAATTGTACCTATTTTACATAACCAGATGCATCAAATATAATAAATAATCCAAAGTTATACATATGATTTTTTTGTCTGCTACAGCCTGATGGGTCATAGACATTTTTATTTGATAGCTCTTAAAGATGAACGGTGACATAATCTTTTTATTACATTTTTAGAATGACCATACTAATATCTACAAAATATCAGTTTATTATGAATTTGTTTATATTATGCCACTACTATTTTTTCTGGTGAAATTTGCTGAAAAAAAGTTATTTTTTCTTAATTGGCCTACAATGTATTTTCTTTCTTTGGCATTTATAAAATAATACAACTGTCAGTGCTGCAGTTAAAAAAATGATTCAAAGGTAAATATGTTTAGATTTTTTCTATATTGCAGTAGAAGCGATTGTTTAGGATCAAATGTTATTTTCAATCATTTGCGTTCATTTATTGTCGGTACTGTTTACCCATATGACCAATACCCCCTGCAGATATTAGTTATTTTATGTGTGGGGGATAGTGCAAGATACAGAAAGTATCCCATACCAGAGGAACCCCTGGTTCTTTAGTAGGCTCAGTGTAAAGCACTGATACATGGGACCCCGGTTTAACACCACATCTGAAAGACAATAAGTAATATCAGTGGAGGAGCAGGGGATTGAACTCGCGACCCCTTGGTTACCAGTCCAGTGCATTTCCACTGGACCACTGATCTGCTCCCTCAGGTTTTTTTTTATTGTACTTCTGAATTAAAACTGCAATATTTCAGGACAAGGCATAAGTAGATCAATGAACAACTTTAATTGCTGACCATTAAATGCATACATTATAATAGACTTTCATCCGATACAGTTAATGTGTCATTAATTAGAGATGAAAGGAAGTGTGAAAGGGATTACATTTACTGTATTTAGTAAAACAGTTATTTATACTGATATTTTAAATAACATTGACATAAAAGGAAAACTAAATTTGTTTATTTCAAAGGAATTGATATTCAACCGTTACAGGTTATTATATTTTGACAATGTTTCTTTTCAATCATTGCAGGTTAAACTAAAAAAAAAAAAAAAGGAAATTTTAGTTAAACTATGCAATGCATACATTTGAAGTCTTTAGCATATTCATTATTGCACACGAATACAATAAAATAAATACCTAGCATTCTACAATTGTTAAAATTGGATATAGGACAAGTAAAGTTAGATTTACCTATAATTGAAAAGAGTAAGAATAAAATGTGTGGGTGCGGGGGAGGGGGGTGGGGGTTGGGTGGGAGGGGCGGAGGGTGGTGTGAAGTGAAATGTCTTTGTCAATTATCAGAATATGAGTTGTGCAGTGTCTCGGGTGAAGTGTCTGGAGAAAATTGTTAGGGTTGAAGTCTCTGGGGGTGAACTGTCTGTTAGCCTTGTCGACTCTATATAATTTGTGTGGGTTTTTGTTTGCTCTGTAAAAATCAAGGTAAAATAATAGAGTGGGATTTTGTCCGTGTGGGGTTCAGTCCAACAATCGACTGTGTTAAGTATGGTGTGATGTAATGTAAACAAACTAGACCAAATTTGTAGTAATTGAACTTGTCTATTGTCAACCAATGTCGATTTTTTAACATTAGTTTTGTTTTTCATACTCTTCTAACGAAGATCAAATTATATGATATTTACAATAATAAAATAACATCACATAAACCAGAGACCTTATATTCTCTGCATAAACTCACCTAACATCATCATTTCTCTTTGACTTTCCTGACTGAAAACTATGGTGGCTGAATTACGCCATGTCGTATTTTCGCTTTTTCGCCACGAAAATGCGAAAAGACAAAGATACGACAAAGTTAAACTTGGCCTCGAATATGCGAAAATGCGAAAGGACGACAAAAGAAGGGCAAAAATACGACACAAGTCGTCCTTGCATGTTTTTGCATTGTTACATTTTCGCATTTTCACGTTCCGGTTGTTTAAGCGCATGCGCTCATCCGTGAGTTACACTTATGCTTAAACAACAATGTATGGATATGGTGATCGTGGTATCCTTTTTAAGTAATACTTTTGTGAATGTTTTCCTACTGGTTTGTTTTTTATAAACAACGCGACTCCCCAGTACATTTAAAAGGTAAAGTTTCAACACATTCAACGTATGTGTAATAAATCTGCGCTTGCGTAACCGGAACGCGAAGAAGTGAAAAAGCGAAAACACAACAATGCGAAAAAGCAAACAATGCGACCATGCATCAATGCGAAAAAGCAATTTTGCGAAAAAGCGAAAATACAAAAAAAGTAAACATGCAAAAATGTAAAGACACGACAAATAAGAGGCGAAAACACGACACATTTTATGTGTTAAAAGACAATGATCCAACAGTATATTTGGGCAGTCGACCGTAAAATTAATAACATATCAAACAAACTACTTTTGCATAACAAATAATCTAATACACTACACCCTTTATTGCCCACAAAAGTATATTTCTATATTTTTGAATCGTTTCCCTTCCGGTCATTAACAAATCCATATCCCGTTTGTTTAAAGAAATCTAACAGTAATCTCCCATTGTTGTTTACATGACCTTGGTCATTTGAGAATCGTTGTAAAACATGATCTACACAATACTTATAAAGACAGAAAAGACTGCCTACATGCAAGATAAAAAAATCAAAATGAAGTTGTTTTTTTCTCATGATTGTAGCTGACAATTAGACACTTTTTGTGACACTGTGAGTGCATAAAAATGGCATATGTGAAAAAAGATTCTTTGCAGAAACTTCTAATTTTTAAGATAATGTGCGCACGACATTGTTTAGTGAATATATTTATGAACATGTTTTCATTTCTTGCGGTATTTACTCACAATTTTGAATTTTTTTTCAAAAATTCAACTTTGGTTGCTATGATTCCCAACACCTGATTACTTTCTGAGACTGATTTGATTGACTCTTAAAACTAGTATGTGTCAGGTACCTTTTCTCAACTCGTATTCTAATACAGAAGTATTTTCCTAAAACTGAAATAAGTTTATTTGTTCTAGCAAAATTTTTATTTACATGCATACAAAAGTAAGTTGATCTTATCTTATTGAAAATCAAGATCTATTTAGAAAAATAAGATATACTTAAAAAGGCAAAAATCTTTTATACTAAAAGAAAATTGGTCACAACTGTGAGTTTATCTGTGTAATCAATAATTAGGGGGAAATAGTTATTATTGGTTATTCTCTGCATTGTCATTATATGATGTTGATATAAAACTTTGGAAATTTTCAGATTAATGTCTTTTGGTAATGACAAATGTCTGTGTTCTGTCCGTCTGTGTGTCTGTTTGTCTGTCCGTCTATGAGGCAGTTCATGAGAAGTAAAAAAATACGATATAGTGATTACAATAAGTTGCTGGTAGCCGACTTACATTTAACAACTATTTAACACGAAAATCGGAGGAAATGGTAGTGAAGGTTGTTGTCATCTGCACTTAAGTCATGTCTAATACAGAAGATCAGAACAGTAAACAGTTGGGCTTGTTCGTCTGACGAAAGCCACTGATACATTGAGTCAAGCCAAATAACATGTGACTAGGGCGCACGTTTCGTTAAAAGAACTTTAGTCTTTTGGTTAATCGAAACTAATAACACAAACGCACATGTCTGTTAGCAGCATGAAACAACCAAATCTCTCAAAGCAGATTACTCCATAAATATATTGTATACATGTAGTCGTATTTGCATCTATCAAGTTAGATCGGACATAAAACTATTCGTAGTAAATATTTTAAAAAATATTGTCAGAAATATAAATCGCCGTACGCTCCTTTATTAACAAGTTACATATTAATTATGAATATTAGATAAGTTAAAACAAAAGCTGTCACAGGGCTAATAATCAACAAATGATGTCCACATTATCCTGTAATTATCCGCCACTCATCAGCTCTAAATAGTTCACGTGCAGCAGTGACATCCCAGCATGCAACCGCTCAAAGATCAGATTAATCGGTAATAACCGTATCTTTCCGATAAACACATAGGTGCGAGATGTTACGTTAATAAATAAACATTCGGTGGTCTCTAATGTGAAATTAATAGTTTCTTTGTTATGTTGTGTTTTAATTCGTGGCAAAAGCCGAAAACGTGTGAATTTTTCAAACTGATTCAATGCAGACTGGTAGCAATTTCAAAAACTAACGATGACCAGGAAACAAAAGTAATTAGTCAAATTATAGTACTAGTAGAAGCAGTAGTAATAACAATAAAGAGGATCATCATCATCATCACCACCACCATCATTATCATCATCATCACCACCACCACCAACATCATTATCATCATCACCACCACCACCATCATTATCATCATCATCAGCATCATCATCAGCATCATAAATGTCATGAATCATGCGGTTAATTAGTTTTTGTTGCCCATTTTCCATTAATTTCATCTTTGCGGAAGACCAGAATAACATTAAAGTATTGTCAGTGTAGCGTTTTGATGTTTATTTGACAAGAAGAGGTATTAATGTTCTTGAAAATATAAAAAGCAAAATTTATATAAAATTAAATTAATTAAATTTTGTGTATCTGAAGTTCACATAATGATAAAAGAACAACAATTATGAACTAAACATTTGCTCTTACTTATAACGAAGCCTTAGGTTGCATGTAATAAGCTGCTAATATTTTCCCGGTCCAGATGCAAGAATCCTCTTTTCAACGTTAATCTTTGTTCCTTCTGTAATCAATCGAAACAATAATACTTTCCCAAATTTGAAAACATAAGATTTAGAATAATTCAACATTCTTTCATTTGTTGAAATAGATAAATTTTTTCATACTGGCTCATTCAAACGAGTTCTATAAACAATTTTTGAGTAATATTTAGATTTTTCGAGTATTTAGAGTACGAATTTCAAGACTATCGTTATACAAATTCAGCGGAAAACCACTGCTTGTAAGAGCTTATTTAGGTTGAAAAAAGAAAACTTGTATTTTATTTTCATTTTTGATATTTTATATCGAAAGCGTTTTTACTTTAAGCATGGTCACTGAGAGAGAGAGAGACAGAGAGAGACCATAAAAGATGGAAAATGTTAGTCCTTCATGGTCACCTGATTTCTTTGTGATAGTAAAGCGTAACTTTGTTATAATCAAATCGAGCAGTATTTCTTTTTTAAATCATAATGTTGGTCGCAATTGTTTTTATTTTTAAAGATATTACTAACACATTTCATTAATCTTATATCTCTTTTGAAAGATTAGTTTATGATATAGTTAAATTTGTAATTTAAAAATAGTTAAGACCCAAAGAAAAAAACAAACAAAACAAAAAAATCCTAGACAAACGGCATTTGAAATCAACACAACAACAACAACAAAACATAACAACACACACACACCCTGCATGATTTTACCTTGTTTTCTATTTTAATCAGTTGACTTAATATAAGGTCCAATGATCAATTTTCCGAAATCTAGTCGACCTAGTTTGTTAAGGTTTTAGTTTTACTTCCGCGTTCCTGAACTGAGGGGAATTGCAGGAGAAAAGAATACTTTTTTGAGGTAAGAAAATTTGTATAAAAAACTTCTTTTTTTAAATACATGTGTCTCTTAAAGAATCTCGTCAGCTTTGTAATGTATGGATGAAATATTTCTTGAGTTTACGATATTGCACGGTTAGAGGGAGTTAACTATTTGGATGAATGCCAAATGGCTGGCGAAAATGTTTCCTACGGTGAATTTCCAATATTTCTTTTAACTTCAGTAGCTTATATCACGGATTTAACGAAATTAAAAGGATATAAGGTCATCAAAGCATTTAAAACGTATTTTAACACGACACTTACGAAACGCCCCCAGTTATCTGAAGCGGGTATAATTGCATATTCTCGTTTAATGTTAATGTATGTCAGAGTCATAGAAACAGTAAATAAACGTTTTTATTAATTAGAGTAGTGAAGTGAACTAGTGCAAAGCTAGAGGTTGGGAAGGGAGGGAGTCGGGGATGCAGGTGCTGGTGACGAGAAGACACATTATTAAATACAAAGTTCTGTTGAACATTTCATTCCAAAATCGAAAGACCTTTTATATTTATTTTATGAGAATGTCTGCTTAAAGATAGTTCAAGTAATTGTACATAATTATTATGTGGTATAAATTTCATGTGGTCGTTTTCGTTAAAGTTATTAGACTTAAAAAAACATACATGTAAAACTAAGAATAACTGTTTTATATAAAATCATGTTGCTTATGTTTAGTATGCTTTTTAATTTTTATCATCAGCCATGGAGGTTTCTGGCAAAAGAACGGAGGAAAAAAAAATCTCGGCGTCACGTGATTCTGCAGACGACTTCGAGCTGCATTGTCTCCCTTGTGAGAGATATGATATCCGGATACCAGCATTTGGTTATTGCGAGAACTGCAGTGAACACCTCTGTGAAACCTGCTACAAGAACCACAGAAAACCAGCACCCTGTCGTAATCACGTTTTGCTGGATAAAGACACTATGCCACAGACACTAAGTGTACCAACTCTGCCAGATGATTTCGACACTTGTCCCGACCACGAAGACGAACTTAAATTCTATTGCAGGGATCATAATTCAATTGTCTGTAATATTTGTGTGACAATTGATCACAGGGTTTGCAAAATTGACTACATACCCAAACTTTCCAAACACTTAGAAAAAGACGACGAGCTTCAAAGAATGATGACAGAACTAAAGGCATTGGAAGAGAAATGCAAATCTAAAGTCAAATCAACGGAAAAAAGTAAAAATAATGTGTCCAAAGCACATGCCAAAATCTTGGCAGATATCCAAATATTTCGCAAAGAAATAAATGTTCGTTTAGATGAAATGGAACACAAAGTGAAGGGAGAAGCTAACAGTATAATGAATGCCGAGCAGAAAAGACTTGAGGACGTACTGAAAACCTGTGAGGATGTGAGGAAAAGGACTGAACATCTCGAGTCATCGCTAGACACACTACTTCAGAGAAAACAATTTAACCGTCTCTTTATTGAAGTGAAAAAAGCAAAGCCAAAATACGACGAATTAGTAGCTACCGAAAGTCAGCTTCAAACAGAAAACGATTTACAATTAGTCGGATTCGTAAAGAATCAGGCAATCCTTGACGTGCTTATGGAGTCGGCCGAGATTGGCAAACTGGTGTCGACAGGTGCAGAGAAAGGACGACGGTCTGTCGATACGAATGTACCTTCACAGGATAAGACTGTTGTATTAGAGCATGTTGGAGGTATCAATGTTGCATGTGCTTCAGATAAAAAGGAATGCGATATTACTGGAATGGCAGTAATACCGCCGAACAAAGTTGTTGTCTGTGACTATAGTAATTGCACAGTGAAGTGGTTCAATACACAAGGAAACAAACTAGAATCCAAAATTGAGTTAAGTTCCAGTCCATTTGACGTTGCAGTAATTACACAAAACAAACTTGCCGTTACAGCACTAAACGATAAATGCATCTTCATTCTTTCCTCTGTAGACACTCGCATTGCCATTGATCGTCGTGTTGATATCGGTGAAGAATGCTTTGGAATTGCCTACTGTCAAAATAAATTGATTGTATCTTGTTTTCCAGGAAAAGTTGTTATAATTGATTTAAGTGGCAAATTAATAAATACTTTTTCAGAACATCTGTTCAGTTTCCCTGAGTACGTTGCTGTTGATAGAGAAGAGAGATACATATACGTAAGTGACTGGGGTTACGACAAACGTGCTGTATACAAACTTGACTGGCAGGGAAGGGTTGTAGGAAGGTTTAGAGAAGAATGGCATCAACAACAACGAGGATTACAGGAGTTAGATGATGGTACATTTCTTGTGTGCTTAGGTATGAACAACAACAACAATATTGTAAGAATGTCAAGCAATGGTAAGACATGCAAGGTTACCGGTCATGAGAAATTTGGGAAATTTTATCCACGAGCTATATGCTACTCAAAAGAAGAACGCACGTTGTTTGTGTCTTATGCCGAGGGAAAATTTGCTGAAGCAGGATTTATCAAAATGTTCAAAGTAGCTTGGTCAACGTAATAAGAGCTTTATACAGCTAGAATCATTGTATTAACGGAATATCTAAATAACAACAATTAGATCAACACTTAAACTATATTCTTGAGTTAAAACACTATGCAAATAAGACTATTTTTCATCATGACACATTCATTTAAGTGGATGACAATAAAATCTCTCTAGAGAAAACGTCCTCGGGGAAAAACATTTTCCTGAATCCATCGTTGTAGGAAATTTATAACTAAAGGTTTTACCCTTTTCTGCCAAAAAGCTTTAAGTATGCATAGAACAAACCAATACTAACATCTAAGAAGAGAGGTATTTGTAGTAGGAATACTTTTAAATGCTTTTTTCTGAAGAAGAAGAAATGTCAAACTCATTTCATGCAATTAAGAAATATGATTTTGCAAAGTTTTTATCAACAGCATTGATTTGTACATGTGAGTTTGTTTATGCAGAATTTTTTTTTGTAACGACTTGTTGACTTTTGGAAAAAAGCAGATGCAAAGCACTTTTGTAAATAAATAACAGAACAAAACAAAACTAAAACAAAAACAAACAAAAAACAAACGAAAAACCGATATTTCTTTATTTTGCCACACCAAACTGTCGAGTCGACATGAAAACTCAAAACTTCGGGTTATCTCTTTATTTTCTGCATGGTCTTTATATTGCCTTGGTGCACAAAGAAGACTACCATTCGCAAAAAATGCAAATATTAATCTACATTATAAATATCTTGTGTATCCAAGCCTTCTTAATTTCATGCAGAAGTTTATGAAAGTACATCTGATATTCAGTACATTATGTTTCTCATGACTTGTTTCCATAAATAACATCCCATTAGATTTTACTTTATCTGAATAATATCGAGCCCATATTTCACTTTATTTAGTTTGCTCCGCAAACTCCATTATTTCTCAATGTTTCGTGCATTCATTACGTAAATTTCCTGTAAAGATTAATAACCGTGCATTCACTGGTCTGCTTGATTTTATACATTTTATGATTATAAGGTAAATATTTGTAAAATGTTATGTAACATTAAATAAAGATATATAAATAAATTAAAAAACATACTTTACGCTTATTTTGCATTCCCTTAGAATATTTGTTTTCCTCTATCTCTCTCTCTTTTGTTCAGTATTGACGGATAAACAATATGTAAACATATTTAAGACTTTTTTCTACGAATATTTTATCCTGCAGTCTCTTATGTCCCTTTGCTTTATATAAATTAGACAATTTGACTTTCTGTACTCTTGTCATTTAGAGCAAATTTGCCACATGACCCTCTTGCTCGAAGAAATGACAATGTTTTTAGTATTCCCTTTTTACTGGATGGTTCCTGTATCTAATATCATGACAGGCAGATATTTTGAATCAACTTATTTCCATTTTAATTTCTTTGTCGGTAGGGATTTCAAATGGGTTGTAAAGATTACTTAATGCATTTATTACCTATCTCTTTTACGGTGTTCAAAGGTACAAACGTACAAAATGTCTGGATTACAAAACTTTATACCAATTTATTTCAGATATGTTCCTTTTTAATTCTTCATGTCCGTTTAAACCTAAGCATAATGTACCCATGGCGTGATTTGGTGATTACCCGGTGTCTGTCCTGCGTTGTGCGACGTCAAAATTCCATTTAACAACATCTTCTTTGTAACAACTTGGTCAAAGCTAGTGAAACTTAGCAGGCATATCAAGTAAATATTTATTCAAAATTCTATTCCATGCAAAGCTCTTATCGCTACGTTACTAGAGGAAAAACATTTCATCTGAAACCACAAGCCTATCACTATTAGCTCCGCTCGAGGAGGTCACATGTTTTACCAGAAAATTTATAGTATCTTTTTATTTCTTTTTGTCCGTTCAAACTGCGCCCCTATGGCTATTAGTACTCAACCATTGGGTCAGATGATTCAGATATTTCACAAACATATCATATACAGTAATATTGAGACTGAAATTTGATTTGTAGCAATGTACAGTGAACCTCTACCAAGATAGTTCAAATAATTTCCTAGGAGACTTGTTGGCTCCACTCCGTGAACTCGTTAAAACAGAACAGGAGAGCATAGTGAGCGCATGATTTAAAGCGACTGACTCACAGAATTTAGCTGAATTGTTTTTCTTTAAAATTTAAGAGAAGTTAATATGCTATGAAAACTGAAAAAAGGGTGTTGATTTTACCAGGATTTGAACCCGTGACCTTTCGGTCAGTGAAATATATAGCGACGATTTTCACCACTGAGCCACAGATAATAGTTAACAAAATATGTTAAAATTAATGTTATAACTAAAGTATCTACACCGTGACTAACGGGGTCAATTTTTTACCGATAGAATTGTGTAAAACTTTATATATTGATGGTTTTTTGTAACATTAAAAATGAGTCAGTAACTTAGTTGAGATATTTTTTCACAATTACAGCTAAAATTTCCAGATGTATAAAAATTTTCTTTTTTCTTCATTGTCGGCCCATCTGTTTTTATTTATCGGAGAACGTTATCAAACATAATCATGTACACTGTAGTTTGTTCAATGTATACGACAACGATCTCTTTTTATTTTTTATTTATCGTCGGTATCGGTCGCTCATTTGACCGACACCTAATGCAGAGATTATTATTTTATGTTGTGAGGGAAAGTGCAAGATATAAACAAGAGCGCCATGATGGCCCTGGATCGCTCACCTGAGTACTTTGCCTGAGGGTCTACTGTTAAGCAAACATCAGAGGCAACATTACATTTTCGAACTGAAGATATTCAAAGATCTCATATTTTATACAAACAAGAAGATTTTCAAAATTTTCCCTATGTAAAATAAGTTGACCCCCGGGGCAGGGCCAAATTTGACCCCAGGGGCATAATTTGAACAAACTTGGTAGAAGTCTACAAGACAATGCTACATACCGAATCTTAGATCTCGGGGCCTTGTGGTTTCAGACAAAAAGATTTTTTAAATTTTACTATAGCCTATGTAAAATCCATTGACCCCCGGGTAGGGGCCAAATTTGACCCAAGGGGGTTAATTTGACGAAATTGATAGAGGTCCATACATACCAAATCTTAAGGCTCAGGGCCTTGTGGTTTCAGATAAGAAGATTTTTAAAGTTTCACTATATAAGCTTTTGTAAAATAAATTGACCCACGGGGTGGGGCTAAATTTGACCCCAGGGGTATAATTTGAACAAATTTGATAGAGGTCCACTTGACAATGCTACATACCAAATCTTAAGGCTAAGGGCCTTGTGGTTTCAGACAAGAAGATTTTCAAAAATTTTCCTTTAAGTTGCCATAGCAACCAGAGTTCTTGATGGAATTGAATTCTTTGAACAACTTTGGTAGAGCTTAATGCAAGGTATATTCCAGGCAAGTTTCATCAAATTTGGCCCAGAGGTTTCAGAAGAGATGTCGTTTGAATGAAATTGTTGACGGACGACGGACAAAGACCGGTCACAATAGCTCACAATAAGCCAAAGGCTCAAGTGAGCTAAAAATATCCCGTTCAGGAGATCCCAATGGTTGTTTTGCATGCTCAGTGTACAGCATTGATACATGGGATGTCGGTTTAACGTCTCATCTGAAAGACAAGAATGTAAGTGCATTTGAGTTTATTTATCGTCGGTACCGGTTGCCGATATGACCGACGCCCCCTATAGAGATTAGTTATTATACGCCCGTCGAAGACGTGTCGTATTACGGGAACACCCATGGCGTCCTGGCGGCGTCCACAGTGATGTCCGCTCTCTATTTTAAACAGTTGTTGTCCGATGTTCATGAAACTTCGGGAGAATGTTTATGGGCATAATATCTCGGCCAAGTTCGATAATCAGCCATATCGCGCTACACACTTCAGACTTGCCAAATTGGTCTTTGCTCTTAGGGAAACAGTTGTTCGTTGATCTTCATGAATGTTTGTGGAATCGTTAATGTCTATAATATCTTTACCTCCCAAGTTTGATAACCAGCCAAATCACCACAGGCACTTCTAGGCGCTAGCCTTTAAATCGTCAAGAATGTGCAAAATTCACCTTCCAGCCTGTTCTGACTATCAACAGAAGACTTCTGTACTCATATAAAATCAAAGGTGAGTTATGTGTGTATGTATTTACATGTGTTTATGTATCTGCATAGTAGTATCCATATACCTGTATAGTTGTACCCATATATCGGTATAGTTGTAGCCATGCACATGTTTACTCCCATCCATGCATCTGTAAACTCATATCATTACATTGGCACAAATACCTCATAATTCTTTGGTATTAATTTGGCTGTTTATCAAATTGATTTAGGTTATAAGGATTCCTGCATGTACACACCTCTCTGTCAAACTTTTCAACCATTTACCAAAATTTTCGACGGGCGTATTTTGTGGCAGTTTAGCACTCTTGTTTTTTTATTGTAGGGGATAGTGCAAGATACAGAAAGCATCCATCATCCCAGAGACACCACTGGTTCTTTTGCATGCTCACTGTACAGCACGGATACATTGGACCTCAGTTTAACGTCTCATCCGGAAGAGGAGGAGCGGGGCTTCGATCTCGGGACCCTGTGTTACCAGTTCAGTGCGTTACCACTGGACCACTGATCCGCTCCTAGCTAAACAGATAGTTTAAACGTCTGTTTATTTAGCGCTGGTTACAATCGACTTGGCAAAACAATAAGAACTAAGAAGAATATTGATGTCAATTACGCTGCGTGGTGTCGTCCTAAGATAGGACTTATGCTACAGTTAACTGTGCTGAATTTAAAAAGGAAAATTATAAAACGTCAAAATGAATATATGAAATAACACCGTTGACTAAGTCTAAGCGGTATGTTTCACAATCTTAATGTTTTAAATGAGAATCAAATCATATAGACATATATGTCTATTGTCGTTTTGAATAAACAAAAAAACTTGACAGAATGTAATTAAAAATACCAATGTAACTGGGATTTTCTCCTCCGAGAAAGTATACCGGGACAGTTGAATGGTCAGACTATAAAAAAATCTGAATGGAATTTTCTCTAATGATTTCTTCTTTCCATAAACTGAAAAATGGCAACATCTTAAGAAACTAGATTGGGACTTGGTGCTGCAAGAAATACTTCAGGATTTGATTTAGTTGTTGTTAACCTAACTGACAAATAGGTGTGTCAATATTTGCATTTCATTGAATTAGTATTTCAAAAACACAGTCCTTCAGCCACACATATTTATTGGAACGGTAACTTATTGCATTGCATATAATATCTGTATAAGGTCAATTCCTTGGCAGTCGTTTATAATTTGAAGATTTTTTAAATGTTGTGTGACATTGAAAACAGGATAGAATAAGTTCCAAAGAACATTTGGTCTTGGTGTTGCTCAAGTGTTGACAATGGTGAACATTTCATGAGTTTTCATTTGAACTTTCTGCAAGGTTGAAATTAGGGTCTGCTAACGGAAAAAAAAAACAAGATACAATAAATCGCAGAAAATAAAAATAATCTGTGGCAATATAACAATCATTGAAACGCCAGTTAGTGAAAAAGTTACATGGTTAATAAGTATGGTATATGGTTAATAAATGGTAAATCAAAAAGTTATATGGTTAATAAAGAAGTTATATGGTTTTTAAATATGACAATTTGGTAAATAAATGATTAATAAAGAAGTTATATGGTTAATAAATATGATTAATGAATGGTTAATAAAGAAGTTATATGGTAAATAAATATGGTTATATGGTTATATGGTTAATAAATGGTTAATAAAGAAGTTACAATGTATATGGTTTATAAATGGTTAATGAATTAAGTTATATGGTTATTAGATGGTTACAGGGACACTGGATAGGTAGGCTGATCGCAGGGATATGACCTAAGCTGTTAAAACTGGCGTTAAACCCCAATAAAAGCTGCTAAGACAAAGCGTGTGGAAAAAAAGCTATGTAAATATGATATATAATTGGGAGATAATTTACCTTCGTGCCTCACACGATTCGGCGTCATATTGTCAATTCCCGTTCACATTATAAACTACTCTTTGTTACTATGTTGCATTGCTAGTTTTATCAACGTGCTTTAGTTCACAAGAATATTGAAACGTAGAAAGCGAACAGCCATATCGGGGGTTTTGACCTTACAAAATTCCTGATCTGACCTACAACACACTTTCCTTTCTCGAATAGGCGATGCGATGGTTTAAAGCCTTCAAAGTTCCTCGTCGGTCTTTTGAAACAAAAATTTTGTGGAGGAAGCTCCGTCGTTTTTGAAAATTATTGCCGGAAAAAGACTAGAGAAAAGATATCTTGGCTTTAACTTGATTAAATTTGAAACTGATTCCATTTAAATATTTGACACGAGACTGATGGCTGTAACATCAATACTAACAATACAATACTAAGTTAGCTACAATTGTTTGATAACTGCCTGAAAAGAAATGCCATGCAAAGACTTTAAACTGTTTAGTAAACCTCTGGTGTCGGTAAGCAATAAGACGGATGTAAAGAATGTCTTTGTTATTCCAGTTCATTGTGCATTTTATTAATATGCATCGTCTGCGTTAAAAGAACTGTTGAACGGATGAGTGATGTTGAAAAAGCACATAAGTTTCTGATAAGCAGTTACAATTGAAACAGTATCTTTTAGAGAAGACCGACAGAGGCAGTGAAATTATTTCCGAAACGCTGAATATGTCAAAACGACAAACATCTACAATGGGCGCTGATAACTATGCTTTTTCAGAAGAGACAGATGTGCAGAAGGTAAACTGCTTATTTGTTCATCAACTATAGTTTTAGACTTCTTTTGTGCATGTGTTTAATTTTATCAATTTAAATTTTACTTTATTGCTGATATAGACAATGACACAAGCCGTAAAAATTGTCCTAAATACCAGAAAGTAACTTTGCTTCATAAAATATTCATACTAGCGATTAACAAGTGGGTATTTGTTGAGAGACAGAAGACTTCTGCATCCTTCATTTCACGCATGATTTTCATTTTTGTGTATTTGTTTTAACTGGATAATAAAAAGTTGGTAAAAGACCTTTCCATTCGGTCGTCTATGAAACCGTTTTAAAATTAGTTCTGCTTTTCTTAAATTCTTTTATTTGAATAAGACTAAGTGTCTTTTGTTTGGAATATATGACGACTGTTTCATGAATTCGAGGAATTGCTCTATTTCGTCAAGCTTTCGTGATTTATCAAAACCAAAATACATCTTGAGATACATTTACTTATGGCTGACTTACAGACAAAAATCACAGTGATAAATGGAACGTTAATTTTACGTGAAACATTTTACAAGAGAATTGTATAATACTTGAAGAAAGGCGACGTCAATGTAAAGTCACTGAAACGTTGAACTGAAGAATGCGGTTCATTTTCTCGACGTATACACCACCTGCGACCACACACTTTCTGTGTCTATCTACCCTCTGGTCAAATGATAAAATGATTTTTCTTGATTTGTTTCGTAATTCTAAAGCAATGTCTTCTTAGTTTATTGTCAAAGTCTTTTTTATTATCAAACACAGAGGTTCAACGGTCCCTAAATCGCTCATGCCATTTGTACACAAATGTCTTTCCAAACATTGGTCAGGTATCCGAGTTTTTAATATATTTAAGTGTTTCCGCCAGAGATAGTTCGCCCATTTACGTCAAGCGACTTTACAAAGTCATGGCGATAAAACACTTCTGGGAGGTAACCGTTTAATACAACGTCTTCAAACTTACAAAAAATGTTGTCAAGACCTTTCCCCCAATATTACTTAAACTCTAAAAGACTATTCAATAGCTCTTTGAGTCTGTTGAAACGTATGAAAAATAGCGTTCTTAAAGTCACTGAATAGTGGTTGCTGTAGATACTACTTACACTTCGATGAATTGAAGAAAAAAATATCATAGGATATTTCTCAAACTACTTGTGCGTGTTTTTTCATTGGGTATAGGGTAAATATCTAATTAATTAATTCATATTAGGCGATGCATCCGTTTTTTGCGCACATGTTTAACCGATATATATGTATGAATAAGACAAAAAAGTTAGAACACTAATAAATTTTCCTTAAAATAGCTCGTTTTCATAGCAATTTTGATATTCATGCATAGGCTAACTACTCCTATTTTTTTCAAATTTAATCTGCTGTATTTTTTTTAAATTACGATATGTAAATTATCCATTTTCTGTTGCAAACACTTTTAATAGTTTTAATTTTCATCAGGTAAATTTTAATGTGTGCTCTCAAAATTTTTAGCTCACCTGAGCACAACGTCGTGCTCTTGGTGAGCTTTTGTGATCCCCCCTGTGTCCGTCGTCTTTCGTCGTGCGTAGTCCTGGGGTGAAAATTGGCCCTGCCCCGGGGGTCATAGATTTTCCTTAAATACATGTAGTAAAAATTTAAACAATCTTCTTTGAAGTTGCAAAGGCTAGAGCTTAGATATTTGGCATGAAACATTGTTTAGTGGCCCTCTACAAAGATTGTTCAAATTATTGCCTTAGAATAATAACTTGTCCCGCCCCAGGGGGTAGGTTCATGGATTTTCCTTATATACATATAGTAAAATCTTTAAAAAATCTTCTGCTTTAAAACTGCAAAGGCTGGTGGACCTATATCCAGATTGTTTAAATTAAAGTTCAGGGGAGTCAGTGACATACTTTTTTTGTTATTTGATATACAGTTATAAAATCTGGACCATGTGCACAGTTTCAGAATTCAATTCAGTGTAGAACTCTGAGATGACATTAATTTTTACCTAGTGACCTACTTTTTGTTGTTTGATGTACAGCTTTCAAATTTAGGCCACGTATATTGTAATAAAAATTTAAAAATATTTTTGCTTGCAGTATTTTCTAGTGACCAACATTGTTCAAATTCTTATAATAAACACTAACTTTCTCCACTTTCACACAAATAACATGTTTGTCCTCAGGTGAGCTCTTTGGGGCCAATGGCCCCCTTGATTGTAGTGGTGCCGTATTCAAAACGAGGAATGTTTAACAGCAATAGGCGCGAAGAATTCCCAATAAAGATATTTTCGACTAATTTAACTCTGATAATATCACAAAAAAAACTATTTCTTAAATTACTATAGATTGTTCTATATACATTGTCAAGTTGTCACGGATTGTTCTTAGGCTTTGCGCTAGGCTAAACATTTAGAAGTTAGACTGTTCTGTTAGGTCAAACTTTTCAGTAGTTAAATTCTGAAACTAACAGCCAGAATCTCCGACCGTGACACGTATAGGTTTTTAGTGTATCAATGCCACCTAGCTATTAGTTATAGGCTGCTGAGTATGTACAGCAATAAGGATATCTATAGCATACACGTTTTATTGTTATATTTCATGAAATATAATAATAAAATGATAGCTGCTCTTATTTTGCTCGTGGAAACATTTAATAGCCTTGAAACCACTTATTAAGGTAATAAAGCAGCTAGCTCACAATACATATACATATTGTCAATTTTCATGGATTGTTCTATAAACGTATATAGTGTCAAGTTTTCATGGATTATTCTATTTACATTAGTAGATTGTTACCGATTGTTCTATGCACATATACATACTAATTCCATCAAGCACGCTCAGAAATCTGTGGTGCAAAGAGTTGCTGGAACAACAAAGTACGTTTGATTGAACTATTTTATTCTTCATAATTTAAGAAATAAATCTGTATTTTTTATTTGTATGTGAAAATGTTCCAGTTTATATGTCATTAATTTATCAATTTGATTTTAGCTCACACATAGTGCTCAGTGTGACCTTTTGTAATCGAACTTTGTTAACATCGAAAGTGTTAACATTTCAGCTTGTCAACAGTTTAGAAGTCACCTTTTTATCCATTCGTAATGAAATTCGCTAAGTGTATTTGCCATGAAAAATTCTTGACTGGATCATGTTTGGTATAAATATATGTCACCACCTCAAGTGTAAAGAAGACATTATGTTAACTAAAGACGTCATCAATTTTCTAATCTTCAAGACACTTTCTGGTACTTTATAAGACTGTTAGTCTAGATAATTCCTCAGAGGGTGATAAAACCTTATTAAAAACTGCGGCCACCAGTTGATATCTTTAAAAAAAAAACATCGTGGACACTATAGAAGTCACATTTTAAATCTTTGCCTTGATGTTCTGTTTGAAACTAGGTCACTTCGGGTTAAAACTTTATCTCAGCAGCTCAATACAGAGCAAATAGGGGGAACATTCTAAAGGTCACATTTTAATCTTATCTTATTATGATAGGTTATTTCAATGTATTTTTTTTCTGAGGAAATATTGATCAAATTTAAAAAATAAAATCCATTACTTATCGTCATACATGTATTCATAGTCTGTACGTCGATATTTTCATTTCATCATGATACTATATTCTTTTTATCACAATATACCCTCTTGTTCACTCCAATGCTATTTCAATCACACTGCCCCATTCCTTCTTAATGTGTCATAAAACATTGTCCTTATCCCAGTGCACTAATTCTGAATTTATCATGAAGTTTCGATGCAGTGCTTTTTGTGTTTACATGCAACTTTGATTATGTTATTATATCAGGTATGACTGAAAAGAATATTGCTAGCATAAACAGTACATTGAAATAGTATTGCTTCTGCATTATTCGTTTTTAGCCCACCTGAGCATTTCGTGCTGAAGATAAGCTTTTATGATCGCCTTGTGTCCATCGTTGGTGCTCAACTTTTTATTTTAATTAACATCTCCTCCATAACAACAATGTGAAAGTTGATTAAACTTTGCAGCGGTCTTCCTTTGCTTGAAGCTCTACAAATGTTGTTCAAAGAATTGAGTACCATCACTAACTCTGGTTGCTATGGCAACAGAAAAGAAAAGTTTTGAAAATATTTTTACCTAAAACCATAAGGCACACAGCTTAGTTATTTTGCATACAAGTTTACCAAGAGATTTTCTACCAAATTTGTTCAAATTATGCCCCTGGGATCATAAAAAGCCCTGGGTCACTAGATTTTGCATGTGCGTATTAGGTAAAATCTTGAAAATCGTCTGAAACAACAAGGCATAAGTTTTTTGCATGGATCATCAGCAAGGAGTTCTCCACCAAGATGGTTCGAATTACGCCCCTGGGGTCATTAATAGGCCTATCCGGGTTGTCACTTGATTTTACAAAGGCTGATGTAGGGAAGACTTAGACTATAATCAAGCCTTCTCAGCCAGGTGTCTTTTCTTATTTTCTAAATGTTATTAACCGAATTTTAACGTTTAGAAAGTGCATAAAATTCAAATTTCTCGTATGGGCTTTTATACATCCATCAGTATATGAATCAATTAATTTCTAATTATTCTATATAGTAATAAAGCCATGTTCCACTTACTAATAAGTAGATTTTCTTTATAAACTCCGTTTAAATTTTCACATTCTCCGTGCTATTTAAAAGATAAAGGCGTGTGAAGTTATATAACTGTGCATTATAAATTGGTCTACTGGATTTTATTGTCCACGGTTATCTGTTAAATTGCTTATGTAAATATTACGTTTATATTTACTTTTTCAAATTGAATGGTTTTGCATAAAGCACAAAAGAACGTTTTGCTCTAAAATGTGTCTTTAGTTAAATATAACCTTATTTTTTTCACAATTAAATGCCGCGTTAATTCTATGAAATGCCTTGCTCCTGTTCTCAGTTTCAGTGTTCTTTACTGTTTGACACAATAAACTCCATGGTGCGCAAGCTTTTAACAGAATGTGCAAGATACAAGTTTATTCAGAGTTAACAATCTTCTTAAGAAAACGAAGTACATGATTCACATGCTACAAATGTTTAGCCCGATATAGTGTGACAAAAGCTGTTAGAATATTTAAATGGAGTTAGCTGACTACTATCAACACTGCTCAGAATATTTTCATAGACTCTAAACAATTAATTCAAATTATTAATTTTGCTTTTACTTACATTATTTTTAAAGTCAACACTCACATATTTCTTTTAAATATCTAGTTAGCAATCCAATTAATCAATTTTCTTAGGCCTAATAATATGATTTTTTTTACCTGTATTTGCCTTTTTAATAAGAGCGTTTGTCACTCAAAACAAGTTTGTTCTGATAAGTCATGCTGAGCATCGACACTCGCTCGCTGAAAAAAAATGCATTTCCTTTTACTGGATAGTATATATCATATCGTGACAAAATCTTATACATAAAAGCTTATGTTTTCCAGATAATATCTACAACTTTTTGATGGGATTTCGAATGGGTTGTAAAAGTTATTTTGCACAATTTAGTACATAATCTCATTTTCACAGTGTTCTAAACAAACGCACAAAATGTCTTGATTTGAAAACTTACCGTTAATGAAGAAAATAAATGATGTCAAGGTAAATAGACAATGCTTTTTCGATTCTTAAGTAGTTAGATTAGTGACAAATAAAAGCTGTAGTGCTGGCAGTGGTGCCCGCAAAGTAGAGGGTCACTAGGTTTGACGGGTAACAACTAGCCATGTTATAACACAAAGCCCGAGCAACTCAAAATAACTACCAACCTACAAAAATGATTCACAAAAATTAAACAAACAATGGTTTTTTCCATAGTACGACTCTACTCTACGCGATGACTATGTCCTAAGTTATGGCCAAACAATTTATGTCCTGAGCTGAGGTGTTGTAATTTTATTGGTTTACTAGTTTAATTTTCTAAGAAAAGAGGCTATAGAAGTTTCAAACCATTTAAAATACAGGGCGCAGGAATTTGTATAACCAACATGTGATCTGGTACAATATTATGAAAATCATTGAAAGGATTTCCTTTCATACTTAGCCAATGAAATGTTTATGTGAACAATATAGACCCTATTGACTTCTTGTAATTTCTTTATAGGATTATATTTCAGTTAACTTTGGCCAAAGATGAGGCTTGAAGATATGTTTATTAGATTAAAAGTCAAAAATCAAATAAAATATTATGACAAAAGAAATTATGGATAACCTACTATATTAAAAAAATCGCAAGTTCATACAAAACAAAGTAACAAAACTATACACATTCCTTTTATCTGTGAACAAATTCAGTTCTATTTGTAAAAGGTAATACAATTTCTTCCATCCATTGTTATCAAAACATGCAGCACAAAAGAGAAAAATGTAAACTCTAAACTGTTCTATTCAAATGAAATGTAACTTCTATCAAACAATAATTGTATTAACATTATTATATTTTCAACTAGTTTCGTTACATATTCTATAAATGTGTGAATTCCAACGCGTTTACAATTAAGTCTAGTAAAATAGGAGGAACACCAGTCTCACATATTTTCCACCACTGTTTTTATTTTTTCAGTTATAATCTTAAGCAGCTTTTATGGTCATCACGAGAACAAGTTAAGATTGCTTCAATATCTATATTTAGAGCGTACTGACTGTCCATAATTAAATCTCTTATCGTACTTCAGTTAATGCGCATGACCAATATGTCATTTAATGCGTGAATCAAATTATTTTTGAATACTGCACTTTCTCTAAGCCTTTCTTTATATACTAAATGTTATGTTTAACATATTTCTCTCCTCCATTAATGTGAGCTACCGTTCATAGACATCTTGCATCCGTGAGTAGAACGTCTTCCAGTCACCGAGACGTTTGCACTCTTTAACAAAATCAAGACATTGGAAAAGTTTGCTGAATATCTTCGAGTCTCTTAAAAACCATATTTTGGTCAATAACGTTTTGACAAACTCTTCCTGAATACATGTATCTGCTTCTAGTAAAGAAGACGTATCTTCAGATCTGTTACAACCTCTTGCTGAAACTTTTGTTTCCAAGACTTTGACATCCTCTTTCATTTGACCTTGCAAGACAGTATTGAATCTCTGCTACTAGAACAATAAACTTTTATCATTATATTTTTTAAAAATCATCCGGGTTTCCTTCGGTCTCTAGCTAAAAGTCTTTTATCACGGAGCCCTTTGCAACCTCATGCTGAACCTTTGCATCTTGAAATATTAGCTGAATCGCTGCTTCTAGTGGAGCAAACTTGCATCGTCATAACTTTAGCTGAACTTCTGCGTCATGTAAACCCAGATTATATCATCAAGCCCATGGCAACCTCTTTTCGCGTGGCATTAAAAGAAACATTATCCTGGTAATAAAAGTAAGGAATAAATGTTTACTTCAGTCTGAAGAGAGGAACGGAAAGGAACCAGAAACTAGTGAGGGAACTCAGGAAGCAGCACCTGTTGAAGAATCAGAGGTTAAAGTGCAGCTGGAAATTGATAATAATGATAAATTTATTTACGACGTGTACGAAAACCCTCCAATTCCATTGACATTTGTTTTTGCTCTTCAAGTAAGTATTTTTGAATAGTTCTAAACTTCACACAACAGTAGTGTGCTAATTTTAACTGCTCACTAATTAATGCCCACAGTACTGATTTATGAATGATACCACATTAAATATTTACAAATTTCTACATACTAGCCCTGGAGTAAAATTAAACAAATAATTAAATAGATAGCATTGCGTTTTTTTTTAACTTCCTTAAATATCACATGTATAAACTCTTTAATATGTCATTGTAATGTACCGTTGAAACCCACAGCAAGCCAACATTTTCCCAAAATGCTAAATAACCATGATAGACAAAACAGAAAAATAGTATGGTATTAAAAACTACTCAGTTCTGCCTAAATTGAAACAGTTTTCACTGTGAAAATGTAGAAATTCTGATTTGAAGTTAATCGGCGTGTAGATGTATACACACATTTAAAACATTTCTTAAAACACAGAGGCTTTTCTTCTTTGCATCAAACTTTCTCTTTTCTGATCCAAAACCAATAAGACTGAGTCAGATGTCAATTTTTAGAAAAACATGCATGCCCTACCGTATAACGATATTTATATATATTTATTAGATTTAAATACTTTTGAGATATACTAGTAATGCAAACGAGACATGGCGAGATTTTATCTACCCAACTTCCAACCACGAGATTATGTGTAATTAGCCACATTTTGGTTTTTTATAGTGTCTGCGGCAGACACCATATAAGGTATAATAGGCAAATATGAAGTTTATATATCGGGTTTGCTTGTAGTAATTATAAGTTTTGTTTATTTAAAGTTTTTCAGTGCACCGTTAGTGCTTAGTCTGACTACCACGGTCTTTATGGCAGAAATTGTATGCGCAGGCGCAGATGAAGAACTGAAAACTAGACTTTTTGCTACAGCGCTAATCTTGGCTGGACTGTGTACTCTGTTACAAAATACCCTCGGAATCCGGTAATATTTCTGTAGATTATAATGTGTATTCAATTACGTACAATGGTTTAGATGTACTAAAGTGAATTCAATCTTGAATGTAATTAATGACAATACAGATTTCGATGATACTGCTTGCAAAAATATATGTTATAAAAAACGCAATATGGGAGATGACGTAAAATATTGTTTCGTCGAAATAAAAATGATTGAAACAAAATATGTAAGAATTAAAAAGTAAAAAAATGCTAAGATTTTATAATCATATAAATTTTTATTTATAGCATTCCAATTTGTCAGACGTCATACCCTTTTTATTTGTTGCCACTGGTCTCTTTGTCTTCAACCCCAAACTGGAGATGCGAATATGATGATAATACTGTCGGTAGGTTTAATTCGAAGATTTTTTTAAACTGGCATTTGGCTTGAAAAATTTAAATGATCAAGTAAACAGATGAATTAGTAGTAATATACTTGCACTATATTTAAAAGAAATTTGTCTTTTATCCAACTTGATTTATGAATGGATGCAATTTTAGACCAAAGTCAAACTGAAACTTTATTAAGTTTGCAACATAATCCTGTCTAAAACAATTCATAAAGATTATAGGACTTAGCGGATGCATTTTGGACAAAGATTTTGTCTTCTTAACACAACGTCCCTGTAGCACTGATGCACTTCATCGACTCACATTTCTCAGATGTCCACCGCCTAACCTAACAATCGTTCCTACAATAATATACAAATGACATACAAATGTCTTAACGCAGTAAGAGCTATCTACAGTTACGTTTTTTGCCTTTTCACATAAGTTTTGTTATCACCCAGCCTATAGGCGTGGGGATATACTAATGGCCTCCGTTCGTCACTCCGTCCGTGATACTTTTTTCCGAAATATATCTCTAACATTGTTGAAGAGAATTTGTTGAAACCCAATTTAAATATGATGGTTGACATCAAAGGGGGGAGGGGGTGCAGTGAACAATGGTCATAAAACTAGATTACTCCCTTTCTTAACTAGCTACTCATTCTTGTATATACTTTGCTTGTCCGGAGACTACTCAAGAATATCAAAATGGAACACATGGGGGAGTACAGTGTCTAAGAAACATAACTCTCTCTTGCTTATATTTTGAATGATCTGCCTTTATAATGTTCTATAATGCGCATTGTATACTTGATTGTCAGGAGCAAAATTCCAAATGTTTTCGAAGGAATTCATTCAGTTTCTGCCTTGCTTTTTCTTTAAATATGACCCTTTATTATACTACTATATCAACAAAGGGGTTTTGTTAATATTTCACACGCTTAAAGATTACAAAGCAGAAATACAGTTTGCAAGAACCACAATTCTCTCTTGCTCCTTTTATAATATTTTATGATGTTTCTTGTATTCTTTTCTTGTCAAGAGCACAACTCCAAACGTTTTCAAAGGAATTCATTCATATTGCATACAATGATAGAGGATCTCACGCGAAAGTGTGGTGTTTAAGAACCAGAACTCTTCCTTACCTTTTCGTTAATTATGCCGCTTATTGTATCATCACATGCTGAATACAGTTAAAAAAAACTACTGAAGAGATATAGTTGATATTTCAAACAATTATTAAGTACTTTGAGCGAATGTGCAGTATGCAATAACTATAACGCTTACATGCCCTATTTTTTTATGATCTCGCGTTGTTTTCTTGTTAAGCTTGTCAGCAACATAACTTGAAAACTGAAAAAATGATTTTGTTTATTTGCTTGTACTGATAGAGAACACAGAGAGCAAGTGAAGTGTGCAAAAAACCGTAACTGTAGTATTAGGTTAATTCTTAATTCGATAACAGCATGATTTTACATACATATTCATGAGTTAATTGTACGGTCTATTAAACCGAAGCTTGCGTAGTGTATTAGATCAGTCTTCAAAATATTTTCTTAGATAGCACACTTATGTTGTTTAGTTTTTAACCCTACACTTTTAGAGACTCACTAATATTATAAGCAAATAATATTACATGGTGTCAGAACATGTATATCCAGTGATGAAGGAGTTAATTAACAGAGTGTGAATTAATCCGAAATACATCAAAATCATGGATATGTCCGGAATTCTACCACCAGTTATGGCTGGTCGGCATCAAATTTACCAGAACATTAGGAAAGGTTTAAGTTGCAAGAGGAACTGATACTTTCTGGACCACTTAAAGATAAGTCAGAACCAGAAAAGGTTTCATACCTCCTATTATGGGTAAGAGAACAAGGAAGATAAATATACAAAACGTGGACAGCCGAGGAAGCTGAACTCTTGAAGACGTTTTATGATAAATTTAAAACGCATATTCAACCAAGCTCAGTCCTGTATTAAAACTATTAAAAGAAGTCGAGAAGTTAATATTAGACAAAGCTATCCAAATTTTCCAAAACCTTGAATATTGCCGAGAACAATTCAGACAATGTCCTTATCCAACAGGAATAATGTTGATACTGTCAAAAAATCAAAAAAAAAGTATACACACAAAGGACAAATGAGTCGGACGGAGCGATCGAATTCGAGCCGAGCGGAACCATCGAAATCTGGTAGAGCTGAATCCTCGAAATGTGAAAAATTTGATATCTCACACCAAGGTGTCAGTTATTACTACTGTGACAAAATGAACCATTCTAAAATGTGCAGAACGAAGAAGGCGCAAGAAGTAAAATATTCAAATATAAATAACTGTGATTATCCTAGTTATTCTGAATTCAACATTGATACGATAGGCAACTTTTCTTACCACAACCGTGTGTTAGTTGATATTGCCCTTGGTTTTTCCAGTCAGAAAGTTAAATTCAAAGTTTAAACAGGCTCTGAGGCAAATACTTTACCTATTAAACCTGAACCAGTTAGGCATAAATCACCCTCTGTTACCCCCTAGTGGCAAATTATTTTCTTACTCTGGAGATAAACTACAAGTAACAAGTTAGTAGGAATGCTGTGTTTACAAGGTTCCCACGCAGAGAATACTATAGATACACTTACTTTTCTACGTCATAGAAAGAGACTCTATGCCCTTGTTGAGTTTGCAAACGTCTCTTGATTTCCAGTTAATCAAGATATCATATGTCACTCAAGACTCTCCGTTGACTAAGAAGAACTAACACATTTAAGGGTATAGGTTTTTTGAGTGAGACTTCAAAGTGCATGTAAAGCCAAATGCAGTCCCAGTTGTAAACCCTCCCCGCCGGGTACCTGAGTCCCTAAAGCCAAAACTTAACGCTAAACACGTCCGGATGGAAAAGCAAGGTGTCATAGAAAAGGTTACTGAGCCAACTGAATGGGTTAAGTCTGGTCATTACAGTTAAACCCCGAAGTAAAGACATAAGGGTGTGTCTGGATTCCAGACATCTTAATGAATCAATTATGAGACCACATTATCCAATACAAACCGTAGATGATGTCACAGCAAGACTTAGTGGACCGTCATTTTCTCTAAGCTTGACTTTACGCATGGTTATCGGATTGGGAAACTGGATGATGCTTCATTATATGTTACAACATTTTCGTCCCCGTTTGGCAGGTACAGATTTCTCAGGAATCAAGTCAAGCCAAGATTAGTTCCAAAAAAGATCAATGAGGCCTTTGAAGGGTTATCAAGTGTCACGTGCATAGTAGATGACCTGTTGGTCTAGGGTCGAACTAGAGAAGAGCACGATACAATGCTCGAGAAAGTACTTTTGAGAGCACAGTCCAAGGTTGTGCGTTTAAACCCTGACAAGTGCATTATAGAGACACAAGAAGTGGCATAATTTGGATACGTTATAACTTCAGACGGTCTCAAACCTGATCCCAGTAAGGTTAAGGCTGTTGGAAACCTCGTAGAACCTGACTCACGGGCTAAGTTAGAAAAATTTCTTGGGTTAGTAAACTACCTCTCAAAGTTCTGCCCAAACGTTGCAAGTGAAACAAGTGCACTCAGGTCATTACTTCAAAAAGATGTCGAGTTTATATGGGATTTTCCCCAAAAGCGATCGTTCCTTAAAGAAATTATTACAAATGTCCCTGTTCTCGGATATTTTGATCCAAGCAAGTCCTAGAGGTCGATGCCTCATGAACTTGACTTGGAGCGTCTATGCTCCAAAGTGGACATCCAACTGCCTTTGCTAGTAAAAGTTTGACCAAAACGGAAAAGGTTTACTCAAACCTTAGAAAAGAAATGTATGTACTACTCTTCGGGTGTAACCATTTTCACCAATATACTTTTGGTCGAAAGGTTACTCTCCTCTCCGATTGCCATCCAATTTCGAGTATCATGAAGAAAGAAACTTCAGCAAATTCCCCACGTCTTAGTAGATTCCTTCTGCAACTGTCCCTATATATGACGTTGAGGACAAACATATTAGCTGCCAGTGATTTTCTTTTTGTCCAGAAATGCTATGTCAGATATATACCCATCCCTCAGTGATTCAACAACTGTGTGTAACAGAAGTCCTTTAGTCTCAGAAATAGATCCAAATTTTTTTATCAGGGTTGGCCAAAGACCCTCCAAGAATGTTATCCACAAATCGTTGAATTTTGGAATCGCAGAGGCAAACTGTTCTATGCAGAAGGGTTAATATTTTGAGATCAAAAGCCACTTATCCCTATGTCACTTCGCAAGGAATTATCAGATTCAGTCCATTCCAATCACTCACTCAGGGGTTACCAAGACAAAAAGACTGTATTTTTTGTCCCGGAATGGTCAAGGAAATGATAAATCTTGTGCTAAATTGCCCAGTTTGCTTGACCCATAGAGATTCCAATAAAAATATTTCTTTTCAGTAAAAGGATGGGAATAAAGTAATAGGATATTTCTGATTCGATAACAGCATGATTTTACATAGATATTCATGAGTTAATTTTACGGTTTATTAAACCGCAGCTTGCATAGTGTATTAGATCAGTCTTCAAAATATATTCGTAGATAGCACACTTGTGTTGTTAAGTTTATATTCCTACATTTGTAGAGACTCGCTAATATTATAACCAAATAATATTACAATAACTCTGTCTAGTATCTGTTATGAATGATCTGCTTTTATTATGTTTAATAAGGATTGTCACGAGCATAGCTCTAAGTATTCAGTTAATATTTCACACAATGATGGACAATATATATATATATATATATATATATATATATATATATATATATATATATATTGTTATTTGTCTGCCTTTGCTTAGTCTTTGTAAGTCTTTTAGCAATACGTTTTACAGATTTGCTCCATTACTGTCGACGGAAATTTGTTGAAACTTCATGTAATTATAGAGGGCATTGAAAGGAAGTACAGTATGTAAGAGACATAACCCCACCTTGCCTTATTTTGAAATTATTTCCCTTTTATATACTTTACTTGTTTGCATGATAACTCGAAAAATGTGAAGGGAATTTATTCATTTTTTATGCCGTGATAAAGGACCTAAAGGGAAAGTGCAGTGCCTATAAACCATTACCCTACATTGACTTATTCTTGATTTATGTTCCTTTATGATATCGTGATAAACATGTCCCGAACACAACTCAAAACCTGCCCAATGGATCTAGTTGATATTTCACCCAATGACAAAGTAATTTAAGCAGATGTGCCCTTTATAGGTATCATAAATCTGGCTTGCCTTATTAACTCTGGTACCAAGAAAAAACAATTTAGACAACATCTCCTAAAAAACTACAGAGCCAATTTCAATGAAACTTTTAGAAATGTTCCTTAGATGGTCAACCAAAGTTGCTAAAATGGTTCCAGTCCCATGCACTAAATGGCCGCCAGGGCTAAAAATGAGAAGGAAAAAAAAACTTTAAATAACATATTCTAACCGGCTTTTTTGGCTGAATGGGTTTTTTGTCGGGACAATTAAAAATTCTTCTTTTTAGATATTTCTTATCTAATATGAAACTAGTTTGGCACACATGTATTTTTAGTGACCCTCTATATAAATTTTGAAATATATTGGGGTTAGTGAGAAAAATGGCCACAGAGGGATAGGGGTTTATTTCCAATTATGTTTCTGGAGAAACTTTAAAAATACTTCTTGGCATAGGTGGTTTTGGATGAACGTTGGAACACTGAACTGGAAGGAGCCAGTAGCTGATAAATGAGTGAATTAAAACCTCAATGACAGCAGCTGTGTTATGTAACTGTACAAATTGTCAGCTGAAAATTACATTTAAAGGACTATGTTTTGTTGTCGTAGGTGTTAGTTTGTACTGAATAAGTGCCAGTGGTGAAAAAAATATGAGTCCCGTTTTTCAGAACAAAATATTGAGATTTTTTTGAAAATCTTTATGGTAACAGAAATATTTTTATACAAATAAGGACCCCTGGGTAACTCGGAAAAGTTTTTAAAAAATTATCTGAAACCACAAGAGCTATGTTTAGTAAAATCATCTAGTACACCACTACCAAAATTGTACAAACCATAGCTCTTGGTCATAATTGGTCACTTTATTTTACATAGTCTTATATTGTTGTGTAGCATTGCCTAGTATAACTTTACCATAGGGGTTCAAATAATGACCCCAGGGTCAATACTGACCCAGTCTCGGGAGTCACTTGATTTTAAAAAGTCATTTCAAAACGATTGTAATTTGGTTTTAGGCATCCTCTAGTAGACATCTATCAAGATTGTTCATATTATGTCCCTGGGGACAAAATTAGCCCCCACCCAGGGGTCATTTAGTTTTACATAGTTTTATATGGGTAAAACATGGAAAAGCATAAAACCTAAAAATTAACTAATTTTTTTATGGATAGGTACTTCCCACCCTCCGCACGGTACCCTCTCCAACTGTCACCAACTCCACTCTAAAATGATGTTTTCATTCTCTTGTTTTTGCTTTTTCCAGGATGCGTAGGTAGATGCTAACACCCGCCCCCGCCCCCTAAAAAAAGAAATAAAAAATATTTCGGTTTTTTGTCGGTTAGCTAATTTCAGTCCCCTGCATAGGACCACACGCTCATTTTTAGATTTTTATTCATATTTTATCTATTTATTTTATTTTATTTATTTATTTGTGGGGATAAGGGAGGGGCGGCTTTTTATGCGTAGGTACTTAACGCCGCCGCCTTCCTTTGTCAATTTTCTTTTCTTTCTTCTTTTTTGATAGGGGTAAGTACTTCCCACCCCATCGTTACCCCTAAAAGTCTTTTTAGAGTCGAGATGCGTAGGCACTTGCCGTCAGCCCCTTGCCCCACGTCAAGCATTTTTTTAAATTCTTTATATTATTTTTATTACTTTTTTTCATGGGTAAGTCTTTCTACATGTATTATATGTCCCAGTTTCTAACATTTAAAACAGACGAACGTATGCGCTGTTCCGCGGCGTTATTGATTATAAGAATAAATATTGCAAAGAATATTACGTTTGACACTCGGCACGGAAGGTGCGCGTGTTTGGTATGGCGTGTCCATGTTTAGATGAAAGCAGGTCTTGATATGTGCAGTTCTGTTTATATGCATTTTTCTTTCGAAAGCATTGACAAAGACCAAAAAGACCACAGATAAGATGCTTCTGTATGGGTCTAGGGAATACATCTTTGAAATTAATCAAGATGCAGATTTACTAACATTTTTCTGATATACTTTAAAGGAAAGGAATCAAGTTTCGATAATATTTACACTCACAATTAAATGTGATTTTAGGTATTTGAACCTATTTTTTTAAGTAGGTTGAATTATAGTTGCAGGTGTTTGTTTTAATCTGCATAGATAAGATAATTCAATAAAGCTAGATATCTTCATTACTTCTTTTAATTTCTGTAATGTGATAACCTCACCAGATTACATTAGATCATCTGTTTTCTTTTTCTTTTTTACAAAAGGATACAATGTCAAATGAATCTAAATGTGTGCTCAGTGCCTGACCAAAATATCACAATAAATATACACACAAATAAAATAAATAAAATAAAAAAGACTCATGCAGGAGAGACTTAACGTCTTGTTTAAAAGTGTTCAGTGTGCTGCTAAGGTCTTTTATTGTTTGTTGTCGTAGTTTTTGGGAAAAAATAACTATGTGTCTGTTTTAACGTATATCGCTCAGGTGCAGAATTAGTGAACACTACAGCAAACAGTTCAGAGAGAATCTCAACACTCACCAAACTGCAATGGGTAATCTTCTATGTTTCTTCTAGTAACAACTGAAATAATTTAAATAAAAAGTGTACAAAGTTATGATATTGACAGTCTTTTTTCGCCCTTTCTTAGAGAATTCGTTAATTCGATAATGTTAAACTCTTCAAATTTATAAATTTTGACATTGTTGATAAAAAAATGTTTTCCTCGTGGTTTATTTGAAACTGTATTCTTGAATTAAGAAATCTGAATTTAATTTCAGTAGTTATGTTTAGTAGCAGACAAACAATAGGAAAAGAAACGTACAACTAAATTTTACTTAAAGAATTCACAGTTTTCTATAAAATGCATCTCATCATTTTTGTTGATTTCAGCTAGAGGGAAATTTGATGATAGTTGGAGCTGCTCACACACTGATCGGACTGTTTGGTTTATCAGGCTATCTGCTCAAACTTATTGGCCCTGTCACTCTCGTCCCTTCGTTTGTTACCTTGGGCATATCTGTATATCCACTGGCTGTGACGTTTGTCAAACCTCAGTGGGGAATAGCTTTATTGTGCGTATAGCAGTATGTTCATGTTTTCAGTGACTATTCTTTCAAATTGTTATTTTACCAAACTCCATAGCTTCCTCATGCCGTCTAAATACTTTTTATCATGTAACTTTTATAAATAAATATCTGGGACACAGACTTTGTCAGTCCTTACAGCATTTGTTTATTTTAGTACAAATTATAGATGCCCTCCATTTCCGTTTTTCCCCCGGTCTTTCCCTAGACTCGGTGCGAAAACAGATGTGAATGTACATCTTACTCATCTAACTGTACAACGCCTCAGTTTGTTAGTATGCAACTGTATATTGTTTGAACCTTTATCATTTTCTTTTGAATGTATACAATTGACAAAGATTCTTTGGATGTGTTTGATGTTAAAGAAAATTTGTCAAAAAATCATCACAATAGTATCTAAGCAAAAAACGTAAACATTTCTTTCACAGGACAACATCAGTGGCGATCATTCTTTCGATTTATCTCAGAAAATATTGGGTCCCTATTCTATGGTATAACTCCTCACAGGGATTTCACATCAAAAGATCTGAGTTCCATAAGATGTTATCGGTAATTCTTTTAGATTTCTGAATATAACAAATTTTGTCTGCAATAGTCGATGTCGTAATTGTTAAGTTTCACTGAAGTTAGATGATCACGTTGATAACCACTGGTTGAATTGACGACATATAAGTAAAGACCAGTCTACACATTGTAATAATCTGTTTATACATTGTTAGTACCAGTCTATACATTGTTAGGACGAGTCTGTACATTGTTAGGACCTGTCTATACATTGTTAAGACCTGTCTATACATTGTTATACATCGTTAGGACCTGTCTATACATAGTTAGGACCTGTCTGTACATTGTTAGGACCTGTCTATACATTGTTATGACCTGTCTATACATTGTTAGGACCTGCCTATACATTGTGAGTGCCAGTCTATACATTGTTAGGACGATCCTGTACATTGTTAGGACCAAACGACACATTGTTAGGACCAGTCGATACATTGTTAGGACCATAATGTGTTTACGTGAAAGTCAGTTAAACTTAGTGGTTTAAGTGAAATTTTTTCATAAGTGGTTTTCATAAAAAAAAAAGGTGTCTATAAAGTCTTTTTGTTAAGAGCGTTTCATGAAAAATTTAAACAATTAACGTTCATACAGTTTTTTTAAGATACCTATTTTGCTTTTGCAAATGTTTTCAACATATCATGTTTTCTGAGGTTTTTTTGTGAAAGATAATTTTTAGTGAAAATTACTTAGACATCCTGAAACTTTTCGTGAAAACCTGTTATTTATAAATTAGGTGCTAGTTTTTAGCAGAAACAAGCACTAAATTTTATTATCTAAGGTGACATTTATTTAAAAAAGCAAGATAATTTTCAAAAAAAATATGTTCCAAGCGTGAAGCTTTTTCTTTCTTTCATGAAAGCAAGTTTTCAGGAAACTTTCATGAAACTGATATAGATAAGTTAAAAAAAATGTGGGAATTAAGTACAATTAAAGTATAATTTATGTTAACCTTTCGTAAGTCAATTAGTGAGTTTTGTTGGTACATTGTCGTTATAATTTTGCAAGAATAGTGGTTGAGATGTAAAAACGCAAAACATTGAAGCAAGAGGTCGTGGGTTCCAGCAGATGTGTGATTCTTCAGTGAACACTTGACTGAAGCAATAAAGGAAAGGCTTTTGATATTGTAATACGTGATACATTACTGTCAAATATGAAAAATTCAATATTTCTGATATCTACTGTTTATCTTATTCGCAAATGTTTTGCTTTGAAAGTGTTTATTTATTAATTCAAGTGACTTCTAAATATTCTCAATATGTTTGTTAAATGTGACACAAGTGGTATCTTCAGTTGGAGAAATAGTCCCAATTTCAAATGCAGCCATTGTAACTCAGTCTATTTATAACGTAGTTACTGATTGCCATTATTGTTGGATGGATTACTAGCTGGATAGTTACAGCTGCAGGCGGTTATGACAAGTCACCCGGAAGTCGTGAATTTCTCGCGAGGACAGACGTTCGATGGGATGCCATTGACAGAAAAGGGTGGTTTGTTTTCCCATATCCTGGTACGCGTTTTATTAGTATTTCACTTTGCATACAAAGATTAAATGTATATATTTGGCACGTAGTTCATGGAGTGTAAACGAGCTGCTTTTATAAAAAGGGACTTCGAAAGTTTCGTCATAAACTGAAATATATATGGTGAAATCAAAAGTTCGGGCCCTTTTCAGGTCTAAGAAAACCTTTTCTTTTTGTCTATGAACTTATGTATAAAATTATTATCTTAAATAATGTGCTTCGAGTATAATCCCTATCATTTATCTTTAAAAAAAGATCATTTCATTTTTGAATTCCAGGACAGTTTGGTCGCCCAGGATTTGAAACAGGCGCTTTTGTTATATTCGTCATTGCCACAGTGCTGTCAATTTTGGATTCTGTTGGAGACTACCACGCATGCGCAGCAGCAATTCGAGCTCCTCGCCCGCCAGCACACGCTATAAACCGTGGAATAGCTGTAGAAGGATTTGTTAGCTTTATTGCAGGCTGTTTTGGTGCTGGACATGCCACGACAACACTTGGAAACACCATCGGTTACATGGTGGCTACAAAAGTAAGTGTATTTGCCGTGTATACTTATTTTTAAGACAAGGTTAGTTTTCATATATCAACTTATGCACATAAAAGAGTTTGGACTTTAATTTCAAGTACAGCGAACTTTTTGTGTAAATGACTCATTGATTCACTATTTTTATGCCCCCGAAGGGAGGCAAATAGTTTTGGAACTGTCCGTCCGTCAGCCCGTCCGTCAGTCCATCCGAAAACTTTAACATTGGCCATGATTTCCTTATTAGTGAGTGGATATACTTCATACTTGGACACAACACCCCTTTGCACAAGACCTTCCCACTGACCTAAATTTTTTTGACCTTGACCTCTGAAAGAGAATACTTAGACACAACACCCCTTTTGCACAAGACCTTCCGACGGACCTAAATTTGTTTGACCTTGACCTCTGAATGACATTCACCTAAGAGATCCAACTGTCCAAAAACTTTAACATTGGCCGTATCTTCCATATTACCAAGTGGATTTACTTCATACTTGGACACAACACCATTTTGGACAAGACCTTCCAACTGACCAATATTCATTTGACCTTGACCCCTGAATGACCTTCACCGTGGACATCCAATTGTCAGAAAACTTTACACTGGCCTTAATTTCAAAATTAGAAAGTATATATACTTCATACTTGGGCCCCTTTGGACAAGACCTTCCAACTGACCTAAAGTTGTTTGACCTTGACCCCTTAATGACATTCACCTAAGATCCAATTGTCCAAAAACTTGAACATTTGGCCATAACTTCCTCATGAGTAAGTGGATATACTTCATACTTGGACACAACATCTCTTAAGACAAGACCTTCCCACTGACCTAAATTTGTTTGACCTTGACCCCTGAATGACTGGTTCTCAGCTCAAAGGTCAAAGCACCACTTCGGGGGCAGAGTCATCTTACAGTGACAGAGGGAAAGGTCAATCTCACATGGGTCTGCACTTTTTAATTACTCGATAATGAGAGAATCACTGGAATCAAAACATAGTTAAGATTTGTGTGTAAATAAATTCTGCATCTCGTTGCCTCATCATGCTGAGTCGACACTCTTGATTAGTCTTGAGGATGCGCATGAGACGTCATTTGTGTCATTCTGACAGCTGTTGTTGAAATAAATTTATAGAAACAACAGGCATGTTGTGTTCAAGTAATCTTTGTAAAAATTCAAATGCATGCACTTTTACGTATAAATCATTAGAACTAAATTTAATAAATATATCTGAACAGGTTGCTAGTTTGCGAGTTTTTCAGACGATTGGCTTGCTACTTATACTGATCGGTGTTCTAGGGAAGGTCGGGGCATTTTTTGTTGCTATTCCTTATCCTGTTATTGGTGGAGTATTAGTTTACAGCGTTGGTTTATTTATTGGGATAATGATGTCATGTATCGAGCATTTAGACATCAGATCAACTCGAAACCTTTCCATTATGGGATTAGCTTTCTTTCTACCGTGGGTAACAAAATTTTGGGTAGAAACTACACCAGGTGCTATAAATACAGGTAAGGCTTTTGTTGCCTTGGTTCTTTGCTTTGTATCGTGTATTCCTAGATATACAGTTCCTACTTACAAAAAGTGCGTACATCGACGTTTAACTTCGATTATGAATAAAAATAAGAATATGTTTTGCTTTGAAAAGGAAGTAAAGGACAACAGAACAAAGAGGTTTCAGGAAATGTTTTAAATGTTTTAAACTTATGATAAACAGGCGTTGTTATATCGTGAATGATAGCAATATTTACAAAAAAAAATTGTCAACACCATCATCGTGATTCGTTGGTATATCTGTAGTAAATGTTCTTCGTTTACTTCAAAAACAATATCTAAATCTAAAACATTATGTTTTGATAGAAGAACAGTAAATTACTTGTGTCAGGTGTACCTGTGTTAACGGTAATATTCTCAAGTAGGATATGGTAAGATATATTTTCTGACTAAGTGATTGTTATTTCAGGTGCGAGAAGCCTTGACAACATACTGGTTGCTCTAATAGCCAGTCCAGTTGCTGTATCAGTTTTGACTGCATGCTTTCTCGACAACACTGTCCCAGGTATATTAACAGGCAGTTCTGTTGCTATTTTAGGTTTAACTGTACGCTTTATCGACATTATGCCAGGTATATTAATATCCAGTTCAATTACTTTCCTATGCTGAAATCTATCTATCTATTTATCTATCTATCTATCAGGTTATGCTGCACAATTTCTCGACAATATGCCAGGTATATTAATATCCGGCCAAATTACTATATCAGGTTTGACTGCACGCTTTCTGCAGGAATATCAATATCCATTTCAGTAACGTCATGCTTTCTTAACAGCAAGTCCCATGTATGTCAAGGCAAGTCTAATTGCTTTCTAGATAATATCCCAGGGATATTAATAAACAGTACAATTGTTAAATCCGATTTGACTGCATCTCTTCTCGACACAATCACTGCATGATTTCTCGACAATATCAAAGATATTTAAATAGCTAGTCCAGTTGCTTTTCAGGTTTGATTGCATGCTGTCTCGACAATATCCCAGGTATATTAACACGCAGTCCAGTTGCTATATCAGATTTGATTGCATGCTTTATCCAAGGTATATTAAAACCTAGTTTAGATATTATACCAGGTTTGATCGACTGCTTTCTCGACAATTTCAAAGTTATATTAACAGCCAGTCCAGTTGTTATATCAGAGATGACTGTATACTTTCTCTGCAATATCCCAGGTATATTAAAACCCAGTTAGTTTATTATATCAGGTTTGGTCGAATGCTTTCTCGATATTTTTCAGATATAAAGAGCCAGAGCACTTGTTATATCAGGTCTGAATGCTTGCTTTGTCGACAGTATCCCAGGTATATTAACAGCTACTCTCCTGCACATCGGTCGAATGTTTCACTTTATAACGCTCCCTTAGCAGCTATTTGAATGCACTACCGTTACTTCACATCGCTGCTTTATCAATATTAGACTCTCTCTCTATTTGAGTTTATTTATCGTCTGTACCGGTTGTCCACATGACCGACGTCGCCTGCAGAGATTAGTTATTTTATGTTGTGGGGGATAGTGAAAGATACAGGAAGCATCCCGTTCCTGAGACACCCCTTGTTCTTTTGCATGCTCAGTGTACAGCACTGATACATTGGACCTCGGTTTAATGTCTCATCCGAATCAATATTAGTTTTATGAAATTGACCCTTACAATGAACTTAAAACGACCAATGAAAGTGTACCAATATCCCGGTGACCGAAAAATCTTGAAACAAATTTTCATTGGTTGAAACGATCATGTGACTACAAAAATTACTACACAGATGATCCCTCAGAATTTTGTAATCACTATTGAACTACGCGTTTACGTTTACATTTTAAGATAGAAATAAAACGTCCGCAAACAAACATACCATCGTGATCTTAATATTTTTGTTAATTTTATTGTTTTATTTACGTAAACATATTAAAAACACTTTGATCAGTAAATTGTCTAGTAGATTTCGAACATGCATTACGGTAGTGTATTCAAATAGCTGCTAAGGGAGCGTAATTAACAGCCAATCCAGTCGCTATACCAGTTTTGATTGCATGCTTTCTCGACAATATCCGAGGTATATTAACAGCCAGTCCAGTTGCTATGCCAGTTTTGATTGCATGCTTTCTCGACAATATCCCAGGTATATTAACAGCCAGTCCAGTTGCTATATCAGATTTGACTGCGTGCTTTCTCGACATTATCGCAGGTATAAAACACCCAGTCCAATATCCCAGGTAAATTAACAGTCAGTCCATTTGCTTTATCAGATTTGTACCTATGTTTTCTCAGCAATTTACCTGGTAAATTAACAGTCAGTCCAGATGCTGTATCAGATTTGACAGCATGCTTTCTAAACAACACCATCCAAGTATGTCAGTTACCAGTCCAAATGTTCAAAAGTCCAGTAGTTGCTTAATTACATCTAACTTCATACTTTCTCGACAATATCCAAGGTATATCAATTGCCAGTCTAATTGCTATATCAGGTTTTACTGCATGCTTTCTCGACAATATCCAAGGTATGTAGATGGTCAGCATATTTTCTATGTCAGGGTTGACCGTATGCTTTGTATATTCGTAGCCAGGATAATTTTTATCAGCTTTAACTGCACCCTTTCTCTACAACATCCCAGATATTAAATAGCCAGTCCAATTGCTATATCAGATTTCAAAGCCAGTTTTATTGCTAAATTAGCTTTGATTGCATGCTTTCTCGACAATATCTCGGGTATATTAACAGCTAGTCTAGAGTCAAGTTGCATTATCAGATCTGACTGCATGCTTTCTGAACAATATCCCAGGTATATAATGAGCAAGTGCAGTTATTGTATCAGGTTAATCTGTATGGTTTCTCGACAATTACCCAGGTATATTTATAGCCAGTCCTGAAAGATACCATGGTTGACTGCACTCTTTTTCAACAATATCCCAGGTATTTAATTGCAAGTCACACTGCTATATCAGTTTATTTATAGCCAGTCCAACTGCTGTATCAGATTTGACTGCATGCTTTCTCGATAATATCACAGGTACATACATGTAATTTACAAGTTCAAATGTTGTTTCAGGTTTGACAACACCATCCTTGGTTTTTAATAGTTTAGTGGGAAAAAAAGAAAGAAAGAAAAAGAAAAGAAAAATATGTGTACTTTTTCGATTGCTTTGTGAAAGTCGATGGGACTGTCGCCTTTCTTTCTGGCATGTGTTCTACGTCATCCTTTTTTGAGATAAGAAGTGTTGTTGCAGTTTTGTCCACAAGTAGATTGAATATAGGTTTAATGCAGCTGCTGTTCACAAGGTCATTGACTGATGTTTTACTTTCACCTTATCAATCTGCATATGTTTTGTCGATATCTTTGTTTTTCTTCATTACTTATAAACTTTTACATCAATATCAAGTATATGTCGTAATGCTAATCATAAGTTGGAAAAACTGACTTTCTCATTGATTTGTATTTTTCAGGAACGAGAGAAGAACGGGGTCTTACGTCTTGGGATTTTAAATCGGATGACAAAGAGGGTGTAGTAACACAAGAGAAAGTCTCGGTCGAAGATGAAGTCAGAGCAAAGAAACTAAGGGAGACAATCTATGTTATCCCCTACTTCAACAGAGTTCTTAAACGATTTCGTGCTCTTGGTTACTTGCCAGTCTTTCCGAAGTATGACGCAAATCTAGAGAATTAAGGGTATAATTAACAGAACCACTGTCTATGTATCTCTGTATATTGTTCCTACGCCTTAATAATGACAGAAATAATACTTATATCAGAATATTTCCATTATATAAAGGTAAAACACCACGTTATTTATAAGTATAAAAGACTGATGCTATCAAAACCCGTTGTCGGTTTATCTGTCTTATACTTGTTTCTTGCACTATCGATTTGAACTCCATAATAACAGTCGCTGCATCCCATATTATAATCATTATTTTTTAATATCATGTCGGTAAAATACTTTAAGGTTGCTAGCCCGAAGGGTTTTAGTATGCATTTTAGTGTAGAGCTATGGAGAGCACGTGACCTGTCATCAATAGATGGAGGAGCACATGATATGTCAACAGTACATGATTGGTTATTTTTATTAGTAAATTTTAAATTTTAATTAATTATTAATAAGAATTATTAACAAGTGCACACATATTCATCTTTATTAAAAAAAAGAGAATAAAATGTAGTTAAGTTTTATATATTTAAAGTATCCAATAACTTCGGCAATTGTTTGATTGACTACCCCCCCCCCCCCCCCCCCCCCTCGGTACATATGGCGTCAAACTCCACACAGCGTTTACTTCCCTTTCGTACTTTCAGTACAGTAATCTAAAGGTAAACGATCTGGTTAAGTGTTAATATTTTATCTTAAACTATGTTATATTTTTTAAAAGCAAATGCATAATTTGGTAAGCTTAGTAGAAATTTTAATGTTGCCATATGTTCTGGAATCGACGGTAAATTGATTATCAGCCTTGATTTTGAAATACCGGTTTTGTTTCGTCTTTTTAAAGAAATGACTTGATGCTAAGGCTTTGAAACATTTACAGTGTCTCTGACTTTAAGATGACTACAAGAATGAAGGACTCACGAAATATAACGTAATAAACTTTTAGATGTAATTGACTTTTTTGTAATATTGAGATTTGAAGGGTGTCTGTTACAAGAATCTTGAAATAATGCACCAATCAATGTTTTGCTTCACCGGTGGAATGGCGGTGCTACAGGCATACAAAGGGGACTATAGAACAAGAGCTCCGCGGAGCGGCGCCAACACTCGTCTATTTTATATGTCGACAATGGGGGTCATAGTTATGGTTCTTATGCACTACTCCTGATGGAGGTCTATATACCTCTGACGTTTCATGTCAAGATGTTGATATTGTTCATATTGATACCTTTGATCATTCAACTTAATGAGCAATTTTGACAAAAATTGTAAGTTAAAAAGGGACATAACTCCAAAATTAAAGCTTTCAGAATAATACCCCTTGTGTTACAACTGCCTCATGTCATGATAAGCAAGTAGTCCAAGTTTCATATTGATACCTTTAATAGTTTTGAAATCATTCAACTTAATAAGCAATTTTGACAAAAAAATCGTTAGTTAAACACGAGTTTGTAACACTTTTTAAACTCAGTGCTGTTTCCTTTTTGTAACCTGAAATTTCATTGTTTACCTCACGCAACCTTGCATGAAATTCACGAAAAGATATTCTAACACAAAGACAAACGTTTTGGTACCCTTTTGTTACTCTTTACTTCCGGTGTTGAAAATTATCTCCTGAAAGCCATTAAAATTACGTCTGAAATATTACCTGATTTTATACTTCAATGTGATACTGCGAATATCGTAAACATACAATACCCGGACATTTGATATGTGGTACATTTCAAGTGTTTCGGTAATGTCAAACAAAGATTTGTTCTAATTATAAATTTCAAATCATTCTAAGCATTTCTCTCGGATAATACATGTTTTTGTTTTGTTTTATCGAATAGAAATTATCCAGAATCTTTTGTGGACCATTCTCACAAGTTGCACACCCCACTCGTATATTGCAATGGTTTAAGTTTTATTCATGTGTAGAAGTCTTATCCAGATGGTGTACATACATACTTGATTAAAGGGGCTGTGCTCCAGATGACACAAAAAAGAAAGTTTTCTTGTATTATAAATTTCTTGTGATATTTGTGACTAATGCTTAAAAAACTGACTAACTGACAAAAAATAAGCCAGGTAATCACATTATAAATTGATTTTTTTTCCTTTCATAGTGCTATACCGTAACGCGACGGTATAACTATATTGTATAAGATTTAAAGTAAACGATAGTTATTTCACATACGCCGATAGTGGTGACAGTAAAAGCGTCATTAATATTTTGTTAACATGAGGGTCCAGAGTTCAAATCCGGCTGGAGCGAATATATTTTTTTTTGTTCTATTTTGACTTTTACAATCAGTTTTGAAGTAAAATTTCATGTTGTTATAATCTCACAGCATCTAAAAATGATATCAAATCTGGAGTACAGCCTCTTTAAACAGGTAATTGCTAATAAATACATGCATTGACAAATAAGTTTACAACAGGAAAGCCCCTGGTTACTTTTACTGCGCAGAATAAATAAATATATTTGAAGATAAAAGTGATCAGATGATAGGTGAGCAGTTTTAAGAAGTAATAAAATATAAAACATTCTAACTTTTCGTGGCCCGGTCTTAACATGGAGTCAAGGTGAAAGCGTTGGCAACATTTTACAGAAAAGATTAGGGGATATCAGCACACCATGTTTTTCATTTTACTACTGGATTTCTCAGCTTCAAGAAGGAACAATCGGCATTTTTGAACGGTCTAGGTCTTTGAGTCTCATTGAGAAAGTGACCCTAGCAACTGTTGCAAGAGTAGAGGTTTTCATCATGCAAGATTATCGGGTACCATCGCAGAAAGTAGTTAGTCGGTCTAGCTTTGGAAAAACGTCTTGGAAAGAGCTTTATCAGTGCTAGGCAGATGTTGAGTAAGTTGATTAATAGTCAACAGGTACTTAGGGTAGCCATTGCAAGAAGCCGTTGTTGTTGTTTGGGAGGGTGGGGGGTTATCATTTTTTTTCCAATTATTGATAAAGAATTTTGAACCTGACATGAAATTTTGGTTTATTATGGCTTTAGCTCCGATACAAAACTGTATAATCGTTGAAGAGTACAAAATTCTATTTACGATTACAAAAGTTTATCATTGAAATCATATAAAATAAGATTGTTTGATGACGTAAGGGAAACGTACTAAACAATAAACAATACGTAATTCGACGTCACTGCCACTTCGATTTCTGTTTTATTTTCTTCCATATAAGATTTGCAGTTACCCGCTGAAGGTCAGTTAAAACGAGCACGCGAAAACAACGTTAAAAGAAGTCCTGTACAAATCATTCTAAATTTTGAAGAAAAAAATAAATAAATTCGAAAAATTTTAAGTACGAAAGAAAACTACAACAAGTCGGCTATTGCTCCTGTGTATTGGTCTTTATATTCTAAAACTGTTTTCAGACTGACGATTTTTATTTAGGAAAGATGTCTTGAACTATTGTAACGGGGCCTTAAAATGACAATTGACAAAACTCAATTTATAAAACATTGACTGTTTCATTTAAGTTTGAAGCTACTTTTTACTATTCTTTCCATATCACAAAGTTTAGATAGAAGTCGTCGTAGATTTTTGGCACATATGAAACGTAAAGCCAAATTTTGTCATACGACAAGTATTCGTGATTCGCTTCATACTCGTGTTTGGTCTACACTCATTGTATGACAAATACACGTCCAATAATATTTCTGAAACTCGCCTAGATTCGGACGCTCGTTCGATTATGTATTAGCTGTAGCTAAGTTTGCTAGTTTTCGTTCGTTTTCTCTCCCTTTTTTTAACTGAACTTTGGTAAGAATTTAAAACTGGAATAATGTAACTTGAGTACCATTGCTCAAGATTAACAACACGGCCAATGAAAGACATTCAGCTGTAGTACAGCATACTCAGACATCCAAAATTATTTCCTCAAGGTAAAAGTTGAAATGTGCCAATTTATGCAGGTAGTTCACAAATGTATTTGCTGAACCTTCATGTGCAGGAAAACAGTACAATACCACACAGTATATCCAAAATCTAGCCCCTCTGATTTCTGATTTGAAGATTTTGAATTTTTGCTATGGGGCGGAGCCAATCATAACTCTCGAGTCATCATTTAAAAATCTAGGTGCAGGTCTACTAGACAATACTATAGCCAAATATTCTAGACCCTGCAGTTTCTGATAATATTTTCCTTATAGACATATATTAAGTAAAATAATACCCTCCTTAAAGTCAATTTTTTTTCCATGGATCATTCACAATTTATATAGACGGTCAACCAAGGATCTTTTATTCCAAAATATTTTCAAATTAAGCAAGCATTTCTTAAGAAGTTTATTGACGTTTCCTGCATACAGATAATAAGGAAAATAAGCCCCAACCCTTGTGGTCATATTTTATTTTATTTACATCAATTTCACAATTTGTATACAGCGCCAGCCAACTCACTTTTGAGTCAGATAAATTTGAAAGCAAGTCAAAGTTTGTAAGGAGGAGATTTTTAAAGTTTCTCATATAGACATAATTATAAAGAAAATAAGCCCGTACCGGACATGTTGTTGTTGTTGTTTACACGGATCGCAATAAATTCCACAAGCACTTTATATAGAGCATCACCAAAGTATCTTTTATGCTTAAATATGGTCAAATCTGCCAATATATAGTGATTAGAAGAGCTTTAAAGTTTTTCAGTTTGGTTGTCAATAAATTTCACAGATCTACAAGGAGGAGAAGCTCAGGTGAACTAAAAAGGCGCCTGCATGAGACGTCTCTAGAGGTAAAAAAATACAAAGACTTGTACAGATTTAAATAGTTTGGTTAATGCTGTTTTGATTATTGTGTTTTCAACCGTAAATCATTATGGTTCGAGTTCAATCAGTGAATAACCTTTTCTCCCCTGGTTTTCGCCATCCCTTTCTGCGTGCACCGGCAACAACCCTGACCTCGGTGACCTTATTTTCATCATTATCTACTGACAACCTTTTGATCTTTCTACCTTTCTCGACTGGAGCTGAAACCTCGTTCTTGTCGTCTGCTTTCAGCTTTGCTGCATGCGTTACTGCAGCCGTAATGGCGGCGGCTGCTGTAACTGTTAAGGCTGGGATAATTCGCTGCGGCCTTGTTGTTATTATCGCTGCTGTTGGGATTTGGAATATCTTTGGATACTTGGCTTTAACAAAACCTTCATATTCGGTGTACAACTCGCTGTTGACTCGTTTACGCGCCATGCGGCGGGTGTCTCTCGTCTGGGAATCCAAATATAAGAGTAAACTTGAAACACAAAGATTTTTTAAGTGCGTGTAACACTAGAAAGACAGACTCTTGCTGAATCAGAATTATGGAAAATTGAAAAAATAAAATAATAAAATTCTTTTACGTTCATAAACTTAAGTAGCAATGGCTGTTGACAAACCTATTATCATTTTTCTTTTCCTGTCGTGGTATTCTTTGCATCTCTGCAGAAACTTCTGTGACACCCAAGGCATGATCCTTGGACGTTTTGCTGGTGGGAGAAATTCTTCTTCATTCAGACGTTTTCTTTTCCTCGACTCATTTCTGAAATAGAAGAAATTTGCCTAACATGTATGAACATTGACTGACAGTCTCATTCATTCATTCATTCATTCATTCATTCATTCATTCATTCATCCATCCATTCATCAATCCGTCCATCCATATCCCTCCCTCCATCCATCCATCCATTCACTCATTCATTCACTCATTAATTAATTAATTAATTCATTTATTCATTCACTCACTCATTCATTCATTCATTCCAACCGTTTATTTGTTTATCATCTTTTAAATTTACTTTTTCACCTTTTAAAAGCTTAAAATAAAGATCAAATCATGTATTACATTATACGATATTTACAATAAATTGATAACCAGAAATGCATATTTCTACCAAACTCTGACTTGGCGCAGCACTAATACAAGTCTTAAGTCCGTATTCTATAAGAAGGAAAAAAGGCAAGAATATATTATCCGGGTTAAATTACCTCAACATATTTTTGACATATTCTATCTCTTGCAGTGTAATTGTGCGATTATCTTTGAAGTTACTCATGTTGCTAGCTGTATCTTTGTAAATTCTGCGCGTTGCTTTCTTGACAACGTAAACGTTAAAACGTCGACGTCAGTGACGTCATCTGATTATTACAGTTCGACGTCACGATAATAAATGTTTTATCGATTTTCTTCGCAGTTTCGAATTAAAAGAGAAACGTATTTTTCTTTCTTATAAGCTATATATTCCAAATAAACAAACTATTTTGATCATACAGACTAGAACTAAATGCTTATTACATTCAGTTTTGAACACCTATCACGATAAAATGAGCCATCTGAAATAAACAGGGACGTAGCGTTGCGGTACGAAGTTCAAGTGGATAGTATCTCAACCCTGACAGTTTAAGCGCGGGCAGTTGAAATCCAAATAAGAACCCGCACCGAAAGGCACCAACCGCCGGGCAATGCAAAGTAAGAACGCCTTAGAGAAATCGGAACGTAGAAATCAACAACCCCAAAAAAGATTACTCAAATAACCGGGATATAAGTGTCCACTTCACACCACACCGATGGAGCGGATGTGGTCCAGTGGTAACGCGCTGGACTGTTATTCCAGGGGTTCCCAGTTCCGCTAACATTACCAATAGTCTTTCGGATGAGACGTTAAACCGAGGTCCATGTATCAGTGCTATACACTGGGCATGTAAAAGAACCAGGAGTGTCTCTGGAATTGGATGCTTTCTATATCTTGCACTACCCCAACCACATAAAATACCTAATCTCTTCAGGGGGCGTCTGTCATATGGGCAGCCGGTACCGACGACAAATAAGCTTAAATAGATAGATAGACACACCGATGACAGGAGTTAGATGTATAACAACACTGACTGTACGAGGATTCATTTAACGGCCGCCACAGCACAGCACAAATAACACTGTCGTGATTAATAAATTATCGAGTTCCAAGTAGGATTCGAACCCGCACCGAAACATACAAGTGAGCGATACAAATTATGATGGTCCTCTTATTTTAAGAGCATAAATCATACTGGGACTTTTTAATCATGACTTTTTAAAACCGTTAATCCTACTGTCCCTGATTCATATATACATGCATAAAAGTTGAAAATGCAATATTATCTCAGAAGAAATGTCAGGTTTGCCTAAAGTCAAAACAATAAAAATTAACTCAGTATTTGAACAGAAATCTACTGATAAATGACCAAAATATGTATCCATCCAAGAGAGAGTCACGTAAGTAGATAAAGCTACATACGAATAATAACCAGGACTGGTAAACCAGGAGTCGCAAGTTCGATTCCCGGCTCTTCTGTTACATTACTAATTGTTTGTTGGATGAGATGTTAAAGTGAGGTCCGATGTTTCAGTGCTATACACAGTCGGTAAGAAAGGAACCAGCGTATCTGAAATAGGATGCTGTTTCTTGTACTATCCACCACAACCTAAATCATGAAATAAACTCTGAAGGGGGGCGTTGGTGATATTGACAAGCGATACCGATGAGAAAAAAACTCAAAGAGGTTTGTCGCACATAAATTTATCAACAAGGAGGAAAGCTTAGCGCGAGTGCCGGGCAGTGTCATGATGACGACACTAAAGCCGGAATTTATTCGCCTATACTTTTGACAAAGGAGTTATTTCCTTTTCTCAACCTTGGAAGATGTTGAAATAAATATGTTTTCAATGCCTTGATTACGTTCTCAAGGTTTGTCTTGTATTGAAAACTGTTTGACAATGTTTTGTTATTGTACTTGTCATTTATCATTCTAGAAAAGTAGATTTGTATATAATAATAGATAGGTCGCGAAAATGTATGAATCTACTAGATTTGACACTGCTTGCCGTTGAATATTTCGTGAATTTATCCGGGTTTTTTTCTTCAAAGACCCTTCCTTTTTTTACTATCATATTAAAAGTTAACCCCGTTTTGAGATTTTTTTCCAAATCATAAGTATTCAAGCTTATTCGCAACACTGACGACTACGGTTGTTTAGATTATCCTCCACTGGGCCCCAGAGAACATGGTACTCATAAACATGTTTTTAAAATAGAGAAATTGAGAGCAAATAAATCAGTTTGTCTTAACTGCTTTGCCTGTCGCATTGTTAATAACTGTAATACACTTCCTTGGGATATGTATAACTGCTAAAAATGTTGAAGAGTTTAAAGTTAAACTAGAGTCTAGACCACCATTGGCAGTGGAAAAGATTTAAACTTGACCATGTATATTGAAGTAAAACCAAAACCAGAACAGGCAATCTAAATGAGAACAAATACAAGGGGAATGACAGCCCATTCAGGAGCTAAAAGATTTCCCAGTCATCATAAGATATTTTTACTTAAGACTCATTTATTTTACATCGATTGCGATACCAGTTCTTACAACTTACATTCATCACGCTCGATGACTGCTTCCTGGGTTCCATACCAGTATTTGTGCAGCATGGGGGAATGTGAAGATCATGAGAGAATCTCGCCTCTGACGGGATTCGAACCCGCGACCTTCGGATCCTGAGCCTTGCGCTCTACCCCTGGACCACGGTGCCTCCTCATCATAAGGTATCACAAGATATATGTTTTAATGCAGATATTCACCTACAGCATTTTCATTTTGATGATGGAAAAAAGTTCTGAATAAATGAATTACATCTTACTCAGCAGACAAAACAATGAATGTTTGCAAACTTTCACATATCAAGCAAATTTTTAACAGTTTTGTTTACTATCAAAATAATTTCAGTTGCCATTTGAGTGAAAAAAAAAAGAACCAGAAACATGTCTACTCTGGCTGTCATGTCACAGTTTGTTTCCGGCTTGAAAAGCCGAAATGAGGAGACAAGGATCAAAACAGCCAGTGAGCTTCACCACTTTGTCAGTACAGAGCTGCGAGAAATGCCTGTTGAAGAACATACTTACTTTATGGACCAGTTCAATCATCATATATTTGAAATGGTGTCCAGCTCCGATCTAAATGAAAGGAAAGGAGGAATTCTTGCCATAGGTTTGAAATTGATTTTATGTGTCAAATGAGATTATATGCCAGTGATATAGATACAGTACCTTGATTAAATTTACAGATGTATTCCTTTAAGCATCACATTCTTGGGTATTTTACATTAGAACATTTTTGTACAAAGATGTTTTATGAAGCCGGGTGAATCTGTACTGCAAAATTTATCCACTTGATAGTAATAATATACTACATGTATTTATATAGTACCTGTTACGAATATTCAAATAAATGATGGATATTTAAAGATCATATTAAATTTCTTCCCAGTGAGTCTGATAGGAGTAGATGTTGGAAATACTGCAACAAGAATCAGTCGTTTTGCAAACTATTTACGTAACTTACTGCCATCGAATGATGTCGGGGTCATGGAGATGGCAGCTAAAGCAATGGGTATACTGGCATTGTCGTCAGGAACATACGCTGCAGAGTATGTTGAGTTCGAAGTTAAGCGTGCCCTTGAGTGGTTGACGGGTGACAGGAATGAGGGAAAAAGACATGCAGCAGTATGTACTGTTAAACTAAGATTTAAACACTATTGCATGAGCTGAATTTTATCTTGATTACTCCATTCTTCCAGCTGATGTGAGCGGTGGTCAAAACTCAGAAACCATTTCTAGAAGAAAAGACTGATGAATCGTAAAAATTTGTCAATGAAACTGATTGAGACCAAAGAAGTGAAACTAAGTACAAAAACCTATAGAATTTTTTTTGCTATACAGAGATTGGGCTTCTAAACTTTGGTTAAACCGTATGAGAGTAGGCTTTTTGTACAAATTTTGAAATAATAAATGAATGATGAAGATTAAATTTTTTATTGCAGGTTCTATGTTTCAAAGAGTTGGCTGTGAATACTCCAACTTTCTTCTTTCAACAAATTCAACAGTTCTTAGATTGTATCTTCACAGCTGTTAGGGACCCAAAGGTGAATGTTGTCTCTTTGCTATTTCTGTGATTGTACAGATAATTGAAGAAACAAAATGAAAATGTGACAGACTTGAAAAATTACCCTAGAAATAGCCTGGAAAATTTCAAGCTGTATCGGTATTTTATTTTTCTTTGTATGTTGATTTTATTATTTTCTGGTGGATTGAAAGTTTTGCTTTAAACCTGTTTAACAATGTAAAATGATATTAAAGCTTATATCTATGATGTTTTTTAAAACTCCCGATGAATGAAGGGTGTTTAGGTATTCGAGATAAAATATCTTTGCTTGGTGTTGCAGTATTGTCCTATTATCATTGATTTTGTTCCAAGTAAAATGAGGAAATTGTTGACTTCATTGAGTTGTTTTATTCCTGAATCAATGACCTCTGCATTTTGTATGTTTGTGTAGCCTCTGATCCGTGAGGGAGCTGTAGCGGCACTGCGTGCAGCTTTAACTGTGACTGCTCAGCGGGAAGGAAAGACCAGTCAGACTTCACAATGGTATAAGGTGAGTTCAAACATTCTTTTGTTGTTATTAACTTTCAGCATTTTTTTTCTTTTCATTACACTAAATTAGCCAAACTTTGTACAAAAAGTAGAAATATTACATATTCAAAGACCCAGCTTTTTAGAGAATATTCAACATACAAGTTTCAGCAGATAAATACATGTATTATCAGACCTTTAACATTTCCCCAGCAAAATTTCTCAAATTGACCACTGTCATTCTATTTGGACACACCCATTTATCTGTTTTGGGTTTATTAACTGAGAAGTAGCTAACTGAGTTGTAAAAAGTGCAGACCATGATTAGACTGAGTTGTAAATAGTGCAGACCATGATTAGACTGAGTTGTAAATAGTGCAGACCATGATTAGACTGCTTGGATGTTAAGATTGGTCACCATTGGTGGCAGGGGCAAAAAAATCCTTGCAGAGTATAGGTTAATTTTTCATTTCAATTGTCTCCCTTTTTCTCTGATCCTTACATAGGTTTTAAGACTCTAACTTTTGATAATTGGTAAGTGTTAAACTGCAATCAAAAAAAAAAATGAAGTTAAAGGAAAGTTGTATGCAATACATGTAGATTTGTATGCTGGCAGATTTAAGTAAATTGAATTTAAGAATAACTAGTAGATTAATGAAGGATGGTAATGTTTAGAATGATTTCTTTAATTTTGACTGTGACATTACCTCTTATTACACAATGTTTGGATAAGATTTTTAACTGAGACATAATGAATTTCTGTATTTCAGCAATGTTTTGATGAGATTAGCAAATTGTACGATGAGACAAGTGGACGAGAGAAAAAGCTGACAAGAGATGACTGGGCCCATGGTTCCTTACTGATAGCTAATGAACTTCTTAGGTGTAGCAATGTGGAAGGGGAGGTAAGTCCATTGGTTTTCAGATTGTGGTATAGAAAAAATTGTGTAGTCTACCTGCATAAATGTTGTGAATAGTGGAGTCCAGAATAGACAGATGCTGTTTTTAAATGCTTATATCTGCTTTCATATTTAAAATCTCTGCCATGGAAAGATGATTTTCCCCAGTAGACTTTCAAGTTAATCATAGCAAATGCCTTGGCTTTATTCTGACGTCCTTGCTTGCTGATGTCATGAACTGTGTATAAAGTCTAAAATTGTAAAGAAGAATGAATGGCTATCTTGTAAAGAATGTTTGTAAAATATGTTTGAAAAAATTATGGATATTTTTATTTTAACAGAGACTACGCATGGAAATGGAGGAAATCACAGCACAGCAATATCTACATGAGAAAACACTCAAAGTAGGTATACAGATATGTATTAACTGTATACATGTTACTCTGAGGTTTTTGCTAAAACTGCATTCCCTATAGAGAACTTAAAGAATGTTTCTGATCATGTGTCTGGCTAGCTGCCTTCTCTTTGACCTTGACACAGAATATTTAATGCTATTAATAGAAACAGAAATTATTTGACTTAGCCTCACATAAGAGATGAATTCTCTGGATTTTGACTGGCTTAAACTGAAAAAAATTGCATCACAGTCAAAGCAACAAGAAATGAACAGTCTATATTAGAAGAACTGATGCATTCAACTTGTTTATGCTTTTGGAACAATACAACTTCAGCCATGTAAAACTTGATGTTGGCTTTATTTTTAGGCAGTGTGTCATAGGCAGAGTGTATGAGTTTTCAGTGTTAATAGACTAGTTTACAACAGTTACAAATTCACAGATAATTCACAGAATGAAAGGGTTTAAGTTTTTATTTTGAACAAATTCTGAAATCTTAGTCCTATAGTTGAACTTATTGTTATGTTTCAGGAGTACTCCAGAAATAAAACAAGTCTTGTGGCTCTACAACAGTTCCAGCAGAAGTCATCTCCATTGACCACTTTTAATCTTGGAGGGCGGCATATCGCACAAAAACCAACATTGTTTGAAAGTAGAATATGCAAAGAATTGATGGCAGAAAACTTTGAAAAGGTTTGCTTTTAAATTAACCTTTTCTAGACGGAATCGATGTTTTATGTCATTGAGTGAAACAGGTCACTGTTACTAAAAACTAGAAAGAGGGTTTCTGATCAATAGCTTCACTTCTAAATGCTCAATTGCTGTCAAGCTTGATGTTTAAGGAGATTGTATGCAGTTGTTACCTGGGATTGCATTTAGGGATGTCTGCATTCAAGGTGAAGGTCACTGGTTTAAAAAAACAGTTTCCAATCAGTGACTTCACTATTGAACAATGTAATGCAATGAAAATAAGGGTGTTAGTAGCTTGTATGCAGGTGTGGCTTGAGATTGCATTTAGGATCTCTGAGATTCAGGTAAAGATCACTGTTTTACAAAAAAAAAAATAGAAAAATGTTTTCCTATCAGTTACTTCACTTCAATTGTTTTAAGAAACTTAGTATGTACATGTGAGTATCGTGTATGTTATTGTAGCTTTGGATTGCATTTGGGGTGTGCTATCGTTCCTGTAACAAGGAAGAATGTGGGGGTATTTATCTCTGAAAGTGATAACTATCGTTGAAATTGTCTTTTCACTAAAGTAGATTGTGACCGTATATACTTACTGTGTTTCCAGCACATGTTAGACAGCTTCTTCAAGCTAGTTTATTCTGCTGATGTGACAGTTTGTGTTTTAGTATTTCCACTGTTTAGGTTTTCTGAAGAATTCAAACTTACCAGCAAAATTTTCCATTCAGTTAAAAATGCACTGCTCTTCAAATGATTTTGCCGAAAAATGTGAACAAATGTAGCATTCAAATTATTTTAGAAATTCTAGTATGCAGTCACGATTTCAGCTACAGGTAATGCTAACATGAAATGTGTAAATACAGGTATTAAATGTAAACCTAATTATATGTGCAGGTATGTGCCCTGGTATTGCGTCACAGATCCAGTAGAAGTGTTTATGTACAGCAGACCCTGCTTATAGTGTTCCCTAGGCTGGCTGCATTCAACCCTGGCCAGTTCTGTCGACTGTAAGTATCATCTTGTCATAAACATGTAAAGTTAGATTTTAAATGCAAGCCGTATATCATTCATGTACAAGAAATCTGTTATTATTTTCCTGTAGAAACAATTAGTGGCCATTGAGACATGGTCACTTTTTTTTTGGGTTTTTTTTTTGTTTGAATGTTACTTATTCTTGAATGATACTGCTACACTCTGTTTGCTTTTTTTTGCTCCAGTAATGAATAAAAAATTTTGTACAAGTAAGCAGGTATATAAATTAACTTCTTCAAGCCAGTAGCCATTTGGGCTCAATACTTTTAAACTCAGGAAGCCCAGCCTCAAACTCATGAACTTAAAAGCTGAACACCAGAAGTAATTTATATCTCTGTAAAGTTTAGTTAAATGACAGTTTATGACTACATCTTGGGTTCAAACTAGTACATGCTTCACAAATTTTGAATGTTGAATCTCAGTGGAGACTCTCACTACTGATAGGATTTGAAGCAGGATCCTGTGGAGCAAAGATTTATGATTTTAGCCCTCAACCACTGCTCAACATGTATGCTATGTTACAGGTACCTTGATGAGACAGTGAACTTTCTGCTGGCAGCTTTGAAGACACAGCGTGAGAAGACAACGGCATTCCAAGCCATTGGTCTCCTGTCAATTTCAGTGCAGCAAAGCATTGTGAAATACATTCCACGGGTAATGGAGGTTGTCAGACTGTCTCTGCCATCAAAGGAGTTGCCATCTAAGTAAGAATGAAATAAGTGAAAAAGTGTTTGACATCTTGTTTGGGAGAAAGGCTGCTTTTTATACGCCCGCTTGACAAAGGGGACGTATTATGGGAATGCCCATGGCGGGCGGCAGGGCGGGCATATCTTCAGCTTGCATGGATGGATTTTAATGATACTTGGTATCAATAGTCACCATCATGTGATGTAGTGTCGCGCGCATGAACCAGGTCTCTAAGTCAAAGGTCAAGGTCACACTTAGAAGTCAGAGAAACATGCTTGTCCGGAGCAAAACTTCTACATGCATTGAGGGATTTTAATAACTTATATGCATAAATGTTCACAATTGTGAGGCGGAACCAGGTTTATAGGTCAAAGGTCAAGGTCACACCTAGAAGTCAGTGGAAAACGCTTGTCCGGAGCAAAGCTTCTACGTGTATTGAGAGATTTTAATATAACTTGGCACAAATGTTGACCATTGTAAGGCAGAGTGTTGCACACAAAATTCAGGTCCCTGTGGCCAAGTAAGGGTCACACATAGATGGGCATATTTTGTGAAAATGGCACCCTTGTTGTAACATGGGAAAATGTAATGTTAATATGAAGTTGGATGCTTTAAAGCAGTTGGGTAGATCCATCTTTTTTTAAAAAAGTATCATTATTCTTACTCTTTTAAACCTATGAAGGTGTTCAAGGCCTAATTGACAGTGGGCTACTTTATTGAAAAATTACAAATGATGATCACAAACAAGACGGTGGTGTTCCATCAGCCTTGCAGTTATTTGCTATTTTTTTATTTAAACTCATAAAATTAGGAGGGAAAATCAGGGTCTCTTTTTTGATTTCAGGAAACACAGAAATTTTGTAGTGGATCCATCAGTGTTCACTTGTATCAGTATGTTTGCAAAGGCTATAGGACCAGGAATGCGTAAGGATGTGCATGAGCTCCTGGAGTCCATGTTAGCCACAGGTTTGAGCCCAGCATTGACTGCAGCCCTGCGGGACCTGGCTGCACAGATACCTCAGCTGAAGAAAGAAATACAAGATGGACTGTTGAAGAACCTGTCGCTTATCTTGATGGGCCGTCCTTTAAAGCATCCCGGGGCCCCAAGAAGTCCTGTCACACCCCCAACTCCTCCAGGTATTGTAAAATCATTGCAGGCACAATGACTTAATTAGTACCTTTCAGGGTATTGTCTGTTTCGATTGTAGATCATAAGATATCAAAAAGTTGTTGTTATCAGATGAGTAGGACTATAAGCATGAATCTCAGTGGTTAAAAAAAGGAGATCCTCTGTGTAACAATACTAAATGCAGCAGCAGTCTGTTGTAAGTACCGGTATTCAATAAAATATTTCTGTATCTCAGCACATCACTTGCCATTGAATGACTGTTCAAGTTTTGTGTTCACTTTATAAAGTGAAAAATAATTTTAAGTGTTGACATTTTTTTAATGTATGCTTGAAGCTGTTCATATTAAATCTTGTCAGTTTAACCAGTTTACATACAGTTTAATCTTGTATGGTAACTGTAGTTGTCTCCCTTCCGTAGTTAAGAGATTTTGCTTTTATTTATTTCAGGATCGTCGGCGTCAGCGTTGGAGAGCCAGGATGTGACCAGTATCACGCTAGCACTAAAGACTCTTGGTAGCTTTGACTTTGAAGGTACCACTCTTGTTTCTAGCTTCACTGAATAATGACTATAAAGAGATAACAAATTTAAAACAACTTATAATAAATAATATAAAATCTGCTGACTTGATTTTTGCCTATTATCATGAAAGGGACATACCCTAAAATTTACCAGTGATATACTGCATATCTGTTTGTTGATTCATTCTTTTTAAAATGAAAAATTATTGATTATTGAAAGAACATAAAATCAGAAATGTTTCCATAAGGCATATTGCAGTAAAGTAAGTGTGTAGTTTGTAAAAAGTTGTTTAAGAATAGATAATCCGCCTGAAATGGCACAACAACAACTTTTTATATAAAGACTAATGTACTTAGAATTATCAACTGTCTCCTTGACATCTGGTCATAATTCATTTGATACCATTCTGATTTATATGATTTTGAAGAACATGAAATACATGACATCTTAAAGGGTGAGATAGTCACACTTGCTGTCTGTTGAGCTAATGAAGTTTGGATCTATTGAGCATTGATGTGAAAAAGTGCTGTCTGCCTCTTTATGCTAAAGCACTGAGAAGCTTTTTATACCCCGCTAAACGAAGTTTCGGGGGTATAAAGGAGTCAGCTGGTTGTCAACTGGTCGTCCGGGCGGGTGGTCTGTTGCAATTACCTTGTCCGGAGTATAACTTGAAACAAATTGTTGGAATTCAATGCAACTTCATACAGTGGTCAAGCACAATAAGAGGAAGTACAGTGTTTAAGAATCATAACTCCATCTTCACTAATTGCAGGTTTATTACCCTTTGTTGGTTTTCCTTGTCCGGAGCATAAGTTGAAAACTAATCGTTGGGATTCAATGCAACTTCATACAGTGGTCAAGCACAATGAAAGGAAGTGCAGTGTACAAGAGCCATAACTCCATCTTCAGTATTTGCAGAGTTATTGCCCTTTGTTGGTTTTCCTTGTCCAGAGCTTAAGTTGAAACAATTGTCAACCACAGTGAAAGGAAATGCAATGTACAAGAACCACAACTATTTTTAATTGCCTACAACCATAACTCTATTTCAGTTCTTTTACAAAGTATTCTATTACTAATAACTTCCTCAATTCCGAAGCAGTCTTGCGGGGGTATTAATCACATTTAGTGATAGCTCTAGTTAAATTCATTCCTTGATATGAACTCTTGTAAGGACCCTGGCGCTGTGTTGTATACAAGGGTAGCCCCCAAATGTATATTGTTTTACAGGAAGAAAATATGTCTTAATAATAAATTACAACTTAGGACTTGGTCACTGCTAGACAGTTCAGCTCCCCCACTCTCCTTCATATTTCATGCAAAAAAAGAAACATCTCTAAATTATCAATTATTGTCAGTTGGTTGTATGTATGGAGACATTTTGTGTGGAATCCAAGACGTTTTCCAATGTTTAAGATGATTTAAGTGCTCATTCATTCTTTTTGACAAAGACTGAATATTTTTTAGAAGTAATGATATTTTATGCAAACAATGCGAAGTTACGCTCTTGAGTTGATCTGTTTATTTTTGCAGGTCATTCCCTGACACCATTTGTACGTCACTGTGCTGATCATTATTTAGCTAGTGAACATAAAGAGATTCGGACAGAGGCAGTCAAGACTTGTGCTAAACTTCTGACACCTTTACTGAATGTGAGTACCTAAAACATGTTTTAATTCTTAGAGGTTTTTCCATTTTGCGAAGCTAACTAAATTCATATGGATACAAAAGATTCCTCTTCAAAATGTCAGTATTTATTCCTCCTAATCTTGTGTTTTTTGATGTTGTACAAGAATAAATACATTTCTTTGTACATTTCTTTCTTAATATGATTAGAAACAATTCAGAATTTTGTTCTAATTTTGAAGCTTGGATCTTTATTACATTGTTCTTTTTAAAGTATTTAGAATAAGACTTTGTTATTAAGAAACAAACAGGGTCAAATTTAGGAAAAACAAGTACTGGACAATTGTTCCTCTTTCTAGCATTTAGTTATGCACTGAAGTGGTAGGTATTAATGGGAAATGCTAGGTGTTGCACTTAAAATGAGACACTTTTTATGCAATAATTGATCATACATGTATGCTTCTTCATCTTTGCATGTTTTCACAATGTTTATAGCTTCTGGCCAGTAACCAAGTGCAGATAAGCATGGCAGCAATGAATACAGTGGCTGAGGTGTTGAACAAACTTCTTGTTGTTGGTATAACAGATACAGGTAAGTTCTCCATGGTTCGCACATGTCCTTGAATGTCCTTGAATTTGATCCTTAGTCCTTGAAAAGTCCTTGAATTTTGCTTCTAAAAAATCCCCTGGAAAAGTCCTTGAATTTTCAAAAAAAGCTGGAGAAGTCCTTAAATTTCGAAAAAAAAATAAGGGTGTAATCACAATTGTAGCGGTAAGAAGTACAGAAAATAAAAACGACATCAAAACAAGTGAAAAAAAATGATAAAATTGTACATGCACCCACTAACGGGTAAATACGGGTTTAAGGTACGGACTAGCGATTCTCACAATGTGAATAATTTCTAGCGTGATCACGCGTGACACAACAAAAACAAGATGAGTGGTCCTAAAAGTAAGTGTGTTTTCACCAGTAAATGGCTGACAGATAATGAATATTCACTGTGGCTTAAGGAGTTTTAAGTCTGACAAGCATAAGTGTGTATGTACGTTGTGTGATAGTAGTAGTTTTTCAGGAATAAAACTGTTTTATAACTTTTGTTCCATCATTATGCCTTATGGAGAGCCTGAACGGTCATAAAGATTTAAGCTGCAGAGGACTTGTCAATGAATAGTCCTTGAAAATTGATAAAAAGTCCTTGAAAAGTCCTTGAATTTTTTTGGTCATGTTCTGTATGAACCGTGTTCTCTTTAAAACTGAGTAAGCTGTAAAATAGGTACAAAACCAGTATTAAGGCAACAGTTGAAAACTTTGAGTCTAGTTAATGCATTTTAGTAAGAATTATTTAATGGGTTCATTGTGTGGATGGTAAAAATATAAACAATAAAGTGGTATAAAAAATCTTTGTAACTGTCTTTCAGTGAAAAGGCAAAGTCTTTTTAGAACTCAGTTTTTCAGAAAAAACAATTTTGGTTATTAAATCTGTAATAAAGTTTTTAAGTACAATAAAATTTTGTAAGGACCAATTACAGTTTGTAGCATTTATAACTTAAAATTTTGTTTTATCACCTGTAATAATGAACAGTTTTGATTTGCTTGAGACCTTAAAGAAGTGATGTTAACTGTATAAATAAACTTTAAGTACTAGAAATAAATGTGAGATTGATTACACTGAATGAAGTACATGTTAATCTCTTCAACAGATTCTGACATACGTCTGTGTGTTCTTGGTTCCCTGGACGAAAGGTTTGATGACCATTTAGCTCAGGCGGAGAACCTGTCAGCTCTATTTGTGGCCCTGAATGACGAGGTATTTGAGATCAGAGAGATAGCCATCTGTATGATTGGACGACTGAGCAGCAAGAATCCAGCTTACGTAATGCCTTCACTGAGAAAAACACTTATACAGGTGTGTTATAATTGTGATGTTTTCAGAAATGTTCCAAATTCCAGTAAAAAAATTTCATTCCTGAAAATATTTCTATAGATGTTAGGGCTAGACATTTTCTGGGTCGTAGTTAATTTAGTTTCATTTTTTTATACTTTTTTAAAAAAAGTTTGAGTCTGTTGCTGCAGCCCAAGAAAAGCTGTGATGTTTCATAGGGCCAACTCTTACTGTGCTGTCTTTCAGATTAACATTTTGTATTCGAGACTAACAATTAGTTCATGTCTTGTAAAACCAGCAGAGAAGCATTTGATTCTTTCTCACATCAGTGTAGAAATGACATTTTGTGTGGTTCAGATTTTTGGGGGGCTTTTCACCCTTTTTAGGTAGCATTTCAGTTAAATTTAAGGTCTTTTTTGGCAAAATATCACTTTGATTGTAAGAATTTTCCCTCCTAAAATGTTTAGATACTGACAGAGTTAGAGCATAGTGGTGTGGGAAGGAACAAGGAACAAGCAGCTAGGATGTTAGGCCATCTTGTAGGTAATGCTGCCAGGCTGGTTAGGCCATACATGGACCCAATATTAAAGGTAAGGTCAACTTTTGACCTCTAGAAAACATTGACTAGATAATAGTTCATGACTAGCTTCCAAAATGTCTTTATTGATTTAGTCTCATCAAAAGGAAAATCAAAGACATATTCATACAGTTACAGTGTATAAAGAGTGGTTCGCTGGCTGTGTGGTCAAGTGGTTTACAACTCTAATGCATACTTAATATATCATTGTTTGCAGTTAACCACAATTATGGCAAAACTGGCAGTTTTTCATGGAGGTTGATGGGTGTTTCTAATAAGTACAGGGTATATTAGGTTAAGTGATCTTCATATTTGATGCAGAGTCAAAGGGTCTGCAGCAAAACTTACTGATCAAATGTATTTTATTTGAAGGTGTTGATTCCAAAGCTGAAGGACCCTGATCCAAACCCTGCTGTAACTGTAAGTGTGTTGGCAGCCATAGGGGAACAAGCCCAGGTAAATATGGCTACGTTTTGTTTTAACCAGGTACAGGTGAACTAAGAAGTCATCAGTACTCACTTTCATGAAATTATATTTATTTCTCTGTAAGGAGATGAACTTTGTCTTGTCTGTATAAGGAGGTGAACTATGTTTTTGTCTCTTAAGGACAGTTTCAGCTGCCAAAAAAAAATGCTTGTATTATTTGACTAGAATGACATGATTTATTGACATTGATAAAAAACAACATCATAAAACATGATGCATGTATGACATAATTGGATTTTGATTTATTTTCTGTAATGAAATGTCTGTTCCATACTTGCAGTTAGTATGCTTTTACAAGTACTGAATCTGAAATTCCAGTTATCTGATTATCTTTTTTTATTTTAACTATGTAGTGTTCAGTTGTTAATGCAGTACCTTAAAACTGAGAAATATATCCATGTGTATATCTAACAGGTGAGTGGTATAGAGATGAGAAAGTCCATGGATGAACTGTTACCTATAATCATTGATATGTTACAAGACTCCTCAGCTCTACAGAAAAGAGAGGTATGTTTCATATATGTTAATCATTGAGAACAGTCATATCTGAAGTAACAACCTTTGCTAGATAAATGTTGGATCTCAGATTTCCAGTATTTAGTCTTGGACAGGTACTCAGTGATCTATTGATTGAATTAGGTTAGCACTGGTTTGCAGTTAACTGTATAACTCTTGTCTGTGTTCATATTCCTAGTGTGCTATACGGAAAATATGAACTAATAACATTTTTAGACAGTCTGGCTTGCCGACATCTGGATTACATATATCTTGAATACACATTTTGCTTTTACTTGTCATTCAGCACTTTATGATAAAGTAAGTATTTTTTGTTTTTTTTAGCATAGTTGGGGCCATTCCAGTAAAACATACATGTATATCCCACCCAAGGAAGGCAAAATAAAGAGATTCTGTTAAGGTGGGATTCATGTTTTACTGGAATGGTTACCCATTGTATTGGTCTTTAAAAACAATATGATTGTTTCTTGTCTTGTATATCAGTTCTGCTTTCACAGACATGTACACATTTGATTTTCTAGGTTTCCCTGTGGACTCTGGCTCAGTTGATAGAAAGCACAGGTTATGTTGTTGAACCATACAAGAAATATCCCAAACTTCTTGAAATCTTGTTAGACTTTCTAAAAACAGAACAGTCGCCTAACATTCGTAGAGTGGTATGTTATTTATAAGATTTCTTTGAGGTAGTACAGTTGTTAGAAATTTGTACAGTGTTATGTAATTTGTTGCTAATTATTTCGTGAAGCCTAACAGTAACTTCAGATTCCCTGAGTGGTATATTGTTGAACAAAATATGGTGGCACATCTTCTTTGAGAATTAGGGTTACATGGTTGGTATCCAGTTATGAGTTAAAAGGAAAAGATTCTGTAAAGTTACATTTGAATTGTCATTGTCTATGTGGTGAAAGAGCTCAAAATACAAAGCTAAACTTGTTTGGAAAGAAATTTTTGTCAAAATGGTCACTTTTTTCAGGTAATAAGGGTACTGGGTGTCCTTGGTGCTTTGGATCCGCACAAACACAAGATGAACCTGGGTTTGATACAGATGGGCGAGTCGGGCACAGTGCTCAGTATGTCAGATCCCAAAAGCAGCAACGATCCATCACAAGATGGTATATTACTTGTTTAAAAGTGGCTTACAGGCCTCAGTAAATGACTGTGCTCATTGATTTTTAGCTCACTTGAGCATAAGGTGTAAAAACATTTTTTCCTAAAAACAGCCTTTAAAAGTCTTTCACTCTTGAAATATATTAAAAAGTATTTGTCCTTTCAGATGCTAATTTTTCATATTTAAAAGAACTTTATATAATGAAATAAAAATTGAAAGTTCTCGTTAAACTGAAAACTTGCATTTTTGCAATATCTGCTGTTCAGAATGAAACCAGTAGAAAAACACTTTTTTACTTTGTCATTTGTAATGTTTTCTTCAGAAACAACAAGTGAGATGTTGGCCAACATGAGTGCATCAGCCACATTGGAAGAGTTCTACCCAGCCATCGCTATAGCAACACTGATGAGGATTATCCGTGACCCAACCCTGGCCAAACACCACACAATGGTGGTTCAGGCAATAACGTTCATATTCAAGAGCCTTGGTATCAAATGTGTACCATACATACAGCAAGTGATTCCAGCATATCTGACTGTCATACGCACAGCCGACCCTAACTTCAGAGACGTAAGTGCTTAACTTTTCTAAAGGTAATTTAAAGACAGGTTGGTAATGAATTTAGATCTGCCTACTGTCTTGTGACTACCCATTAGTATTGAATTTTGTTGATTTATCATTAACTTAATGAAAACAGTGTTTCATGTAGAGCCGTCCCAGCTAGCTCAATCGGTAGAGCATCGGACTGTCAATCTTGACGATCCTGGTTCAATCCCCACCAGTGCCGGCAAAATTTCTCTGTGATAATTGATCTCAGGCAATGCATCTGTAGGTCATTTGTCCATCACCTCTGAAGCAAGTGAGAAAGTAGTCAATCACTTGTTGGAGAAATTTCTTAGTAAACTGGTTGGATACCCAGGAACACTGGTTAGGTGGACTGACTGCCAGGATATGACCTTAGCTGTTAAAGCTGGCGTTAAACCCCTGTAGAACCAAACCAAACCAAAGTTTCATATAGATATGAAGATATGGAATTGTATTTAGCAGTCTGAAGAATTGAAATGTTTGGTAGAAGTATAGTTGTAAACACATACTGTTATTGTAGTATAGAGTCCAGCTATTAAGACAGCTAATTATTTCAAAATCCTGCAACACTTAGCAGTTTGAAAGAACCAAAGTCTAAGAGTTAGAACAAATAAGGTCTGCTTTAATACCAATTTGTTATAAAATACACAGTGATTGGTCTTGAAAGTGGAACTGTACTTTATCTTTTCTTTGTAAGTGAAACTGTTGTGTACTTTCATGCATGTAATCAGTGAAGGAGAAAACACATTGTCTGTTCAAGTGGAGGTGTCTCTTGGAAAATGGCTTGGCATCATTTTGTGATGGTTCTACTTTATTTTCAGTTTCTGTTCCAACAACTTGGATTGATCATTGCTATTGTAAAACAGCATATCAAGAAATACCTGGACGATATCTTCAGCCTAATCAAGGTAATTACCCATACTGTAATTACAGCCTACTGCATGTGCAGAAAAGGTATTAAACAGAAATATTGGACATGTGATAGGCCATGTTCTGAAAATTCCAAAAGAGGAGAATAAAACATGGAAAAACGGGGGTAGAATATAATATTCAAACCAATTTAGAGATAAGCAATCCAGATTGTAAGCCTAACACGATTTGTGTATTTTTATAAATGTATTTCAGTGATAGTAAAGAATATTGTTAAACTAGTGCATGAAGGGTTTTTTGGGTTTTTTTTGCAGTTACAAGGTGTAAGGTCAGATTCATTTTCAGTACTCTGATTTCACTTTTGGTGAATCTTGTATCCATATATTGACACACGCGTCCCTGGTTTAATTTTGAAAAAGTAATTTACTTTTGCTCAATGTTTGGTCCATTGATAACCCAGCATACATACATGATTGAGAATGCAAAGCATGTTTGAGGAAACTGAAGAAAATATCAAAATACTTCTAATTTTCCAGGAGTTTTGGACACCCAACAGTCCTATGCAGAACACGATCATACTGTTGATAGAACATATAGTGACAGCCCTGGGTACAGAGTTCAAGGTGTATCTGCCACAGATTATACCGCAGATACTCAAAGTGTTCATGCATGACTCTAGTAGTCAGAGAGTAGTCACTGCTAAGGTAAAAACAACAACCTGTCATTGCTGAAACAAGACTGTTAGAACTGATGTTGTTCTTTTTGAAATGGAGACTTAATTTTTTATTGAGAGGTGTCTCTAAATAAACATGCAACTTCTATAGTTGCCATGTTTTAAAAGATAGATGATTTCATCTTTCAAGAGATGTAATTAAGATTGCGATGTTATCAACAGATTTTGTTTATGGTTGTAGATTTTTTTGTTGAAATGATTGTTGAATGGGTAACTCTTCTATTTTATTACAGTTGCTAAATGCTCTGCAGCTGTTTGGGGCTAACTTGGATGACTATTTACATCTACTGTTACCTCCAGTTGTGAAAATGTTTGATTCAACAGATGTTCCGATCCCAGTGAGAAGGTTTATAGCATTTCTTCATTCTCGTTATGGTGTGAATTTGAGCGGGAAAAATATTTCTGAAATAACTCCTGTTTTAGACAAGATTTTTTATGCATAAATCTTCCTATACCTTTGCTAGCAATGTTAGCGGTAAGCAAACTGCTGTCTGGGTTGTTGCTGAATGATTGGGCAGCCTGTTAACTGATTGTTTGATACTGTGGTCATTAGTTTTAAATGAACTTTTGGATGGTATAGATTTTGCAAAACTTAGCTAATAAGTTGCATTATGTGGCATATTGATCACTTTTAGTGATAGTTTACTGCATAGATCAACATACCATGAATTCACAGTGAAATAGGTTCACACAAACACTAGCATTAAGAGGAGATATATAATTAAACATTTCCTGTTTGATGCTTCCTTAACAATATTATGTTTATTGTTCTTTCAATTTACGTTACACCACATGGAATATTTGACAGAACCGTGTAAAATTATACCTAAATATGTATACATTATCACTAGGAAAATTGTTTTCTTTGAATTGACTTATTTCATCATTCTATTTTGTTACATGGCAGGGTTGCTTTGGAGACAATAGACAGGCTTGCTGACAATCTGGATTTGACGGATTTTGCATCTCGTATAATCCATCCGCTGACCCGCACTCTGGACACAACCCCTGAATTACAGCATACAGCCATGGACACTTTGTGCGCACTGATCATGCAGCTTGGCCAGAAGTTTATCATTTTTATACCCATGTTGAACAAGGTTACAACAAAACATAAAATCCAGCATCAGAGATATAACATCCTTATGTGCAGAGTACTAAAGGTAAGACTAAAACAGTAAAAAAAAGGGACAGAAAGTAAAAGGGGCCACTGACTTAGATTCTTTTCTGAACTTGTCTGATAATAAGCAGTAATGTAACATAGTAACATAGTGAATGTGGAGAAATATTTTATATTATTCATTTGATTCATCTGAACTTTCATGTCAAGTTCTTGAGGCAAACAGAACAAAGAGGTGTGTTCATCGTCAATAATAATTCCCTGAGGACATGCTTGTTGCTTGCCCTGTGATAGGTTAAGGGTGGTCACATGGTTATGGTATATATTCCATACCCAAGATGTGTAGTGAATTATTTGTGTTAATGCAGCTTATGCTATTATGTTTTATGGAGCCACTGCTAATAACAGCAGTCTGCAAAAATCACATGCTCAAGACCCATGGCTTATAATTTCTGTTTAGGCCTGTAGACTTTGCCAGACTGAAGGCCAACTGGGTCTGTAAAAGGTAACTTCAGATGCTTGATTTTATAGCAAAAATTTCATGGTAGCAACTAAATTCAATGTTTTCTCTGACATCTTACTTTTATTTTACTAGATATAAATGCATTATACAGTCAAGCTGTAATTTTCAGTCAGTATTACTCTAGTCTAAGAAATCTGATTTTGGATTTTCTGGGGTCATAGGCACAGATAGTCATCATGATCACTCCATCAAAATTATCTCAAAGACTAAATCTACATCACTTACAGTATAACACTGTATACCATAGTGAATGACAAGTGAACAACAATTTTCTTTGTTCATTGACTGTTTCTATTCTGGATACACCATGCAGGTATATATCCAGCTATGGTGTGGTTTGCTTCCTGGCCCTTTCACAAGGCAAGCTGACGTCACTACCTAATTGCATAAAATATTTACATCAGTTATTTTCATGTATGCAATTATACTGCACACTCTTGCCTAAAGCCCTCGTACTCTTATTTATTGCTCTTATTGTAAAGTTTTGCTATTCAGACCATTTTGATATTTTCAAAGTCTCATGAAAAGCAGCAAGTTTAAACAACCAAACCTCAAAATTTAGAGCAGAAATGGTCCACTATTTAGACCTGTTCACTCTAAAGACAACTCACTTACTGGTCTTTATAGTGGAAGTTTACTGTACTGAAAAAATTCTGCTATAAATATTACTCAGTGAAAAAATGTCTGTGCATTTTAGGGATCAACTATAGCGGAGGAGGAGGATGACCCTATACTGATGAAATACAAGACGATCAGACACAAAACTGTGGAGTCCGAGAAGAAACAAGCCGAACAGACGGTCATTAAAAAACTACATGTCAGCTTTATAAACCTACAGATGGTGAGATTTTCTGTTGATTTCTGATGTCTTGCATAGCACTGAAGTTAATACATGAGACAGATTCGTCTAAAGCCAGTGCTCAGAGAATAAGTTTTGTCCATTCTAGAAACTGAAACTCCAGTTCAAGTCTTAGAAACAGAAAGTATAATTATAATGCATATAGAAATATATGGCAAGACAGTTTCGAAAAATACTGATACATGTTATGCTTAAAAACTATAACTTTCAGTTATGTCAGATTAAAGTTGATTTTTAATCTTGATGTAATGTTTATTCTCATATTCATTTTTGTAGAATATGACACAGTTTTACCTGCAAATAAAAAAGTATAAAGTTAGTATGGTAGGTATAGAAACTCTAATGATATTGATCATTATTTCCAGGCTCTGGGTGCTGGTAGAAGAGTATCCAAAGAGGATTGGATCGAATGGCTGAGGAGGTTGAGCATAGAGTTATTGAAAGAGTCCCCCTCCCCTGCCCTCAGGTCATGCTGGGCCCTCGCCCAGTCTTACAACCCTCTAGCAAGGTAATTCAGACCTCACTTCTACAGACACCATCTCTGTTGTTCGTTTAAATTTCTGAAAGGTTTAAGTTTTGATTTGTCAAGCATGATTGATTTTCTTAGTGTAACAACCTCTTCTTTACTTCACACATTTCTGATTCAATTGCCAGTGTGCATTAAATACAAGATTGGTTTCTGAAGTCAAAGATGTAGAATATTCTAGACTAGCTTACAGATTTCTTATTGAACTGTAATCTTTATCATGAAAAAGATGTGATTAACACTCCAAACCATAATAAAAGTATTTTTCATGACTTATGATATTTTAGGGCAAATGGATGTTTGGTTCTGAAAGGTGAATTGTTTAGATAAAGTGAAGAAAAATATTGAAAAAGATATCCAGTTTCCATATCAGAAGGGTTTCTTATTAAAGGCTATTTTTTAATGTAATATGAAAAAAATGAAATGTTTTCAATGAAAGATGGAAATAAGACAGGGACCTGCTGGCACTTCCTTTATAAAGATTTTTATCCAGCTGTAGCAAAAGTGATAAAATCATTTGATAATAATTATGAAAATACATGTACTCTTTGCTTTATCTGTGAAACTAACTACCGTTGAGTGTTTTTGCCACAGTAAACTTTCAGAAATAATATGCATGGTTTGCCAGTAATATTTTAAAGGAAAAGGAACACTCTAACACAGACCTTCAAATTTCTTAAGAAAAAAGTTCTTTCTGTTACTTTAGGGACCTGTTCAATGCAGCATTTGTGTCATGTTGGACCGAGCTGACAGAGGAACAACAAGATGAGTTGATCAACCAACTGGAACAGGCATTGACATCCCAGGAGATAAACGAAATCACACAGACACTACTGAACCTTGCAGAATTCATGGAACATTGCGACAAGGTATCTGATCCTTTATGGATTTTCAAAATTTGTTTTGACGGCTCACATATCAGTTTATAAACCAGGAGGGCTGTTTATAAGAAATTATTGCCATGTGCTGTTCTTTGTTGTTTTTTTTTCTCCAAAAGCCAGAAAAAATGCTAGATTTGAGGAAGTACAAATATAAGCATAAAGTAATGGAAGTTTTAATATACCTGTTTTTAAGTGTGTAGTCACTCAGTTTCTCCCAGTTTTGTATTGAAATGGCATTATGAGTTGTAATAAGTAAACTTCACAGTTTTTTCATGCTCTGCCTTTCTTGTTACTGATGTGTTGCTTTATCACATTTTTAAGGGACCCCTGCCCCTTGAAGCCTCCCTGCTGGGGCAGTGTGCCATGAAATGTAGAGCTTATGCCAAAGCTCTTCACTACAAGGAGGAGGAGTTCCACAGAGGCCTTACCACAGACACACTGGAGGCTCTGATCAGGTAAACCCTGCTGTTGGGAACATTGGCTGATACAGGGCAGTCCACAGGATAACTGTTTAGCTATGTTGCTGTATGGCAGTAAATTGTACAAAGGCCAGTATCACAACAGGGCAGTGTATTATAGAATACTGCAACAAAACAATGCAACGTGCAAATGTATCAACATAATGCAGAGAGAATGACTTAAATTTCTGCAGGTTTAAATCTGCTGTCTCGTAGTCTTCTGAAGACATAGTAGAAATAAAGTTCCCGTATAAGTACTAATATGGAAATATGTCATCAGTCTTAAATGTTGAATGCCAATTCAGGTTCAAGAACTTGGTGCACTTGCATCAGTAATTATCCCCCCCCCCCCCCCCTCACTTCCCCCACACACACAAATGGTGTGCGGGCTATATTGGATTCACCTCGATGACCATCCATCTGTCTGTTTCGTTTCTTGACCTTACCATTTCTTCTCCAGACATGGAAGAATTTAAAAATACCTTGGCATTTTGTTTCATCTTGATAAGACAGTGTGTCATGTGTAAGACCCAGGTCCATTGTTTAAAGGTCAAGGTAACAGTCACTGATTGAAGGTAAAAATGTTGATTATAGACCTTGTCCAGGCCATAACTTCTCCATGCATTGAAGGATTTTAAAAAACTTGACATATTTGTTCATCATGATGTGTGGGTGTGTCTCATGTAAAACCCAGGTCCATAGCTCAAAGGTCAAGGTCACAGTCACTGGTCAAAGGTAAAAAATGTTGATTATAGACTTGGTCTTAGCCATATCTTCTCCATGCATGGAAGGATTTGAAATTACCTTGGCATATTATTTTATCTTCTTAAGATGGCATGTCATCTGTAAGGCCCAGGTCCATAGCTCAAAGGTCACAGTCACTGGTTAAAGGTAAAAAATGTTGATTATGCAACATTTTTTTTCAAATAAAGCTTCCTTGATTTTTATAAATGTAAGCATTCTGAATATGCAAAAAAGAACAACCCAATCTGTTTGGTATTGTACATGTATTTGTTTATCGCGTGTCAAAAATGATCCAATTAACATTAAAATTGCAATGCGTAATTGCCAGGAGCAATCGTTGCGGATTAACAATTTGCAACATGCGTAATTGTGATACCTTTTAATCTTTTGTTCATTTTATTTGGCTTCTGTTTATTTCACAAATTTTCAAAGTTGTTTGTCTCACAATATTTAAGGATTAATGTCATGTTTTATAAAACAAACAACCCGTCATGCTTATAACTCTATTGATATTACTTTTTAGTTGCCCAATCAGTAGAATAGCTCAAATGTTTTCCTCTTATAAGTACATTTGAAAAAAAATACCAAAATTCGGGTAACTGACTGAACTGAAAAAAAACGAATATTCGAATATATTCGAATATGGCAAAGTGAATATTCAAATACTGATATTAGTATTCGTTCCCATCCCTAAAAAATACCTTGGCATATATGTTTACCTTAATGAGACAAGTTGTTAGTTCATAGCTGAAAGGTCAAGGTCACAGTGACTGGTCAGATGTAAAAATGTTGTTTATAGACCTTGTCTTGGCCATAACTTCTATATAAACGGAAGAATTTTCAAATCTCTTGGCATGTTTGATCATCTGACAAGACCGTGTGTGACATGTAAGTCGAATGTCCTTTGCTTACTAGTTAAAGGTAAAAAAATGTTGAAGATAGACCTATTCCTGGCCATAATTCTTGCATTGAAGGCAAATTTTTGTCCCCTTCCTGGTTATTTGCCTTTGTGGTATTTTGTTACTGCCTTTTACGTCATACCATCAATTCAGATAGCATCGTAGCATGTTTGTTCACTTCACTTCCATGTAAGAATTATATATTGACCCCTTCTACTTACAAAACCTTCAGTCCTGGGACCAAGCGGAGTGTGGGGTATTCATCACTTCTGTAAAAAGCTCTAGTTAACTCTTGGATTTCTGTCAGTAACAAGTTACATAAGCATCATTGCATCATACTATTTCTATTTTTAGCATCAACAACAAATTACAGCAGTCCGAATCTGCTACTGGTGTTCTTGAGTATGCCATGAAACATCACAGGGCTGATCTGGTTTGTAATACTTTGTCATATTTTAACCTCTTTTAGGTAAAAAAATAGTTACATTTTTTGGGGAAAGAATTTTAGTAAAGAAATAAATAAACTGTCTACTATTGCAAGTTAACAAGGTTAGAGTGCTTGAACATTAGTAAATATGTCCACGAACGACTCAAACCAAAGTAAGGCATTTTTATGTATTGTGAGATTTATGTTTTACTTCATATCTGTTACACAGAAGATACAAGAGAGTTGGTTTGAGAAGCTTCATGAGTGGAACCGAGCACTGAGAGCATATGAAGAAAAGCAGGTATTGAATCCTGATGATGTGAACTTAATGTTAGGTCGGATGAGATGTCTAGAAGCATTGGCAGAATGGAACCAGCTGCATCAACTGGCGTGTGAGAAATGGTCCATGTTTAGTGATGATGTCAGGAGTAAAATGGCAACAATGGCCTCGGCTTCAGCTTGGGGACTTGGTAAGTTCTGATTAATGGTTTAGTCTGTCACCGTTTACAACATGAAGAAAAGTTGTGCTCACTTTTGTTTTCGTTGCCACGGTTTCTATTTATGCACTACAGTTAAACTTTGCTTGAACTTCAATGAGTTTTGGAACTTCTTCCAGTGATTCCAAGTGATTTATAGTTAAAGTGATTGTAATCTTCTGTTCAAGAACAATCATGCCCTATTCACTATGACATTATCTGTTCTGTATAGAAAAGTTTTTAAAGTGATCATATAATGCTTTCATGCATACCTTCGATTAATATCCAAGCACATTTGTTAAATGTACAGTTGTTGTGCTCATGTTTATTACTTGCCATCAAGCAAATTAAGACCTAGCATAATCACTGATAAGATATTTTAAGTATTAGAAAGGCCTATGTACATGTAATGCATAGAGACACTAGTCTTGGTATGCGATGGAGAAAAGCTTTTTACAAAGAAATGGTGAATATTTTTCTCCCTAGGTCAGTGGGAGACTTTGGAAGAGTATATGTTATTCATACCTCGGAACACATACGAGGGGGCACTGTACCGTGCTGTGTTTGCTGTACACTCAGAGAGCTACCTACTTGCCCAGCAGTGTATAGACAAGTCCAGGGATATATTGGACACAGAACTTACTGCTATGGCTGGCGAGAGTTATAGCCGAGCATATGGGGTGTGTACAATGTTAAGATTCTACAGCTGAACTTGTTTAGGAAGTCCCCTGATGTAAGAGAGCATGTACATGTATTAACTGAACCTGAATTTATGTATCTTCAGCAGGTTCTTTCTGTAGACAAACCTTACTGAGAATTCACTTTGAAGTTCTGTTCTGTGCTGCCTTCCAAAGACAGGTTTCACATTGTATGACAGAAGTTGTTTGTTTTTTAAAGAAAGCTAAGAGTTTTAAAAGGGTGCAGTTATGTGAAATTTATCTTCATATGATAGATGTAAATTATGATGAGAAATATGCACTTTTTCAGAAAAAAGAGGAAAATCTATCCTACTGAATTATCAGATAACTTGTTCTACATGTATGTGAATGACTTTTGCTATTTACTGTATTTTTGTAAATAAAAAAAAGCTATTTATGTGTTGATATATCATGTTGTTTATTTTCAGGCAATGGTACAGGTACAGATCTTGTCTGAGCTAGAGGAAGTGATACAGTACAAGCTGGTACCAGAGCGCCGAGAAGCCATCAAACAGATGTGGTGGGATAGACTACAGGTAGGCAATATGTTGTTTTTGTGAAAGTGACTTGTGTGAGAGCATATACAAATGTATGGTTACCTTTTTTATAAGCTCATCTGTTTTCGAAGAAAAAGTTGAGCTATTTTTGTCACTGAGTCGTCTTCGCCATCTGTGTTTGAAGAGAAAGTTGAGTTATTTTGGTTACTGAATCGTTATTGTCAGCATCATGCAAAAACTTTAATGTAGCTGATTATTCATTAACCATAAGGCTAGAGTTTTGATATTTAGTGCGTAGCATTGTCTAGTGAACCTCTACTATATTGTTTGAAATCGTGACTCAAAGGTCAATATTTTCCCCACCCAGGGACTTATATATAGTTATGTAGGAAAATCTTTGAAAATCTTCTCCTCTAAAACTGCTTGACACAGAGCTTTGTCACTTGATGTCAGGCATCCTCTGGTAGACCTTTACCAAGATTGTTCATATGTCCCTGGGGTGAAAATTAGCCCAGGGTCACTTGGTTTTGCATAAACTTATATAGAAAAAACTTTTAATGGTAAAGCACAAAGCCTATAACTTAACTATTTACTTACATTTGATGGGAATATACTTATCTTCTTCTTTTTTTATAGGGTTGTCAGCGTGTGGCTGAGGACTGGCAGAAGATTATACAGGTTCGATCCCTAGTTCTCTCCCCTCAAGATGATGTGAAAACTTGGCTAAAATATGCAAGCCTGTGTCGCAAGAGTGGAAGATTGGTAAGTACAAAATTTACTTATGTTAATTTTGTCTCATTTGATGAGTAAAGTGTGTTTGTTTTACTGACATTTTTAATGAAGTTTTATATAATACATTATAATGCCAGGAAGCCTTCTTACCTTATAGGAAACATGAATTATTTTAATATTATTTTAATTGTGTAATTCGTAATTATTAGGTTTATGTACGTAAGTCCATGTAGAATTTTTTTCTAGACATTTTCTTATAATTGTGAGCATCAGGAACCACTAAAATTGTAGCAAACAATATTCTAAAACTCAAAATTTCCGTTTAACATTTTCTCGCTGCCTACTAGCACCTTGAAAAAATGGCATTAAGTTTGACATAGTTCCTTTTTCTTCTCTTTTTATCCTAATACAAGATACATTAAAAATGATATAATTTCTGTTTTAAGGCTCTCTCACACAAGACATTGGTGATGTTACTTGGAACTGATCCCAGCAAACAAGCTGACCAGCAGATATCCACTGCCAACCCAAAGATCACATTTGCCTATCTCAAACATATGTGGAAAAGTAACCAAAGGGTAAAGCAAAAATGTTCAGAGTACCCTATAGATAGGCTAAACTGTCAAATATATAGCAGATACCATTACAATATAAGTGTTGAAATGAAGCTTGAAACAAATTTTGAATTTGTTTGAATTTTTGGTTGGTCAACTACAAAGTTATACTGAAAAATTGAACAATTCTTTACAGAGGGTGATTAAAAAAAGTGTTGCGTTAAATGTTTTTAAATCATTCAAGAAGGGGGTTTTATCTTCTGTTACTTTTCCATTGTTTGTTAGATAATGTTTCCATGGTTATTCATTACAGCATGAAGCTTATCAGAAGCTACAGAGCTTTGTGCAGAATTCTTTACAGCCCAGATGTCTGCAACTTCTTTCTCCAGAGGATGGGGCCCAGAGGACAGAGTTAAATAAACTCATGGCAAGGTAGGTGACTTTCTGTTGGTATTTATATAAGATATAGCAGATATTTGTCCATAGTATTCTGGTATTATCATATTTCATGTCATATGTATATGACATGAAAGGTATATATACTGGGTCATATCTTTGACATAAAATAATTACCAAACAAACAAAGGAGACTAAAAAAATACAAAACTGGTAAACCTTATTTGCTTACCAAAAATTAAAATTTAAAAAAATATTCTACAACCTGTTAATTTTGTGGGCAAAATATTCATTTTACACTAACCAGTCTACAAATAAAGAATAGCTGGGAGAAATCAGAGCTTTGTACAGCTGTATTGAAAGATAAATATGAAAGACCGATAGACCATCAGTTTTTAAGGAATATTTGTAGTTGTCATACTGGTTTGGCTCCATTTGTCCTGCTTTTTACATTTGCGTACATGTAGTAGCATGAAAATTACAAGTCTGTTGATATGGTTTAATATTACATTCCAGATGTTATCTGAAGCTTGGCGACTGGACAGAAGCCAACCATAGTCTCAACGAGCAGACTATTCCACAGGCCCTAGAATACTTCGCACTTGCTACAGAGCATGATAAAAACTGGTACAAGGCGTGGCACATGTGGGCTCTCATGAACTATGAAGCTGTACTGTTTTATAAGCAGAAAGATTCAGGGTCACAGGAACAGGAAATGAAACTGCCTATTACACCAAGGCCAGACACGGTTTGTAGTTTTGAGATATGTTTTATATGTGTATATTTTAATTACATGTATAATAAGATCTAGCACTTTAAGGATCAGGTTTTACTCTTGAAACCAAAACATAAATACTTGGTAAAGTGCTAATAAACTCACAGTTACACTTTGAACCATTACAATAAAACATATTCTACCCAGAGATGACACTTTGGAAATGGACTAGCTCTTTTTAGATGTTGACAAGAAAAGCCCCAGCCACCCACCCCATCATCAAATATAAAAAGACCACCACACTTCAGAATTCTTTAACTTGCCTTCCTAGGGTAGAATATACTTGCATAGTTTACTGGAATGGACCTTACAAATAAAAACAATTTGTTTCTATGAGGTGTATCTGTAAGAACAGAGCAAAATGAAATTGGCTGTTTAAATAACATGTTACCTACATGTACATTGTAAATACCTTGGTCTGACTGGTTCAGTTTTGTTATAGATTTGCTTGGCCTTATTTATCCCCCCGCCAAAGGGGGAGGGGATATTAGGAATGCCCTTCGTCCGTCCGTGCGTCCGTGCGAAACAATTTTGTCTGGAGCATAACTCCAAAACTACTTGAGGGATTTTATTCAAACTTCATACACTGACAGAGCACATTGGTAGGTAGTGCAGTGTGCAAGTCCAATAACTCTACCATGCCTTTTTTTAGAGTTATTCCACTTTATCAAATTTACTTGATAAATTTTGTCCGGAGCATAACTCCAAAACTACTTGAGGGATTTTATTCAAACTTCATACACTGACAGAGCACATTGGTAGGTAGTGCAGTGTGCAAGTCCAATAACTCTACCTTGCCTTTTTTAAGAGTTATTCCGCTTTATCAAATTTACTTGATAAATTTTGTCCGGAGCATAACTCCAAAACTGCTAGAGGGATTTTATTCAAACTTCATACACTGACAGAGCACATTGGTAGGTAGTGCAGTGTGCAAGTCCAATAACTTTACCTTGCCTATTTTTTAGAGTTATTCTTTTTTATCAGAATTACTTGATAAATTTTGTCCGGAGCATAACTCCAAAACTACTTGAGGGATTTTATTCAAACTCAGTACACTGACAGAGCACATTGGTAGGTAGTGCAGTGTGCAAGTTCAATAACTCTACCTTGCTTATTTTTAGAGTTATTCCCCTTTATCAGAATTACTTGATAAATTTTGTCCAGAGCATAACTCTAAAACTACTTGAGGGATTTTATTCAAACTTCATACACTGACAGAGCACATTGGTAGGTAGTGCAGTGTGCAAGAACAATAACTCTACCTTGCCTATTTTTAGAATTACCCATTATCAGAATTACTTAATAAATTTTGTCCGGAGCATAACTCCAAAACTACCTGAGGGATTTTATTCAAATTTCATACACTGACAGAGCACATTGGTAGGTAGTGCAGTGTGCAAGTCCAATAACTCTACCTTGCCTATTTTTTAGAGTTATTCCCCTTTATCAAATTTACTTGTTTACATTTTAAAAATCCCAGCATATACATGTTTATCTAATTCTTGAATTCTTGAACTTATTATCCCCGCGAAAGGAGGAGGGGGTATTAGAAATGGTCTCTGTCCGTCCGTGTGTGCGTCCATTCCAGTTTTGTCGGGAGCTAACTCCAAAAGTACTTGAGTGATTTTCTTCAAACTTCATATACTGAAAGAGCACATTTGGAGGAGGTGCAGTGTGTAAGAATAATAACTCTACCTTGCCTACTTTTAGAATTATTCCCCTTTATCAGATTTAAGTGAAAAACTTTGTCCGAAGCATAACTCAAAAAGTGCTTGAGCGATTTTCTTCAAACTTAATACACTGACATAGCACATTGGTAGGAAGGGCAGTTTGCAAGAACAATAACTCTACCTTGCCTATTTTTTGTGGGATTTTCTTCAAACATTATTACATTGAGTGTTTGAAAGTACAACCTTCAGGTAGCTTCTTCCCGGCGGTGGGATTAACCATGTGTAAAATGACTCTTGTTAGGTATTAGACTAGTTCTGGGAACTTGATATATTTTTTTTTTTTTTCATTTTGTTCCTTGTTGTTTGTTGCATTTCATGTTCTTGTACTGACTGGTTATTTTAATTGGTGCTTTCCTTTAAATTTGGGTTAGATATCAGCAAAGATTCACAAATACTGTGTACCAGCAGTGATGGGATTTTTCAAGTCCATCAGTCTATCCTCACAGAACAGTCTTCAAGATACACTCAGGTATGTACAGCTGCAAATACTTGTATATTTTCTATAGCCACAGTTAATTTCCAACTCAGAATCATTTTTTCTCCTGAAGAAAAAAGATAGCTAATTTTAACACTTGTTAATGCTTTAAAACTAACATGGCATATGCCTGTTATGACAGACAGGGATGCTGTCACCTCTTAATGTGATATTATAACTAACAAGTGAAATAAAGAATTTAGATAATTTACTTAGAGTTAGGAGAAATAGACACAGGTACATAGATCAACCAGCAGAAGCATGAATGTTTTATGCTGATGAATCGCATTTTTGAGAAAACTTATATAAGGAATTTAGACATTTAAAGGAGCTTGTGTCTTTTCGTTTGTTACAATACAAATTCACAACATTGGTGAAAACCTGTATAGTTAGTTGCACAGTGCTTCAAGAAACATGTTTCTGAGCTGATCAGGGAATTAACTTTTGTCTTATAAATGCCTGTTACAGATTGTTGACTCTATGGTTTGACTATGGACAGTGGCCAGAAGTCCATGAAGCTCTCATTGACGGAATAAAAGCCATCAAAATAGACAACTGGCTACAGGTAATGACAGACTTACATGGCAATAAGTTATGTTGGAAATTTGTTCACGTATGAAGTTACAAATTTCAGAAAGTTAGATAGTAAACTTTTCCGTGATAATTGATCTATAGGTCACTTGTCCCTCACCTCTGAAGGAAGTGAGGAAGTAGTCAATCACTTGTGGATAAATTGGTTAGTAAACTGGTTGAACACCCAGGAACACTGGTTAGGTGGAGTGACAGCCGGGATATGACCTTAGCTGTTAAACTGGTGTTAAACCCCAATAAAACCAAATAGGTAGTAAACATTTGATATACATGTTCATCCACTGTTCATCCACTGTGTTAAGTGTTTGTCTTCGATAGAAAAAAGCAAAAATTATTAATACTTAAAGTGTCAGATAATTGCAGTGGTAGATATATTGCTAACAAGCATGGTTAATATTGTTTTCTAAATTTAGTTTAAACTTCATTTGAAATGTACTTGATACTGAGTGTTTGTATGTCTGAATGTAGGTAATACCACAGTTGATTGCGAGGATTGATATAGCACGTACCCTGGTGGGCAGACTGATACATCAGTTACTGATGGACGTAGGCAAGGAGCACCCACAGGCTCTCATCTATCCCCTCACTGTCGCATCCAAATCAAACGTCACGGCTAGACAGAATGCGGCTAACAAGATCTTGAAGAATATGCGAGAACACAGTAACACTCTTGTACAGCAAGCCATGTTGGTATGTGCACTTTTTTATGCATGTGATTAAAAACACTCTGATTACTTAAAGTGTGTTGACTGAGCTCTCTATTTCAACAAAATTTAAAAAAGGATAGTAGAACCAAGTAAAATACTTCTAATTTTGATAGAATGAGATTATGACTGTTGAAAGTTTGTGATGAGACCTGGTCTGATTTCATGTTTATAATATGTCTTTTATTTTATAAGTTTTTGCTTCTGAGCCTAAAAGATGAATATTTTGAATTTTAAGGTCCGGTTTTGAGTATGCTCAATCAAAATGATTCTTTTCTAAAAAAACAACAACAAAAAAAACAGTAATCATATTGAGGCACATGTATGCTTTCTGTCTGTATTTTATATGTGGCATCTTGTATTTAATGTTATAAGAAAGAATTTTATACTTTTAGACTTGATTTCCCCAATTGTCTCTTGAATGAGACATTGAACAGAGGTCTCCTGTACTGGTGCTACATTGAGCATGTTAAAGAAACAACTGTGTCTACAGAATGAGATGCTTTCTGTATCTAGCACTATCCCCAATTAAATCCAAACAGCCTTGTGTGAAACACTTCTTCTTTCAAAATTGATGATAGTCACCATGCTGTTTTTTCCAGGTGAGTGAAGAGTTTATCCGAGTTGCTATACTGTGGCATGAGTTATGGCATGAGGGCCTCGAGGAGGCATCTAGACTGTACTTTGGTGAAAGGAATGTGAAGGGAATGTTTGCCACACTAGAACCTCTTCATGCAATGATGGAACGAGGCCCACAGACACTCAAAGAGACATCTTTTAACCAGGTAAAGTGGTTTTTGACAGTACTAAGTTTTATAATTCAGAAAGAGAATATGAACATAAATTGATTTAGTTAAAAGGCTAGAGAAATAATTATGAATGAACAGCTTTTGAAATTAAGCTATTTGAGGTTTTATTTGATTGCAGTGGAATTTTTCATGCCTAGTAAGTTAAACATATTTTTATTTGTAACTGCCATTGTGAAGGTCAAAGGTTAAGGTAATACTGCTGCCTAAACATACAGTTTTATAGTATTTAGGTACAGACATGTTGAAATCGAGCAGTTGTCAGATATGCCTAAAGGCCATCCCAGTAAAACATGTATCCCACAGCAGGAAGGCACTTTCAAAAATGACCAGCCCCTTTTTAGAGACTTATTGGCAAGAAACCCCCCTCCCCCCCCCCCCCCCACACACACACACACACACACACTCACATGCACACAAAAAGACCACCCCAACAGAAATTTATTTTGCCATCTTGGGATGGGAAATTTGTTTTACATGAATGGCTCTAACAAGTAAATATAATAATAGCGATTGATTTGTTAAGTTTAACGGCATTAGCCCTTGACCCCTTGAAGTTAAAGTGATCTGAATAAATGGGTCCCCAGTTCCTTCTTTATCAATTTTTCTCTACTTCCTCTGTACAGACAAAGCTTTTCGCTATTGACTGTTCTGGTCATAAGATCTATTTCAGTTACTTTTTACTTTTTATTTCATCAGGCATATGGTAGAGACCTGATGGAGGCACAAGAATGGTGTAAGAAATACCAGAGGTCTGGTAATGTGAAGGATCTAACACAGGCTTGGGACCTGTACTACCATGTGTTCAGGAGAATTTCAAAACAACTGCCTCAGGTATATTTATTGTCTATGTTATACAGAACTAGTCAGCATTTTGATTTTTCTTGCATTCAAAATGTTTAATTGCTGAAGTTAAAATTATGAGAGATATGAATAATAACCATATATGTCAGAAAAAGGCCACCAAGAAATGTAAGGAAAATAGTCAACAAAAATAGGCTATGAATATACATGTAGCTATCATTTGGAAATTTTCCAATTAACTCTAAGTTACAGAACTTTTTTGTTGAATCAATGTTTACCTTTATTCCATTTGAAACTAAGGATAATAGTTTGTGCCCAAATGTCATTCATTTTATATGCAAACTGGTACACATTCATACAGACTTTAATAGTTAATTTGAAGGGACATTTTCCATTTGACTGATATTGTATGACTCCATTCATCTAAAGGGAGATACATTGTTTATCAGAGAAGTACTTAAAGTAAACCCTGGAAAAAAAATTAGGAGGTAAAATTGTTGAAATCGTTTATTCATTTACAGAGAATATAATCTCTATTTCAGTTGACGTCATTGGAACTACAGTATGTTTCTCCAAAATTGTTGCGCTGTTTAGATCTTGAACTGGCAGTGCCCGGCACTTATGATCCTAAAAAACCTGTGGTGAAGATTCGTAGAGTACAAACTTCACTAGCAGTCATAACTTCCAAACAGAGACCAAGGAAAATCAGTGTGTTTGGTAAGTTTGTCTTGTTTTATGGTTAATATCTAGGAAACATGTTTAGTTAGTCTAGTTATCTGAGAATGTCGTCAAATTTTATAAGAATAAAACTGTTTTGTTTCTTATTATCTGCCATAAGCAATTATCATGGAGTTGATGTATTGTTATAGGTCTTTAATTACATGTGTTGTGTAAATTAGTTATCTGTCAAGGACATACCACTGTATTGTTTTTTATATAGGGAGTGATGGACAGGAGTACCAGTTCCTTTTGAAAGGTCATGAAGATTTACGACAAGATGAACGTGTCATGCAGCTATTTGGATTGGTCAATTCTTTGTTGCTTGGCAACCCTGATACTTTCCGCAGAAATTTGACGTATGTAAATGAAACATTGTTTTGTAAGCAGAAAGTAAAAAATTGCTGTGATAACTTTGTTTTCCATTTTATTTATTAGTATTTTAATATATCATATGTCATGAAATGATGGTGGTTAGTGCAAGATTGTTTTCCAAGTCAGACAGAGGTTGAAATTTAGGAAGTGACATCTTAAAAAATTGAATATACATGTACCTGTAGATTAAAAAGAAAACCTCAATATTTAAATCCAAAGCAAGTCTTACAATGTTTTTCAAAGTAACAATTGATTTTCAACAAAAAATACTTTTAGTGAAGCAGGCCTCGACTTAGCAAGAAACTTCATTATGTTATGAATTCTGATTTTACAGTATAGTTAATATACCAGGGGTTTCATTAAGGTTTTGAGTTGGAGGGAATACAGATAAAGTAGGTGGGTGATTTGCTGCCAGTTTGTTATAAAATAAGCCTGATTTTAAGAAAAGTAGGCGGGTGAAGATCTCAAAATAGAAGAGAGAAATACTCACCTTCTGCCTCTTAATGAAACCCCTGATATACTGATAATTTTCATTGTTGTTGATAATAGTTATCAGACACTTCCATTAATAACCAATGTCTAATGTCTGTTATAAATGTAGATGTTCATCAGAAAAATTGTCTTTATGTAAATTCAGGTTATGTTGTATATTTTATCTTTGCAAGTGAAACTAGACCTTTCAATTGAATATAGATAATTTCTGTGGTTTATTAATGTTTGCAAAATCAAGGCTGATCAGATAAATGCCCATATTCTTTACCTAAAACTTCATACATATGTTTCCAGGATTCAGAGGTTCTCTGTGATACCATTGTCTACAAATTCTGGACTGATAGGCTGGGTACCCCATACTGACACCCTGCACTCCCTAATAAGGGATTACAGAGAAAAGAAGAAGATCTTACTCAACATAGAGCACAGGCTTATGCTAAGGGTACGTTGATATGTTGTTTTAAATTTTATGGCTACCTGGTATATACCTCTCCATTGTATCACATTACATCAACCACAGCAGGAATGTTAAAAAACCTTCACAGAATTCATTGGTTCATCCTGATGTATCCACGCTCGTAATCATTCCGATATTCCTTTGTAGATTAAACCTTGATTCTTTAATATGAACTATTCTTCCATTTTCTGGCCCCTTGTGAAAGTTTCTCCTGTTTAATATGTCATTTGCAATAGAGATACAGAAAACAGGTATGAGCTCATGTTTTGTGAACTGCCAGCCTACTTAGCCTTACTTTTAGCTTGGAAGATGAGATACTGATTTTTGATTTCTGGTATCCACTAGCCTAGATTAAAATTAATTCCTTTCTCCAGCTACTGCATTTTCGGTGTTGCAAAATGATGAACAGTATATATCATTTAGGAGAACCTGTCAAAGAATAAGGCTTTAGAACATTACTCATCACTTGCAAAAGACTCCCTGCCATTAAGGAGTAAGAGCATTCAGTGACATCTCACAGTAGACACTTAAATGCAGGTACTGGTATCACCCCAGGGAACAGTCATCGAGCCGGATTAATGTCCCACTCCTTTCAAAAATCACCCTACAACAAGGGGTAAGAGCCTTCAGTGACTTCTACCATTCCACATTTGGGGTACAAGTACTGGCATGACTCAAGGACTTGGTCATCAAGAGGGATTAATATGTCATCCATAACTAAAGTCACTCTACCACAAGGGGTGAGAGCCTTCAGTGACTTCTGCCATTCCACATTTGGGGTACAAGTACTGGCATGACTCAAGGACTCGGTCAACAAGAGGGATTAATATGTCATCCATTACTAAAGTCACTCTACCACAAGGGGTGAGAGCCTTCAGTGACTTCTGCCATTCCACATTTGAGGTACAAGTACTGGCATGACTCAAGGACTCGGTCAACAAGAGGGATTAATATGTCATCCATTACTAAAGTCACTCTACCACAAGGGGTAAGAGCCTTCAGTGACTTCTACCATTCCACACTTGGGGTACAAGTACTGGCATGACTCAAGAACTTGGTCATCAGAAGGAATTAATATGTCATCCATTACTAAAGTCACTCTACCACAAGGGGTGAGAGCCTTCAGTGACTTCTGCCATTCCACATTTGGGGTACAAGTACTGGCATGACTCAAGAACTTGGTCATCAGAAGGAATTAATATGTCATCCATTACTAAAGTCACTCTACCATAAGGGGTGAGAGCCTTCAGTGACTTCTACCATTTCACTCTTGGGGTACAAGTACTGGCATGACTCAAGGACTTGGTCATCAAGAGGGATTAATATGTCATCCATAACTAAAGTCACTCTACCACAAGGGGTGAGAGCCTTCAGTGACTTCTGCCATTCCACATTTGAGGTACAAGTACTGGCATGACTCAAGGACTCGGTCAACAAGAGGGATTAATATGTCATCCATTACTAAAGTCACTCTACCACAAGGGGTAAGAGCCTTCAGTGACTTCTACCATTCCACACTTGGGGTACAAGTACTGGCATGACTCAAGAACTTGGTCATCAGAAGGAATTAATATGTCATCCATTACTAAAGTCACTCTACCACAAGGGGTGAGAGCCTTCAGTGACTTCTGCCATTCCACATTTGGGGCACAAGTACTGGCATGACTCAAGAACTTGGTCATCAAGAGGGATTAATATGTCATCCATAACTAAAGTCACTCTACCACAAGGGGTGAGAGCCTTCAGTGACTTCTGCCATTCCACATTTGGGGCACAAGTACTGGCATGACTCAAGAACTTGGTCATCAAGAGGGATTAATATGTCATCCATTACTAAAGTCACTCTACCACAAGGGGTGAGAGCCTTCAGTGACTTCTGCCATTCCACATTTGGGGCACAAGTACTGGCATGACTCAAGAACTTGGTCATCAAGAGGGATTAATATGTCATCCATAACTAAAGTCACTCTACCACAAGGGGTGAGAGCCTTCAGTGACTTCTGCCATTCCACATTTGGGGTACAAGTACTGGCATGACTCAAGAACTTGGTCATCAAGAGGGATTAATATGTCATTCATAACTAAAGTCACTCTACCACAAGGGGTGAGAGCCTTCAGTGACTTCTACCATTCCACACTTGGGGCACAAGTACTGGCATGACTCAAGAACTTGGTCATCAAGAGGGATTAATATGTCATCCATAACTAAAGTCACTCTACCACAAGGGGTAAGAGCCTTCAGTGACTTCTACCATTCCACACTTGGGGCACAAGTACTGGCATGACTCAAGAACTTGGTCATCAAGAGGGATTAATATGTCATCCATAACTAAAGTCACTCTACCACAAGGGGTGAGAGCCTTCAGTGACTTCTACCATTCCACATTTGGGGTACAAGTACTGGCATGACTCAAGAACTTGGTCATCAGAAGGAATTAATATGTCATCCATTACTAAAGTCACTCTACCACAAGGGGTGAGAGCCTTCAGTGACTTCTGCCATTCCACATTTGGGGTACAAGTACTGGCATGACTCAAGAACTTGGTCATCAGAAGGAATTAATATGTCATCCATTACTAAAGTCACTCTACCACAAGGGGTGAGAGCCTTCAGTGACTTCTACCATTCCACATTTGGGGTACAAGTACTGGCATGACTCAAGAACTTGGTCATCAGAAGGAATTAATATGTCATCCATTACTAAAGTCACTCTACCACAAGGGGTGAGAGCCTTCAGTGACTTCTGCCATTCCACATTTGGGGTACAAGTACTGGCATGACTCAAGAACTTGGTCATCAAGAGGGATTAATATGTCATCCATTACTAAAGTCACTCTACCACAAGGGGTAAGAGCCTTCAGTGACTTCTACCATTCCACACTTGGGGTACAAGTACTGGCATGACTCAAGAACTTGGTCATCAGAAGGAATTAATATGTCATCCATTACTAAAGTCACTCTACCACAAGGGGTGAGAGCCTTCAGTGACTTCTGCCATTCCACATTTGGGGTACAAGTACTGGCATGACTCAAGAACTTGGTCATCAGAAGGAATTAATATGTCATCCATTACTAAAGTCACTCTACCACAAGGGGTGAGAGCCTTCAGTGACTTCTGCCATTCCACATTTGGGGTACAAGTACTGGCATGACTCAAGAACTTGGTCATCAGAAGGAATTAATATGTCATCCATAACTAAAGTCACTCTACCACAAGGGGTGAGAGCCTTCAGTGACTTCTACCATTCCACATTTGGGGTACAAGTACTGGCATGACTCAAGAACTTGGTCATCAGAAGGAATTAATATGTCATCCATTACTAAAGTCACTCTACCACAAGGGGTGAGAGCCTTCAGTGACTTCTACCATTCCACATTTGGGGTACAAGTACTGGCATGACTCAAGAACTTGGTCATCAGAAGGAATTAATATGTCATCCATTACTAAAGTCACTCTACCACAAGGGGTGAGAGCCTTCAGTGACTTCTACCATTCCACATTTGGGGTACAAGTACTGGCATGACTCAAGGACTTGGTCATCAAGAGGGATTAATATGTCATCCATAACTAAAGTCACTCTACCACAAGGGGTGAGAGCCTTCAGTGACTTCTACCATTCCACATTTGGGGTACAAGTACTGGCATGACTCAAGGACTTGGTCATCAAGAGGGATTAATATGTCATCCATTACTAAAGTCACTCTACCACAAGGGGTGAGAGCCTTCAGTGACTTCTGCCATTCCACATTTGGGGTACAAGTACTGGCATGACTCAAGGACTCGGTCAACAAGAGGGATTAATATGTCATCCATAACTAAAGTCACTCTACCACAAGGGGTGAGAGCCTTCAGTGACTTCTGCCATTCCACATTTGGGGTACAAGTACTGGCATGACTCAAGAACTTGGTCATCAAGAGGGATTAATATGTCATCCATAACTAAAGTCACTCTACCACAAGGGGTAAGAGCCTTCAGTGACTTCTGCCATTCCACATTTGGGGTACAAGTACTGGCATGACTCAAGAACTTGGTCATCAGAAGGAATTAATATGTCATCCATTACTAAAGTCACTCTACCACAAGGGGTGAGAGCCTTCAGTGACTTCTGCCATTCCACATTTGGGGCACAAGTACTGGCATGACTCAAGAACTTGGTCATCAGAAGGAATTAATATGTCATCCATTACTAAAGTCACTCTACCACAAGGGGTGAGAGCCTTCAGTGACTTCTGCCATTCCACATTTGGGGCACAAGTACTGGCATGACTCAAGAACTTGGTCATCAGAAGGAATTAATATGTCATCCATAACTAAAGTCACTCTACCACAAGGGGTGAGATCCTTCAGTGACTTCTGCCATTCCACATTTGGGGTACAAGTACTGGCATGACTCAAGAACTTGGTCATCAGAAGGAATTAATATGTCATCCATTACTAAAGTCACTCTACCACAAGGGGTAAGAGCCTTCAGTGACTTCTGCCATTCCACATTTGGGGTACAAGTACTGGCATGACTCAAGAACTTGGTCATCAAGAGGGATTAATATGTCATCCATAACTAAAGTCACTCTACCACAAGGGGTGAGAGCCTTCAGTGACTTCTACCATTCCACACTTGGGGCACAAGTACTGGCATGACTCAAGAACTTGGTCATCAAGAGGGATTAATATGTCATCCATAACTAAAGTCACTCTACCACAAGGGGTAAGAGCCTTCAGTGACTTCTACCATTCCACACTTGGGGTACAAGTACTGGCATGACTCAAGAACTTGGTCATCAGAAGGAATTAATATGTCATCCATTACTAAAGTCACTCTACCACAAGGGGTGAGAGCCTTCAGTGACTTCTACCATTCCACACTTGGGGCACAAGTACTGGCATGACTCAAGAACTTGGTCATCAAGAGGGATTAATATGTCATCCATTACTAAAGTCACTCTACCACAAGGGGTGAGAGCCTTCAGTGACTTCTGCCATTCCACATTTGGGGTACAAGTACTGGCATGACTCAAGAACTTGGTCATCAGAAGGAATTAATATGTCATCCATTACTAAAGTCACTCTACCACAAGGGGTGAGAGCCTTCAGTGACTTCTGCCATTCCACATTTGGGGTACAAGTACTGGCATGACTCAAGAACTTGGTCATCAGAAGGAATTAATATGTCATCCATTACTAAAGTCACTCTACCACAAGGGGTGAGAGCCTTCAGTGACTTCTGCCATTCCACATTTGGGGTACAAGTACTGGCATGACTCAAGAACTTGGTCATCAAGAGGGATTAATATGTCATCCATAACTAAAGTCACTCTACCACAAGGGGTGAGAGCCTTCAGTGACTTCTGCCATTCCACATTTGGGGCACAAGTACTGGCATGACTCAAGGACTCGGTCAACAAGAGGGATTAATATGTCATCCATAACTAAAGTCACTCTACCACAAGGGGTGAGAGCCTTCAGTGACTTCTGCCATTCCACATTTGGGGCACAAGTACTGGCATGACTCAAGAACTTGGTCATCAAGAGGGATTAATATGTCATCCATTACTAAAGTCACTCTACCACAAGGGGTGAGAGCCTTCAGTGACTTCTGCCATTCCACATTTGGGGTACAAGTACTGGCATGACTCAAGGACTCGGTCAACAAGAGGGATTATTAACTCATCCATTTCTAAAACCACTCTACCACAAGGGGTGAGAGCCTTCAGTGACTTCCACGTGTGACACTGGGTACTGGGATGACCTCAAGAAACAGTCTTGGGGAGGGATTAATATAAGAAGCAAGAACTGTTTTCCTTATAAATGTAAGATAAATCATTTGAAACTCAGATACCGGTAATGATAATGGTATATTTCATATAAAAATAAAAGTTAAAACTAGGATATGATTTAAGTTTCCCTGTTTCAGATGGCCCCTGATTATGATCACCTGACCTTGATGCAGAAGGTTGAAGTGTTTGAACATGCTCTAGAACACACACAGGGAGATGACCTTGCTAAAATACTCTGGTACAAGAGTCCTAACTCTGAGGTAAATATATATGTTCAATGTATTTTGAATACTGTATTCTTTATAATGTTTAGTTTCTAGTTTTAGAGGTCTAACTCAGAGATACATCAATCATTAAACTGGCTTTAAAATGTTGGAAAATACCATTTGATGTTCATTGTATGTGAAAATTGTTTCAAAAATTTGAAAGTATACTTTGTCATTCTGAATCTTCTTGTTTAGTTTGAATAGTAGAATAATTTGAGAAGTGTCTGTACTGTCCTACACTTTAAAGCAGTAAAATTTATTCACAAATTACCCCCTTAATCTTCAAACAGTTTCAGCATTTGCTTTAAAATTATCCAGTTTATATCTTTAGTTTAGTATCTTGTACTTTGCAATTCTATTCTATGACTGACTTTATTTATACATTCAGTAAAAGGTAAGTTGTGTATGCATACACAGTTTAAGCTATACATAAAGTAAGGACCCACAAATACAACCAAGTTGGTCTTACTAATGAATTGGTTGTAATAGCATGCTCATTTGTTCTAAATTTTATACTTGTTTTTTTTTTTTCAAGTTGCTAATTTTGAAACAGTAAAAGTGGTCTTTTAGCACATGTTCACTGTATCTTGTTATATTTGTAGGTATGGTTTGATAGAAGAACTAACTATACGAGGTCTCTTGCTGTGATGTCAATGGTTGGTTATGTTCTTGGTCTTGGTGACAGGTAGGTTAACAAACTTTTCATAAAACTGTTAAAAAAAGAATGCCTGGTCTGATCTTGTATGTCTTATGTATCTTTTAAATGTCTCTTGTAAATTTTAATGGAATGGTTTGGTTGAGGAATCAACCTGAAATAATGGTTATGTTTTTTATTTCAACTTTACATTTTTCTCGTCTGGTTTAATGGTATTTCAGATGCTAAGCTCAGATATTACTTTGTGAGAATTAATATCTTTCTTTCTTTTGAAATTGTGTTTGTTGGAAACAGGAAAAAGAAATTATACCAATAAGTGGCATATAGGAATAATTTGGCTCTGGTGTAGAAAAACAGGTCTGATTTATTTCAGGCATCCATCAAACCTGATGTTGGACCGTATGAGCGGAAAGATTATCCACATTGACTTCGGAGATTGTTTTGAGGTTGCTATGGTGAGGGAGAAATTCCCCGAGAAGATACCGTTCAGGCTTACACGTATGCTGATAAATGCCATGGAGGTACGTGATGTAACACTTCCATTTTATCTAACATACGGTCAAATGTGATCAGAAAAATTCTTGTGAAATATGAAAATATTCTTTGGTCATCTCATTACTTTTTGCTAGGAATGAAAGGTCCAATAAAAAGAAAGTTGCGATTTTACAAAAAAATGTAACCAATCTGTTCCAGATTTGAAGAATCAGTTGTCAGTTGTAGTTGAAAAAGCCATACAAGGATTAGAATTTGATAAAGTCAGTTTGAATTATTGACTGTTGGTATCAATTTTCCTCAAATCAACAGCCAAAGAAATGTTAATAGAAAGTCTGTGACTTTCAGAGAAGCCCTGGTTCCTAGCTGAGTATTTTAGCACCTATAGATAACTGTCTCAGTTTGAAGGTCATTAGAAGCATTCAGGGAGAAGTGACTCACAATTTGGCAATGGATCCACTCCATACTAGGACATTCTCTGTTTCATAGACTAACTTAATTTTGCATTTGTTGTTAATTGCTTATGAAGAACAAGTATTGCAGATAAATTATATTAATATCCAAACTAGAATGATAAAAACACCATGAGAATACATCTTGTTGTTACTGGAAATGAAATCTAAAGTCTCTGAATACCATAGTATCCCAGGATATTTGCCATAAAGAGAAGTGGAAAGTATTGCTAGTGTGTTGTACAGATTTTTTTTGTATGTGTCTTACCCGTTAGATTACTTCTATAAAAACTGACATGTACATTTGTCATGGTCACAGGTAACAGGTATTGATGGCAACTACAAGATGACATGTGAGAGTGTGATGACCGTGCTTCGTGAACACAAGGACAGTCTTATGGCTGTACTCGAAGCTTTCGTCTATGATCCATTACTTAACTGGAGGCTTATGGACAGTAAGTAATACATTGTGTGATAATACTGATACTGTTCTGGCAGACATGTTTGCTGCTTTGTCCATTGCAGTTTAAAAAGGGACCGTACTTCCATTAGTAGTGAAGTTTCACTTAACTGATATATTTTCAAACAAGAGATGCACAAAGCATCTCTAAAGAACTATGATGGCAATAGATGTCAGGTAGATTTGTGAAACAGTCGAGATCTTTTTTCACTCTCTCAATTACAAGCCTTGTTTCTGCAACAGCCCAAGATAATTGTAGGTTTAAGTTAAACTAAAACTTACTGTTGTTACTTATTGTCAGTATTTCTATACTTTTTTTGAAAAAATTATCTCATCTTTTTTTGCAGCCACAACGAAGACGAAGACAAAGCCAGCACGTTCTGATCCAACATATTCTGACAGCAATGACCAGGGAGATAACTTTGAGACTGTTGAACTAACACAGTCTAGTCACAAAAAATCTGTTGCTGAGGTGAGCCAGTCTGCCGGGGGAGATAACTCACAGGCAGAGAACTTGAATAAGAAAGCTATAAGTATTGTGGAACATGTTAGAGCCAAATTGACCGGCAGAGATTTTTCAGTTGAATCACCAGTGGATGTTGCTAAACAAGTGGATTTGTTAATAAAGCAAGCAACTTCACATGAGAACCTTTGTCAGTGTTATATTGGATGGTGTCCTTTCTGGTAAAACCTCAACTTCATAGTAAGAATGCACACAGTAGACATAAGCAAGTCCTTACTGTCAAAGGGGTTTGCATTGTTCTTGAAAGGAAGATATTGTTTCAGGAATCATCTTAGTATATCTTGTTGCTATGGAGACAATTAAATGTACCAAGCAGTTCTGAGACCCAACTAGTCATAAACATGTAAATATATGAGTTGAGATTTCAGTTCACAGAACTTTAGAAGAGTCATTTAGATGCTTTGCCAGTGACTAGGAAGCCATTGTGGATTTAGAGCTGATGATGTAACAGCTCTTACCATATAGCATCGGTCCATTACAAAGAAGTGGTCATCATTTGGAAATATGTGTTAATATGGGCAAGAAGAAAATGCAAGTGCTGTTAAAATTGGTTAATTGTAAGAAGAAAGAGATTGAACTAAGAAGGCCAACCATAAAAATGTATATTGAAAGAGAAAAGGTTCTGTCTATATTCAGTATTGAGAACCTTTTCTGTTTTCACCCCTCAGCACACTCTCTCATATCAAAGTTTATGTTTGTGATAATATTTGCAAACATTATATTGATAATTTTTGCATACATAGTAGTGATAACTTTTGTACAGATTGAAGGGATAAGTTTTGCAAATATTTCAGTTATAATTTAGCAAATATTTCAGTGATAATTTTAGCAAATATTGTAGTGATAATTTTTGCAAATATTTTAGTGATAATTTTTGCAAATGTTAAAGTGATAATTTTTGCAAATATTTTGTATAGTTACATGTACAAGAGGTAATTTCTAAAGTTTTATTGTGCTCATTATACCCCCACCAAAAAATGTTGGGGGGGGGGGTCTATAATGGATTCGCTTTGTCGCGTCCGTCCGTCCGTCTCCATTATCGTGTCCGCTCTATAAATCCTATATCAATTGAAGGATTTTCTTCAAACTTGGCTGAAATGTTCACCTCAACAAGTGGATATGCAGAACCCATGTTGCCCATGTGTCAGCTCAAGGTCAAGGTCACAATTGAAGGTCAAATATCAAACAATCAAATATTAGACATTATGTCGTGTCTGCTCTGTAAGTCCTACACTAATTGAAAGATTTTCTTTAATCTTGGCTCAAATGTTCACCTCAACAAGGGGATGTGCAGAACCCATGTTACCCTTTTACCGGCTTAAGGTCAAGGTCACACTTGAAGGTCAAAAATTGACTCAGAAAATATTCTTAAATTTTAACATGTATTTGAATATTTCTGAAACTAGAAAACGTATTTGCTTGAAACTTAAAATATATATAAAGTGTCACAATTAGGATATGCAAGTTTCATAACTCTGTATTGCATTTTGACAAAGTTATGCCCCTTTTTAAGTCTTCAAATTTACATACAATCAAATACTAGACAATATGTCGTGTCCGCTGTATAAATCCTATACTAATGGAAGAATTTTCTTCAAACTTTACTCAAATGTTCAACTCAACAAGGTTATGTGCAGAACCCATGTTACCTTTGTGCCGGCTTAAGGTCAAGGTCACACTTGAAGGTCAAAAATGACTTAGAAAATGTTCTTAAATTTTAACATGTACTTGAATATTTCTGAAACTAGCGCAGGTATTTGCTTGAAACTTAAAAGATATATGAGGTATCACAAGTAAGATATGCAGGTCAAGTTTCATAACTCTGTATTGCATTTTGACAAAGTTATGCCCCTTTTTAAGTCTTTTAATTTACTTACAACCAGTACTAGACAATATGTCGTGTCCACTCTATAAATTCTATACTAATGGAAGGATTTTCTTCAAACTTTCCTCAAATGTTCACCCCAACTGGGCAATGTGCAGAACCCATCTTACCCTTGTGCCAGCTTAAGGTCAAGGCCACACTTAAAGGTCAAAAATTGACTTAGAAAATGTTCTGAAATTTTAACATGTACTTGAATATTTCTAAAACTAGAACAGATAACCATTTGAAACTTCAAATATATACGAAGTGTCGCAAGTAAGATATGCAGGTCAAGTTTCATAACTAAAAATAGTGGGGGGGGGATAACTTTGTACTGTATTTTGACAAAGTTAAGTCCATTTTTATGTCTTTAAATTTATTTACTATAATATTTCTTAAACCAGAACAGATATTTACTTGAAACTTAAAATTTATATGAATGGTTACAAGCAAGCTCAGATGACGAAAATTCTACAATTCCATTGAATTATGATACAAGTTATGCCCCTTTTAGGCTTAGAAAATGTTCTGATATAGCCATTAATACTTAAATGTTTCTGAAACCAGAACAAATATTCACTTGAAACTATATAATATATAAAGGGTCACAAGTAATCTCAGTATGCAAAGTTTTTCCACTCTTAAATACATTTTGACATAATTATGCTATTTTCTTAACTTCACTGCTTTTGTTTGTTTTAGTACTTTGGGAAAATGAAAGGTTATTCGTAACTGTTTCGAACATGATTTGACAATATATATTTATACTATTACCTGTACAATTTGTTTGTTTTTTTCACCAGAGATAATTTCTTTTTATGTATATGTATTTGTGCCACTAAAGTTATTCCCTTAACCACCTTTCCATGACGTCTTCTGTCAAGGACATTGGTGGGGGTATGAATCGCATTCAGCAATAGTTCTAGTTGTACATGTATATCAGTGAATCACCACATTCAGATACACAGGGTTTGTTACTATTTGAAAGGCGAATACTTCATTATTTTATGTAAATTCTTTGAATATGTTAGGATATTTTCTTACGTCAGTTTACTAGGAGAAAGTGTGTCTGAAAACAAACATGGCTAGAATAATTGCTTTTTTTTAGCATTGATATTTTGTGTTCATTTTCTTAGAGACAGGTCTCTTTTAAAGCATATATGAAGAAACTGTTAATATGTTTCTAGATGATAATGACCAAAATTCATACAACTTCTTAAATTAGTTAAAGAAAATAAAACAACAAAAGTAATGCCGTTCATATTTTATAATAGCCTGTGTAGTGTTATTGTATACCATTTTTATAGCTTTCTTTAAAGCTTGCCTGAGCAGTTAATCTAACACAAAATATTATATGTTTACAGGATTTTCATTGTAACCTGATTTCCAGCTGACCTAACAACCTTTCTGTCTACATTTGCAGCCATATTTGCCATAAATCTTCTCAAAAATTTTCTTATAAAAAAATCCTAAAAAATTTAGTTTTATATCTTTCCAGTGACAGGTTGCTTCCTGAATATGTGGCCATATTAGTTTATTTGTTTTATTTGATAAATAAAAAGAAATGTTGCTGTATTAATACATGTATTAGAACAAGGCCGGTCATTGCTCTAAGTAATGTCATAGTGCCAGATATGTAAAACTTCACTCACCAGTCACTTTCCACATTCCACACTTTCAACATTAGTGCTGGTTTGAATCCAGGAAACAGTCATCAAGCAGGATTAATATAAGGTGAAAGAAACTCGCTTCTCAATCAATGTAATATAAATTAAAAGGGAAATTAGTACCCTTTTGTACACTAAGGTCATGATCAGTCATGCAGGATAAAACTGGCAACATGTATGTATGTATCTATTTCAGCTTATTTATCGTCGGTACCTGTTGTCACATGACTGATGCCCCCTTTAGAGTTTAGTTATTTTAGGTATTTGGGATAATGCTCGATATATAAAGCATCCAATTTCAGAGTTCTTGTCCATGGCAACAGGTACATCCTATGATGCAATTTGTTGTTATGAGAAAAGTTCAAAAACCACTTGTCTTTTTCTTCAGTACTTCATTGTCATTAGAAAACGTTTCAAACCACTTGTCTTTTTCTTCAGTACTTCATTGCCATTAGAAAACTTTTCAAACCACTTGTCTTTTTCTTCAGTACTTCATTGTCATTAGAAAACTTTTCAAACCACTCGTCTTTTTCTTCAGTACTTCATTGCCATTAGAAAACTTTCAAACCACTCGTCTTTTTCTTCAGTACTTCATTGTCATTAGAAAACGTTTCAAACCACTTGTCTTTTTCTTCAGTACTTCATTGTCATTAGAAAACGTTTCAAACCACTTGTCTTTTTCTTCAGTACTTCATTGTCATTAGAAAACGTTTCAAACCACTTGTCTTTTTCTTCAGTACTTCATTGCCATTAGAAAACTTTCAAACCACTCGTCTTTTTCTTCAGTACTTCATTGTCATTAGAAAACGTTTCAAACCACTCGTCTTTTTCTTCAGTACTTCATTGCCATTAGAAAACTTTTCAAACCACTTGTCTTTTTCTTCAGTATTCATTGTCATTAGAAAACTTTCAAACCACTTGTCTTTTTCTTCAGTACTTCATTGTCATTAGAAAACGTTTCAAACCACTCGTCTTTTTCTTCAGTACTTCATTGTCATTAGAAAACGTTTCAACCACTTGTCTTTTTCTTCAGTACTTCATTGTCATTAGAAAACGTTTCAAACCACTCGTCTTTTTCTTCAGTACTTCATTGCCATTAGAAAACTTTTCAAACCACTCGTCTTTTTCTTCAGTACTTCATTGCCATTAGAAAACTTTCAAACCACTCGTCTTTTTCTTCAGTACTTCATTGTCATTAGAAAACTTTCAAACCACTCGTCTTTTTCTTCAGTACTTCATTGTCATTAGAAAACTTTTCAAACCACTTGTCTTTTTCTTCAGTACTTCATTGTCATTAGAAAACTTTTCAAACCACTTGTCTTTTTCTTCAGTACTTCATTGTCATTAGAAAACTTTCAAACCACTTGTCTTTTTCTTCAGTACTTCATTGTCATTAGAAAACGTTTCAAACCACTCGTCTTTTTCTTCAGTACTTCATTGTCATTAGAAAACGTTTCAACCACTTGTCTTTTTCTTCAGTACTTCATTGTCATTAGAAAACGTTTCAACCACTTGTCTTTTTCTTCAGTACTTCATTGTCATTAGAAAACGTTTCAACCACTTGTCTTTTTCTTCAGTACTTCATTGTCATTAGAAAACGTTTCAAACCACTTGTCTTTTTCTTCAGTACTTCATTGCCATTAGAAAACTTTCAAACCACTCGTCTTTTTCTTCAGTACTTCATTGTCATTAGAAAACTTTTCAAACCACTCGTCTTTTTCTTCAGTACTTCATTGCCATTAGAAAACTTTCAAACCACTCGTCTTTTTCTTCAGTACTTCATTGTCATTAGAAAACGTTTCAACCACTTGTCTTTTTCTTCAGTACTTCATTGTCATTAGAAAACGTTTCAACCACTTGTCTTTTTCTTCAGTACTTCATTGTCATTAGAAAACGTTTCAACCACTTGTCTTTTTCTTCAGTACTTCATTGTCATTAGAAAACGTTTCAACCACTTGTCTTTTTCTTCAGTACTTCATTGTCATTAGAAAACGTTTCAACCACTTGTCTTTTTCTTCAGTACTTCATTGTCATTAGAAAACGTTTCAACCACTTGTCTTTTTCTTCAGTACTTCATTGTCATTAGAAAACGTTTCAACCACTTGTCTTTTTCTTCAGTACTTCTTTGTCATTAGAAAACTTTTCAAACCACTTGTCTTTTTCTTCAGTATTCATTGTCATTAGAAAACTTTTCAAACCACTTGTCTTTTTCTCAGAACTAAATTGAGGAGTTAGAAAACCATGGGTCTTTTTCTTCTTTTTGTTAACACATGTGTGGAACAATGTATTACATGTATTGTTCTGAGTTAGCCATCTTTGTCCTCTTGTAGAAGAATGGTTTATATCAGTATGTTATAATGATACTGTTGTTGCTTCAGATTATGTATTCCTAGTTGAAGAAGAAATTAAACATTTAAGAATGTTAATGATGAGTTTTTGTTTGTCTTTTCTGTAGATTTGACTTGAGTATTTAAAGGGATATACTTTAAAATGAACCTGTGGTAGATAGCAAATAAATTTCATTGGAAGTAAGACACAGGGATAGATTATTATTGGAAGTCCTATGGTGTATAAGTAAGCGAACAGTTCCTGGTGTAAGATTCGAGACTTGCGTTGATGTTACTGTAAAACGATGTTTAAATCTCTTTTCTAAATGACTGGGATTCTTCTAACGAACATTTAACATAATAAAACAAGACCGTTAGCAGACCAAGTGAACAAAAAGCAATTACCCAAAATGTTTCGAACAACGACCTGATATACGAGCGTGTTTGCACGCAGCAGACGATAATGATATTAACTGCTTTGTTAGTTTCTTAATTTCATCGAGCTTTCATTATTTCCCACTCGAGGAACATATATGTAAGAAAAACACACCTTAATCATGTTTTACGTTATTGTTATCGTTCGAGGAAGGGTCTGCTTGGTGTTTATAGACCTATTAGGGGATTTGTGCGAGCGAGCGTAGCGAGCGAGGTTTGTAAATCCTCTCACAGGGCTATAAACAGCATGCAGACCTCTCCTGAGAATGATAACTGAATTACCTACCGGTTCTTTTTGTTTTGAAAGAAACCAAACAATTTTTCATTATTTTTGTATATTTTTGAGTAAGTATTCTTACGTAACAAATACAAATTCCATAAAATTGAAATTGTCGCATGATAAATAATTTTCTGCTTTCTACGCACCCGTAAAATAAATTGCAACGTCTGTGAAAATATTTCCCAGCATAGAATTCTCGTGCATTTGGTTAAATAAGAGATATGAATTAATGACCACTGCACGAATAGCTCGTGCTTTCTGCTTGCGAGTGCAGTAGGACTTTGCTGATAATGTATTCAGTTTGTGACATGAAAAGTAAACAAGTGCAAGAAAAGAAGGAAACATGAATGCAAAAGTCTTAAGTTTTGAATTGCTATTTTCCTCTTAATGGAGATTTTAATATGGCAATTTAATCGCATGCCACACTCGTCCGTGGTTCTCGTAGTAATCCAACAAGCTGGTGCTAGACGCTGGGTATAGCCGTATAGGCTCCCACGGGACGCAAGAAATACACGCCAAGCCCTTTAATTCAATTTTATTGTATCAACTTTTTACAGGCATTCCCGTATTTTAGATTAAATACGAAATGAACACCCAAAGGGCTCGGTCGCCCTCAAACTGCGCTTTTTTCAAAACCTAAGAAACGCAGTGATTTTTGCTGTGTTAGAAGGTCTTGCAACGAATTTCATCTTATTATTGTATTGTGAACAAAACACCTAATCAGGTCTATAAGTAATTTATAGACCATTTCCAAACAAAGAACGGGTAGGTAATTACCTACATTCGTTTTAACAGTTACTTATGTATAGTGAGTTCTATTAAGTCTTGTTAAAGAGCGCTGAACATCACGTCTTTGCTTATGTGTCTTAATTCTGTTTTAACTGTAAAACGGTTACACTTGTGAAATACACGCTATATTCAATATGGAAAAGAAATGAAGTTGTCAATGTTGTTTGTACCTCTTTTCTTTGATGATTGAGCATGTTAATTTCTAAGTACATGTACGTCCGATCTTTCTTTATTGGCTACCATGTTCCTTTGCCCAGAGTACGCAGTATTTTTCGTGCAAACGTGAAATATTACGGTTATGTTTTACCTGAGCTTTGTATGTACTGTTCTATAAATCTATAAATTCCAAATTTGTATTTATAGCAGACAAAAAAAAAAGAAATTTGTATACTAAATATAAAAATAGGGTCGAACAAACCATCTGTAGTTTACCACTGCCCTCCACCACTTCGTGATTAAACGCCATTAAATCAAAATTACTATTATTTTAGCAATAATATTACATTGAAAGTCTTTAGAAAACTCATAAAAAAATAACAAAATGCCTTTCTTTAGGATAAAAATGTATCATTCGTTTTCCTAGAAGCCCGTTCTATTTATAGGTTAAAACAGTATATGCAGAGTTAAAGCAGGAACCGTATATACGAGAACATCGTATGTATGAGAACAAATTTCTAAGACATCAAATTTTATTCCACAAATACTTCAACAGACATGTATCTATAAATGTACAATTATTTTCATATATCTACAGATCACGTGTTCGCACACATAAATGTATATCACAAATTCAATAAATAATACATACATATAATGAAATATAAAACAGTCACGTACATTTCGGTTACCATACTAAATCTATGTTCAAATAAAACATTTTTTGTTTTCTACAAGAAATACCGTAATGCGTTTATCATCTTTTGATTTCATGATTCCAAGACAATATTTCAGGGAAGTACAGGTACGTAACTAATTTTTGACGTCACCGCTATACGGAGAAACATAACTTCATACGGAGAAATATAAACAGAAACTCATAGCTTCATATGTTTACAGTAGTGTTTAAGCACGAATGAAAAAAGATGTGATGTGAGATATAGAGGATATTTGTTTGTTTTTGTGGAAGATGAGAATTTATTTCATCGAGTGAACACCATATGTGATATTTTCACGAGTGGCGCAGCCACGAGTGAAAATATCAACGTATGGTGTTCACGAGATGAAATAAATTCCCATCTTCCACTAAAAAACAAACAAATTTTCTTTTTATTTTATGCCAACACGTCAAAAATGGGGGTTTTTTTATGATATTTTTAATCAGGGCCTTCAATAAATTCCCCATGGTGAGCCCCAAATCAGTTAATGCGTACTTTGGTTACTCCGCACAAAAAAAGTGCAGACAATCTCCAATACATATGATAACTTTACTTCTGCTGAAATAAACTGAATACACTTTCATCAAATAACATTTATTTTTGTCTACACAGTTTATCAATATTTATTGAATTTTAGCCATACATACTTTAATTATAAAAGCGGATTAATACCGAGTAATATTCAATCAATTGAATTGAAAGTCGGCCATATTGGATATTGTCCATGTCAGTTATGTAAACAAATCAGACATTTTAAATAATTTATGGCGAATTTCATCATTGTTCACAACTAGTTAGGCTCAGGAATTCAATATTATAATTAGATTTAACAAGGTAAATAAATTTCACTCGCTGTCACAGTCTGAAATACAGCGGATTCTCTTGTGGTGGGGAATTTCCTGAAGTTTCATCAAGCAGTAGTTCCGGCACAAACAGTGTATTATCAAAATGGTAATTAACTGATTCAAAACAGTGTATTATCACTTTTATCTCACTGATATTTCCCTATATTTCATTGGTAGGCATAAAATAAACTGAAATATGAAAAACGGATTTCAGAAAAAAGGCAATAGGTGCCGTAATGATGACGTCACTATTTTTACATTATCGCTGTTGTGGAAGACTTATTCCTAAACCCGCATTGAAAAAAAGGTCATAGAGCTTGGAACCAACTGCATTTCTTAAGTTTTGTTTCTTTAACCAGAGTACCCTTCCCTTGTTAACCTTTTTTATCATGTTACTTGTTTGCTCCAAAACATCTGTCGCTCTTTGCTTTTTGCACAACAGGTGTCTATTCGAATACTGTTATATAAAGTGAATACATATAGGAGCTGAGGAGAACCTATTTTGGAAAAATTCACATGTCAGTGACCTTTGTAATCAATTACGTTTCAAAATGTTTTTATTTGAACAATCCATGTTTGTATTTTTCAAATATTGTTTCAATATCTGGTTTCTATGTCATATGATTAATTACCTAAAGTAAAAAACCCATTTTTTTCTGTTTTGATCCGTGTAATACACAGGAGTTAACATGTTTTTATGATATATTTTTATTGGAAAATAACTGGTATCAGCTTTTTGTATAACAACGAGTTTCATGTTAAGCTAAGTGAAGATAAAATGGATGAAACGTTGAATTGATGCATACAGTTGATTTGAAATAAAAATATCTTCTATTAAACAAAGACCAAAGACCCTTATTCACAATAATTTAGGCATTTTCGTTAAATTATCTTACTTATTGTACATCGGCAGCTAACAATGAATCAAGTCACTTCGTAGTTTTAAATCAAGATTCGTGTAACAGCCTGAAAATCCTTATTGTTTTCCTTAAGACCTTTAAACTTGAAATACACATATTAATACTAGATTAAACCGACTCCAAATGTCTTTTAATTCTCCTTTACCCCTGTAGGAATACTATTCGACAAGCATCTATTAAACATGAAAATTAGATTGTTTAATAATGTTATATGCTAGAACATAGGTGTCAAGGTCATGGACCAAAATGACAAACAAAAACAATACTGATCACAATCTATATGAATGTTCTAAACATTATAAATCTTAAATCATATGTGCATAAATTATAATTTCAAAAACATGAAATGACAAATATATATTTTTCTTGCCCGCCTTTGCTCTCTTTATGAGAAAAACAGGTGACTAAGAAACACATTCAGCCATTTTTTTTATACTAAAAAGTATCAGTGCGAGAGTCATACCACTGACTACTGCCGGGTAAGACAAGGACACTCGATCTTTTGTTATATGAAAATATAGTGGCTGGAATAGAGGTCGAAACCGTTGTCGAATAATCATGAAGGACTGATTATGAAAATTCATGACTAAAGCACGACTTATAATCCTACATCTGAAAAGAATTTGAAATCATGCCTTCACAATTTTTGTGCCCGTATGGCTGTTGTTGCTTGTAAATTTAATCTTTGTCTCTCAAAGAATAAACAAAAAAAGTCCAGTCTCTAAATTGGAGACATATTTCTGTTTTTACTGGAAATATGAAAAATGTAACGTTAACTGCGTTTGACGATTAATCAATTCACAGCACATTAAATCAGGACTTCTCGACTAAATGACTTACAATATAATGATGTAAATTACTACAAAAATGGCACATTTACACCCTCTACCAAATGAAAGTCGACAATCTTTTGTTTGCCTTTATTTCTTTTTTTCTCTTTTCTTTGCATATGAATTTTTGACGACCATTTCGAAGACAACTGTTACAAGAAGCGGCTATCATATTTTGTTTGTTTGAGAAATTACATTTTAAAATCTTCTGCCGAAAGATATTATTAACGTTTTAAACAAATCTCTCGAAAATCTACAGAATTTCACAATGAAATGCATAAACTGTAAGAAAATGTTGTGAATCAAATTCAGATAACAGCTAGAAGAATTATATATACCAGTTAATTGCTAGCATCAAAATTAAGGTACGAGGCATTGTTAGGACCATAAATTTTGCGCGTAAGGTTCAAATTCAAAACACTTTTATTTTGTATGTTATTTTACATTACGTAGGATTTACGCTGAATTTTCTAAACAGCAATTCTGAGACATTGTTAGTTCGAAACATCTGAATTTTGAAGCTCATTTTCAAAATTTATGTCCGAGTGCCCTTTTAACCCTATGCCGATCCTCTAACGATAGTTGGAATCGAACAATTCTTGGACTCTTTAATGTTTTCTTTTGTTTTTTTCCTGTTTTCTCCTCTAAACACTTTGTTATGGAAGGAATATGTTTCCACTCACAATACAATGCCTGGTACAATCAGAACACTCAAGTTCTATTAATAGATTTAGTTACAAGATTTTCATTATACAACGTGGAATATTCAAATAATAAATGATGAACTTATAAGCAAAGTGCAAACCTGCCACAAATTCTATACATTGCAAATTTATTCATGAATGTAACAGTTAAGAAAACAATTAAGCATGAACTTGGCAGTGAAAAAAGTAATGAGATTTTTTTTTGTCTTTAACGAAACAACAACAACTATCACTACAGTTTTCTAAATCTAGTTTTCGAATTTTCGACAATTATAATCGAAGTCGTTAGTTAAATTTTGAGATGATCGCGAAAACAAAAAGCAGACGAAAATGTTTTAGGCCAAGGGGACCATAAATGATGTTGATTTAATGATAGGTAAAAGACTCGTGACCTTTGTCCTTCCGTTCGGCAAATGTTTTCTCATTTATTTTTTAAAGAATATGTTTGAATTACATGGTTATGGTATGGTTATGCTAAATGGTTTTGACCGTTAACACTTCACCATACAGTTTGTATTTAAAATCCCGTCTAGTAGTGCCACAGATGTGTGTTTTCTAGGTCGGAATAACTGTAACAATTGCTGGAGTCCACATAACTATTTCCTTAGACCGTTGACGTGCCTGATGTTGTTTTTTGTTAATAATACTGGGTTTGAAATTGGTTTAAATCATTGGATTCAGTATGAAATGAACGGCACCTTTCATTTCTTATAAATCATCAACACGTCTTATCTACTGACAAGTTCAACTCATTGGCTCAGCATTGCTAAATGTTGAATGAAATATTACATTTATTCATGACATAAATAAATGTAACTAATAAATGCAGTATAATCCATAAATTAATATACAATTGTCAATACAATGTATATGTATTACCCGCGTGTCCATTAAAATAAATCACCCTGTTGTCCCGTGACGTCACATCAATGTCCCTTACTCGCATGTCTTATTTTCTTGTGACCAGAACATTTCTTTGCATACGCTTTCTGTTTCTTTTGACACCTTTTCCTCCTTTTACGTCTTTTCTTCTTTTGTTTCAAACATCTTTTCGCTAAATTCTCTTGTCTCTTTTTACATTTATTATACCGGCTCACATTCTTAGATTTACACCTTTGTGAAGTCCGTTCTTGTTTGGTTTTACATTTTTTTGTTTTTACACAGATCTTTTTTATTTCTTGCGGAAGTCTATCACACGTTTCCTTTCTTCTTTTCTCTTTTATCAACTCAGCCAATCTCTTTGGTCTCGTATCTTCTGTTAAACATATAAAAATGTTTTCGGATTATTTCAAGTATAATAATTCTTGACAATTGATAATCTGAAAAAGTGTTAACTAACATTTATTTGTATGAAATAGATACCCTGATGCAAGGTGCACATTTCTGAAAACGACTGACAAAATATTAAATCTATTTTTCTTTTTTTTCACTGTCCTGGTTTTCACAGTGAAAATAAATTCAGGTACTTATGAAAAATAAATAAATAAATAAATAAATAAATAAATAAATAAATAAATAAATAAATAAATGAATGAATAAATAAATAAATAAATAAATAAATAAATAAATAAATGACAATATTACGAAAATGAAACCATAAAATACTTTCAGATACTATCAAACCTCGATGTGGTACCTGTCTGTATCCCAGATTATAAAATTAATACATCTAGCGGCTGTTATATAAACATTAGTGCAGATCAATCACAAGCTTTACTTAAAAATGCATTACCGAAATTGAGACATCTCGTAAAGCAATGCACAGCTCGTCTAAAAGACATTTGTACTTGAACCCCACCCACAAAAACTAACACTTCACAGAAATGCAACATGAAATATGCGTTTAAGGAACTGCAGTAACTACCAAGCAATTTCGTCTATCAAAGAAGATCATTTTGTCTGTATGTTGTTATTAAAACGCATCGGTGTTGTAACTTAGACGGATTTGATAAAACAGATGTAATTTGTTTTCTAATTATATAACATGTACAGGGTGTTTGGAAAGTTCATGCACACTTTATTGTCATTATTGTGCCAGATTCTGTTTTGAAAAATGTAAAAAATATCCAAGATTTTAAATTTCACTTTTTTATTAAACGTTCGTGTATCATTCACCAAAAAATGTACAGAAACTGAGTAATTTCTTAAAACTTTAATGTGTACTTCTTATTGCAAAACAATTAAAAGGTCGAATTATTCAACACCCTATACACACACAACGAAATGTTTTTTTTCTTCTCTCTTGTGCCAAATGGGCCTTGAAAATGACTGGTTATAACAAACAATGCATTTTAAAAAGAAAACAGTTAATGATGTTTTAATTAAGTTTTGATACGATATTATGAAATGAGCCGAAATAGAAAAAAATATACTCATTGGATATTTATTTTCAGACCGAAATGAAAACAGCGCTTCAATTTCAAAGCTAGTTTTAAATTTATGTAGTAAAAAGTACGTACGAATTCAGAACAAGACTGGTTTATTCTATAGAATAAAAAAATTATATATAATAACAAAATATAAAATCTTACTCTTACTTATATCTGCAAGCAAAAAATACCTACTGTTTTCACAATATTTTCCACTAAATCCGGATTTACAATTACATTTGTTTGTACCAACACACAATCCACCATGCTGGCACGGCTCTACACACCAACCTGAAATAATAATGTCTAAAATGGCTACTCAAATCTGTGCTCAAAGGACTACTTAAGTTGATACCAAATATCTTAAGGGGCTACACAAATTTTTACAAGGACACATCATGCTATTTGTTATTATTATGAATATTCACGATATTTTTAGATGTTACATATGTGTACTCGACTCTTAAAAATCACGTCGATTTCTCATTTCCAATGAAAGCAGTATGACTTTAAGCGATCTTTCTATTCGCCCATTTCAAACAATTGGAAGACATTCTATGAATCATATACAAGGCCGTTAACAATAACGTTAATATTAATTGCTGTGGAAATACGCATCTAATCTTATACTGTTTCGCATCAGTAAAATATACAACCACTGTCAACAATTAATTTTGAGTGTCTTTCTGAACTGCACGCATATCAAGGATTCAGGGCAGATCTTTTTTTTTTTCATGTTTCGTTAGCAGTTATACTCGTTTTGCACTGACTGTTTTGGTATTAGTATGTTGTATCTCTGAGTGGCCATGACAGACTCCCTCAAGCAGCCATGTTTCCGTGGTTGGAATAACCACACCATAAACATTCAATGCTTTACTGATTGTACTTTTTCTACTACCCTATTCTCCATGAAAATATTTGTACCCTTGTTTTGAATAAAACAATCCTCATGAAAAAAAAAATGTATTGACCACTCACACCAGTGTCTAATACGTCATATAAATATTATCCGTCAACAAGAAACATACACATATATGGTTATCATATGACAATCTTTTGACCAATTCAAGGGTTGGTAATAGGTAAATAAGAAATCGTTGAAGAAATTTACATGTCATTTAACTGACTGACAGGAAATTAACGGGTTAACGTAAAAAAGTACATACTTCATGAAAAAATTATGTTTTCTGATGTAAGTATATCTTTTCTAGTAAATACGCAAATGGATACAGGTGTCCGTCAATACAATGTTGCCATTTATATCTTCAGAATGAACTGCTACTCGTCTAATACGAGAAATACCTTCTGACTACTTGATATTTTTGTGTTTGTCGACAGAAAGTGAAATTAAGATTTTCATTCGAACTTATGACTCGCGTTTAAGTAACACTGAATATGGCGTTTTCAAACCACGTGTCAAAACATTTTAGGATAGTTCCTGATTCAAATTTCACAAAGTTATAAATTTTAGTGTTCTGCGACTTGTTGAAATATCATGCCGAAATGATCGGACGAACAAAACCGTGCAAGTCCAAGTGAGGTCAAGATACAAGCATCGAGACATTTTTATTAGTTTATTTAGTTGACTCCAGTTAACCCAGTCGAATAAGTATCTCGGCTGAACTCGATTGGGTAGACCTGAATATGGGGTATGTTAGGATTATCACACACTTTGAGGGCAACATATCGGACAAAACACACATCCACGCATCAATACAAGCTATTTATGTCATTTGCTCTTGAAAACCAAGAAAAAAGACTTATTTACAATTAAAATATATACAGGAAATCCTTGTTATTAAGAAAATGTTTCAAGCGCTTGTGTTCAACACCTTTTGTTAGATTCACGAGCATACCGGTCACATTGTAGCAAATTTAATGTCATGTTTACATAAAAGAAGTTCTTTATTATTTTTAAAATAAATATGTGGTAAATGTTAAGCAGTACCAAAGTTACACAAGTACACAAGTCACACAAGTACAAAGTACACAAGTTATACGATTACACACAAATGAGTACAAATATAACGAGTATCAACAAGTACTCACTAAATTCACAAGCTTCGCCATAGAAACCACTGGTACACCAACAGACACCGAACTTTTGGGCCTCCGATGGCACACAGCGGCCTCCGTTCTGGCATGGCTTGTTACACAACGCTGAAAAACCACAGGGCTTTGTGTTTACACAACAGAGACAATGCTTCACACGGAAAGGATTGTTCGACAAATACATCCATTATGAATTAAATGAGATCTTTCATTATTATACGCATTTTCAAGAAGACTTTTTTTAACAAAATAATATGATCATCAGTGACTGAATTTACAGTCATGGTATTGAGTAAATCCTTTGATTACGACGTCATTTCTTTATCATAAACTTGCATGAATGATAAAAAACAATCAACAAACAGCAGGAAAATGACGTCATCTTTACTAAGGGACGTTTTGCCTAGCATCCTTCAAACTAGATGAAGTGAATCGTGAAGGAATGTGTCAAATGATGCTTATGAATTTGTTAAAAGATAGATCGGAATATACCATTACAAACGGAATAAACAATACTATTTTCTTACAAAATAACAGAAAATTGACAATTTTAAGGAATATCACGTACTCCAGTGAAATAAACAATGCGGGTTTTTAAAAACTCAGTCCGATATTTTATATCTATCTAACCTCGAATTTAAAGAAATTTGTATAGTTTGAGAATATTCTGAAGCTGTCTTTTCGAATATTAATCGTAAGAATTCTGGACCACCTTTTCTATTTCCTTTATGATTTTTCTTGTACAATCCCGATCGAAGCATGTTACAGCATGCAAATGATAAATGTTTTCATGCAAACTAAATTTACTACTTGTACTTATCTTAATCTGTAGATTAACTATTTTGTTAGTTTACATGATAATACAAAATCCTGGCCTGAACTCTTCTGCAGTTCAAATATAATTACTTTTCAAGACGTTTAAGTTATTTTTTTTCTTAAATGGCGGTTTTGGTAATTGGTTGAAATTTCCACACTCTTTATACAACTGATTCATACTGGCAGACTGAAGACAGACGAGATACATAATTAAGACTGACTGAAAGGTAGCAGTACATCTCTCAATTTTCAGGCTCACTAAAAATTTACAACTTTATCCCTTAAAACAATAACAAGCTGGCAATTTAAACATACAATAACCAATGAGCTTAGATTGTTTGATAGGTAACAGGGTTGTAAATTATATTTCGCACCGCTTCTTATAGATTGATACACAAAGTACAGTTAAGTCTGTGCTAATGTGAAACATGCATGTATATATGTTATATGTAGTTTCATGCTTTTGAGTGCAAATTGCAGCGGAAAGAAAAGGGAATAAAAGATACTATATCCCATACAGACATTTTTTTTTCATTAGTTTACCAAATATGCATAAGCTTTAGGCGCGAAAAGGCCAATTTATAAGAAAGATCTGTTCACTTTTTCTTTGGCAAATGCATGAGGAAGCTTTAATAAATACAATTTTAGTTTCTAATAAGACGCAAACATGTAAATGTAAATACTGTTAAAGTAACCAAAAGATGTTTTTAATATGCTTAAGAGGAGCCAAACACTGTTTAACCAGGGTCTCAATAAAGGCCCTGGTTTAACTGACTTTAAAAGATGTCAGAAATATCGTTATGAGAAATAAATCAAATTAAATTCAATTTTTGTCGAAATAGTCTTTTTATACAAAACAGAATTTCAATTCAAGTCAGGCAGAAAGCTAGAGCAGAGAAATAACAAAATAAAAGGGAAACAATCATTGTTTCTATAGCAAACCTGTCTGAGGCTTATGCTGTACATGCATACATTTGTGTATTCTGTTACCTTTCTCACACCGTTTGCCAGAAAATCCATCCAAACATAGGCACATATCTGGCGATACACACGTGCCATTATTCTCACATTTTGGATTGCACATATCTGTAAAGTAGAAGTTTTGTTTAGTACTATAAAAATTGTAGATTGCACATATCTGTAGGGCTAAAAGAGTATTGATTTGCAGTTCAACCATTTGGATAACACATATCTGTAATGTAAAGGCCTAAATTTAGTACCGTAATAATTTGGATTGCTCAGAGATGTAGAGTAAAAGTACTAGTTTGCAGTATAACCATTTGGATAACATGTATGGAAAAGGCCTCAATTTAGTACCATAATGATTTGAATTTCACATATCTGTAGGGTAAAACGAAGTATTGGTTTGCACTTTAACCATTTGGATAACACTTATCTGTGAGGTAAGGCCTTAATTTAGTACCAAAATAATTTTGCATGATACTTTTAAGGTTAATGCATTGTTATGTGTGTCATAACAATCTGGATTGCATATATTTGTACGGTAAAGTATTTTTAGAGTCAAAACAATTTAGCAAGCACATATCTGTAAGATAGTTACCTTATTTGGTCCTTTAACGTTTAAACATAATACTAATTTAGACTGAAAATATATATACAGTAATGTTTCATCCACAACACATTTGTACACTTAGTTGTTAATTTCAATGATTTAAATTTTACAGCTTAAATTTTTATAATCAAAATCAATGTTTAGTGCAATGAAAACATTTAAGAATTTACATATCTGTTAAGAAAAGGCCTCATTATAGATTTTTAGCATCATTATGTCGGTTCGAATTCAGCCCGGGTATGAGGTCTGTCATGGGGCAAAGACACGCTTTTTTACGATTACACATATCTGTACAGCAAAAGCCTTGAACAGATATACAGGTGAAATAAAGTGGTAATCATGTACAATTTATAAGATTTATTTCCAGCAGAAAATTTCGAAACATTAAGTTTGATATGTTAAAGATAAAATGAAAGCTTAGGTAATTTACTTTAGTCTTAATATCTTTATGGTATTAGGCATTTACTTTATACAAAATTTTATGTGGTTTTTAGCTTTTATTATCAATCATTACATCACAGAAAATGTTAAAAACTACCAAATTATATGCGTAATTCATCAATTTTAATAAACCTGGTACATTAATTTCTTTACCACATTTCTGTAAAACAAAAAAGAAAAATAACTCTACACTGAAAAAGAAGTTACGTTCGCCAAGGTAAATTTCTAAGCAATAACACTGAAAACTGATCTAAGACCGTTCCTGATGGCATTTAAAGTAGACCTTAACCTGAAACTCATCTCTAGAGCAAAATATAACCAAAACATCCACTTGATGTTCACGTTTGTGACTTTAGTCATAATCCTGGTGCGATTAAAATCATTAATAAAATATCAGCATAAAACAACAATTAACGATTAAGGGCTCACTCAAAAGTGTGCATGTATATGTGTGTGTGTGTGTGTGTGTGTGTGTGTGTGTGTGTGTGTGTAGGGGGGGGGGGGGTTATGATAATAAGAAAGTCGTACAGAGAAGGATGTACTAGTCCAGCATAAAGTATTACCTTTTTCACAGTACTGTCCATGAAAACCTTGTGAACACTCGCACTCACCAATCTGATTACATCGACCATTATTCTCGCAAGGCATTTTACACAAGTTTGTTGTCTCTAAAATTAAAAGAAAAATGTTGTTTGTCGATTAAATTCAATTTTTCGGAATCAATTTCTATGGCCAAGGGCTTCAAACGAAAGAGTAAAAGGGTGTAAGTCATTTTACATTAATAAACTCACGAGCATGGAATGTAAGGTACACTGTACTTGGAAATAAAACTTTCAGTCTGTTCCGCACATGCTGAGAGCTGATTTTCTGTGTACATTGATCAGATACATCAAGTTTTGAAATCTTAATAAAAAATAATACAAAAAGAAAGAAGAAAAAATGAAAAAAAAAACAACTAATGACAATAACTTACCAAACTCATGACACCGTTTTCGTAACCTTAGTTTTATAGGGGATCCCTTTATCGGCCTGTTGTTGTGGTCCATTATTCGCAAGCCTAGTACTAGATGTGCCACGCCCTCCTCTTTACCCGTACAGGGAATTGACATCTGGAATACTGAAAGCAGAAATCAGTGCAATCATTTTCACTGTTGTACTCTCATATTTGCATATAACATGTGTATAGCAGCCGTTCAAAATTTTAACATTCTTTCAATTGTTTTGAGACATGTTTAATTGAAACAGGGCCTCAATTAAGGCCCTGATTGAAATCGGTGGGGAAAATCGTATATTTTTGTTAGAAAATTGCAAAGTGCAATGATGAGTCATTAAATAAAACAAAAGACTTCATGTGCATGCAAGTGAACCCATCGTCTTAGAGGGCCGAAACCACCAACATATTATTTTCTGTTATGATATGAAAATATGGTCTTGCATCTGGATGCAATTTTTCCGTATTTAAAGGCTTTCATTTTTTAGGGGTTTGAACGTCCATCGAAAAGTTCAGTTTTCAAAGGCTAATATACTGTTTTATATCTCAGACCTGAACGAAAGCAGATTTTGCAAAAATACTTATGACGTAGTATTACAGAAGAAAATAATATTACCAGACAAACTGTAGATGAAAATATCTAGATATATTTGATTATTATTATTATTATAAACATTATTTACTATAACACTTAAAATTTGAATTAAGATTTATTGGGCATTTATTTTCATGGTAATGTATCATCCTTCTTACTGTTAATACAACTTATAGTTTGTGCAGCCTTTAGATCTGAAGTATTAGTTTATGTCTGTGATTAAATTATATTACTGTCGACAGATAGTGCGAAAACAGGTGTAGACATATTTACTCTCGATTCAATTATGTAACAAAATTTGTACTGCAATCAAAATCGAGCACATCAACAAGCAATAACCATTATGACGAGTATAGATTGCATCCGAACTGCTTTCCCGGAAATGACTAATTGGGCTATTACAACGACTTAGCGAGCTTCGATAGTGCTAACCGTTAAGTCTATGTCAAATTCAGAGTCTACAGCAGTTTGGAGCTCAAATCGGTTAGGTTTAATTGCAGCAAGTGAGTACGGCTTCTTACTCAACTTACAAAATCAAAGTAATCCGAAGTAAAAGAGCACCTGTTTCTTAAATTTCTGACAACGACCTTCAAAATTTGATGCTGATGATTTATGCATTACATTTCGTTGAGATTTAAATTACTTCATTACGCTTATGATGTGAGCATTATTCAGGCTTATTTCTTACTTGACTTATTCTTGATGAAATGTTGGCAGGTTCTACAGACTTTGATAGATTTACACTTGAGAAGTTTCAAGTATTTGCCAATACGCATCTTGATTGTTTCATAGTTCGTCTAGACCAGTTGTTTACAACGAGCTCGTGCTTATAACCACTATTTCTGGCAATTAGAAGCAGAAGGTCGAAAGCATTTCGTAATTTATTACGTATTTACACCACTCTGGCTTCTGTCAATAATTTTGTTGTTATCAAGAGATTAGAAGCAGACAACTGTAAGTGTACAATAATTTATCAGCCCTTACATTTTTCTGTCTGCGATCAGTAATTTTGTTGTTCTGTCTGGGTATTAGTTCGTTTGTTTTTTGTATCATAGACAGTCTGTTAGATGATAAGGTTAAAATTATAGCTGGTACTTCTGTTTGAAGGCTAGGTGAAAGAACGTTCTAACATAAGCCAGCGTCTCACACATTCATGTTTTTGTAACGTACAACTGACAAGATTCCTACGCCCTTTACTTAAAACAACTTTACCATTATTTTTGCGATGATTTGAAGTTCATTAAAACACTGGTACCTTTCATTTTGCGTTTTCTGTAAAATTCAATTTGGTGTTTACCTCGTAACTCAGAGTTATATTCCTTCCGAAAGGCTTTACTTTAGTGGCTGAACGTGTTTGAAATAAGTGATTCGCAGCCCTTTAAGGTGAGTTAAGTTTGTTTCTAGTTAAACTTGTCACACAATATAAAAAGATCAAGTAAAGCACAGCTTTCTACGTCTGAAAGCTTCACAAGTTTAGTACAAATAACACGGTTGCATATCTCTTTGCTTTCCGAAAAACCTAATGATAACAAATAATGATCACTTGTTTCAAACCTGAACACAAGTTGTTCAAATTCAAATATCGATCTTTTTCATTTTATTTGTCGTCGGTACCGGCTGCCCACATGACCAAATCTCTTCGAAGAGTTTCATTATCTTATGTTGTGGGGGATTGGGGATTGTGCAAGCTACAGAGAGACTCTCATTCCAGAGACACTGCTTGTTCTTTTTACATGCTCAGTGTATAGTACTGAAACACGGAACTTCAGTTTAACGTCAGTTAGAAAGGCAAAAGTGTTAGAGGCGCAGGGGATCGAACTTGTGGCACAGGATTTGCAAGTAATATGCCTAACCACTGGACCAGTGATTCGCCTTCCACACTTCTTTTTCCTTTCAACTTTTTCATCTCTAGCTGTACAATAAATTGTTAATTTTATGCCTTTCGAAAAACAACAACAACAACAACATAGAGTGACTGGCAACAGTGATAAACAAGTGTTATGGTACCTGGGTAAACAGAAAAACTTGTAAATAAAACAAGTTTACAGGGGAAGCAACTCTGGAATTAGGTCTGACAATAATATATAAGTTATTTTTTTTACTAAATAAAGTAATGAAAAGAAAACCTTTTTTTCCAGATAAAACCCTTTTTTTCCAGATAAAACCCTTTTTCCAGATACTTCAGCTTATCAAAAGTACTTATGGTCAATATTATATGCTGAAATGTTTCTTCAGCGTAAGCATGACGTCTACTGTTAATAAATAGAAAAATGGTGGCGTAGACGGCATGGCATCATACATGAATGATTACAAATTTATTTTTTCTCAAGTTTATTTACTTATTTAATGTTATCTAAGTGAATCACAAATAAAAACACTTGGGAACTCGAACTGTAAAAAAAAAACATTCTTCCAAAATGCCGCAAATACTATTTGTGTATCAATCACAGATAACGCACTGGCTCTCTCTAATTGATCGTACTCCTGTATGCTTTTTTACAACAAGAAAAACTTCAGGTACTTTAAATTTAGTTTGTCGTCTGGATTAAACAAAGGTTATTCGGTGCAATTTTAAGAAGCTTAAGACGATCAAAAGCTCGTTCGCGTTCCACGACATAAAATTTTAAAAGGATCCGCTTTAAGAGGAAAATCTAGCGAAATTAGGGAAAATAAATTTAATTTAGTCCAAATAATTTCGTTCTTTGTTCAAGAATAGATTAACAAATATTTTAATATCATCAGGTTCGCATTAATCATGAAACGTCGGTCTTTGACATTTTCCACATTTTTACCATGATCTGTTATTGTAAAGGGGGATTATATGGATAAATATACCTTTCAATTCGCCGCCCCTTTGATGTTGGAAAATAAACTGTGCGAAGAGATTGATCGCAATAGTTTATTGCATTTTTATTAAACATTAATTTCGCTAAAAAATCTTCCCAGTAATGAAAGTGATATGCAGCGGTAAATTACGATATAATTGATAAGTATATAAATCAACATCCCTTCCACATAAACAGCTCAATCCCAGTGTTGTATCAATGCATGCCAAAAACATAAAAATTATCAGATATTTTTTGAAACCTTGCATTGTCTTCTAGATATCTAGTGATAAGTTTCAAAGAAACTTTTCGTCTGAAATTTGTGAGAAAATATGCAACCTGTTCTATCGCACTGCCAAAATATTTGCTGGGAGGTGAGAATAAGCTTTCAGAAAATAAAACGCTTAAAGTACTGTCAGGTGCTCCGAACAAAAAAATGATGACGTCATAAACATGCATCATTGGTTATTGGGAGATTCGAGGTCAACCGATTGCTGCGACGCGAGTGAAAACCTTTCTATCAAAATTATTTTTGACACAAATGTTAAACAAACTTTTTCCAACCTTATCGTAGACAAAGGAAGTAGCAAGACGGTGTAGCCGTAACAAACGTTCGGGCTATAAAATCCCTATCATAGAATAGAACTGAATGAAATAATCGAACTCTAATAACGCACGGTTACCGATTAACGGTAACCACTATTACGTTTCTCAACATAAGTTTTACTTCTGATAAACTTGAATGAAATAAAAGTCTAAAGAGAGGTTTAAAGCAGATAAAAAACCAAATTCTCTGACATGTTCTTGTCCTTTATAATATCCATTCTAACTGCTTAGTAGATAATTGCATACTATTTATTTACAACAGACAAACGCATTAGAATGTTTTGATCATGTATCAAAATATTTGTACTTATCACATTTTATATACCAAGATAAAACTTATTCCATGTTAATTATTTCAAAAACCTTATTCCGGAAAGGTGATTAGACAATATCAACGATTTAAATTTCTATCTTAAAACCAGTAAAAATGTATGTCGCTTAGTTTCATTTTTATATTGGTATTTGACTTGCTCGAATCTGTTTATGTACGTAAACAGTGACACTTGCTGCCTTTGTTAAAAGTCAAGGCAGAATTGTTTTAATAATGATAAATGATTATCCGTACGACTTGACTGAGAATTCTTACATTTAGAATTGGGACGTCTGAAGTATTTGCATTTTCTCTTACTCACTGCTCGAAAATGGCAAAACCGTCTTATAACAGTCGCCATGGGTACTTGAAAAATATTGACGTGTTTATTATTATTATTATTATTATTATTATTAAACTTTCTATAAAAACAAAAAGTTTTCATTTTAATGGTAAATAGAGTGAAGGACAGCCAATTAACGAAGTAAAAATTTCGAATAGAAGATGTTGTGAAAAGATATATACTTGTAAATCCCCTTAAAAGTAATGTCTTTTGAAATCAACAACCAATATGGCGGAGTCACTTCATAGAATTTGCCTTATGAGAAACCGTGTATTGACAATTCCTTAAACCTTATAAAGAAATGATTAATATTCATTTATGTCATTGACATCAAATCAAAATGAAAATGTTCCGTAATATAAAAGGTTTAACAATTAATACCGTATTGAATTGTTAACATATCTCCATGTTAACACATATAACGTTTATCTTTCACTACGTCAGTTTTATCTATAATATTCAACGAATTTACAAAATTTTCTTTATCACAGATTAATAACACATGAGGTCATAAAACCGCAGCTTTTTTGCACGACTGTGGTGGGTGGAATCCAGAAAGCACGTGTCATTTGGGGCATAAATTATCTGATTATCTTATAAACCCTGGATTGACACTTAAATGCCTGCTGATTAGTGAAAAACAACTTTCCGTTTTACTGTGAGAATTTTACGGCTGAATGTATGGGCTAGGAAAGAAAAAAAAGATAGTACCGCTGAAACTGAAAATCTGGATGAGAGAAAAATCTTACTTATTTGCTTAATATCTGATTGCTTAATGGTATAAGCAACTGAAGCGTTATGTGAAACTAACGGAGCCAATTTTTTAAAATAATTTCACAGAACCATTCAAAAATAATGTTGAAACAGTTCAGTGCAGAAGAGAACAAGTTTCAAAGTTCCCATGGGTAATATTTTTTTGATAAAGGGACAAGACGATAGATATAAATTTCGTATTCTAGAAATTTAAAACTGAATTAGTTCAAATTATATGGAGAAAAATTTGGCGATGAGTGTTCGAAAACTTGCGACTGCATTTTGTAAGCGGGATCTAGATTTTAAGAGGGTAACTATATAGGAAAACGCTATATTTTGTTCAACAGAAAGTTATGAATGTTCTGTCTTAATATCCTCGGGAAAAAAGACTTTAAATTCAATGTATGTTGTAAAAAAATCTATTTTTCAAGCGATTTTTGTTCATTTTCTAAATGCAGCTAGAACGAGTTAAAAAAGAGGTACACACATATCCAAGAAAATAAATATAATAATAATAATAATATATGAAATGAGTTACATAGAAGAGTTTACCTTTTGGTCCTTTCGGTATGATACCTGAGGCAGGAATGCTGAGAAGTGGGTTGTAAAGGATCGTCTTGTTTTTAGACTTGAGGTTATCAAACCAGTACGTATACTGAAAGAATAGAAGAAATAATTAGAAATTAACAAACTTTAACATTCATTTTTTAATAAGACAGGAGGTCGCTGCTGTTAAAAATAGACCACTACCGTACATTTTTTTGTCAGTATTACCGTTTGTCGCAGTGCGAATTCAACAACCTTATTTCTTTTTTCTTTCATTCTTGTCTTGTTTTCTTGCTTTCTTTCTTTTTTCTTTCTTGTAGTCTTGTTTCTTTTTTTCTTTGATTCTTTCTTTGTTTTCTTTCTTTCTTTCTTTCTTTCTTTCCTTCTTTTGAGGTAGTGAGAAACTTGTCATTGAAAGGCGATAAGCGAGACAGAGTTATTCTTTTTTTCTCTTTGCTTCTTTGGCTTAATGACTTATACATTTAGTCAAATGTATCATGTAAAATATTTGCAGTCCGTTTGAAATCTGTTTTGATTCTCTTCGTCGACAAGTCTTCTTCGAAAGTATTGTCAAAGTTTATATATATTTTGTAGATTTCTTGTCTTACGTCCTTTTATCTTTTATACAGTTTGACTTAACCTTATTTACTTACGATTTCTTGGTGTTTTTTTTTCAAGAATATTTTATTGGCAAAATTTTAAACTATTTTAAACCATTTTTGATAACCGCATTTTCCAAATCCGTAGCTAGACTTTTTCATCACAGCCCAAATATTTTTCCAAGTATTTGTAAACCTAATCGTCATATTAAAAAAAATCAGTTTCATTTTACTTAGCACAGGTTTAAGCACGATGCATAATCTGTATCACAGAAAAAAATGCTTAAGTAATATAGTTCAATGGAAGTGATTCTATATCAGCCTCAAGATGATAATATGAAACTGTTTTTTAAAAGTAAATCAAACGTGTTCTTGTGGGAAAATATTAGAAATATGCAAAATAAAACCACCAACATAGAAAATTATTTGAAATAAACCTTGTGCACAATGAAAAAACATATTTTGATAAAGATATGGAGTGAACCATTGCTTACTAAAAACGGCATTTCAGTATTCTGCTATCGAAGACATTTTTTTCCTTAAGGTACAGTAGTTTAAGCTGACACCAACTTTTTTAAGATTTTTTGTTCTGAATTGATTGTCTGCTATGAAATAATTTATACCTTTTCCAAAATGCCACAAGCGTTAAGAAAAAAAAAAGAAACTAAGCGCTTTAAGAAAAATGTATTTTTTAACATTTTTGATACAACATTCTGAGTTCCTTAGATAAAACAGTTTCCAAAGACGGGTTGTTGTATATTTATTGCTTTAACTTCCATGCTATAAACTTATGAAGTCAGAAAAAACACAGGCCATTGACTTTTCATTGAAGTATCACAATATTGCTGTACGTGCGTGCGTGCCTGTATGTGTTTTTACAGTTATTGCGTGCCTCTGTGTGTCTATGTGACTAGATGTCTTTGTGTGTTTTGTGGAATTGGATTCTGTCGGTTAACTCTAAAATATATGACTCGAAATAATCGGACAATTCTGTAAGTTTACCTGAGCCAGATACAGTGGTCCAGTGGTAATACAATGTTTTTGTAGTCCAAGGGTCGCGTGTTCTAAAGCCCTCTCTTCTACTAACACTGCTAACTGTCTTCCGGATGAGACGGACCCATGTATGGTGCTATACAGTAAAAATGTAAAAGAACCCTGCAGAAGTGTCTCTGCAATGGGATGCTTTCTGTATCTTGCACTATCCCCAACATCATAAACTAAACTCTTCCTTTGGGGGTAAGGGGAGGGGGCATCAGCCAGATGAAAAACTGGTCCCAACGATAAATAATCTCAAATGGATAGGTAGTTCTGTACATCACCGATGTATTTATTATCTTACAACACTGCAGGCCCACTTCATCTCAAATTCACACTTAAAGTATATTGTTTTTTACAAACCAAACAACATGGTTGTCAGTAGATCAAGGAGCAACAATTTTAGGAATGAAATCATGAAAATTATCAATATATTCCATCGTATTTACTATATTGAAATACCCATTTGGAAAATAAGTAGATATAAAACCCAAGACTGATTAATTTCTCAACCTATATGTTATTCTGACAATAAAATGAAATTGATTGCACCAGTTTCTTACAATTTACAGCTGTTTCATGACAATAATAAATCACTGTTCATAATTTTACATATTCCCAGAGTGATGGATAAGATAGCTTAACATTTCATCATGTAATGAGCTTCATTCATTATTGGATTCATAAATAAAACAATAAAAACAAAGAGTATAATACCAGTTTTCACTGTAACTCAGTGCCAAATAGTGATGACGTAAACAGTAGAGAAGTAAAAAAAATCATTCCACTTAAAATCAGTGGTAACTTAAAGTTTTTGTAAGATATTGTACGTTTCGTCTAGGAATGTACAGTTGGGTAAGGGAATGTACGTTTGAGTACGGAAATGTACATTTGGGTACAGGAATGTACGTTAGGGTTAAGGAATGTACGGTTGGGTAAGGGAATGTACGTTTGAGTAAGGAAATGTACGTTAGGGTAAGGGAATATACGTTTTACTAAACTTATGTACGTTTGAGTAAAGAATTGTAAAGAAGATATACGTTTGAATATGGAAATGTATGTTTAGGTAAGAGAATGAACGTATAGGTAAAGGAATTCACGTTTGATATGAATATGTACGTTTGCATAAAGGTATGAACGTTTGGGAAGGTGAAAAGTAAGGGAAATGTACTTTAGGGTAAGAAAATTTACGTTTGGTGTAAGTAGTGTAACTTTCGATAGGTGAATGTACATCTGGGTGAGTGAATGTACGTACTGATAAGGGAATGTATGATTGGGTTAGTGGAAGTTTTGTTGTGTAAGGAAATGTACGTTCAGATAAGGGTATGACCGTTTTGGAAAGGGAAAGCAAGTTTTGGTAAGGTAATGAAATATTGTCCTGAACAGAACTTTTCCTGCCCAGGGTTTTAGTATGCTTTACCAAGTGCAATCCTACAGTTTATTAATTTTAGATGTGTTTGACCATTTTAATGTCTTTTTAAAAGATGTAAGAAAACGTCAGTGACTGAATTGTAAGTTGACAACGAAAAGTGTTGTGCTATAGGGGATCCATTGAATTTAGAAAATAAAACTTATTCCTGGTAAAGCTTTGAGCTATCGATTTATTGTTTTAAATTTTACGTGATAGCAAAATATCAAACACCTCTTTTATACATACCGAAAAAAGACACAGAAATGCAAAATCCAATAAAAAGTTTAAAAAAAATCCAACGCAGAAGCAGAAAAAATGGAATGATTTTCAATTTCTACTATATTTTCGTTACCTGTTGTTATCATTATTGTTTATTATGATTATAATGATGATGATAATTATTTTTGTTATCATTATCTAACTTTGTTATCAAAATAATCTTTAGCTGTCCTGGACTCTTGCATGGCCTTTTACAAATTTCCCTCCACGTTGCAGCTGTGACTAAACTGAGAGAACATTTTCTGTTGAGTCGGTATGCAAGAGCCTGGTAGATGTTCATCGCTTAATTCATCTCAACAGCAGCAATTATTTTCGTGGTAATCCAAATTATTAAGACAAAGGGTTAAGAAGAGCACAGCAATAATGTCGAGTGATTCATCTACCAGATTGTTTTTTTGTATTTATTACTCCTTTTATTACTTCTCCGGTAATTGAGGCAAATTATTGTAGGTTATTGTGTGTCTCTGGCAATTCATCGCCGAATCTGTCCATTTCCAATATAGTTTTTAATATAGATATTTCAGAATTTTCTCGCGTGCATGTTTGCATGATTCGAATTTCGGTCATTCCATGACAAGTGGGGGAGTGAATAAGAAAGCGGGTATTTACGTCATGGCATATGTGGCGGAAAAAACAAATTCTTTTAAAATATCTTGAAATAACAAAACGCCGAAACATTCTGTAATTAAACCACTGCTGGAATGTCGATTTGGTTTAATTAAAGATACGACAAAATAAAACATAAAAGTAAACAATTTACCATCTACAGAAAATGTTTCAAATGACTCGAAGCAGGACATTCCATAAAATTATAAGTAAAATTTTTTCAGTTAATACTTGCGCTGATTTGACAAAATTAACGCATATTTAAAGAAGAGCATTCTACTTGAATTTATGTGATATGTAATAAATATTATATAGTTAAGGAAACCTTACTTCGACTTCTTGCGTTGGCAAATTTAAATCTTAATTATATAAAATTTTAAGAGAAATAACAATTGTAAAACTTTGATATTTTGGATGAGTCCACAGACTTAAAGATCTCAGTGAAAAGATACTGTACATAATACGAGTCCACGAATTTCAACGTCTGAATAAAAAGAAACTGTACATAATACGAGTCCACGGATTTAAACGTCTGAATAAAAAGAAACTGAACATAATACGAGTCCACGGATTTAAACGTCTGAATAAAAAGAAACTGAACATAATACGAGTCCACGGATTTTAACGTCTGAATAAAAAGTAACTGAACATAATACGAGTCCACGGATTTTAACGTCTGAATAAAAAGTAACTGTACATAATACGAGTCCACGGATTTCAACGTCTGAATAAAAAGTAACTGTTCATAATACGAGTCCACGAATTTCAACCTCTGAATAAAAAGTAACTGTACATAATACGAGTCCACGGATTTTAACGTCTGAATAAAAAGTAACTGTACATAATACGAGTACACGGATTTTAACGTCTGAATAAAAAGTAACTGTTCATAATACGAGTCCACGAATTTCAACCTCTGAATAAAAAGTAACTGTACATAATACGAGTCCATGGATTTTAACGTCTGAATAAAAAGTAACTGTACATAATACGAGTCCACGGATTTCAACGTCTGAATAAAAAGAAAACTGGACATAATACGAGTCCACGGATTTCAACGTCTGAATAAAAAGAAACTGAACATAAAATGAGTCCACGGATTTTAATGTCTGAATAAACAAAAAGTGTACATAAAATGAGCTCACAAATTTTAACGTCTGAAAAAAACAGTAACTATACATAAAACGAATTCACGAATTTCAAAATCTAGAAAAAGCTACTGTTCATAATAGTCCACGAATTTCAACGTCTGAATAAAAAAGTTACTGTACATACAACGAGTCCATGGATTTTAACGTCTGAATAAACAGATACTGTACATGCAACGAATTCACGAATTTCAACGTCTGAATAAAAAGTAACCTTGCATAACACAAGACAACAGGTTTCAACGTTTGAATAAACAGTACCTGTACATTAAACGTGACCATAGATTTCAACGTCTGAATAAGAAGTAACGGTACATAACACGAGATCACATACTTCAACGTCTGAATGTAACTGTATATAACACGAGACCTCAGATTTCAATGTCTGAATAAAAAGTAACATTACAAATACACGAGACCACAGATTAACAGTAACTGTACATATCACGAGACCACAGACTTCTACGTCTGAATAAACAGTACCTGTACATAACACGAGACCATAGATTCCAGCCTCTGAATAAGAAGACCACAGACTTCAAAGTCTGAATAAAAAATAACTGTACATAACGAGACCACAGATTTCAATGTCTGAATAAAAAGTAACGGTACATAACACGAGACCACAGACTTCAAAGTCTGAATAAAAAGTAACGGTTCATAACGAGACCACAGATTTCAATGTCTGAATAAAAAGTAACGGTACATAACACGAGACCACAGACTTCAAAGTCTAAATAAAAAGTAACGGTTCATAACGAGACCACAGATTTCAACGTTAAAAAAAGTAATGTTTCATATTAAGTATTACTTTCACCGGGAAATGCTTTTCGTTTTCTGATCTCTCCGTTTTGTTTTGTTTGTTTGTGTGTGTTTGTTTGTGTGTTTGTTTGTGTGTTTGTCTGTATTGTCTTTTTCTAATGACTTCTATGCATGTGCTTTACCTACATTTAAATGACACTAAGTGCCAGTTATTGTGTTGATCATGTGTTAATTTCTGTCTGCCATGATACGCAAACTTTTCGTCAGATGTCTTTTAATGTCTGAATAAAAAGTAACTGTTGATAATACATGTCCGCGAATGTTAGCGTCTAAATAAAAAATTAATAGACATTTTGCACGAAAATGTTACTTATATCTCAAAGGCAAATTATTTACATCTCAACTTTTTTAATTGCGTCTTTTAGAAGCCGCAAATATTACAAACCGAATCTGTTTTCTAACTTGCTTCAGTGGAGGATTAGTGGTTCACAATTGGTTTTTTGAGAAATTTTGGCAAGCATGCTTATGGTTTGGTCAGTGAGTCAGAAAGTGATCCAGACTGCGTTAATATAAATAACTTCTGACATGACATATCATTTCCGCGGAGGAAACAAGTAATAAGAACAGATATGGGTCTACGACAGATATAGTTGGCTAGTAATAAAGAGATAAACTAAGGCTACTTAATCCTTTTGTTTGAGTTTCGGCGCTATAAAATGCTACAGAAACAGGAACTCTGCTGCTGGTACACGGAATAAAAATATCTGAGAGCAAGTATGTAATAAAAAGTGAGTCTTTAAGTAGATGGTCCAGAAATAATAAAAAGTTTGTAAGCTTTGTTTTAAAGCCAAAAAAGCTGAATTGTGTAGAGTTCTCTTTACAAAGCATTAATTTTTAAGCAAACATACTTTGTTACTATCTGTACCTCATAGTTTCCATTAGTTTTTTTTTCTGAGATATCGGTTTTTTTAATGTGTCAGCTTCAAAATAATTTTTCTTTTGGTTCAGCATTAGGTGTATTGTGAATTTTCAGCTATTTTTAGTATCTCTGATGTAATCAAAAATGTGTAAAAATGGTGTTATAGGACAAATAAAAAGGTATTTTTGGCCGGTTTTAAAATGTGTTGTGCAGAATGCTCAGAATAAGGAAAAAATTAAATAATGAAAATGTCATCGAAAAGTAAATAAAAATAAAACAAGACATAAATATTCAGTCTGTTGTTTCCAAGATTCATAAATAATTTCAGTTTAGCCAAAAGTTTAATTTTAAAGGACGATGGTGTCAGTGCATTTGTCTGTTGATTTGGAAAACTTCTTGAGAATACTTTTTGCTTTATTTTGGAAATTTGCTACTTTTAGGCCCGACTTTTTCTATATGTTACTTACAATTTAAGTGACAGTTCTTGCACACAACATTTTTTTGTATGTGTACTTCGAAGGCGCTTGTTGTTACTTAAGGCGTTTCGTTTTTCTGCTTTTCTTTCAGAGCACTTATATAGATACAGACAATTAATCATTTATGATCGAGTACAGACTTTCAAAACACTTGTAGCAATATCTTCTTTTAGCGGGAAAGTGTGTTGTGTGAGTGTGCACCTGAAGTTGAAACCAATGTTTTACAAATCTGTGGCACTGATGTATGTGTCGCAGACTTAATCTTTTTTTGTTCTTTATGGTTATTATTAGATTGTACTGATTATTGTGATGATCTGAACATAAATGACGAACTCTGTCTGCAGAATTCCTCAGGGACTCAAGATCTTTCCATGAGAATGTGTCTGAGAAAATACTCAAAAAGTATAATCATTCGCCCGGGTTTTCTAATATCAGCAGCGACAAAAAGGTATTTTGAAATATTAAGGCTTTTATAAATGTTCAATGTCTGTGACAGAATTCTGCTTACTGCTCTTTGAGCAGACAAAAATCTTGCAATTCAACACACAAAATGCAACAGCAGACGACATCACAAATACTGAATTATCTGGCTTCGCCACGGACGTCAGATGTTTTATATAGTTTTAAATAGACAAAATTTAGTTAAAAAAACTTCTTGAAACGTCTGAGACTTATGAAATTTGGACCTCTAAATGTGTTGTAGTGTAATGATATTGTTACTTTAGTAAGACAAAAAAAAAAGATAAATAAAATGCCCATAGTCTCGAAAGTTCTGTGTTGTAACAACACAGATCACAATTTCAATGTCCCACAAGAAAAATAAAATTGAAAAGAAGTCAACTCCACTTTTTTACCTATGGTAATTCTGCACCTAGACGAACTACTGCAAATGACTAATACAACAAAAAGAGTGGTACACCTAGAATTATCATACTCAAGAAATATTTATACTTATATTCTGAAAGATAGAAGCATGTTTCTGTTACAGGGGAGAATCAACTGAATTTCTTATGGTATGTAAGGCATGATATATTTGTCAAGTGTTTCTGCGGAAGCCATCAGGTGAAGATAGAATCAGAAGGCAAGCTGTATTAGATAGGGCAATTAGGCTCACATGTCTCAATAAATGCCATAATTTATCATCCACAACAACCAGAAATCAAAAGGAATCACCTAATACCTTTCGCTCGTGAAAATAATCAAGCGTGACGAAAAACGAAAATTTGCTACGCGTCGACGCCAAAGACAACAAATAAATAACAGCCTCTGAGAGTTTTGACATTAGGGATAATTACAGACGTCAATCAAACTGGGAATCTTCCTATGAAATCCAATTTCTGTTGCTGGCTAAAATCTTGTGCGCCATTTCTTTAAACTCAAATCTCGTTTGTTCTGATAATAAAAAATACACATATTCGAGATTACTTCCGATTAAAGCTGTATTTCTGTAGGAAAATCCAGAATGTTGGCGTACTTTTTTTCCTTATTTCGACATACTTAAACTCCTTCTTTCAGTTTCGACACAGACTTACGTTTATATCCCAAAATAACGGCAAACTTACATAAAATTATTATTAGCCCTTCACCTGCTGAATTTTTGTAATGGATCTGCCCAGCTTTGAATTTGGAAAAGTCTATTCAAAGTTTAAGGGATTTCATTTTCAAAATACAAAAACTGAGCTACCAACAGTATTGGACCTGGTCAGACTGCACGGATGTGCAGGCTGGCCTGGCTCTATACTGGTGGCAGATGCTAATAACTTTCGGGTCCAGCAAGTTAAGGGTTAAATGGACCATTGACTAATAAAATGGATGAAGAATGTAAAATACATTACATTCGATTAATCAATGATGCCATTTAAGAAAAAAAAAGTCATTAAATTATTGAAAATTCGAATCAGGTAAGACCTAATTCCAGTAAACGAAGAACCTTGCTGCCTTTGCATCTAAAGCAGTTTTTTTAAATCCATGAAGATTTAAAATTCATGAATCGGACTGATTTACACAGTCTAGCGGCGGTTTATTTGGTGAATAAATTAAAACCAAAACAGGACGGAAGCGAGAGCTTAGCGTCTACGACCGAACGCCCTGAACCCTGCCGCTTCTCAAATCCTGGCATAGACAAAATCAAAACTGTTAGTGTGTCTGGTGTATGTAGTTGGCAGTTAAAGGAATTCCATTGATGTAATACAAGTGCGGTATCAGAAACAATTATCTATGCATACAATTGAACATGATATTGTCTGTAACAAATGTTTTCTACAGACTTTGCTGGTAGCTTCCTCAAACAGTTAATTCTAACGTTATCGATAACACAGACTATCTTATACTTGCTTATTATTATTTTGGGTACTCTTCTGAAAGTGTTTAATGCGTACACTGTACTGAAAGAGGAACTGTACAAAATGAGGAACTGAGTGATCTCTTAACGAAGACCAATTTATTACTGAATTAATATCTATAATCAATAATTTATATCATTGACATAATTACAGTTATGAGAAAAATTGCCCTTACAACATTTTCCCGACATGTCAATTATTGAATAAAAACAAACGGTGCATGTCTTCTGTCCTTTAAGCTCGCCCCTGTTTAGAAATTCACCTTTTAGCGTTTACGGTTTAAAAGCCCTGAAAGGGTTATATTCTTTGCACAAGTAGCCAATTTGTGTGAAGTTTACAAAATCTACAAATATACACGCAGATAAAGTATTACAGAGTTGTTAGTAGTTTTCCTTGATTACTTTAGCGCCGCCTGTAACATTAATTAGCGGTAGTTTCCCAGCATGCCTTATAATTACATGCAAAAGAATATACATTCTCTGAAAATCAACCTTTCGTCACAAGGAAAGAGACTTATCATGCAATTAAAGCGCGGTTTTAGTTAGACATCTGCTATTTAACAGGTGTCTCTAAGCTTTGATCTTTATTTAGTACTAGAATGTTTTGCTCATTTCTTCGGTATCAAGAAATTTAAACATTACACAATTCATATTGCACGAGCAACCCATGCATTTTCCGCTTATGAACGCTACAAAAATTTATCGATCAAGAATAATAAACATACAGTGAATTTAAGGCATTCATACACGTTCTGTAACGTAAACAAATGTCAGGTTTATATTTAGATTTTCACATGAAATTTTAATTAAGTTCAGCTATTTTTGAAAACAAAAATGCAATCAAGTTTAACAGCAGCTAATAAATAAAACGTAAGCGATTCACAGCAGTTACGTTTCTTCCTCTCTCTGACAACAAAAATATAATACGCATAAAACCATGGTTGCCATTCTTCACTTAAACCCGCCCAAAACGTGCAATCAGACGAGAGGTTCTGGAGATGATTTTAAGCATAATATTGTTGCTTGCTAGAATATTGGCTTAAAATTTCGTTTCACAGCGGCATGTGAAAAAAAAGCATATGGGCAATTTGTTATTTCTAAAGGGTCATTGGCCATGTTGTTTTCTGTGCGCCCTGTCTTGTGTGTCAAGCAATATATGGTAGATGAAAATGCAGAAGTTAACAAAAACCAGTGGAGTACCCCATTACTAATAAGTAAGAGGGTTTCACTTCTAAAGGGTTTTTTTCACCATGCGGTATTTTTTCCACATTCTTTCGGACTCTATGACAGAATTGAACAGAACAACATTTAAAGCTTCCTCTATTCCTATGCCTGAGTAGTTGGTTGAGGAAATGTTAATTTGAATAGATATTACTTTAAAAAAAAATACAGAAAAAGACGCTGCATTGCTAAAATCAACAGAGCACAATCACTGTTTGAAATGTTGTAAAGTTTTTACCCTTTTTTAAACCAATGAGTCGGATACGTGCAGGGATGATCTTGAAAAAAAGTCTGTAAGAAAATCTAAAACTAATTTGCTTTTTGATTCTCTTGGTTAAGATTTTGTTGATTGATACTGTTTTCTTGAAGAAAATAATTTCCTGTTTTGACTTTGTCTTTATTCCTTAAAAAATAATAACGGAAAAAAGAAAACTTTGCGCATGCGAAACATTTGCACGGGCAGTGTAAGTATCAAACGAACAGATATGAATTAAAATGTTGTAAAGTTTCCGTCACAAATACCACTGAGAAACAAGTGGTTTGTGAATTAGACACAAAATATAGTTCCAGGGCATTTGCCAATATGCAACAGATACCAATGTGCACAAACCAAGAACAAACGAATAAATATAATTGCCAATTTACCGCGTTTAAACATAAAAATATTCACTACAAATGTTCCGACCCTGCTGTGAAGGCAAGGAACGGGAAATAACAGAACATAGGCAAGTTTAGATCCAGATATAAGATAAATAGGCACGTGCAACTGTCGAGAGAAGAGTATTCGGTGTATACAGTAAAACGTGAGTACAGACGAAAAGTGGTTTAGTTAAACACTATTACACTTGAAACAGTTTAACGGATATGACGTCTGATTTTATTGATTTTTTATGGTCTATTGGGCTTAATTGTATTCTTTTTGTATGCATGTTAATCGCTCGGCAGGTCATTCCTTATAAAAGCAATTGTTTTAGAAAAAAAGAGGGAAAATATTGACTTCTAGTTTACATTCACAGTAATGTGAACCTAGATGGCTTGGGTATCTTTAACCAAGAATACATCCCGTGTGTCCTGCTAGGATTTGAGCACCTGGCCTTCCGAACTGAGAGGAACGCTCTATCTATCGAGGCCCACTCAAAGTTGTATTAGACCCGTACCTTCTAGATAACCAGAGAAATATAACGGAGAGTGGGGCAAAAGAAAACAAGGATTATACATATTGCTCCATTGTTTATTTCTTCTATAGCTGCGTGTGTTGGCTTGTGTTGTAAGTGATATTCCCACATGTAGAAAGGTCCCCTGGGGTACCCGTTCATTATAACTTCACGTGATTTTCATTTGTAAAGTGAGTATAACCCACCATTTAGTATTTTATCACATTTTTCCACAACAACTATTTTAAAAGTCAAAGATGACACGAGAAGAATCTGAAGAGCTGCAAATGTTGAATATCATGCATGTATCTAATATGTATATGTTGAATAACATACCTGTGTCAGGTTTGTACATGATAAATATCATACATGTGTCTGATATGTATATGTTGAATAACATACCTGTCTCAGGTTTGTACATGATAAATATCATACATGTGTCTGATATGTATATGTTGAATAACATAACTGTGTCAGGTTTGTACATGTTGAATATCATACATGTGTCTGATATGTATATGTTGAATAACATATCTGTGTCAGGTGTGTACATGTTCAATATCATACATGCGTGTGATATGTATATGTTAAATAATTGTGTCTGATATGTTCATGTTGAATAATATACCCGTGTCTGATATGTACATGTTGAATAACATACCTGTGTCTGATATGTACATGGTGAATAACATACCTGTGTCTGATATGTACATGGTGAATAACATACCTGTGTCTGATATGGACATGTCGAATAACATACCTGTGTCTGATATGTACATGTTGAATAACATACCTGTGTCTGGTTTGTACATTTGCACTCTGGTTTTCGAAAGTGGAACATGGCAGCACTGGAGAAAAGGATTTTTGTGAGTGATTTGATTTTGTCTCTTTTTGCTTTGTCAAAATCAGAGCAGATATTACATAATAGCGTGACAAACACATATTAATGTATGAGTGTCTATCAGACTGTGATTTCAAAACCCCAGGACCTCGTGTCTCATGCACATGAATAGTATTTTATTATGATTTGTGGATCAAATAGTGACCTTGATCTCTTGTTCTCAGTTCCAGTGGTCTTGCACAAAACGTCATATCCATCATGAAGTTTTGAGCAAATTTATTTCCAAGCATTTTTCATTCTCAAGGCGGACTAAAAATGATACTAGGACGGTGAACGGACTGACGGACAAACAAACATACAAGGACACATGACATGTTTACAATATATGGCGTGTTTACAATATATGGTCGACTTTATGAAAATAATACAAAAATTAAGCACTGTCGTGTGCTTTTTGGCCATTCTGTGGAATTTTAAAGTTATCAATTTTATTCTGTAGCCTCGCTATAATAAGATCTCTTGACAAATTTATGAAACACGAATTAGTACAAAAGGCAATTTCTAAAAATATATTAACTCCGAGTCAGAATTACTGACAACTTCAAAATAGCATTACACTTCTTCAAATAATAATAATAAAATTAATAATAATGATAATAACAATTATAATGAGGATTAAGTAGTTCATATGTAGTTTTATAATTGCTTCTTAAAACATGAACAATTTTCAAATTAATTTTCGTTTTTATGAGAGAAGTACTTAAATAAATAATAAGTATATATTCGGCTGCTTTCTATATCTAGCCGTATTTTGTGTTATTTTCAAAGTACAACAAACATTCAGGAAGTTTCATATTGTATACCTCTACCTGTACTTAATTACATTAGAAGTTTTATGTCAGAGAATTCGAGTGAGTCTAGACCGTTTGAAATTCGCATAAATAAATCAACATCATTAGGTAAGATGCGATGAGTTATCGCTTCGGTTTGGGACATTTATTGGCTCCCCTTTCAACGCCTTCCGTCTCCTCCTCGCCGCCAAAATAAACATTGAACTGTAGAAATAAACAACGAAACATCTAAGCAAAGATGTATTGCACAAAAATGCAAACCTTTTCTAAGCTTTGCCGAAACTGTAATAAAAGAGACGTGTCAGACATTACAAGGGCCTTTTCACAATATGGTTTGCAAAAGGTTATCATTACAAGGGCCTTTTCACAATATGGTTTGCAAATGGTTATCATTACAAGGGCCTTTTCAAAATATGGTTTGCAAAAGGTTATCATTACAAGGGCCTTTTCACAATATGGTTTGCAAATGGTTATCATTACAAGGGCCTTTTCAAAATATGGTTTGCAAAAGGTTATCATTACAAGGGCCTTTTCACAATATGGTTTGCAAAAGGTTATCATTACAAGGGCCTTTTCACAATATGGTTTGCAAAAGGTTATCATTACAAGGGCCTTTTTACAATATGGTTGCAAAAGGTTATCATTACAAGGGCCTTTTCACAATATGGTTTGCAAAAGGTTATCATTACAAGGGCCTTTTTACAATATGGTTGCAAAAGGTTATCATTACAAGGGCCTTTTCACAATATGGTCTGCAAAAGGTTATCAGGTCGTAAGTCTTCTGGCAGGTTTTGGAGTGGAACATATTAAACCTTGAAACAATCAACAGTGATATAAGCGACAACCTGTCTTATTCAGTTATTTTACAAATCGTACATGTGAAATAATAACTAACAACGGTATTCTCTTAGTTTGTTTTCTACTGGATACAAAAGCATCACGTGTTATGTAGGTGAGAGCCGTTTGACAAATCTGCAGAAATCATATCAAACAAATATTCCCTCCAATGAATATACTAACCAATCAAATTCAGAAAATGTATTTAAGATTTACATGTGTAAATCTTTATTTCCTTTTTGTATCGTGACAGTGGTTGGTCCAATACTTTTATGACTGCCTAAACACAACTGTGGAATGTACTTTAAAGCTTTTCTTTCAAAACATCACAAATTCAATATTGACCTTTAATTGTTTTGTCAATGAGAGCACAACAGACTTTGTTTACATAGCAGGACACAAACCAATAAAATCTTAAGCTGGTAAAATCAAAGCAAAGCAAGACTACATTATACAAAAGCATTGTAAATAAAATCGAAAAGTAATATTTAAGTGTTGTAATTTTAGTTACTGCATCAGTTTGTTTAAAACATTTGAAGCCATTTCAATAAAGTTTAAGGGTTTTTGGTAAATATTTTATGGGTATAACCTGTTGAAAATAAAATAATTTCACTTTTATGTTTGTTAAACTTCAAAATAACTTACAGTCAGTATGTGCGTTATATAAATATAGCATTTCATTTATAAAATGTATTTAATTATAATGCTTTTTTAAGTAAAAGCCATTTTCAAAAGAGTCAATTATCTACCCGCCTACTTCTTTGAAAACAAAACTATTGAAATAAACCCAACACAGAAATAAACTAAAGGAATTTTTCAATCCACTTATTATATTATAATTTTTAGATTCTACTTCACCTCTTTTGTTTTAATTACATTGTTCCCGATGCAAATCATGTTGGATTAAAAGTTGATTTATGTAATTAAATCAGTAATGATAGAAATCATGTAGGATTAAAAGTTTATTTATGTAATTAATTCAGAAACGATAGAAATCATGTTGAGCCTTTGGCTTCTAATCTATCTTATGAAAGCATCGCGATAAACAGATGTAATGTTGAAGTCTTTAGGTATGAAATACGGGCAATATGCGTAAGTGTTTCTGCAAAATTTGTAATTAACACGTTCACGCGATGATTGAAATACAAATCACCGTGGATTGATAGTTATTTCTAGACGTGTCTATATTTCAAGCGCTTTAAACACCAGACACGTGGAGATGCATTTCATTCTCCGAGAGATACGTAAAACAAACAGATGATCTATGATTAATTTTCTGAATAAAATTCAAGTTTTAATGTACGGAATTAATGGGGGAAGGATGCAAAAACTATCGTTTTCATATCGCCTCTCTATTTTAATGCATACCTATAAATGTTGGCACGGAAGAATCAAGCTTCTCAATATAGATAGGCAAGATTATTTATGTCTGTACAGATAGAAGGGGAAAGCCCTTTGACCCTAGTTTCACATTAATCAAAGCCAAATATATATGCACAAGTAAAGGGAACACGTGTTTGCGGTCAGCTTTGTTCCTGTGATGAGGATAAGAGGCCAGACAAGAACTTCCAAATAAAACACATTTTTTTCTACTCTTTTTTTGTACAGGGTATTTCAATTTTCTTATTATGTTTTATCATTTTGTTATACAAATATTTTCCTATAACTGATAAAATGCTGAGACTTTACTGATGGTTATACTTTTTTGATCTGTACACTCAAGTTTGACTCATTGCACTGTAGGTAAGGGGTTTAAGTCTTTTTGTGTAGCAGTAGAAACCCTTATAATCGTTTGTACCTTATCCTTAAAAAGAAAATAAAAAAATAAAAAAATATGGCCATTAGAGATTTGGCGCAGATGTAAAAATAGTGAGATAATTGTAGAACTTTTGTTCATGTCTGTACATAGGTCTGACACAATTTTATTTCAGGAAAGTACAATGCGTTTAAATCTAATTAAGTGTACGCAGTTATATCAAAATAATCTATCTAAAAGGACCGCATTGTTTAATAGATTGCATGTTTATATACAACTGTTTGAGTGGACGTGCCGGCAAAAAAAGAATATTTCGTAAGAAGAAAAACCAATGGGATTTTACAACGCCTGTTTTTGGTGTTTCTATGACCTTTCGAATAGGCTATGTGGTTTTTATTTTTTATTTTTCTGTTTAAAAAGCTGAAACCTCAGTCAATACCACGTATGGACAATTAAAGACTGTTGGACCCCCTATCCTTGGAATATATAATATTATGAGAGCAAACAAATACAACTTAATGAAAATAGACTGTACTGTAATTCAATAAATAATAAAAAAAGATACTATAGTGGTACCTGCTCGTCTCCCGCCTCCCATGTGAGATTAACTGTGTCAATATCGGGCTCTAAGACTGGTAGATTTCCAATAATACCCACATCATTCATGTAGGATTTCAGTGTACCTTCATGTATAATATATAAATGCAGCGGTAGTCCTGAAATGATAAAAAAAAAAAATATATATGTTATCTTTTCAAATTTCTCTATGTGACATCTTTTACGAACTGGTTTCAGGATACTAGATGCGGGTAGGTATTGCTCTAACTTTAACCTTTGTTTCGTCGTCGAAAATGTTCACATAAAAGTTTTATATACCAAACCAGCTTCTCAGCTTTGTGAACCCCATCCCCCGAAAAAAAAGCAGTCACTACATGTAGACATCGTTAGACACTACAGTGATATAACCAGATCACTTCCTAACGAATCGTTAATAAAAAAAAAGTAATTAAATTTATGTCCAAAGAACAATAATGTTGTCTTAAAAAGTAGGGAAATGCTTGGTTCACAAAAACCAGTGTTAAAAAAATGTAGTCCTTGCAAGAAGGACTATATTGCTGACGAACTCAATTTTTTTTAGAATACTGTTATCAAGGCAGACTTTGCCATTTGTTCGTGATTTTATTCGATGTATGTTGACATATCAGAATTCAGACAAAACATCGATATTCAAAGGTTAACACAAAAAAGAAGTGGAACATTTATAATACACTTAAAAAGCAAAAAAGAGTTGTTTTCAAAGATAAGACATATCAATCGTGCGTCCTGGTTGAGGTATAAGATGATTTTTTACACACATCTCGATCATTGTTTTCTATCAGCCTGCAAAGATAATGACGTCTTTCCCCGATTGTCTATTAATAATGTAATAAACAGCTATAATTTAAAGGGGTGAGTTATTTTCAGTATCAATCTAATTATGATAAATATTACGTTTAACAATTCAAAATACTTCGCCTTCATCTGACTCGATTTCCCCCCACCTCCCCCCCTTTAGCCTTGAAAGTAAATAACTTAGGATCATTCAGCTATCCTTTTGGATAAATGTTAAAAAAAAACATAATTTCATTAGAAAAATACACTAAAAATTTTAAACACGGAAAATGTTGTTATGTCCAAATTACGAAGACAAAGAAACAAATCTGCTAATCTTTTGATGCACCGAAGAACTGAATAATACTGCTTGTTAATGCTTCAAGGTAAGAACTGAACATATACTGTTTGTTAATACTTAAGGGTATTGAAAAACTGAACAAACTATTTGTTAATGTTTTAAGGTTTTGTTGAACTGAACATATACTGTTGGTAAATGCTTTAGAGTTTTGATTTAATGATCATATATTAGTTGTTTATGCTTTAAGGTATTGATGAACTGAACATAAATTATTTGTTAATGCTTAAGGGTATTGTTGAACGGAACATGCACTGTTTGTAAAAGGTTTAGAGTATTGAACAAATATTATCTGTTAATGCTTTAAGGTTTTGTTGAACTGAAAAAAACTGTTTGTTAATGCTTTAGGGTATTGTTGAACTGAACATATACTGTTTGTTAATGCTTAAGGGTATTGTTGAACTGAAAATATACTGTTTGTTAATGTTTTAGGGTGTTGATGAACTGAACATATACTGTTTGTTAATGCTTTAGGGTATTGTTGAACTGAACATATACTGTTTGTTAATGCTTTAGGGTATTGTTGAACTGAACATATACTGTTTGTTAATGCTTTAGGGTATTGTTGAACTGAACATATACTGTTTGTTAATGCTTTAGGGTATTGTTGAACTGAACATATACTGTTTGTTAATGCTTTAGGGTATTGTTGAACTGAATAATAATGTTTGTTAATGTTTTAGGGTGTTGATGAACTCAACATATACTGTTTGTTAATGCTGTAGGGTATTGATGAACTGAACATATAATGTTTGTTAATGTTTGAGGGTGTTGATGAACTCAACATATACTGTTTGTTAATGCTTAAGAGTATTGATGAACTCAATATATAGTATTTGTTAATGCTTTAGGGTATTGTTGAACTGAATAATAATGTTTGTTAATGTTTTAGGGTGTTGATGAACTCAAAATATACTGTTTGTTAATGCTGTAGGGTATTGATGAACTGAACATATAATGTTTGTTAATGTTTGAGGGTGTTGATGAACTCAACATATACTGTTTGTTAATGCTTAAGAGTATTGATGAACTCAATATATAGTATTTGTTAATGCTTAAGGGTATTGATGAACTGAACAAACAATGTTTGTAAATGCTTAAGGGTATTGATGAACTCAACATTTACTTATTGTTAATCCTTAAGGGTATTGATGAACTCCACATATACTGTTTGTTAATGCTTAAGGGTATTGATGAACTCAACATATACTGTTTGTTAATGCTTAAGGGTATTGATGAACTGAACATATACTGTTTGTTAATGCTTGAAGGTATTGATGAACTCAACATAAACTGTTTGTAAATGCTTAAAGGTATTGACTAACTGAACATATACTGTTTGTTAATGTTGAAGGTATTGATGAACGGAACATATACTGTTTGTTAATGCTTGAAGGTATTGATGAACTGAACATATAATGTTTGTTAATGCTTGAGGGTATTGATGAACTCAACATATAATGTTTGTTAATGCTTGAGGGTATTGATGAACTCAACATGTACTGTTTTTTAATGCTTAAGGGTATTGATGAACTGAACATATAATGTTTGTTAATGCTTGAGGGTATTGATGAACTGAACATATAATGTTTGTTAATGCTATAGGGTACTGATGAACTGTAAATATAATGTTTGTTAATGCTGAAGGGTACTGATGAACTGAACATATAATATTTGTTAATGTTTAGAGGTATCGATGAACTGAACATATAATGTTTGTTAATGCTTGAGGGTATTGATGAACTCAACAAATAATGTTTGTTAATGCTGAAGGGTACTGATGAACTGAACATATACTGTTTGTTAATGCTTTAGAATTTTGATATACTGAACATTTACTAATTGTTAATGCTTTAGGGTATTGATAAACTTAGCATATACTATTGGTTAATGTTTTCGGGTTGAGTTGAACTGAACATTTACTTATTGTTCATGCTTAAGGGTATTTATAGATTGAAATATACTGCATGTAAATGCTTTGAGGTATTGATGAACTGAGCATATACTATTTGTTTATGTTTTAGGGTATTGATAACAACAGCATTATAGCGTACATAAAAAAATAAAGCAAAGTGTTCTAAGTGCTGAAAATAACAGGTAAGATATAGTCTTTTTGCTTTCATGTCTGTTTTGAAACCAGCAAGCTTTTAACATACACAAACAACATTTAACATTGTAAGAACAACCAAAATAATAAGGGAACCAGAGAACACGTAGCATTCTATGAATTATGAGTACACGAAGATTGCTCTTTATGACTCACCCACGCAACCATACGTGGAGATATACGGCATATAAGGTCGTATGACGCCGTTATGTCTCGCCTTACCGTGACAAGATTTGTGACGTTCAGGCACCATGAATACGCCTCGGTATGTTATCAGCGGACAATTGCGTGAGGCAGTCAAATTTGATATTATTTCTTCTCACCAAACTAAAGCATGGAATAGATTGTATTTACTTTTTTGATTAGCCATTATTATTTCTAAAGGCTTTGTTTCTACGTATGTGCCATTTTTTTCTGACCATATGACTATATTTCAAGAATGAGTCAAATGTATAAACTGTAAATTTTGCTTGTGTTTTCCATGGGTTATGCGTAATATAAATTTTTTTTTGTAAAAGTCATTTATACAATTTAGTTATAAAAGTTTTAAAAACAAAACGAAATGACAAAAACACTTCATATACTAGTAATATGCCAAGCGGAACAGGACCAGTTTTGATACTTAGTAAAACTAGTTAATTCTTATTTATGATGGCTTAAGGCTGAGTATAAGAACTGATATCTATTTAGTTAAAGAATAGAAAATTAAAACAAAAATCACTCTATAGAATATAGAACTCCGTACAATAGTGACACAAACAATCTTGCCAGAGGGTTCATTAATGCTTTATAAGAATCTTAGCACTACATTTTCAGACTTTCAGACTTTCTTTTTAAATTATCTATATGTTCTTAATAGAGTGATATTTGTATGAATTTAAAAAATATTTATTTTAGGAAAATCCTTGTAAAATATACTTTCCTCATATGGTATATGAAGAGATGTCATTTGATGCAAATTGCTGACGGATGACGAACAACGCAAGACGGCGTACACACAGACTGATCATGAATATTTTGTGCCAATTTCATCTAAAATTTGATATCTTCAGACTTTGACTTAAAAGCTTAAATATGTTATAAATGCACATGGTATTTTTAGGTAACATGAAACGAACGTAATATCGACACCTGAAAAAAAGCAATGTTTTTGCTTTGCAAGCATGAAAGACATCACAAAACTTTGTGGTGCATGTCTTTTAATACTTCACTTAACATTTCGAGACGTATTTTTTCATCATTTTATGTGCATTTCCCTATCAGTTTTATGGTTTATATTTTTGTTTAATCGGGATTTCTTTCAGCAAATTATCATTTACAACATATGATATGAGCACAGAGATTATGGATCGGTTGGAATTATTGTCAGATCATAATTCTTTGTTATCGTTTTATCTTCAAACTTTACATCATTTTCTGTTGAAATATATCATGTAAAAATAAAGACAGTTTAGATTTATAGTTATCCGTTATATGTTTTATAATAGTTTTGTCTTTTAGAGAAGAATTGAAAACATTCTATTTCCCCAGCATTCACTTCAAGCTATTCTGAGTACTAAGTTTTTTTTTAAATTTTATCGATAAGTCAGTGTTCAGTTCTGGTGAACAGAAATTACATCGTAAATGTCGCTGTATCAGCAGTAAACTTGTCACTCATTCTCTTTACCACCAGGATACAGCGTCCCTTGAGACAGATCTCCATCATCCTGACTAGAATTACTCTTGGTAGATGTATTTACTTTTTACAAAAGTTGAGCTACGCAATGACAATCTGTTTTCTTAATGTCAGTCCTGACCAGGGTTGCAAGGACAGTGTAGACGAATTCTGTTTCTACAAATAACACCATGCTCCTTTCTACTGGATCAAGGGGGAAAGGAACGAAATAACGTAAAAAAGGGGGAAAAAGGGGTTACTTTCTACAAGATAAAGCCTCAGAATGCGCACAGCAGTAGTATAAGTCAAAAAGACTGAATCTGAAACGTTTTACTAGCTTGTGAAATACTGATTTAGGTAAAAGGTGATGACATTGAAAATAAATATTTTATTTGCAATTCATCAAATAAGCAGAAGAACTGTTTGTCGTCTGCTTGAGTTAGATGTTGTGAGAGTATCATATGTTGTTCTGTGCCACGCAAAGACAGACGTAGCCATAGACATAGATATCTGACCCAGTTCTCACCTACTTTTAAAACTACACGTAATTAAGAATGTGCCTGTGAAAAGAAGAACCCGAAATGAATTTTTACACTGATTTCATTGGTCAAAACTCATCGCAAATCGCTAAAGAAAAGTAACGTAACAAATTTGAAGCACTCTCATGCCCTAACGAGTAGATTCCTGTAAAATGATTATTTTTCTATTATAATGGCCAGAGCTTATTTGGACGTTATGGGTTATCAAAGTGTATGATGCAAAAACTGAAAGTTATATCAAAAACTGTTTCTGTTTCTGATGACAACTGAATACAATGTCCGTCAGTTACCATAAGGTTTTTGCGAGAAAAGCAGTATGCCTTACATATGGACAGGCATTTTGCTTGCGAACAGAATTTGAAATTACATGGTACGTCTGCACTTAACAAATCCAGCGGACCTAATTCACCTGGGCAATTTCTACAGACGCCGAACGTATTTAGTGATTTCTTGTTTCAGCTATGAGTCTTCCTGCTGTACAAGTTATAAAGATGGTGGCTGTTTGTAAATAAATTTATCGAAGAATTAAATAACCAGTTGATAAAAACAATTTAAAATGAACAGGGCAGAACAGTAAACATGAATTCAGACAGAAGTTTACTCAGCTTCATCGGTAGTTAATTCATCAGGCGCAAAAAAACGTACCTCTTTCTAAGATTACAGATATCAACAGTTTGCTACGGTTGTAACATTCATTGTAAAATGCGGATACCTTTAGCATCTTTCCATACTACATCGTGTTTCAAATGATAAATGACTGATAAACTTTGTATTAGGTAAATTATGGCACATTCTTTTTATTTACTGTTGTAAAGATTATTTACGAGTTTTTTTATTCATCGTAACTACATTTAGGGAGGTTATTAAAAATGGTTTTGATTTTTTTTTAATTATTTTTTTGAAAAATAAAAACGGAAAAATTGAGAGAGACTAGAAATCATAAAATTGTCGGGATAGATAATTTTCTATAAGTTAATGGCATTTCAAGTAAAGCAACAATTAGCAGAAATAAATGTTTTCTTTTTTTCCGATTATAAAAATAATACAAAAATTGAGTAAAGGTGAAGGACACTTGTAGTTAGGTTTGCGGAAAACTATTTCTGCGGATCTTATGAAAAGTTTGTTGTTGATAATAGACGGATCAAAATACAGATACTGTTATTTTATTACTTAAAAACAAGCTTATTTTGAAAATGTTATGCATACCAATTCAGCAGCAAAAACTGCTGGAAGGCAATGTCTGTGTCGTAGAAAAAAGTGCTGATGTCGTCAGAAAACTGGTGGTTTGCATACCATAAAACCGCTTGAGAATAATCTAAGTCGGTTTTTCTTAAACTATTCTATTCCCTTAATTTGCATTTTAATGAGAGTTTAAAGATTTCATCAATATCGAATGCTCCAGGATTTCCCAGTGTTTTGATTGAGCATTCTAATTTATTTTAATTACCATCGAAATTCCTAAAACCTTTTTTTTTACAATTATTGAATGTTCAGGAGATAATGCGAACGGTAGGTATTTAATTGTTAGGTTAGCGGTATAGGCAGATGATTAAGAACAGGGCATTCTGTCAGCAGAAATAAAATTCGAAAAATATCGTGAACGAATCAGTTTACGAGGAGTAAGAAATAAAAATAACTTTGAAACATGCTGATATCCAAATTTGAAAATAAAAATTCGTAGCCGAAATGCATGAAAATTTTTACTCTCCAAAGTTTTTTATTGATTTTAACACTATATTTTTGGAAATCTCTTATATGTCTGAAAACAAAGAAAGCTTTATATTACAGTTAAATTACATTGGCTGATCAGGCGTGTATATTACATGCATATCTTCTGCTTTAAAATAAGCTTTCTCTATATTCTATCTATATTTTTAGTAAAAGTAGAAATCGTGCAGGGTTCAGATAATATTTCCTTACAGACAATATATGCGACTTTACCGAACTATTGCGGGAAAAAAGCAGGGCTAAACTCTATCCGAAAAGGACGTCTAACATTATCAGCGGAAGAAGACTTCGAACCAATGTAAAATTAAAGTTCTTAAAAAGATTAAATGTTTGTCTTACAGTCTTCAAATTGTAAATAACTGTATTTAAAGGTTATTTAGATGAAAATGATATTGACAACTTAGTTTTTTTTTTATTGTAAACAGCCTTCAGGCTTCTGTAACCAGTGCGTAATTGTTACGTCTTAATTCTATTCGACGGGTAGATGCAATTTATTTCTTTTTCTTCATAAATTCGGATACAGTCAACATGTATGTAAAACAGTTTGCACACGGGTAAAATTAACATGATTTTGATACTATTTCATTGTCTATACCACAGGTGCTCGGCGCGTTGATTGGTCAGTAAACTGAAGTTTTTTTCATCTAAAATAGGTTTAACTATTTATTATATGACTGTCATACAATTTTCTTCTCTTCCAAAAAAATTTTTTATATGGTCCATATATAATAGAGTATACTCTATTGTATGACAGTCAAACCTATATATAGTTAAACCTATTTTAGATGAAAAACTTCAGTTTACTGACCAATCAACGCGCCGAGCACCTGTGGTCTATACGAATTTCTTCAAAGGATATGAATGCATATGCAGACAAATGGCGCTCTCAATTTTACATCTACATCAAATGTACATTTTCAAGGGTAAAATCGGCAGCTAAGGGAGAAGATTAGTGTATTAGTCAAGTGTATTCACATCGATGTCTGTGAAACGTTTCCTCTCAATATTTTTCCTCAGTTTCGATGTTTGGTTTTGTATCGGTGTCATACAGCATGTGTTTAATGTTTCTGTATTGGCCCTTTTATATCATTTTTAGACTTTGGGTCATACATTCCTTATAAATTATTAATTTTATGTGTGTGTGTGTGTGGGGGGGGGGGGGTGAGGAAGAGGGGACGGGATATTCTAATCGAAAACTGGGTAATTCAAGGGTATAACATATTCTAAGACGATGAAATGAAAATGCTTCAGTCTTAAAAATCTTATTTTCTGTTCTCTTCTGTTCATACTTTTTAAGCTAAATATAACAACTTTGCGTTAGTTGAAAATACACAATTCCACCTTTCTGTTTCTTGGCTTGCACGGGAATAATAACGCTGGGATAGAAAAAACTAAAATTTACTCGCGTTAAGGAAAAAAAAAACTGCCGTAGCTTACAGTATCAAAGCAGAAAGAAAGGGGTTGTGGCTAGAGCCAAACTTCCAGCACTGACAGAGTTAATGGGGTTGGGGGGGGGGATCTCGCGGGTTTTATGGTTTAACATTTTAAATGAATTCACGTTGAATTAAATTTACAGGGAGAAAATATTCATATCGATCTTTGTGGAAATTGTCTGTTGTTAAAACTGATAGAATAAAAAATACGCTTTTAATCTAAATTCATTTTGATTAAAATTCAACAGGACATTTCAACAAATAATATTTTTATTCGGCCTTATCATTATTCTGGCACTAAATCTCATCATAGATTATAAGTATTTGATCTATTTTGAAGCTATATTATCTCATAATTTCAAATTTTCCCAAGTATAATGTTCAAGTCATGAAAGATAATGTCTGCAGGATAAACGTAGTACGGAAACGAAACGTAACTAATCATAAGTGGATGCTTCATTTTAAGATGACATTGCAAAAATACAAATAAAAAGCTAATCAGTACATGTATTTGTTTAAGTAGATAAAGCAAGGAAAACAATAAGTGTAATATGTGCTACATGCTGAATAGGGTGTACCTACTTTTGTATAAAATAAATTAAAAACATTTATCATATATAATACAAGGCGGGTATGATATAAGAAATCGTCTGCCACGCACGTGCGAACTGGGACTTATTTTACAAAAGATTATTTCATGAAAGGAATTTTTTAAAGTACTTTCTTTATTTGCTGATTAATATGATCTGATGTGAAAATTACATTAATAACAAGTGAATGTTGAAATTTAGGACAAGTTTACAAGTGATTTGTCGAAATTAATTTCAAAATTATATAAACCTTAAACTAACTCGAATTTCACACCAACTTATTCAATACAGTATGATCGATCTTGGAACAAAAAAACTTGATTTGATTAAATATTTTCTGCACTCATAAAAAATCCAACTGATATCTGGATTAGAATTTTAATTACAGCCAGAGTTCTTACCTGCGACATTTTTTGTAATTGTTTGAACCTGTCCCTCATCTATCCATAGTGACAATTTGCTCCGGGCATTACATTGTGTCATCATTAAAAGTGTGACTAGAAACACACAACAAGTAAATGAAAACTCATACATTTTCTCGGCTAACCATTTATATTTTACTCTGATCATGCGCTTAAGTTTGGTCCAGCATCATGGTGTCGCTAAAATAATTCCAGCTCACATCTCGTACTTTAAACCCGAAACACTTCATTATTCATTAAATAGTATTTTGAAATTGTGAACCAAACACGCCTTGTCTGCAGAAGATATAATTCACCGTCACTCCTTTCACCACTTCTATAAATATTGTATCTGTCTCAATGATTCCATTCATAATATATCCGTTCCCAGCTTCCAATCACATCTTCTTTCGCACAAGATATGTACTATAAGTTCGGTTAAATATGAAGCGTATATTTCAGAACATATTCACAATATGAACAAATACCAATCAAAACCACCAATCGAACTCATGCAAGCGATTTTGCATTTATCGTACAGTAAAATACACAACCCGACTTTTATCTTCTTCCATCTTATCAGCGAAGAAGAGGCTTATGTTCCACTGAAGCGAATATGAGTTTTAATTCGAAAGTACAAGCCCCAGCGAATCGTCTGTAATTAAAATTTGATAAAATAAAGTTAACTTTTAAACCCTTAAAATCCCTACGCATCCAACCCTGAATTAGAGAGGATTTGAAAATACTACAAAACCGTTGATCCCTACTTTAAAATTGTATTCACAATGTCCCCTCAGCTATTACGAGTGTTAACCCCTTGTGTGTTTTTCAAGATGTGAAACGTTCAAATTTGTTCTCGTTCGGCCGACCTCATCCTAAGCTTCAAGTCAATGCATCACTAACTAAAATTACCGTAGAACTTATTTACAATAAGCCAACAGGTAAACAGACTTTGTTCAAATAGAAAACTTAAGGCTGACGGATATCGCTAGCGAAAATTACAAAAAAAGATTTATTTCAAAGAGAAGTGTGAATTAAGTTTAAAGATGATCACAAAAGGCATATAAAGTTGATTATTAGATTATATTTGATGTAAATTAACTTATTTATTATGTTAACAAGAAGAAAATGCTTATATCACAGGACAATTATTTTGGAGGTACATTCAATCACGTATAATCAGTTGCTGGGTAGTTCAGTTGGTAAGAGAACCCGACCAGCTAGCTGTGAGTTATTGGTCCAAACCCGCCCTGGATTTATGGCTCTTTTTTTTTTCTTGACTGCTTCGCTATTTACACCAAACGTGTGGCTATTCTGTGTCCATTACATTATGTTTCACTTGCCTACGTCTTATGTAAGTCTCAAGTCTGGGGGTTCGAGGACGAATTCTCATAGAGAAGAGGAGTATGTCGCCGGATTTATAATTAGGTGATAAAAAGCAGTCGCTGTAGATAACTGCTGTAACCTGCTTGGCTACGCTCCCTCAGCAGCTAAATGAATACACTACCGTTACTTCACGTAAGAAAGTGAAACATTCGACCGATGCGCAGGAGAATGAATACTGGCTAGGCTAGTTCATTGATAGCGAACATCATTTGCCAGTAAGGGGTTAGGGAGGTCGCGCTTTTGATATTCGCCCAGGCCACATGATTTTTTTCTGAACTTACGACACGTATCATGCTAAGTTTAAAGATTCATGTAAAATTTGCTTATAAATCAAAAAGACGTAAATATTTTACTCCAAAGCAAATAAAACAAAAGCGATCTTTGTCTGCCGCTCAAAAAATAGCGACTCTGGCTCGCGTGATAGTTTTTAAAAGTCACTGAAAACACATTTGTTTATACAAACATACGGACACAAACAACTTGGCCGTTTTTTCATGTTTTAACCTTGAACTGATTAGTGCATACATATATCTGTTGGTTATCTTATTTTAATTGTATGTCTGTTTTATTTCATAAGATAATTCAGTCATATTCAGTTTTATTACACTGTTAACTCTTACTTTATTTTATGACTTTGCCTAAACTTTAGCTCGATTTCTTTAACATATCTTTTAGTGTTTGTTAGAAAGAAATGTACAGTACTTTTGAACATATGTGTTTTTGAGAAAAAAAGTGTTATATAAAAACGGTATAATAATAATAATAATAATAATAATAATGATGATGATAATGATGATGATGACTATGATGATGAAGAAGATGATGATAATGTTATTGTTGTTGTTGTTGATGATGATGATGATGAAAACAAGTTATATTATCGATCAAGTTTCCAAAGAGTGATCACGTGACGTTGAGGCTTGGCAACACAATTATCAGCTAATTACTTAACAGACTGGTCAGTGGGCTAGTGGCAACGGCACAGGACTTGTAAAAATCCAGGGGTCGTGAGTTCAATCCATCTCTTATCAACTAGCTTTGCTTATTGTCATTCAAAAGCGACGTTACACCGTTGTCCCATGTATCCTTGCTACACACTAACCATGTAAAAGGACCAGGAGTGTAACCGAAATGGATGCTTTCTATATTGTCTTATATCCCCCTAGCTCTAAATAACTATCATCTACATGGGCACCGGTCTTATGGGCAACTGCTACCGACAAGAAATCAACTCAGTTAGATAGAAATAGATAATTTAAAACATGTCCTTGGGTGTCAATAAGCCTTAACCCTGATCCCAGACTATAGGAGCATAATTAGAAACAGATACTAAAATTGCCGGTCGACAAGTTACTCGTAAAATTGAACTAATTTCTCCCAATCTACGTTGAACCATACTGCTATGATTTGGTAACCATGCTATTGCCCCCACTGGTTCGATGGTACATTAACCATCGTTTTCCCTTGTAAAAACCTGAGGCTTTTTACAAGTCGTATGCATTTCCAGCATTTTTTCACGATTTGTCGGATCATTTATACATTCTGCGGGGAAACCTCTTACTGATACGTGTGAATTTTATATGTATTTAATCCTCCGAGCTTTCGTTTGGCCGCCTCTCTGATATGTATCATGGCTTCGTCACTTATGAAAGTGGAGTGTGTAGTTTTGTCATTTTAGACGATAATACAAAATCTGCATGTTGAACCACGATGACACAAATAAAAAGGTTTTCATATTTAGATTGGGATAAAGTCTTTGAATAACATAAAATTACATATAACAGCGAAATATAACATCTGTTAAAATAAATACAAATAGAACAGTAGGAACTGTGAAATAGCTTGCAGCACAAATATTTGAAATAAAATCTGTGTTACATTAGAAATACCTTCATATATCATTAAAAATAATTATAATTTCGAGTTAAAAGTACATAAATAAATCAGCTGGTGTACTGACAGACATAATATATAAATGTAAGGTTCCATGTTATATAATATTTTAGTGTCATAGCCTTTTTGAAATATAGTATAGATTTATATATGCAGTGTCTTTTATAGGTCTTTCAATGTCACTATGAAATCAATTTAAAAAGGTTGTATGTCTTTTGTCATTAACGGCAACACTGGTGCAACATGAGTTGGAAATATTGGATCAGTTTAACAACTAATACCAAACGGAGGCTAGTCATGCTCCTGCACGTTTTAACTGAGTTACTTCTTGTTCTCAGCATACTTAACAAGATGAAGGCAGCGGCAAAGGCTAACATTGACTGGGATATAGATAAATTAACAAGATGTATGCACGTTGAAATTTAAAAGCAAATAAAGCATTTTTTAAGTGACAGAAATATTGGTTCTAGCAAATCTATTGAGTTTGGCATGAGCAGACAATACGTCATTAATGTGGCGAAAATCCATGAAATTTATGCTTAAAATTATCCTATACTGAGTTAAACTGACGGTTGAAAAATTTTGCAGGGCAGTAAACAATAAACAATGTCGGGGGAGAACGGTTTATTTTTCTGCATGCGCTCTGACCGTTAACATGGCGTTGGAGTTATTACTCAAAACATACCGAATCTTTGAAGTTTACCTTTTTTTAAAAAATCATAAATCTACTTGCAATTCATAAACAAATTTTGTTGTTGTTGTTGTTGAATATTGTCAAATACAGTTAAGATATAATCCCCTCATTCATATGAGTTCGCCTTAAGAAAGTGAGTACGTTTTATTGTGTGGATATGTATTATTTCAACTCAGCTATAAAACTCTGTAAAAGTAAAAAATAAGTTAATATCTGTCACCGAATATGTGTTAAAGGGAATATAAAATATTTTAACCGTCTATTTATTCTTCAGTCATGAGAAAATTGTGATTGATAATTCAGAACAGCATTAAAAGTTTTATACAAATGATAGCCCACGCCTACCACATGTCATTTACAAGGTTTATTGTTTTATTCTGGTTCTATGTTTTTTGCCAAATCATTGCCAGCATAAATGATAAAAATGTGTACCACAATGAAGAAAAATTGAACAGTCATTGTAAAGGATATGTCGAAATAGAATTATCATGTCTAACAGGCAAATAAATTACGTTATATTTGTGGGTTTGGTTGATTAAGATTTTGTGAACGTTTATCCAGCGAAATACACCAGATTACGCCATAATAATGTTTAAACAAAATTAATTTGCGGTAAATACAGATTTAATAAGCTTTATTCAATCATCTTAAGATCTAGTCCCTGATTTTTTGGGGATAACGTTTTCATTTGAAGTTTGGCACCGCCTATATCCAAGACATTTAATGACCAACCCTCACAATAAATTATTCCCAGAAGATATGAATCAGCAACATGTCATGTTTCATTATACGTCATCATTTTCGTCGGCGTTAATTTGAAAAGTGGAATGTTTTGAGCTGGGAGTTCACTGTGGAATTAATTAGAAAGATACCGGCTCATAAACAAAAAATAATTAACATTAATTGTAGTATGGACTGCAGACAGGGACCTGTAATTATTTTTTTATTTACGAATATGCGTCTGCAATCTATAATTTCTACACCATGAACAATTTAATATCATTACGTCATGGCCCTTTCAAATGTAATGATAAATTGTATTCAAAATTTTGCTTACTTACAATTGTATTTATCTTATAATTGTCATCCGACTTTGTACCCATAGAAACGGCTTAAAGCTAATTTCAGATGTAAAGAACATGATATATTTAAGGTACAGATAGCATTAATGCAAAGAAACACTATACATCTTAAATTATATCATTTTGCTTTAATTTCTTAAACCATTCATCAGTTTAAATACAGTGAAACACTAATAGCAATTTAATGATTTCTTGACAGACAAACATAGAGGCAGGCAGACATACGAACAGACATACGAACAGACAGACAGACAGACAGACAGACAAACAGACAGACAAACAGACAGACGGATAACTTTTCTTATAATTTCTCACATATTTGATGCAGCGTTAAATGCCCGATAATACCACACTTCTATTTCTTTAAATAATAATTATGCCCAGAATCCTGTGCTTAAGCTATTATCAACTAGAAAAGTTCTTTTCATGTGCATAAAAATGTAGCGACAAACCATGTTATTTTAGCACTGCGCAACAAGGTGGGGTCATTTGGGAAAGGATTCAGTTTCGCTTATTCATTCTTTTTTTGTGTGGATATTCCACCAATGTATTAGCTAATCGGTGAATAAAGTTCAAGTGCGGTTTTCCAGAACAGGTAGCTGCAACATTTGGTAACTGTGTGGAAAATGTTGATTGCTATCATTGGATTGGGAATGTTCACTATCAGCTCAGGTGTAACAGATTATATTCATGATGAGCCCGGATAAGTCACGATCGTTGTATCGGAAGTCGGGGCATTGACAAGTACTTGTTTTCTTAATTAGTGAAAGACAAAACATCTATTAATGCCCCGTAATGATGAAAGGGAGGTATTTGTTTCATGAAGACGTATTCGTTTTTTTATCTGTTCGATATGTTCCTGACTTTTTGTACGCCGAAATTAGACAGAACCAAGATTTTAGCCAATTTTCTGTTATTAATGTTCTTCCAGTACGTACAGTCAGGCGTAAACTGTAAAATAAGCAAAATTGGTATGTCAGAACGTTTTGTATAATCTACACTGATCAGATGTGTATATTTTACAAGAACAAACTGGTCATCATAAGGTTTTTTGATAAACTGATAGTTTCACCTATTTATGCCTGATGGATTATGCCATCCTTGTCAGTTGGATGGGTCTTTTTTTAACTAAAAGGGTTTCTGGTATAAAATTTCAATTTCATTCTATTTGGGAAGTGGTCCTTTATACAAACTGTAGAGACTGTATACGGCGTCTGATCTGGGTCTGCACTGTTGTCTACGTCTACGTTTGTAGACGCCAGGATTTAAAGGGTTAAAACTGACAAGCCTCTTGCTTTGGCGAATACTGTGTCTCGGCGTTAATATTTAAGGCATGTATATATTCATTGAAACTGTATTTTTAACATAAAAAAAAGTGTATAAAGAAGTGTTACCTTTACTACAGAATTTGCATGGCTTTACGCTGAGAAAGTTTGTCTTAAATACTTGGATTGCTTAAAATACTAAAAATGTACTTGTCCTTCGCTGTAACCTCAAACTTTTTTTTTTGCAGCAAGAAGAATTCATTTTGATAGTTTGCATAACAAGTTTTATTTCTCGGATGAATCGCTCAGTTTTGACTGGTACTATCCTTAAAAAGTTTCAGTCAAACACAACAGGCTAGCATGTTTTTGTCTCCAGCAGGCTAAATGTGAGCTTAATCACCAAATAAGCATAAATGTCCTAGAAAATGTTAATTTGCACACACTTTTCATCATAAAGATTTCAAGAGCAGCTGAAATATTTCAATGATGTACATCATTCCGTCACCGGTAAAGTTCAGCTTAGAAACTAGAAAGAAAATGCATTGTTTACGCGTTAACAAGTGACGTCATCTGACTGTATTGACATAGTGTTGTAACAAAGATTGTTCCTAATAAACTCTTAAAAGCAGTCAGATTTAAAGTAAGAAAATGTCATGGTGAATTTTAAAACAAATAATAAATTTGCAAATCTGGTCTTGGAAAAACTCCATTAAATAGTCGTGGTTGATAAGGCTGTTCCAAGCTTGTGGACCAGGAAAAAATGCCACATCTTCTTGGAAAATACATTATCTGTTTAAAAACTGCAGAAAATGCTTTAATTTCCTTCATTCTCGTAGTTTCTTTGATTATAGGGAAAGCAGTCGTCAATTACACTGAGAAACTTTGCATACTCTCATGCAAGGTCTTCACGTACGAAGGTCCTTGGCGTACGTGTCTGTTCTTGTATATCAAAATATGTTCTGTATCAGTGAAAACAAGGAAATACGTGTAGTCATAACCATCAATTTCACACTTATTTTAAGTATTATGATTACATATTTATTTAAGCAAAAGGTCTGTTCACACATAAATGTCATGTAAAAAGTCACTATACTCAAAAGCAAACACATTGCCAAACAAAAAGCATAGCAGCCGGTTCGTAACAACCCCTACATCAAGTTCAAAATTTCAAACAAAGTTTTAGCAACAACAACAACAACGAAAGTACTGTTTATTTCCAGAAATGTTGAGCTTAAATAAAACGTGAAAATAAATGTGGATGGAAGGCTGCATAGGTGTTTAAAATAGTAATTCGGTGAAAAAAATTTCCAACCGTACTTTTTCAAATGAAGTTCTTCACACAGAATATTGCAGATATAGCAAAAAGCCACATTACAACTGAAACATATCAACTCGAAGATGGTAAGTCAGTAAATAAAAGTAAATATAAGTAAGTGCCCAATACTGTTCGCCTTTTGTCACAAAGTGGGTTAAATATACCCCAAGACTGTCACATAAGTACTTACCGAAAAAAGGTGTTGTTAGTAATGTTTATTCGCACTAGAACGATACTTCAAAAACTTCAATTTCAATAACCATGTGCATCCTTGATTATGTTGCCAGTTGCTTTCTAAATGAAATACATATATACAACAAGAACTGTCACTGTAAGATGACAATGCCCCCGAGAGTGGTGCTTTGACCTTTGAGCTGAGAACCAGTCATTCAGGGCTCAAGGTCAAATAATTAAAGGTCAGTGGGAAGGTCCTGTTCAAAGGGGTGTTGTGTCCAAGTATGAAGTAAGTCCACTTACTAATAAGGAAATTATGGCCAATGTTAAAGTTTTTTGACAATTGGATCTTCAAGGAGAAGGTCATTCAGGGGTCAAATATAAGTCAGTGGGAAGGCCTTGTCCAAAAGAGTGCTGTGTCTAAGTATTAAGTAAATCCACTTACTAATAAAGAAGTTATTGCCAATGTTAAAGTTTTCGGACGGACTAACGGACGGACTGACGGACGGACAGTTCAAAAACTATATGCCTCCCTTCAGGGGCATAATTATAATACGAACCATCATAATACATAGAGAGACAAGGAGAAATTTGAAATTTTGTGCATTCGACTGGTGAAATATTTGAAAACTGACACTTTGTCTATTAGAAATGACGCCCGTCACGTCTTACATAAAAACAACTGTGACAAGCAGTGTCGTTGTGAGATTGTCAGTGAAAGATTGCTAAGCAACTACAAATGCTAAATGTTCTTCACTGTGTGTGATCATGTTTTGATTCGGTTTTTGACAGTACTCCGTTAATATTGACAAGTACATGAACTTATCATATAAATAAATGTGTATTAAAATAACTTTTCAAAGGGTTTCTCTCTTTAAAAAAAAACACATAAATGACATAAAAAACATTTATGTGCATAAGATTAAACGCTTTGAGTTTTAACACAACACAGCCGTCATAATTAACAAAATTTCCAAGTGGCCATGTTTGTAAGTTAAGCAAGTCGGAACCGCTTTGCTAGTTTTTATATACCTAAATTACTAGAGATGTGTGAAAGTCGTTTACGACAGTTGCATGTCTTCTGTGTGATGGAAAATGTAAAATTTTGAACCGTCATCATTTTCTTCCATGGTGGTTATTTGCATTTTTTTCTTAATTATCAACCATTATAGATTCGCAAGGAAATAACTTGTATTAACTAGTGAAAATACTGTTATTGGTGAAACGGCTGATTATTTATTGTAAAGACATATTCTTTAAACTAATTATAGTGCTACAGGAATTTGTAACCAAGGCATTTCTGTAACATACGTACTATTTTATTATTACGTACTTTCGCTTCTGAAGGCCGATAAAAGGGGTTTTCCATGGGAGAGCAGTGATCTAGAGGGATAGCGCCGGATTCACGATCCGGACATTACCTGTTCAAGTCTCATCAGGGGTGAGAGACTCCAGTGACTTCCTGCATTGTACTCTTTCGGGGGCGAGTACTGGTCTGAACTCAGGAAGCGGTCATCAAGCAGTTATAAGGTCTTGTTTCGTAATCGATTCTCAACCTTTCGAAATGAGTATGTTAAGTTTAACCAACAAGTTACTGTTTATACAATACACATAAAGATAAAAGCGATGTTGGTCCTCTATAGGCAATTTACCCCGGGCACTGGATTGACTCTATGATATCTTTGTACGAGGACGATAATTGTCAGTCTGTATAAATTCTATAGCGTACAATAAACCAATCTCTCTGTGCCCTTTGCAAAATGCACATGAAATTGCAATAAATGTTGCGTTTGATATGTGGAAAGACAGCGTCGGGAGGTATAGCATTAAACAACACAAGTAATTATTTCTGTCTTTATGTGCCATCTGGGCTCGTAGAAAGCCATTTCATTTGCACTTTGTTATATATGTTTTATTTAGGGATTTTCCATACAGACTTAACATATGGGAACAAAATTTTGACTTCGCGAATCTGTTAGGTCTGCTTTCATTTTATTGTATACAGTTTAATACCTTTGTTTTTCTTTCTTTCTTTCTTTTATATTCTCTTTTATCTAAGAAAGGCTGCAATGAATCGTTAAAGGATACAAGACTTTAAAGATTTTATTTATAATTATTCATAATAATGCTGCCTATCTTTTAATCTAATTATAATTAAGAAAATTGTAGTGATGTCAACTCTTTGAAAAAAAGAAAAGAACATTAAAAATCTTTTTTTATTAAATATTTCATTTGAATAAAAGTTACTCATTTATTCAAATTGCATGAATTTGGATTTTAAAGAAAAAATCTTTGACTTGCTTGATAAGAAGTTAAACTGCCAATAATAATGGAAGGTTTATTATTGCTTTTTAATATATTTTCAAATATTGACTGTTCAAGATATATAACAATTCTTTTTTTTCATCCACGATTTTTAATGTTGCTCAAAACCAAACCATTTCTATTTTTTACTAAACGAACACCACTTTTACTTGGGAATCATACTTATTTTGCAAATTAGTGTTCATTTAGTAAATTGGTTAATTATGTTCGTTGAAAAGATTAACAAGCCTAAATGTTATCTAAAAGAAACGAGATTTCACGAGAATCTCGTCGTCTAGAGTACGTGACCTGTGCACAACAACAAATTGTTTTCTGTTTACGTACGAGAATGAAAAGGTAGCTAACTTCTAGCAAGTGTTGGCTTAGATTTAGAATCAAGATGTCATAAAATGCAAATGTGACTCTTAATACAGAACATAAAATGTTTGCCCTACTTACCTTAACCCGTGCGGATTAAGATCAGCCTGCTAACCCGTAAATATTTCGTCATGATTTGCACTGTTTGCTTTTTTAGCCAGTTTGATTTTAATTATCAACCCCATAAATGATAAATGAGTCCGTTCGAAATGAAGAATGGGCAATTCCATTTTTGGAATTTAGCATCGGAAAGGGTCACTGGTTGTTTATTATAGGTCCTGATCACCTTTGCGCGCAAAAAACATATCTGTGTCATTGAAGGGGGATGTTGTGTGGGCAGGAAAGAATTGTGTCTGGTGAGATTTTTTTCACAGAATAATATTTGCCCATTTAATATTGGTACTTCGCTGTATGGCTAGTTACATATTCATTTTTTTAACTTTCTCTGATTTGTTTTGTGTTTGGAGTAAGCGGAAGAATATGATAGTAATGCATCAGTTCCATGGTGCTTAACATTTCAAAATAGACTTTAATTTATGATAAATAAGGCTCCGCCAATCCATAGAAAAGTTCTGGCCCACACACTTAAGGATCGTTCGATTAGAAATGAACCATGCTGACATTTAATTCAGTAATCAAGCACACCGGAACCACTTTCGTGTTTCGTTTCGAATGGGTGACGAATCGTTCTGATAAGTTAACCAGCTACATATCTTTTTGACTACCTTTATTAGTGAGAGCGATTTAAAAATGATTTTGATGTATTAATTCTAGAACCCGTTTAAAATCTTCCAAACCTGTCAGGGCATACCGAAAACAAGGTATTTCAAGCGGATACAGCGGGTTGCGTCCACTAAATTCTCGGACAAATTAGAAAAAATGTAAATAGGGGTGTAATATGCCTATTATAACTATTTAAAAATGGTCATCTTTTGCCAGAGGCCAGTAAAGTGCACCAAGAACTGGTTATTTAAAGAAAAGCATATCATTAGTGATAATCTAAGGAAAATCTGAACTATTCTGGGACTTAACTAAAACTAAAAGAGATTAAACAAAACAAACTTATCATCATAGAATTCCCACATCAAAGATATCAAAAGTTTTACAACAGAGTTAGATTTAAGGATAGAAATACCTATGAAATGACGAATTATTTTGTCTAAGAAGAGATTTTTTTTTGCGTAGTAACATGGTGCCATACACTAAATGTCCTTGTATTTAGTCAGTTGATAATCGTCTTGTAGGGATGGCGAATTATAAAATGCATATTTTTTTGCTGCTGAAAAATAAAATTGTTTTTTTAATAAAAATTACTATGTACATTTGTTTGTCTCTATTGGTTTTTTTCACTTACTTTAGTTCTCAAAACCATGGCCATTAACAGACAAATCTCTCACTGAACCAGCAATCTCGTCTGCTGTCGTGCAGGGACATGATTTTTGATACGTTCTTCTTAATCTTACAACAAAAACAGTTTGTTTAAGGTCGACTGCGAGTGTTGTGTGATATTAATATTACTTTGTAATAGATCAAAAGGCAAACGATATATAAGCATCCCACAAAAAACAGTTTTAAGAAAAGTTTGTTTAAGGTCGACAGCGAGTGTTGTGTGATATTAATATTACTTTGTAATAGATCAAAAGGCAAACGATATATAAGCATCCCACAAAACGTAATTATGTTACACAAAACGTTGTTTACAAAGATGCGAAATACACACATTTCTCTGAGAAGCATTTGCATATTTCACTTTTTGTACAATCTAAGTTTTGTAACTCTAGCATAAAAGACAAACCCTTTTAATGTAAACGCTATTGATAATTGTCTTGTGGTAGGTTTTGGCCGTCAGTTGAAAGTATTTTTCTTTTGAAAAGTAAAAGCAAAGGTTTCTAAGGGGGCATTAAATGCGCCCCTCCAACTAACGCACCGCTAATGTACGAATAGTCTTGTAATTAAATTGTGCCCTGCCCCACCCACACCTTCGAGAGTTAAAGCAGAACGGGCAGTAAAACTGTTACAGCTGAAACCTTCGTTATTAGATTACCCTTTTAACTATGTATCAAGTCTTCATAAAAACTGCATGGGAAAAGTAACAGTATGTCAAAAAAAAAAAAATAAAAAAATAAATAAATAAATAAATGTGACTAAATTTTGCATCAGGCATCGAGAGATACTGAAGTCGTTGTTTGGTGTCTCTAAATTAAGAAACGGATGTGAAAGAATTATAACTTACATTTAATACACCCGTCTAATACTCGCTACATTAACACGTAGTTTTTAAATGTTGGAGAAGTGATCGAGAGGTAAGAGCGCCGGATTCCAGAGCTGAGGTCGCTGGTTCGAACCAACCAGGGTTAGAATCTTCAGTTACTTTCCGCATTGCACATGTTCAGCGTATGTACTTGTTTGAACCTAGACAGTGAGAGAAATAGCTATAAGTTGCAAAAGCTTGCTTCCCCGTTCATGAAACTGAAAAGATTTAAATTAAGTATTCGTATTTTTTCTGAAAGATTGTTTATCAGTGAGTTACTTGATTAGCTAAATAAAGCTTTTACCGCAAGAACAAGATTAGAATGACACGGAATTCCTACATTTCAACCTGCATGATTAAAAAATAAGAGAAGTGCAGTAAATCTGTACACACATAACAGTAAATAATAGTACACGTGTGGTTACTAACTAATTCTGCAGTTCAGTTTAGCAGTCATATTTCGACTTTTGCAACATCTATCATTGCTTGGAAAGAAGGGCAATATTTTGAAAAAGAAACAGAAAAAATGTTTGAATGTAAATTTTATGAGAGTGTACATAAACCTTATAGAGAAGGTATAATACACATGCATGTTAGCAGAAGTATTTCAGACGCAAAAGTTAACCTAAGCCTATAAAACGGACGTTGAACGGATCAATCAACGAAACTTAATTGGTTGTAAAGTTCAAATCAATTTTGACACCGTAAATAGAAGTAATTGTTCCGTACATCTTCTAACTCTATTGTCAACCTGTTATAATTTCTTTAAGTGAAAATTACCATTGAGTTTGTGAAAGAAGTATCTTTAGCTAGGTGGTAATTATACGGTGGTCTGTAATTTTAACAAATTGTTATTTTTGTTCGTTACTTTAGCGGAAAGAGCATCGGCGACTATATGATAATAAACGCAGTATTTCCCACGACTGTGTACGGAAGCTAAATATAAAATTTTAACTAATTATTCTGTTTCGAAGATTTGAATATAATGAATTGCAATTTTATATAAGGACGGATTTTCTAACGTGGCTTATGAAAGGTGCTGCCATCTTTAATCTAATCGGCAAAGATTAAGAAAAGAAAAATAGTGTCCGTCCCATAGATTTCAGCATGTTGGAAGAGGATGCTACCAAGCCACTTCAAACCCAAGCATCAACAAGATTTTTTACCGAAGAAACCGGCCAAAAAATACCTTGATAAGTTTACGTCTCCATCGAGCTTTATACATTTGCATTAACTCCCTGTATAATTTACAAACAATGCTTATGGAATGAGGAAAGTAACTGCAGACGGGATTTCCTGATAGGTTCGAACCCGCTACCTCCGGATCGGGAGTCTTGTGTTTTACCCGTCGAAAACTGACCTGTATATAAACAGAGTGAGATTAATATACTTTACAGGTCTAGTAACTTTTTATGATTTATAAGAATTTGTTTTCACATGCATTAAAAAATAAAGAAGGAAAAAATATAATTAATTAACACGAGCAAATTGACAATGTATCCAGTAGGCTAACACAACACAAATGAAAAGTATATGTTTTTTTTATTCTTTTACTACAAGACATTGTTATTGTTATATCATCAGGACAAAAATCTGATTTTTTATGACAGATCATGTTCGAAAAAGGAGATACAGTTATTTTCATACATGTATTAATCGTTACATAATTTCTGCAAATAAAACAGAAAAAATATAGACCAATTTATCTTCAAACACTAAGAACAAAACTCTATTCAAAATTTGATTTATTGAACGCTCTCAAGAGGATCAAAATACCTTTATTACCGAGTGCAATCTTTGTTCAACTTTTGATGTGAAGCAGTCGAGGGGATTTTGAGTGGTCATTTTAAATCTTAAAAGTGGGTTTAACATGTCTTAAAGTCCCCTCTACAGCTCTGTCAATACCATCAAAGGAACACAGAGTCAAGTTTGTTTTCAAAAGAATTTGTCAACGCTGATTGGATTGTTTGAGCAAACATGTCGTAAATGCATTGTAAACAGAGATTAAAAAGTAAATTCGATTTTCAAGGGAACTAAAAGTAGGTATTTAAAGCAAATGAGGTATATATGAGTTGTCGTTCTTAGATCTAGTGTTAAGTCTACATACTACAAAAGTAATTGCATTTTTCACTATAAGAGATAAAACAATATTACCTGCGAGGCAGTGAAATATCTCTTTGGTATTTCATGAAAGTCCGACCCCCTACGTTTCAATTTGTGAAATGTTGCCTGGGATACTATCAGTCTACAGTAGATATACACAGAATCATTTCAAAGAAAACTAAAATCACTTTCATATGGGTGAAAGGCGCATGAGGCGCTTATTTCATATGGGTGAAAGGCGCATGAGGCGCTTATTTCATATGGGTGAAAGGCGCATGAGGCGCTTATTTCATATGGGTGAAAGGTTCATGAGGCGCTTATTTCATATGGGTGAAAGGCGCATGAGGCGCTTATCTCTGTGGTAACTTCCCGTCTCTATTCATGAAACACTGTTTACAGGTTCTATAATCAAAACTGTGTCGATTCCTTTGTTTAGTGGACCGCAATTTCATGCCTTTCTGAATAACCAAGAGCAGATTTGAATGGGGGAACAGCAAGCAATAAATACTTCAAATGAAAATGTGTTGATAACAGATGAACAGTGTATGACTTAAACAAGACTCACAGCAATTTATTCTTAATAGCATCCCATATCAATATTTGAACACTTCTTGTAACCTTGACGTTGAGAGCACGTGCCTGATTTTTTGCTTGCGACATACCTCCATGCTACACAGAATTCTTGAGCAATGTCATGTCAGAATCATATACCGATAGGGGACTATATATCATATGTTCTTATTCTTATTTTAGACAAAAGGTCTATTTCGTTAGTGTTGTCTTATCCGTCAAGGCTAAAGTGGCATATTTCTACTGTCAGATAAGCAGTTACGGTTCGCAAACAATTTTGTTGTTGGTTGAAATCAACTAGCAGTAATATGCCACCCTAATCGTGTCCTCAACAGAGAATCAAAATCTATAAATAAAGGCTTGATATACTGCCTAGCTTACAGACTGAAAGCAAGTGTTCCCCCACAACTTATTCAAATGACCATATATATTCAGATAAGCAAAAAGATCTTGAACAGTAGTATGGGTTGATAAAAGTATGTCCCAGATCTCAACAGAGAGTCTCATACCCGTTTAAAAACAGCCGAAGTGAGAGCCTTGATTTTTTTTAGTAACAAGAAAGAGTGAAAGAACGCAAAAAAAGTTATAAAACTGGCCATAATCGTCCTGAAAAAAGTTATAAAACTGGCCATAATCGTCCTAAAAATAGACCAAAATAGAACTCTAGTATGTTACAAAATATATAGTTATTTTTCGTGGGAGGCAACCTCTTAATCACTGGCTATTAAATTGCTTCGGAAATGCCGAAATTTCTCAACAAAGCGAAAGTAAGTGTTTTTATATCCACTGACGAAACTAGCCATGGTATAATTGCAAATAAACAGCCATTTTTTAGCAAGGTGCGTATGCATCAGTATGAACATTTGCATAAACTGGCGATTATGTTATTTTTTTTGTTTGTTAATGGGCGTTATTATAGCTTTTACAAAGGTTTTCTTATTCTTTGTACTCCCTTCCTCTAGGTTCATTTTCAGTAAATCTCTTGTAAAATTCTTAATAATTTGGCTAAGTATATATATTTTGCTTTTACAGAGCGAGCTAGTCTCTCTGTAACTCTGTTTCTGACTGTCGTAATGTCATGATATGCATTTTACAGTGTTAGGATTTTATTTTTCTTTCTAGAACTATCTAGAAATTTTAGTTTTTGATGGGTGGAGGCTCATAAATTGGTTCAGTGCATATCCCAAGAAAAGTAACAATGAGTTATGACTCATCGCTTTTGTGATACCTTGAATGACCAGTACAAAAGTCGGACAGGCGGACAGACAGTCGCTCGGACAGAGACTTTCAAAGCCAAATTCTCTCTTAAGGATGGGGGCGAGGAGGCATAATCTCATCGACAACGTAGAATGTCAATTGCTAAATTCTTGCAAAATCTTGAATTTCCTTTACAAATGCTACACTAACAACTTTTTGTGACACAAACTTGCAAAAACGATTTCAGCGTAAGTGGTTTCCCAGACAACAGCAAATGTTTTATTGCATTTAAACAAAGCAAGATTACCATGATTCCGTTTATATTTTTTTCGTATTCTAAACTTAGTTATTCGCCGATTCTGAATCGTCCTAATGTTCATGATAAATAACAATAAAAGTCTCTTTATCTATTAATTTAAAGACTTGTGCAAGGTAGCCTTAGTTATAAAGGCATTGATAATGTCTTGATTGCAAATTTACGATGCGATTTCGAACAATGATTTAGTGTTTATTCTTTACATGTGACGTCTATATAAATAAAGGTTTTGTCATTGTATTGCCCAGAGCTATCGATTCGTTTGTTGCTTTTTCTGCTATCTTTAAAATAAAATTTTCCTTAGAACTTCAATGTTATTTTGTTTCTCACAAGAGAGTTTAGAAATAACTTACAAGATACTGGAATAACATGTGGCCTTGTTCTTCAGGAAATCAGTAACGTAGCAATAACGCATAATAAAGGGTGTTCTTTTAAAGGGATATACCCTAAAATGTACCGATGATAAACGCCGTATGTTTTTTTTAAATCGATCTCTTTAAAATGAAAAATAATTGATACTTTTAAATAGAACGTTTGTTAAAAATGTTTCCTTAAGGCATATAGCAACAAAGTAAGTGCAGTAGTGATAAATTTTTATCCACCTAAAAATGACTCAACAACAACAACTCTTTTCATTAAGACTTATTATAGTACCTTCAGTTTCTCAGTTGTGCTAAGATATTTCGACTGACACCTGGTAATCGGATGATAATTTATTCATAATTCATTCAATACTATTCACATTTTCATGATTGTCAAGAAAATGGAAAATTCGAACTTTTAAGGTAAGCCTGTTTAAGATATAAATCGCTGAATTCCGTTTCGACATGCTGAAACCTGGTGCTGGTGTAGACGAACATGTTGGTGGGGGAGAACTGTTATACATTTACATTTAAGGTAACTTTTAGTCCTCTACCGGTGTTAACACTGAAGGAGACTATAGGTTTAACCTTTGTCTGTCTGTCCGGAAATCTATATCCCGCGATAACATAACACCCGTAAAAGTTAAGTTGACGAAACTTGGTATATGAATAGATGGTAATATGGAAATTATGCATGTCACTGTGTATTTTTCCTCAGATCAAAATTTTGGTTGCTATTGTAACGGAAACAGTCAAAATATGGCTGGATCTTTTGATAACTCAAAATGTTTACCAGCCAGGTTAATAAAAATATATTATGCAAATAGATGATAAAATGAAGATTATGCATGCAATTTTGTTTTGTTTTTCCTCGGATCAAAAATATGGTTTCTTTGGTAAAAGAAATAGTTATAATATGGCTTGAACAGATGGATCCTTTGGTAAACTCAAGAAAAATACGAAAATAAGTATGTAAATAGGTGACAATATGGAGATTGTCCACTTCACTTAAACATACAACTTCTGGAAGTGTGCATTTAGTCCTTGGATCAAACCTTGATATTGTTATCACAAACTACCCGGCTGGAGGCTGCCATTTGACAAACTTACCAGTGTACTATTCAGACCATGGCCACCATCTGATCTCTGTGCAGACGATACAGTGTACAGTGATACAGGTCTCTGCTTTTTGTGTATTGACACTTATCTCGTCCTCTGAACTCAGTCAAATGTCTGGCCATAAAAATCTCATAACCAAACTATGTTAAGAATACCTAGGGCAAACACTGGAGATATAGCTTTAAACTTGTATGCATATATGGTACTAAATTCAGAAATGTTATTTTCAATTTTTGTTATTTGATTTTAGAGGCAGAATCGGCAGTGTTCATGTGTGTTACGAGCAACACCATCAACTTGTTAATTTTTACGTTATCTCACTTCTCAAGAAAATGTAAAAAGTTTAAGGTCAAGTTCTAATTCTGTAGGCGAAAGTTAAATGGTAAAATCTTGCAACTCTAGAAAAACGAGGAACGAATGTCTTACAGAAAAAGTAACGATGATATTATCTTAAAAAAAACAAAACTAATTTAAAACAAATTAAAACAACAACAACAACACTAACATACAAGTGCAGCTATGTTTTTTAATGCTACATTTTTGACAAGTCGACCATGAAAAAAATCAAAATTTGAAGAAACACCATCTATATATATGTGCAAAACATCTTGTCATAGTAAAAAAAAATCACTTATCAAAGGGGAGTACATAGTAGCACTGAACCTATACAGCTGTTTTCTCAACTGAAAAGCTACTATTGTTTGTGGCGTAACTTACTAAACTGTAATTTTATCTAGCTAAATTAGTTGTTTTAGCCACGTTGCATTGATCAACAGCAGACTATCATAAGATATTTCTAGAAACAAGTTTTGCACCTAATTATGTTTTCCTTATAAATCTTTTATTGTCAGGACGTTGACCTCATAAAACTTAATTGATCAGATTTTAGTAGGATTAAGCGCGGGAAAATTCTTCACCTATCTCATGTAACAGTATTGTCATATTTGCTTGTGGGCAACAGACGTTCTTGCTGAGAATTTACAAATATTTGGGTAGGATAGTCGAAATGTCGCAGCGGGACCAGTTTCTTGAGAAGCAGACGACTTGTAAAAAAAACAACCATAGTTAACCTTTTAAAGTATGACTGTTCTGAATGGCGAAAATTCACAGCGGTCACATAAATTTAGATAGGTCTCCTCTCAAAAAAAACATCGCATCGTATCAGAATACATCTGGTAACATTGTCTGGCGACGGCTTAATAGTTGGTCGTTATTTGTGGAGACGTCGTAGGATAATTGTTATACCATTGTCATGTAGCAGGATGGACTTTATAGCTTAGAAATGTAATCAACACATTAAAGTTCTGAGTCTCTGTATAAACTGAATGCTTTACTGCAGTTAAATCGCAGTTTTAACAACAAGGATTGAATAAAGTATTTCCCTGCCATTTTCACAATGAATAAAGACGTATGCATGGATATTGCAACATCAGATAGCACTGACGACTAAAGGAAAACGGTGTTATAAGGTATGAAAAATATTTTTTACCTTTTCATAGGTGAATTATCTAAATACAATCTGAATAATTTACCTTTATTTTTATTTGTATCAAAATTTGTAATTCTTTCGATTTTTTCTTAATTTTGAAAACAACAAAACTTGAAACTTATTTTTTCACTCAATTGGTTAAATAGTTATCAAATAAATGAATAAATGAATATATAAACAAATAAATAAATAAATAAATAAATAAATAAATAAATAAATAAACCGATAACCAATCGAATTAATATGTAAACATATAAATAAAAAGCTTTTTAACTTTAATATCAGAATTTGTTACTTAAACAACTCTGTTAAAGTATTCATCAGGAATGAAAATATAGAAATAAATATAGTAAAATACTCTTTTAAGCATTTGTTAAAAAAAACAAACAACAAAACAAACGATTTTACAACTGAATTTTAAGAATTTTGAAGTATAGACTGGTTTTTTTCTACTACGACAGTTTACATTATTATGAAGGGAACTAACTCTAGCACAGGTAAGATGTAAATCAATAACTTGGATTATCATAACAAGTTTATCCATAAAAAAGCAACCTGTGAATAATGTTTAAGAAAAGTAGAATATGCGATTTCTCTGATTTTATTAGCACTAAAAATCTTTATTGAAACTAAGTTCTCGTCACCAGAGAACTTCCTTTAACATGTACGTTTTAACAATTTGGTCGATTACAGAATGACAGCAAGCAAGTAAAGCCAAAGATAACCTTACAACCTAAACTTCAGGCTTTGTTCAAAGATAAAAACGAAAAATTAGTGCACCGACCTTATAACCTAAACTTAAGGCTTTTGTTGATAGATGAAAGCGAAAGGTTAAGGCCATAGATCGCCCTGATAACCTTTAATGATGTTTTTGTTGATGGATGAAAGCGAAAAGATCGCCCTTATATCCTGATCTATGGCTTTTGTGGGTGAATGTGAAAATGTTTAAGCCAGGATCGTCCAGATAGCAAAGTTGTAAACTTGTAGTTTTATAAAAAAAACAATTTGAGGATGAAGGCAAAACGATTCTACTTATAGATTTGATGAAAATAGTATATTTTCGGTTTTATCCCCTCAAATTGTTTTCAATTCAGTTATAACAGTTTTAAAATACTTGACATTGTTTTACAATTATTTTTCAAACGCCAGTTTCAGTTTAAGTACAAACAAAACAAGACTCTGTCACAGACAGTATATCCCCCGCCGATTAGTGCTTGTCTGATGAAAGGGTTAAGTCAGAATTTGCATATAAAGAAAACTGGAAAAACAATTCAGTATACTTTTTTCAAAGAATAACTTTGTGGTTATCATCTTGATAAAAAAAAGAAACACTGAAAAAAAATGTTATTCTTTATACGTAGTGAATAACAATTCAGGGGCCATAACTCTGTGTTCAATGGTCCGACCGGGACATTCCAATGATATGCACATCTCCTTTTGGTAGTGATGGACTTAATAAAGTTTCATTGTAATCCAGCAACCCTTTGCCGAGAAATAGCGCGGAAACGAATATTACTTTGATTACATACCGAATAACTAATCAATGCCCATAACCCTGTGTTAAAGTGTCAAACCAGAACATGCAGAGGATTTGCGCATTTCCTTTTGGTATTGAAAGTTCCCACAAAATTTTGTTGAAATCCTTTCAGTAGTTGCAGAGAAATAGCGTGGAAACGAAATGATATTCTGGGGCCATAACCCTCTGTTTAATGATCTGACCAAGATATGCCAATGATATGCGCATCTCTTTTTGGTATTGATGGCTCCCATAAAGTTTCGTTGAAATCCAGTAAGAAGTTGCCGAGAAATAGCGCGGAAACGAATGTTACTCTGTATAGATACTGCATAACTAATCAAGGGCCATACTTCTGTGTTGAAGGGTCAAACCGGAACATGCCGAGGATATGCGCCACTGCTTTTGGTATTGAAAGTTTCCATAAGATTGCAATTAAATCCAGTTAATAGTTGCCAAAGAATAACGCAGAAACAAAATTCGGACGGACGGAAGGACGGACGGACTGAAGGACGAAATGACGGACGGACGGACAGCGCCAAAACAATACCCCCCTCCCGATTCCATCGGCGGGGGATAAGAAAACAAGCAATTTAGATCTTTGGAATATTTGTTATTATGCTAAAGCCATTTGTTTGTTTGTTTTGTTTTGTTTTGGATAGGAATGCTAAATTTTCGAAGATGGCTGGGCGATCACAATCTCAATCAAGGAACAGGTTTTGTTAATATGAACACTCTCGATGACACAGTCCTGTCAAATCAAATAATTATCCTTGACACAGTCTAAATTAACTTCTTAAACGTATTCAAATTAATACAATTATTTATCTTCATTATTGAGAAATAAAATATATACGTCTAGATAAATTAAAACAAAAACGACTCATTTTTGCTCAGTTATTACAATACTTTCGGTTCTTTCATTATTATACAGTGAAACATTTAGATGAATTTACAATGCTCTTAGGACCACACCTATCGTTATTTGCTCATAAGCCAAGTCTTACAAATACTTACTTTCTTCAGGTTACTTTCAAAGATGTTCGGAAGCCTGTTTATTTTGGGTACCCTTGTGACAGTGATGTCGGCGCAAACATTCACGACAAACATCAAACCAAACTGCTCAATGAAATATGTCCAGTTGAGAGTAAAGTTCCAGAACTGTTTTCCCGCGCGATTGTATGCTCGTGCTTGCCATGGCGCGTGCATGTCGTATACGACCGTTTCGTCGGTGGATCCGAAAAAGCTTGAAACGAAGTGTGAATGTTGCCAGTACGTGGGGCGGAAAAGAAAACGCTTTGGGATAAAATGTCCACAAAAACAAAATAAGAACCTTTACAAGATTCGAGTGGCCTCGATAACATTACCAAAGCGATGTATGTGCAGGCCATGTTCAACAGCGCCAAACCGCATTCTCTCGGCAGAGAGGTCAATATTTATGAGAAATCCTATGTTAGATCTGCTTAAATTCAGCTTTCACTGAGATTTTGATAAAAAGAATTTATCTATGTTGAAGACTAAAAGTCATAATTCATTACAATAAACTTGTTTCCGACTGTTATGTACTAGTACACACCATTATAAAACATGTGAACTTATTTGAAAATTACAGCAGGCCTTTATTAAGGATTATAATTTTCAATAAGGAATTTCTTCGTTCACCCAATTTACAAATTTTATAAAACGGAAGGTAGTTCTTCTTTGGTCATAATTATTCACACATATGTGTACGATGGTTTCCTGTCCATATCTTTCAAGCTCCTGCAATTTACTTATTATAAACAGACCAAGACAGATTTAATTAAGCAGAAGATAATTACTAATGTAACACTAATAACATACATAGACTACGTTCTGCTGTAATTTTTGTTTGATAATAGTTGTCTGTCACGCAGTTTTCAACTAATAACTCGATTTCTTGAAGTGATTATTTTAATTATTATACAAGTAAAAGACGAATATTTCCTTTTTAGGGTATGCATGTAAAATGTTAATAATTTGCTGTCGTCTAGATATAATAATAGAGCTGTTTTCAATTTAATATTTTCCATAGAAATATATATAGATAATTACCATGTACTCAGATGTTGTTTATTTTTTTGACGATTCCTTTTACTTTTTCTATGTTAAATTCACTCATTTTTAACCTTTTTAAAATAGAGTAATGTTTTTGTTTTCTATTTGCGAACAATATACACTCATTTTTCACGTCGTCATAGTAACCAAGTATCTATTAGGCGGGACAGTCCAATTTTTATTATGTTCTTGTAAGCTTCTATCATGTGTATCTTCCGCGTTTCTTATGCAAAAATAGCGCGACGTCGCAAGATTCATGAATGACGGCATGTCAATGTACACTGCAAAGTACGACGTCATATCCGTTAACTTTGTATAATCGCAGAAAACTAGCAACTGTTGCTTATAGCAAATCGAGGAAAAATGACGTCAACGGATTATGCTGAACATCGCACTTTTATTAAATTTTGTGTGAATCTTGGGAAGACGCCCACGCAGACGCGGAAAATGCTAGAAACTGCTAAAGTTATGCTTCCTGTTTGCCGGGGATTAATTTTCAAGTGGCACAAGCGTTTAAGCGATGGTCGGGAGAGCATTAAAGATGACAAGGGTCGGGAAAGAAAATCAACTTTGACTGTGACGTCAGTTAGGGCCGTCAAGGACGCCATTGAAAGAGACCGGCGGTATACCGTTCGAGATGTGTGTAACATCACCGGAATGAGTAGGGGAACAGTTGATTGCTTATTAAGAGACAATCTAAACATGAAGAAACTTAGTTCGCGATTCGCGACTTATTACATCAGAGCATAAGGAAAAGAGAGTGGCTGCCTCGAGAAAGTTTCTCGCACAGTATCCGCCCCTATTCACCTGATGTGGCTCCGATGGACTTCCGCGTCTTTTCGGTTGTCAAAGCTTCACTGAACGGAAGGAAATTTGATTTGTTCCATGAACTGTCTGTGTCAGTGCAGGGTGTTGTGGCGGGGTTTGATCAAGACTGGTACAGGAGTGTTTTTGACCAATGGGTTCGTCGACTCAACAAGTGTAATGACTTGGGCTGAACTGCAACGTCACATCGTGACGTAAAGATAGTCACGTCACGCTAAGGGAATGGTGTTATGACATCGTGACGAGCCCCCCCCTCCCCCCCCCCCCCCAGCGCATACGCTATCCCCTATGTATGTCTCCCATGTATAGATTCCGACCCAGATGCCGTAGAGACGTGAAATTTGCTGTACTTATGCAAAAAGATGCATTCTGGTCCTGGTAATTTTTGTTTGTTTTTATAACTATTAGTAATATTATTCTGGGACACGCCTCGTACTTTTGGTTTGAACTTCCGTTGATATAGACGCCTTGCTAACAAAAATCTCTAAGATATAACCAATCAGAATTCGAGAATTTGAGTCGCCTGAGCCTGCGTAATCTGACCGTCTTAGAAGGCTTAACGGACGACGGTTTAGTTTTTAGTTTAAACGTATTTTATTATCAAGATAATAATTATCAAACACAAAGTTATCAAGATAAATGGATTGAATCGAAAGCTTAATACCTTATTGTGATTCGCACCAACGACGGTTTACAAAAAAAGATGGAATGGTAAGCTTTTGGATTATCGACGGTTTGTGACGATCTATCTTACGGATGAATGTGGAGACAGGCAATGTAACATACAAAATAGTTTTGGCCAACCACCGGGTAAAATTCCGAATTTGTTCGTCCAGTCAGAGAAACGAGTACACCCTAAGCGCCAATCGATTTTGTTACGGTCCAGGTTAAACTGAGGTCCCATGTATCAGTGGTGTACACTGAGCATGCAAAAGAACCAGGGGTGTCTCTGGAACGGGATGCTCTCTGTATCTTGCACTATCCCCTACAACATAAAATATCTTCTCAGGGGGCGTCGGTCATATAGGTAACCGGTACCGACGATAAAAAAACTCAGATAGATAGAGATAGAGTATTAAGAGCAGAGCAGATCAGTGGTCCAGTGGTAACGCGTTGGACTGGTAACCCTGGGGTCGCTAGATCGATATCCCGTTCCTCCACGAACATTACTGACTGTCTTTCGGAAGAGGTGTTAAACAGAAGTCTTCTGTATCGGTGCTACACACTGAGAATAGAAAAAAACAGGGGTGTCTCTGGAATATAATGCTCTCTATATCTTGCACTAACCCCCAAAAAGTAAAAATAATTAATCTCTGTAGGGGGCGTAGTCATATGGGCAACCGGTACCGACGATAAATAAACTCATGTAAGGGGAGAGTGTTAGTAGCAGATCAGTGGTCAAGTGGTAACGCGCTGCACTGGTAACACAGGGTTGCGAGATCGATTCGCCGCTCCTTCCACTAACAATACTAATTGTCTTTCTGACAAGACGTTAAACCGAGGTCCCCTGTTATATAATGAGCATGCAAAGAACCAGGGATGTCCCTGGAATGGGATGCTTTCTGTATCTTGCACTATTCCCAACAGCATTAAATAAATAATCCCTGCAGGGAGCGTCTTTCACATGAGCAACCGGTACCGACGATAAATAAATTCAAATAGATAAGCTGTTGGTTCAGTGGGTAAAACGTTAGTTTTCGATGCGGGAAAACTGAGTTCAAATTCCGCTCTGGGTGGTCTTTTCCAATATGCATGACGAACTTTCATGGTTGTAACGTTTTGCCGTTACCGAAAATAGAATGCAATCCAACTATAACCGAGAGATAAAGAGATAACATTTTCTCTCTGAGTTTAAGGAAAGATTTTAACACTTTTTTCAGTTGTATTGCCTAATCAGTACAAGCGGTGCAATTTGTGTATAAAGAAAGTCTTCGGGAACACTTTTAACTCTGTAGGGGTTTAGAAATGCGGAATTGTAGCTACTCTTCAAAGTAGAGAGATTGATAAATATTAGTTCAATAATTATTCTTTATTCTTTAATTATTCTTTATTCAAAAAAAAAAAAAAAAAAAAAAAAAAAAAAAAAAAAAAAAAAAAAAAAAAAACAACGAAATCTGAAGTATGGAAATAAAAATTTTTGATAAGAACAAACATTTTTTTTCATTTTCTTAGTATTTCAGTAAAAAAAATCCCCTAAAATTATTCTGCTCTTCTCGATTCCTTTTACAGTTACTTACTGAAAAGCAAGTGTATTAAAATTGAACACGAACACATACCTGTATTTGTACAGAAATAACTCTGACAAAGGCGTCAGGAAACCGATTCTTTGACTCAGTAGAAAGAGCGTTTATCTAGCTAACTACTTATGATCGAGACGGCACGACTACGAATTGCGCTCACAAATGGTCTATTTAAATGTACAAACAGTTCTACAGTTATATAAAATTTAATCCGGCACTTTTAGAATATTTTGCGTGGAATGATTCTCTTGTGTAGATTCTAAATTCGTAATAAAACGGCAAATGTCCTAAGAAAATATACCTCTATCAATACTTCAAAGCAAATATTAATTCATCTCTAGTAACTTGGACACCCCCCATTAATAAATATCGGCACCGAAAAGCAGGCAAAAAGTACTATGTAGAATATGTATACAATAACTCTCTCTCTCTCTCTCTCTCTCTTTATTTCACTGTTGTCATATAAAAATGCTGATTCCAGTAAAAATTAATAACTTAAAGAATCAAAGTAAAAGTCATAACGTATGATAAAAACCTCCGTTTCGACTGTTTTACAAACAACATTACATGAAATCGTTAGGAAACAAGTGAACCCATTTAAAACTTACAGCAGACCTAAATTAATGATTTTTATTTAACAAGGAATGTATTCGTTCATTTTTGCGATCACAAAACGCTTCAAATTTTACAAAACGGAAGGTAGTTCTTCTTTGGTCATATTCACACATAGATGTACAATGTTTTCCTGTCCTTACCTTTCAAGCCGTCTGTCCGTCGGTTTATTAAAATACAGAAAAAAACGAAACTATGGAATCCCATTTTTGGCTGTTCTCTACAGAAGATAATAAACAACCAAAAACACCAACGCATACTGATCAATTAGCAATTTTTCTTCCACGTAAGAAATGAAATATCTTTAGTATCTTTCGAAAACTGCGAGGGACGTTACTTAATTAAGATAAACGATTCAGTAAGGTCGCTCTGTTATTAGTTATAATCATCAAAGATAATTTCCTCGGAGCATTGCCGGCATGAGTTGACAAAAAACACATCGTGACACTTTGAAATGACTTACAATTAAGCAAAGTTCTGATTATTCAACTTAATATTTATTTTCATGCATTAGGCTTCTAATTTTTGGGTAAATATGGAATATGTAATTTTCCCTAGTTATAGTTTGGATTTGCTGTTTGTTTGTTAACGGACTAGAAATTTGAGAACACTTTCTGGTCCCTAGATTCAAAATTCTACTGCTGACGTCATCTATTGTACGTGAAGTACATTATGTTCGAGATAGTAATCAACATTCAACTAGACATTCGCATAGGTTTAAACTTCTCTTTCGTTTATTGACTGTTGAGCAAATGTCGAGCTGGCTCAGTAGTCTAATCGACATTTTTTCTTCTTTTTTGTACTTTTTATTTCTTTTTCCGAATGTCGAGTAGAATGTCTAGCTGCCTTATCAGCTCGACTTTATTTTCGAACATTTTATTTTATTGTATTGTATTTAATATATTTAACTTGAATGTCGAGCTGTATGTCGAGCTGCCTCAACATTGACCTCGTAGTCATTTTTATTTTATTTACTAATCGTTTTTAATGTCAAGCCGAATGTCGAGCAGATTGTCGAGCCTAATGTCGTTTTCTTAAAAGAAATACTGCAATTATTACTTTGCAGTCCTTTCACAAACACCCATAGACATGCAAGGCTTCTTTTCACCAAGAATTCTACAATAAACTTGTGCACAAGCGATTAGTTAGTGTTCAACAGTATATAATTCACCCGTTCATAAAGTGTAATTAATATATCGATGGATTGCACATGAGAAAAGAATAAACTGTAAAAATAAGCAGGTATTTGTTTTCAACACATAATTTGGTTCAGCAGCACACACAAAATACCAGTGATAATGTTTAAATTAGAAAATCACTATCAAACAGTTGTATGATTTTTATTCTTTGTTTGTTATCATTTTAGGACTGTCTGACAACGTTATAGTAATAACAAGCTATAGTATAACTCGTAATTACTATAATAATAAAAATAAAATAACAAGAGGGCCATGATGGCCCTAGACGCTCCCCTGAGTATTTTGGCTGTAGGTTTGCAGTTAAGCAGTATTTCATGTTTTAATTGAAAATATGTAAGTAATGTAAATATGAATATGTCAATATGTAAAATATCAGTCAATTGATTAATAGAAATGGCATTTACTGCTTTGTTTTCATCCACCATATTGTGAGCGAGAAACCTTTCATCCGTCATATTGTGAGCGAGAAACCTTTCGTCCGTCATATTGTGAGCAAGAAGCCTTTCATCAGTCATATTGTGAGCGAGAAACCTTTCATCCGTCATATTGTGAGCGAGGAACCTTTCATCCGTCATATTGTGAGCGAGAAACCTTTCATCCGTCATATTGTGAGCGAGAAACCTTTCATCAGTCATATTGTGAGCGAGAAACCTTTCATCAGTCATATTGTGAGCGAGAAACCTTTCATCCGTCATATTGTGAGCGAGAAACTTTTCATCCGTCATATTGTGAGCGAGAAACCTTTCATCCGTCATATTGTGAGCGAGAAACCTTTCATCCGTCATATTGTGAGCGAGAAACTTTTCATCCGTCATATTGTGAGCGAGAAACCTTTCGTCCGTCATATTGTGAGCAAGAAGCCTTTCATCAGTCATATTGTGAGCGAGAAACCTTTCATCCGTCATATTGTGAGCGAGAAACTTTTCATCCGTCATATTGTGAGCGAGGAACCTTTCATTCGTCATACTGTGAGCGAGAAACCTTTCATCCGTCATACTGTGAGCGAGAAACCTTTCATGCGTCATATTGTGAGCAAGAAACCTGACACAGAACAGAAATTTGTAACATAAGAGACGGAAACATATTGTTATACTGTCAACATATAAAAGCAAATATCTTGATACTCAGAGCTAATGCTCTATGAAGCATTCAATACAAGTAAAAATAATGTGTGCCTTCTAATATTTTTAATTACAGTTCACAAGAATCATTGAACCCAGATCGTTAACAATATTACCAATATATCATCTTTTTAAACATTTTTGTTGGTCTTCGCTATCTCTTTAAAACTGAATCAATGTCTGGACATTTCTGGCATTTATTTGCTATGTATGATATTTGTTATTTTATAGAATGAAAATTAATGAAATTTAACAAGGGTATTATCCTTAAACAATGATAAAATATTTCATTGGTATGAAAATTAAAATTTATAGTTTGATAAGAACAAACATTTTCTTACTCTTCCATCCCTTAATATTAATATTAATAAAGCAGATTCGACCTTTCAATAAAAATTCACTCCTACGCATTAAAATCCCCGTATTCCAGGGGAGTAACTGTTTCGTGGTGTGGCGCTGCATATGACAAAAACCGCGCTTTCCGGTTTCTTTCGCAGTTGCTTACTGAAGAGCAAGTACATTACAGCAAGACATATTTGTACAACACACATGCCCCCTAGCGCCTTATCTCTAGAGGCAGCCACAGAAGAAAAGGAAGGTAGAAGAAGGGCTGTGAGTTGTGTCAGAACATTAACTGGAGGATGCCTGGGGCTTCTCATATCAAAAGCCATTGGCCTTGGCAAGAAGATGAATGAGAGTAACTGTAGATTATGTCAATGATACTTTGGTTATAAAATGTATAAAGTTCAATTACTAGAGAACACAAAAGAGTACAAGAACTGCATGGGTAGGTAGGTTAGTAGGTAGGAGGATGGGTAGGTAGGAAAGTTTTGAGGCAGCAAGTCCAAGGGTTCTTCAGTTATCAATCAGAATCTGTTTTCCTCTTTATGGTTTATGGCCACCGTGACCTTGACCTTTAGCCTAGTGACCTCAAAGACAATAGGGGTCATCTCCTAAAGAGACCAGCCCGCATAGCAAGTCTGAGGAGCCAATGCACAAGGATTCTCAAGTTATATATTTCTATAGTTATTGATCAGAAATTGTTCTGCTTTACAAAGTCACTGCGACCTTGGCCTTTGATCTAATGACCTGAAAAACTATAGTGGTCATTTACTTGTCATGGCCAATCAACAAATCGAGTTTAAGGAAGCTTGGCCCAATGATTCTCTAAATATTTATCGGAAAAGGTTTTGCTTTTCAAGGTCACTGTGACATTGGCCTTTGACCTAAAGACCCGATAAACTATAGGAGTCATCTACTTGTCATGAATAACCCACATACCAAGTTTGAGATAGGTGCCTTAAGGTTCTCTAGATATTGATCGGAAACGAAGTGTCTACTGCCTGACCGACCGAATAATATATCCCCTCACCTTCGTTGTGGGTCATAATTATGCAAACACATTCAGCCCCTGACAAAGTTTTCAGAAAATCAATTCTTTGGTTCAGTGGTAGGAACATTTATCTAGCTAACTACTTATGGTCGAAGCGGTATAAGAATGAATTACAATAGTTAAAATAGTCTATTTAAATGCACTAAAAGTTTGAAAGTTATATTAATATGTGTGAAATTACATGTATTCAACATTTTTACGTCTTCAGTATCTTCTGTGCCGACTTGCTGTGCATCAGTGCTTTCCTTGCTCTCTCTCTCTCTCTCTGTCTTCTAGCAGTGACCAAGTACTTTTTCACTTGAATGAAAATTATGAGAGGATTCATTAGCGAAAATAAACTCAATTGACATACAAAAGAAATAAATAGTGACGATGGGTCGAATGGGTTAGTCCTAGGGAGATACACAAGTCTCTGTTTTAAGTTACCTGAGCTTAAAAGGGAATACTACGGTGGCACAGAGGTGACATGCACAACTTTTTTTTTAATTGCACTTCTTTTTCTTTTATCTCGTTCCCACGAGATACTAACTTGAGGGAACGACTTAGTTTCTCGTTCCCACGAGTTACTTAGTCGTGGGAACGAGATAAAAAAAAGTGAAGTGCAAATCTGAATAAAGAATCGCATTTGAAAAAAAAAAGAGTTGCGCAGTACGAAAAAAAAGAATCGTGTTGTAAAAAAGAACAGCGAATGTAAGCTATGTCGATGGAACTACTTACTATCTCGTGGGAACGACTTAATATCTCGTTCCCACGAGATACTAAGTCGTTCCCTCGAGTTAGTATCTTGTGGGTACGAGATAAAGAAAAAGAAAAGTGCAATTTAAAAAAAATGTATTGTTTTGAAAATAGTGTAGCACAATATATTGCTTTCTCGTTCCCACGACATAGCTAACTCGTTCCCACTTCTGTGGATATGTATTATCAACGCAATAGTATTCCTTAAATAGAAAAATGATAAAATACAACTAAAGCATAAAAATTATGATGACTTATCGAACAGTTCTTATTTGAAATATAGAATTTAACATTTTCATCATTAATTTCAAATGTAAGCAGAACAGAATGTTAAGCTGTCTGGCCACACCAAACGCGCGTTAATACTCTGTTTTGTTAAATAATTCAGCACAATACTATGATGTTAAAAATTAAATAGTATTGTTTATTCATTTGGGTTCAAGATAAAATATGATGTTTTTTTTTTTTAATTTTCTAATTCTTAAGGTATCTATTTCACATGATTGAAACAAACATCATCGCACCAGAATTTCAAGCTGTCTCGATAACATTTGGTGCAGCTAAGTCAAACGTTGAAATATTAGAAAAATGAACTTTCTCATTCAGTTATTCATTCATTTGTGTAATTAAAATTAATCTTCCATGAGGTAATTCAGAAAAATGAAATTGATTCCTGACTGTCACGTCTATTAAATCATGTTTGACTATACTTACAAATAAATTCACTCATGCTAGACATACATCCCTACTTTTCATTGATGTAATGAACCGAAACTTTTGTAATGAAATTGCTTCTGTTAAGCAGTTCCTCCGTGCTGTATTTATGTCACGTTTGCAAAAAAATGAGTGAACCTTTAAAGTAAATGTAAAGGAGCTGCGATAAAAATCAGACAAGCAATTCGTGTATATAACTATTGCTATTCCCAAACGAAAACATGTTTTTTTGCATATGTATTGAAATATTAATAACATTTTTTCCACATACGTTACTGTAAATCAAAAATAGTATAACAGACTACGGTACTAACAATTTGTGCTTACTGTATATATCAAGTTTTATTCAAGTTTTGTAAAACATATATGCTACACTTGCACCTTTTCTCTAGAGGCAGCCATGAAATTTTGAAGAGCTGGAACCAAGCGTTCTATAGTGATTGATCGGAAACCATTTTGCTATTCAAGAACACTGTGATCATGGCCTTTGACCTAGTGACTTGAAAAACTAAAGGTCTCATCTAAACGCAATGAACAACTTATATACAAAATTTGAGGAACATGGGCTCAAGCGTCACTGTGAACCTTGATCTTTGACCCAATTACCTGGAAAATGATAGTTGTTATTTACTGATCATATTAAGTCTGACAAACCTGGGCTAAAAAGTTTCCTAGATATTCAGCAGAAACTGTTTTTCTTTTCAAGGTTACTGTGACCTTCATCTTTGACCTTAACCCTAAAACCTACAGGGGTCATTTAATTGTCATGATCAACCTACCTATGAAGTTTTGATGAGCTTGGCCCAAGCGTTCTATAGTTATTGATCGGACTCTTTTTTGCTATACAAGGTCATTGTGACCTTGACCTTTGACTTGGTGACCTAAAAAACTAAAAGGATCATCTACTTGTCATGGCCAACCAAAAACCTAAGTATGAACAACTTGGAACAAAGAGTTCTATAGTTATTGATCGGAAACCGTTTTGTTTTTCAAGGTCACTCTAACCGTGACCTTTGACCTGGGCCATCTACTACTCATAGTCCGCCCGCTCAGCTCAATAGGTAGAGCACTGGAGTAGTAATCCATTGGTCGTTGGTTCGACCCCTGGGCAGGGCTAAATTTCTCCGTGACAATTGTTCTCAGACATTGTGTCTTATGTTCATTTGTCTCTCACCGCTGATTCAGAGTAAATCATGTGGGAACAGTAGTCAGTCACTTGCGGAGAGTTTGGCAATTACTGGTTAGTTATCCAGGAAAACCGGTTAGGTGGACTGACCGCCAAGATATATGTGTTGCAATCGGCGTTAAACCCCAAAACAAACAAATACTAGTCATGGCCAACCGACATACTAAGTCTGAGGAAGATGGGTCCTAGGGTTCTCTAGATAATGATCGGAAACCAAAAATGTCTACCGACCGATCGGCATTTGCAAAACTATTTGCCCCCTCATCTTCGAAATTACCTACTGTTACTCATTTACTGAATAACTGTTCAACACACGTTAATATTTCAGTATACATGCATTGTAAATTGTCTGCATGTTTAAAACAATTATAGATTTTAATACAACATATATTACTGCTAATCAAATAATTTTATAACAGCATGCTGAAATCACGAGTGGCAACCAACAGTAAAAGTATTTCAGATAAAGGTTATTAATTCTTTCAAATTCAGTTGCCACGGGCCGCTTACAAGTTTGCTCAGTTTTGTTTTTTGCTTTTTAGATAAAGAGAAGGCCTAAGTTTGAATAACAAGCAGTTAAATCCATTTTTAGTATGGGTGGTAACAGAGAAAATACAGTGAGCCTCAAAACTACAAAAGAACCAAATTCAACTTATTAACTTAAACAAATTTCAAACAAATATCACACGCATTTCACGCGTTAACCTGAATTTTAATCACAATCTCTCTGTGTGCTCTATAATGAGTCAGAAACAAACAAACAAACACAAAATAAAAAAAACAATTTACACACACACCACCTGTGGAACATTTTTGTACTTTATCTTCACCCCGCTACAAAAGAATTCGAAATCTTTGAAATGATACATGGATGTTTCGTATTTACGATTAAAAGTTATCAAAATCAGTTTCCGTAATTGAACTCCAATTCATATACTCTGAGACAATATTCTTACATAATTCTGTATTGCGTTTATTTGTAAGCAAATGCCAATCTGCACACACTTTTTAACCTATTTTAAGTATCAATTATGTGTAAAATCAAGTTTATAAGGTTGTCTAGCCAGTCTAAACGCGCTATTAAAAACTAGATAGTGGACTTAAATGTCTTATTTACACACATAACGGACAGATAAGTAAGGTGAATCATCATAGGATAAATCACATATTGAACAATGATCATCGCATTCTATATTGTTGGAAATCAATTTGTTTCTTTTTTTATTTTGACTACTTTTTCCATATTTTGACCTTTTACCCTTTCCTTTGTCTGCACTCTTATTTTTATCTGTATTTCGGGTTTCTGTAGACAGTTTTTTCTGTAGTTTTGGCAGTGTGGCGATCGCTCACGTTGTAAGAACACCCTGATGAAATTCCAGGAACACACAATTACATTTTCTAATAGAGTCTTTTAGTTTATCAGGAGTTCTTTAGTATGCTTTGATAAGTACGTATTTTGTAAGCCTCACAAAGTATTTGGAGGTTCTTTTTCGTGTAAAAAGTTATCTTGGAAATATTTTGTCATCTTCTAAAAACAAACTTTAAGTTTAAGATGTGACTATAATTTGCCTTCTGATTTATCAGAACAGTTATTTTCAAATGTTATTATTTGTTTTGACTGTTTCCATTCTTGTCCATGAACTTCTTTCTGTGCGCTTTTCCCTTTTCCCTTTTTTACATGTCATAGATAATCTTTCCTTAACTGTGATGCCGAAACCATTATGAATTTAAAACAAACTTCTACGAAAATTCTTCCATGATGTTAATATTTGATACAAAAATTTCTCCATCTTCATCATTGTCAGAATGCATGTTTTGGAAAAAAGTTTAGCCAAGCAGTGAGCAATTCATAATTTTCAATTACTTTTGATTTTACCATGTTACTAGTGCCTTCTTCAAAAGTGTTCAGACTTTTTGAAGTTTCAATTTCGCGTATTTTACTGTTAAGCACTTCAAAGTAGAGAAAAACAGAATCATTTATGTTCGCAAGGCTTTGTCTGATATTTTGTTTTGTAGATTTGGTAACTAACGTGTCTTGATATATGGTTGATCAGTCAGAATATGATTCAGTTAGATGATTCGGATAGCAAATCTTTTCTCTGCTGTTGTCTAATTATTTACTTTAACTCAAATCAAACAGCGAAGTTTTGCTTGTTTTTTATACTTTTCTTTTAGTTTTGCTATACAATAACCACCTACGTATCTTATGTTTCCTCTTCCTTCTTTAAACTGTCCAGTTGGCACTGACATCTCTTGTTCATTTTCAACAGAAATAAGTTTAGATTTTCTCTCTATTTCAAAGTTTTCTAAGTTAGTAAGTAAGTATGGAAAAGCAAAAAATGACTTATTTTACCTTACTTTGATCGTATACGCGCACCAAATCATTGCAGCCTTCAAAGTATGTACTAGAAGATTTCAAATGGCTATTCATTTGAGCGCAAAAAGCTGTAATTAGTTTTAGTTGAGTAACTTGTCCATGATTAAAATGTGTTTCAGACATCTTTCGAACAATAAAATATTCCCTTCCCAACCAGTCTCTGAATGGCTGCATATTACACAGAAACAACTCACATAAACCAATCATTTTGTTTTCCATACGTGTTTTATTATATTCTATGACAGTGTTCTGTATAATTATATGACCTATGAATAGACGCGATCCATTGGTTCAAAGCGCTGTCGGCGACCAACAATATATCGTTATATTCCTGCATTCTGGTTTCCCATGTTAAATTTTAGGTCTAAAAATAGATTGCTGTTAATACTCGTAGTAGTGCTGTCTGGTGCCCGCACTCAGTTAACAAAATTACTTTAATGCCGGAAAATAAACAAAATACATCCAGACACTTAGACTTTTTCTAAGAAATGGCGTCTGGTGTGTGTTTCTTTTTATTTGTTGATGTTATATTGGATTTCAAATTCACCTGTCAGACTTCTGGGTATTATTGTAATGTGAGAATGAGTATAAACAGTCTTACTAATTAACACAATGTAATGAATGTAAAATCAGTCTGGAAGAAAACTTAGTAGAAACAATTGTACATGTATGTAGTCATGTAATAAAACAGTTATTGACTATTGTGCCATAGAATATGATGTGATATTCAGCGGCCAAATGTTATAGTGACCTTGGCTTCGCCTCGGTCAATATAACATTTAGCCGGTGGATATCACATCATATTCAATGGCACACTAGTGTTAAATGTGTGGTCAATATAACATTTGGCCGCTGAATATCACATCATATTCTATGGCACACTAGTCAATAATTGTATAATATTGTCCTAGGATCTAAGTTATGACGAAGCACTTGAGGTTTGTACACAGGATATCCTGTACAATGCTTTTCTCAAAACCTGATTCCATAATTAAACTTCTGTCAGTCATAGTACTACAGTCATCGTCATCATTGTCGTCATCATAGTCCTCGTCAATACCAGTGTTTTCATCGTTATTGTCTTCAACAACATCACACAGATTTTCAAAATCAAAAGGGACAAACAGTTCTTCCATGATGTATTGAGAGATATATTCACCTCTACAGCAACGTAAATCGTCAGCATTTGGTACAGACGTACCGTTATAAAATTTTGAGCTGAGGCAGGATGTTGAATTATAAGTGATCTTTTAAAATTAATTATACGCAAATGTTCAGCAGAAGTTCCACGGCCAAGGCCTACTCTTATCTGACCAGGTATTCTATCATCCTAGCAATCAATAACTACTGAATCAAGATTCATACCTGGGCTTTATGTATAGTGATACGGAACGACAACGTTAAAGGTATCTATTTTCTAGATGTCAAACTGCAGTAGGTAATAATTCTATTTTGTGGAATAAGTGAGGTTCTTCTTTTAAGTTTATGTCGACTTTAGGGAAGTAAACATTGACAAAATCCTCTCCCAGTTCCCTGGCAGTACCAGTAAGTCCATGGCAACTAAATGGTTGCTGAGATTAACAACAAGCATAAATTTACATTTTACTTTAACGTCTAAAATTGCCGGAGCTTGAATAATGACTAAATAATAATGTTTAAATAATGACTGTCACCCAAATCTTCAGCCTTGTATAATTTTACATCACCGGGCACTTTATATACAATGTGGTCTATCGTGATTATACAACATAGTTTTAAAGTTGGCTGCAAACAAATAAACGGTCTGTTCAGAGATATCAATTGTTCTTTTCAAAGAGTTTATGTAGTTCATGGATTGATCAGATGGTTCACCGCTTTTAATTTCATTTACACATTGTCTGTCCGTCTACAAATTGCGTTGCAGCAATACCAGCTGTAGAGGTAAAATATACATGTTTTCCATCGTTCTTGAGTTCTCGCGCTATCAACTGTATAACATATGTTTTGCCCGAACCACCTTGACCAGTGAGAAAAACGTTATGCGCTAACGTTAACCTGACAGACGTCGAAAAAATCAATTTGTTCGACATTTAACATGGCAATGAATGGAAGGAAAAACTTAACAATAATTTCTAGTTTTCATAATAACACGCAGAATACACAAAATGAAAACACTACTACCACTACTACTGCTACTACTATAATTTAACTGATTAGTTTTCTTTCCTATTTTATCAGTTTTCAAAATGGCAAATCTGTGCCATAATTGCTTGTTATGTGTTAGGCATTGTGATCTTACTTATGTCGATAAAAGATGGCAACACAAAATAATAACAAATAGAATATTTTGCTGATTAAGGGGAGTAACAGTGTATTGGCACATCGAGTGGGACATGAAGGAGAATTATCTCCCCATTCATGTAATACATTCATTGCCCATTCATTCATTCATTCATTCAATACAAAAGACATATCATTTGAAAATCTAGTAATCATCACAGTTTGCTCAAATTTTCAGGCATGCGTTTACAAATTACGAGTTTGATAACTGAAAAGGACATCAAAATCACAAAAATCCATTTTGTAAACAACAGATACGACAAAGAAATTCTCTGAATATTTTTTTTTATTCCAATATCTACGAATTTGAAATTAAAACATGAGACACGCTTTTAAACGGTAGAATTAAAATGTTGTAGTCAATTGTCAGAGGAAAAAACTGTTGCTACTAATAGCATTATGATGCAAACATCGTCAAAATACAAAAAAACCATATGCTTAAGGATTCCACATTAGTTCTTTATGTAGAGTTAGAGTTTATTGTATAATATTGTTAGAAATCGCTGATAGATTCAAGAGTAAGTTACAGCAAAAAGGGATAAATTGCTTGATTGACTAAAAAAAGGTCGGTCATATGGCTTTTGCCGGCACCGAGGGTAAACAACCTAAAAAACCATACCAACTAAAAAAAAGATTAATACAAATATTTAAATCCTATCCTATTAAAAACAGCGAGTACACTTATGAATATGTACACTTCTGAATGTTTAGTGCCTTTCATTCTTTTTCTTTTTTTTCTTAGATTAAACCCCGACCCCCCCCCCCCCCCCAAAAAAAAAAAAAAAACAACGAAAAAAACAAACTATTTTTCTTCGCACTTAGGGTCAAGAACGTACGAATATATTAAAAACGTTTTTAGATAAAACAGGAAAATCCTTGAAAATTCTATTTTTCTTGAAAGAAACCTTATAAAAAAAAAAAACAAAAAAAAAACAAATACTGGTTTTTGCTTACATCCTGTTGTACTGTTACATAAGAAAATCCGTTAAGATTTTATCTTTCAAACATGACGTTAGCATAAAACTGATTTTAGATAAAGAGACCGACATTTCTTCTTCTTCAGAAAATAGCATTTAATAGTATTCCTACTACAAATACCTCTCTCTTTAGATGTTAGTATTGTTTTGTTCTATGCATTCTTAGAGTTTTTTGGCAGAAAAGGGTAAAACCTTAAGTTATACATTTTCTACAACGATGGATTCAGAAAAATGCTTTTCCCCGAGGATGTTTTCTCTAGAGAGATTGTATTGTCATCCAGTTAAATAATGTATCATGATGAAAAAAAGTCTTATTTGCATAGTGTTTTTACTCAAGAATATAGTTAAAGTGCTGATCTAATTTTTGTTATATAGATATTCTGTTAATACAATGATTCTAGCTGTATAAAGCTCTTATTACGTTGACCAAGCTATTTTGAACATTTTGATAAATCCAGCGTCAGCAAATTTTCCCTCAGCATAAGAAACAAACAACGTGCGTTCTTCTTTTGAATAGCATATAGCTCGTGGATAAAAATTCCCAAATTTCTCCTGACCTGTAACCTTGCATGTCTTACCACTGCTTGAGATTCTTAAAATATTGTTGTTGTTGTTCATACATAAGCACACAAGAAATGTGCCATCATCTAACTCCTGTAATCCTTGTTGCTCTTCGTGCCATTCTTCTATAAACCTTCCTACAACCCTTCCCTGCCAGTCAAGTTTGTATACAGCACGTTTGTTGTAACCATCGTCACTTACGTATATGTACCTCTCTTCTCTATCAACAGCAACGTACTGAGGGAAACCGAACAGATCTTCTGAAAAAGTATTTATTAATTTGCCACTTAAATCAATTATAACAACTTTTCCTCGATCAAAATTACAAGACACGATCAGTTTATTTTGACAGTAGGCAATTCCATAGCATACTTCACCGATATCAAGACGACGATCAATGGCAATGCGAGTATCTACAGAAGAAAGGATGAAGATGCACTTATCACGTGGAGCTGTAACGGCAAGTTTGTTTTGTGCAATTACTGCAACGTCAAATGGACGAGATTTTAACTCAAGTGTGGATTCTAGTTTGTTTTCTTGTGTATTGAAACACTTCACTGTGCAATTATTACTGTCACAGACAACAACTTTGTTCGGCGGTATTACTGCCATTCCAGTAATATCGCATTTTTTTATCAGAAGCACATGCAACATTGATACCTCCAATATACTCTAATACAACAGTCTTATCCTGTGAGGGTACATTCGTATCTACAGGCAGCCGTCCTTTCGTTGCACCTGTCGACACCAGTTTTCCCATCTCGGCCGACTCCTTAAGTACGTCAAGGATTGTCTGATTCTTTACGAATTTGACTAATTGTAAATCGTCTTCTGTTTGAAGCTGACTTTCAGTAGCTACTAATTCGTCGTATTTCGGCTTTGCTTTTTTCACTTCAATAAAGAGACGGTTAAATTGTTTTCTCTGAAGTAGTGTGTGCAGCGATGACTCGAGATGTTCAGTCCTTTTCCTCACTTCCTCACAGGTTTTCAGTACGTCCCCAAGTCTTTTCTGCTCGGCATTCATTATACTGTTAGCTTCTTCCTTCACTTTGCGTTCCATTTCATCCAAACAAACGTTTATTTCTTCGCGAAATATTTGGATATCTGCCAAGATTTTGGCATGTGCTTTGGACACATTATTTTTACTTTTTTCCGCTGATTTGACTTTAGATTTGCATTTATTTTCCAATGCCTTTAGTTCTGTCATCATTCTTTGAAGCTCGTCGTCTTCTTCTAAGTGTTTGGAAAGTTTGGGTATGTAGTCAATCTTGCAAACCCTGTGATCAATTGTCACACAAATATTACAGACAATTGATCTATGATCCCTGCAATAGAATTTAAGTTCGTCTTCGTGGTCCGGACAAGTGTCGAAATCATCTGGCACAGTTGGTACAATTGGTGTCTGTGGCATAGTGTCTTTATCCAGCAATACGTGATTACGACATGGTGCTGGTTTTCTGTGGTTCTTGTAGCAGGTTTCACAGAGGTGTTCATTGCAGTTCTTGCAATAACCAAATGCTGGTATCTGGATATCATATCTCTCACAAGGGAGACAATGCAGCTCGAAGTCGTCTGCAGAATCACGTGACGCTGAGAATTTTTTTTCCTCCGTTCTTTTACCAGAAACCTCCATGGCTGATGATAAAAATTAAAAAGCATACTAAACAGAAGCAACACGATTTTATATAAAACAGTTATTCTTAGTTTTACATGTATGTTTTTTACTTGAATTATCTTTAAGCAGACATAGTTATAAAATAAATATAAAAGGTCTTTCGATTTTGAAATGAAATATACAGCAAAACTTGGTATTTAAAAATGTGTCTTCTCGTCACCCACGCCTACATCCCCGACTACCTCCCTTCCCAGCCTCTGGCTTTGCACTAGTTCACTTCAGTACTATAATTAATAAAAACGTTTATTTACTGTTTCTATGACTCTGACATACATTAACATTAAACGACAATATGCAATTATACCCATACAGATAACTGGGGGCGTTTCGTAAGTGTCGTGATAAAATACGTTTTAAATGCTTTGATGACCTTATATCCTTTTAATTTCGTTAAATCCGTGATATAAGGTACTGAAGTTAAAACAAGTTTTGGAAATTCACCGTAGGAAACTTTTTCGCCAGCCATTTGGCATTCACCCAATTTGTTAACTCCCTCTAACCGTGCAATATCGTAAGGATAATACTTTTAACTCAAGAAATATTTCATTCATACATAACAAAGCTGATGAGATTCTTTAAGAGACGCCTTTATTTAAAAAACAGTTTTTATATAAATATTCTTACCTTAAAAAAGTATTCTTTTCTTCTGCAATTCCCCTCAGTTCAGGAACGCGGAAGTAAAACTAAAACCTTAACTAGGTCGACTGGATTTCGAAAAATTGAACATTGGACCTTATATTAAGTCAACTGATTAAAATAGAAACCAAGATAAAATCATGCAGATGTGTGTGTTTGTTGTGTTGATTTTAAATGCCGTTTGTCTGTTTTTTGTTTTTGTTTTTTTTCTTTGGGTCTAAATTATTTTTCAGTTACAAATCTAACTATATCATAAACTAATCTTTCGAAAGAGATATAAAATTAATGATATGTGTTAGTTATATCTTTAAAAATAAAAACGATTGCGAACAACATTATGATTTTAAAAAAATCTTCTCGATTAGGTTATAACAAAGTTACGCTTTATGCACTGCTATCACAAAGAAATCAGGTGACCATGAGAGAGTAACATTTTCCAGGTTCTATGGTCTCTCTCTCTCTCTCTCTCTCTCTCTCTTCATAACTTGATTGTGGCCATATGGGAATGCTGATTACTGTGAAAACAGAAAAGTAAATTGACTTTCATCTTAAAACTTTCACCTTTCACCGAGAAGTAGCGAAGGTCAAGGGGTTAGAGCGTCGGACTCCCGATCCGGAGGTTGCTGGTTCGAATCCCACCAGAGGTGTAAGTCTCCAGTGACATTCCACAGTCCTCACTTTCGGCGCGAGTACTGGTAAGAACCCAGGAAGCAGTTGTAAGAACTTGCCTGCCTTGTATAGTCAGTATTGACAGTATTGGCAGTAATAAGTTGAACTTGAACTTAAACTTTAAATAACTAAATTGGCATCAATAAACAATTGAATTTCTTGAACACTTAGTTAAACGCATTTTTTTTCACGTATACGTTTATTATGTCCATTTAATGATAGATTGAGTGTACAGAACTGAGCGTCGGACTCCCGATCCGGAGTTTGCTGGTTCGAATCCCACCAGAGGTGTAAGTCTCCAGTGACATTCCACAGTCCTCACTTTCGGCGCGAGTACTGGTAAGAACCCAGGAAGCAGTTGTAAGAACTTGCCTGCCTTGTATAGTCAGTATTGACAGTATTGGCAGTAATAAGTTGAACTTGAACTTAAACTTTAAATAACTAAATTGGCATCAATAAACAATTGAATTTCTTGAACACTTAGTTAAACGCATTTTTTTTCACGTATACGTTTATTATGTCCATTTAATGATAGATTGAGTGTACAGAACTGAAAGTGTGATTTGAGAAGTAATAATGTATTGAAGGTATATAAGATAACATGATTGCCAATATGAACTTTATTTGAACATGATAAGAAATTAAAGGTATAGAAGTATTTTGACTAAATTTAGAATTTGTACTCATAAATTGGAAATAGAAAGTGGTAGATACGGACAAAACAGAATAGAATGAAATGGAAGACTATCTGAAGTATGTCAAAATGGAGATATCGAGGATGAATACCATCTGATATTGATGTGACAGATACAACAGCATGAGAAATCGTTATATTGACGAATATTTTTTCTAGAGACCAAACATGTTAAAGCTAGTTCAGCTGATGACATCGCAACGCCGGAAACCGACGTTTGATCTATTCCGTTTCACTCTATTCATCGACCTTGGGACAATTCAGGGCTCTACAAATTCTATAGTCCGACGTCCGGGACAGCTCTAAACTTGCTCTCGTACACCTGACTGTGTACAAAAGTTTTGTCCTGGGCAACTCTAATTTTGACAGTCATAAATCTCGGATAACCAACTTGAATAAACAACATTATGCAATTGATTTCTAACCAATTAGCATTCGATAAGCTCCGCCCTAATAGAGAAGTGACAGCAGTGAGCTGAAAGGTCAGCCAATCACGACTCTAGTTACAATTTACTATGGGTATTGATTATGTTTGTAAATCTGTGTCGGTATCGCGTGACTTTGAAATAAGTCAAGCAAATAAATGTCTTAAAGAATTGATTGAATGCTTAATTCCAAAGGCAGAAGGTTGGACATCAAAGCTTTGCCAATGTTACTGTAAGCTTTTAGACAACGAACCACGAAAAAGAGCCAAAATTCTTTACTGTATGGCATTTTGGTTTTAAAAATCAGTTGATTTATAAGAAAAAATAAAGCAGATTTAAGACAAGCTTTAAAAAATAAAGACACACAATTCCAGCAAATATTTAGTTAATTAAACATGAAGCAGCGAGTCAAAATCTCAGATAAATTCCGGTTGTCATATATTTCCGCGACCCCGTCGTACTTTAATATTGAGAGAATACAGTGTCTTGGAGACTTTTTTACGAGGCAAACTTACAACATTCAATTGATTGATTAAAATAAATGGTCATGATTTTTAGTATAAGTACCAGTTTTTTCCTTTTATTAAAAAATGTTCCTTTTCTCTAAGACATGGATATTTCTGTTTCGTTTTACTTAAGAAAGCAATAATCATAATGAATAGAATACATTACATCTTAAAAATTGTTTGTAACTTGTTCAAATAAAAGTCTTGTGAAACTGGCAACACATCCCCTAGGTAACCAGACATTCCACCAAAAAGTCACTGAATTTTGATGCCAGAATTACATTAGTTTAAAACAATAAGTTTAATGACAACCAATCCACATAATTGCTGTCTCATTGTCTTTTAAAGTTAAACTCAATTTCTGTTGAAAAGTTGTTTTTTTTTAAAGATCTATGATAGTATGTTTCATTTTAAAAGTGTTTCTAATTTTTTGTTTGTTTTAAATTGACTTTGTAAAATGAAAAGCCCAATTATAAATAATGCTTATCGAGAATGTAATACTTTTCGTTTGGACACCTGACATTGTTTTTCGGACAACTCTATATTGCTACAGTCAGTTGTCCTGGACAACTCAATCTCAAAGAAATTTGTAAAGCCCTGCAATTGGTTGGTAAAATTTTGTACTCATGAATAATTCATTACCTAGTTTTATTGGTTTCCGAAAAATTTCCATTGCGCAATATCTGCCAATGAAATTACTCGTTACAATATCCCTTTCTCGGCTATGTTTAAATCCTGGGAAATGAGTCTATCTAAGTAACATGTCGTTATGCCTACTCTCCACATTGAAGAGTATCTATTGTAATGCGGAATCTCAATGGACGAAGAGTTACTTGATATTCGTGAAAACTAATAATCTGCACTAAATTCTCCCACGGTATATAATGTTGTTGTGCGGAACATGTACCGGAGGTAACCGACGATGATGACATCGACGGATTGTTACATTTGAAATAAGTTAGATTATGATAAAGTTATAGATATTTGTTAAAATGTAAATTATTTGCTGATAAGCTAAAATGACCTTTTTGTTTCATTTTCACGTGGGGAATGAATAGCGGGGTAAACGGAATAGCCTGCCAGGGACAATGACCGTTAAAAAGGACATGATAAGAAGTGCACATAATTGTGTCCTTCATACATGTATATGTGTTTTCATCTGTTACACACTTCATTGTTCATCAAGATATGAAGTAATGTTTAGTAAACAGTGCACCATTTCCACGAAGTGGTTGTCGCATTATTTACGGAACACTTCTCGTACTTATACATACACATTTGGTGAATGATTGTTGCATCACATATATCTTCGTCGCGAAAAGTCAAATTTCCCTACATCCCTAAGGATAGCGTTAACAGTAAGGTTTATAACATTTTCATAACAAAAGTTTTTAAATAGAACAGAAAAGAACACTTATTTTATTGAGATTTCAGCTAATAGCTTCCCCTCTACAACAAACAATTTACACATATCAAGGTCAGTAACTTAACATATAACAAATAATACGTATATTATGCATAAAGAACAGTGCTAATCATATGTATATGTTAAAGGCATATATGCATGGTTAACATGAAGGTATATCTTTTTTAAATATCTAACTCAGCAATGATTACGTATATTCATCGAACAATCTATACTGTAATAAATCTATGCAAGATGTATACCGTATTTGTTGACTATATTCCTTAAAGTCAATGTTTTCAACAGCAGTGTGTGCAACTTGAAAATGTATCCGAAAAACGTGTAAAACCTTTTTCAAATTTAGATTACGGGTGACAAAAGGTAGCTTTATTGCACTAAGCATTATCAAAATAAGCAACCGCAGCTGACACAATGGCGAAAACGCCTGCATAACGCATGCAAAGTTTTAAGAAAGTTCTGCCATACTGACGGCGGTTCTAAACAGGGCAGTTTATAAAAACAGTATAAAACAATTGAGGAATTACTACATTGGCGCCGAAACAGGTCTAATGTATGATTGTATTCTGCACGGCAACGAAAGCCCGTACTGTGACGGACCTCTTGGAGTCAGAGAAGGTCACCGTTCTTCCACAATATTGTTAGATCTACCTAAGGTGACTATTTTCCTTTCCTGAGATTGTGTTAACACAATACAGATCAGCTGTTGACCAGTATCTTTTTTTCCATCTGTTCAAAATACAATAAAAGTTTCCAGAATTGTATTTTCGCGGGTCAAAAAAAAATGTATCTAGGAATAAAAAAGGGGTAGGGGTTATTTTGATGAAAATCGCAAAAAGCTATTTATCTGAAAAAAAAGTGTTCAAGTAATAATACTAATCGCATTATTTACGAAACATTCCTCGTATGTTTATCATTTTTGCTACATTTGACATTTATCGCGTAGCTTGGAAACCAAATTTCTTTGACTTTTGGAAGTTTCTGTAATTGCTTGAAACGTCATTATACCTAAGGTTTTCGTATACTGAAGAAACTATTACTGCATTTTAGTGTGTCTCTCTATACATGTTAACACTCGCCAGGACAAAATCAGTCTCATTAAGTCGAAGAGTATCACTATGTGGTATATACTTTAAAGATGTCCTTCCATATAAACAATACTCGGGGAATCTAATTACAAGAAAGGGTAACTTTTTTCTATGAACTGTATCTGTGTGCGTAGTCCTTTGCAGTCTTTCTTCTGTAAAACGTAATTGCGAGGCCTATCAGGGCCGTGCGTACTGTTATGGGTTTAGAAACATGCTATTACATGATTTTTTTCCTCTCGATCAACTATTATTTGACGATTTTGAGCCCATTGCTTATGGGCTTCGCACAAAATGTATAAGCAGAAGTTGTGCTGTGAAAAAAGGAATGATAACAGGCAAAGTAGCAAAGCAACTGCTTTTTTAGGAGCTAAAGTATTATATTTTTCTCAACACTTCGAATCCGAAATGTCCTTAAGGACAACATATGGCTACTGGTAAGTACTGATATTGTCGGATATGAAACATTTAGTCTTTTCCATTAAATGGCTAGCACAAACTTATAGACAAAATGCAGAAACTACCATGGTATCTGTATCGGTAGACAAATCGTCTGAAAATACTAATAATAACGGCCAAAACACTAACGAAAGACGTCTGTATAGAATTGTGTGTATTATTTTCTTTTTTGCACCTTTGGTCGGAAGTGAAAAGTCCCTTCGGTCGACAATCCGGTAATATATTTTGACCGTGCTCGATTCGCTGTCGATAACATATTCCCCTCATGTTCCAGAACACCTATGAATGGAATGACGTGGAATTTAAACTGGCTTATAATTCGAATGATTATCTAGTCGATTATTTATTAGACAACAGCATAATGATGATAAACCTGTAAACTGACAATTGTGTCGCAAAGCTTGAGCATAAGTTTCTAAGACGGTATTGCACTTCTCGCATGTGGCATATCTGCGATATTCGTTTAACGTGTATTTTAAATAAAATGCGTTTTAAATGTCGTGTTTATTGTAATATGTACTACAGATTTATGCTAATTAAATCTACAGGGTCGAATCGTTGGAAAACCTTACTTACAGTCTTGAGATCACATTTTTCACCCAAACTTAATGAAACTGGTCAGAATGTTTACTTTGATGAAATCTTTGAAGAGTTCATAACTCAGTCACATCAGATCAAAAACTAGGAAACGGGACAAATGATAATAAAACAATATTTACACCTTAAAGGCCACATTTCTGACCCAATTCTAATGAAACTTGATCAGAAATTTTGTCTTGATCAAATCTTTGTTGAATTCGTAACTGGCTCAAATGGGGTCAAAATCTAGGTCACATGGTCAGATCATAGGAACATCTTGTCTACACTTTTTAACAATTCTCTATGAAACATAGTCAGCACCTTTGCCTTCATGAAATCTTTGATAATTTCATAACTGTCACATGGGATCATAGATCACTACGTCAAAAAAAAAAAAAAAAAAAAAAAAAAAAACAAACAAAAAAAAAAAAAAAACTCGTAGCATATGCTCAAATGGGCCAACCAAGACCATTTGGTCTCTTGATGCTGAAAACATATCGAAATGATTAAATCATCTCATGTGTAACACAGTCACATGTATAACACCACCCATTCTGCACTGGGATGCTGTACATACATCAGTTTGCTAATGTTTTCTGTCTTGCGGTAAAGTTTCCGTATTAAGACCAGTAAAGTTTCTGCTCTTCATAGTCCTCAATATTAACTTTGCCTTTTCATGAAGGCTTTCTCGGCGTTCAGTATGTTTCGTTGCTTTCAAAATAGACAGCAGAAATGTCTTCCTCCTTAAAGAATAATTGTCTTAATAGGGGAAGTTTACTGTACTGTCGTGTTCGTCTTTTTATTTCATACCAGATACATGACCTGCATCATTTCCATCATGTCTGCAATGCGCAAGAACATCCGTTCCAGCTCGTATTCTATGGTATTGTACGTTGAACCACTAATTCACTAAAATATTCCCATCTTTGCAATTTCATATAACAGCAGCTAACTGTCAGTGTACTGCATTCAGGCTCAGCAATGCTTTCAGAGCTTTCTATCATCTAAAACATTATGAAAATGATGCATCGGTATAATACATGCTGTTTACGTTGTTTTGGCAATGAAAATTATCTCAGAGACTTCTTCGTATTTACACCTTTTGTCCCTACCACTCCTTTTTCGAAGGCCGCGCTCTCCCCTTTGCAGCATTGATGCAGCAATTTTGTACTTGCAGTAATATGTCTTACAAACTAGCGAAAAGAAGTTAGAAAAAAGAGTTAGAAACCAAGATTTATTACTTTCGTTGCACAGAGCTAATTTGATCTGCATATCATAGACACACTTAAAAAGATCCGAGCTTATGTGAAAATGTATATAGTAATAGCTATAATTTAGAACCGACCGTGACCTTTAATTTCAGGTCAACTGTAATAATTGTGTTTTTATCAGAACTTTAAACATGAAATTCCAGGCAGCGGTTTTAATCGTTCTCCTCCTTCTCATTATCATCATTGTTCTGTATCATGAAATAATATTCCATAATTCAAAATTGTATCAACCACCGAAACAATACTTTCAGCTCAGTTGTTATACGGCTCGGGTTAAAATATTTCAAATCCGTAATTTTTGTAATGTAAATTGGATGGTTTATGTTGCGGGCTATATGACAAGATACAGAGTTTACATGCAACGGTAACTGGCAAATGGCAGCAAGATGTCAACTGTCAGTTGGTAGCCAGATGCCAATTCGATATAATAATAATGAATTGACAGCTTGCAACTGGCAAATGGCAGCTAACTTCATGCATATGTATACCTAAGGTCTACTGCACTCCATTTAATCCTTTTGTATGCAATAAATCGGGGCTGACTGATATCAACACGTTCAGTTTACTAGTCCGGATTATCTGCGCGATAGAAGCTAGATACCAGACTATCACTAGTCCGGATTACCTGCGCGATAGAAGCTAGGTACCAGACTATCACTAGTCCGGATTATCTGTGCGACAGAAGCTAGGTACCAGGCTATTAGTTTTTCTGCTGTACTTACTGCTTGACAGGAATGCCTTTCTTATCAGGGAAGGTAGATTGATTGTGTTTACTTTCATGCATTAACATTATCAAATTAAAATAAATATCATTAAATGTCCCTTGACGTAATTCATAGCATCGAACCTATCAAGTATCTGTATCGATTTGACTGGATAAATCGATAACCCGTGAATATGTAAAAACACATTAGTTATACCAATTTACTGGCTTTGGAAAACCGGAATTTTGGGGGATTTTTTTGTGCTACTCATTACGAAAATGTATACAACTGAACATAGGAAAATCTAAAAATTAACATGTAAACCATTGTGAAAATATTTTTGTGCGAAATGGATACAACTCATGAAGGAATTTACAGGAAAAAGAAATTAATTGGCAAAGGGACATTTGGAAAAATTTTCAAAGCGCAACGAACTGGGACTGGGGTAAGAGATTGCATTTCTTATTTCATTATGTACGTTCATTGGGCTGATAAGCAAACGACGCTAGCGTAATACATATCTAAGACAGACTGTTCACTGTTTTTGTGTTTCTTTGTTACAAAGAAAACGAAACCATAAGCGATTGCCTATTGTTAGATGTTTATTTCAGAAAAATCACCCATTCTATAAATCACATAACACATATGGCAGGTTGTGACGACCTTCAACAAATAAAGTGTGCTCCTTTTTTCCCCTTTAATCAAAAACCATACACTTAAAATCCTAGTTTACTTGACAGAATCTGAAGAAGTTTATATAGATATATCTTAACTTCTGAGAGTCCTTATCATGACACGTTTATAGTTTATTCATTATTTTCCATTCAGAATATTTACATCGAGGACGATCTTTTATAACAGTGATCAAAGGTCAGGGTCAAATTACATCAATGCTAGCTTTTTCTATATATAGATAAATAAAAACAAAACACATAATGGCACTTCTCATCATCATGCTTAAACGAATTACAATAAAATGATTAAAAATCGGGTTTTGTAAAACTGTACCATTTTATTCCAACCTTTACCCCAGTTCTCGCCTTTCATCCAATCAGATTTTCGGACAAATAAAAGATGTTTACGCCGATTCGCATCTAATTTATAACATTTAAGAATCATTATCCGTTATGTCTCAAGTTATATTAAAAATCGATCGAATATTTAAAGCGACTGACTCAAAGATGGGCCGACGATGAAAAAAAAAAAAAAAAAAAAGAAAAAAAATGTTATACATCTGGAAATTCTAGATGTAATTGTGAAAAACATATCTAAGTTATTGACTCATTTTTTGTTACAGGAAATCATCAAAATATAAAGTTTTACACACTTTAATCGGTGAAAAAATACCCTGTCAGTCAAGTATGTCTGTTGGTAATTTGAGTGAATTACCAAATGAGTAACGTGATCAGCTCAGCAGATTGAATGCAGCACTACTATTATTTTGTTAATGTACTAATTACTTCTATATTTATTTATGAAATGATAAGACAACTATAGAATATATAAGTATAGTTCTATACTTAGATTATAAGTAATATTTTTTTCAAAGTCGGATGTAGAACGTGGTTTGAGATTCGAGCAAATTCCAAGGGGAATAACATAGCGTAGACAGTGCCATTTTTTAGGAATTATTTTCATTAATATCTTAACTTGATATATAGTTCTTCACATTGTCTGCGATTCGACCAAATTACTGTGTTACCTAATCATCCCAGCGGGGCACAGACAGTGCTGTTTTATAAAAAAAGTATAAACATTATTCATATTTCTAAATTAAGTACTTGTAATATTTTTCCGAAGTCCGAATAACCAACTACCATCTGAAAGGTAATAGGAGATTCGAGCGAGTTACCTATTGAGTCACGTGATCATCCAAGCGTGACTATTCTGTAGTGCCATATAGACACCAATACTGTATTAAGGTATTTATTTCGTTAATTTAACTGTAGAATTTATGTATATTTATCCAGTCGTGACTGACAATAATTATTTCAATGTCTGTATTAAAAACTGCTTTCTTGGATTCGAATAACCAACTGCCAACTTTTAACTAGATTGACAGTCATACAACATTTACAAAAATACAGTTGAAATATAATATAAAATAATATCCTCATGCCGTTTTAAAGGATGTAGAATTTCCAGAGCGTTGTAATCATCCCCACAAAAATATGTTCAGTGAATATATATATTAATCTATCTTTTTTTATTTCATTTATTGTCAATACTGATTGCCCATATGTCCGACAATCGTAAGCATCTAGTCCCTGGTTCTGTTATATTCACAGTGTATCAAACCGATTTATCTGGACATTAAAGGACATTTATTACAGACTTTCTTTCAGCTGTAACAGAACTTTGATTATTCAAGTCCACTAAGAGAAATGACCACTTAAGAATATTTTATGGGAAAAACAAGCGCAACACATATCGACTACATACCAAGTTGCCTTTAGAGATTAAACCTACTGCCTTTTATTTGGTTGATAAATGAAATAGCTGTAAGTCAACGAGTTACCTCCTTCGACGAAAATAGCATGTACTCTTTTACGCGAAAAAATGCCAAGTTGTATAATTGAAAAATATATATATATAGGAAACAGGAAAAGAGGGTTAGATTGTTATTAAAACTTTACCAATACATATGATAAATCCGTTTTATTTGTATCACTAAAGGATGATTTTTTTGTACTTCAAACTTTCAAAACAGCGAATTCAAAAGAGGTCTGAACTGAACACTTAGTATTTATATTGTGTTCACTAAAGAGAAAAAAAAATCTATTTATTCTCTTTGAAATGGCAGATAACGGAATCTAATAGCTGTTTGCTTCAGAACTTAAGGGCCGAACAATTATCAACAACAAACGCTTTGATTAATTATCACGCTTTAATTACCGTTCAGTCATATACGTGAAATAAGCGCCAAATTTTCAGTTTCAAGTTGCCAGTTCAAATGGCAACTAGCAAATGGCACCCAGCTTTATGACAGCGGCAAATTCAAATTTATATGAAATGGTAGCAAAGTGCCAGTTCGTCAGAAGTGGCAAATTGTCAATTGGCAATCAGCAGCAAGATGCTAATTTGATAAGTAGCACGAATTCTGAACACTGAATGAATTGAGTGAATTGGCAACAGGCAACCTATGTCCAGTTCGTCAAAATTCGCGAATCGTCAATTGGCAGTTGGTAGACAGATGCCAATTCGATATGTTTCGGGAATTTTTAATGTTAAATGAATTTGCAAATAGCAGCCAGGTGCCAGTTTGTCAAAGATCGCGAATTGTCAACTGGCAACTTGCAGTTTATTGTCAATTTGTAACGAGATACCAATTAGATATGTTACATGAATTGTTAACATTAAGTAAAGTGACAACTGGAAATGGCTGCCAGAAGTTTTACAAAATTCTCGAATAGACAGTCAGTCTGTAGCCAGATGAATTTTAATGTGTTTAATGAATTGTTAGAATTAAGTGAATTGGCAACTGGCAAATAACAGCAAGATGCCAATCCATCAAAGATAGCAAATTAGCAACTGGCAACTGGCAGCCTTATGCTAATTCTATTAGTAACACGAATTCTGAAAATTGAGTGAATTGGCAAATGGCAACTGGCAGCCAGGTGCCAGTTCGTCAAAATTCCCGAATTGTCAACTGTCAGTTGGTAGCCAGATGCAGTTCGATATGTTTCATGATTCCTTAGTATTAAGTGAATTGCAGTGGCGAATGGCAGCCCAAGACACAATGCCCGAATTGTAAACTGGAAACTGGCAGCAAGATGCTTATTCAATTTTGAACATTAAGGGAATTGGCAAATGGCAGCTAGGTGCCAGATCGTCAAAATCCGTGAATCGACTAATTCGATAAGTATCATGAATTCTGATCATTTAGTGAATTTGCAACTGGCAAGTGGCAGCCAGATACTAGTTGGTCAGAATAAGCGAACCGTCAACTGTAAATTGGTAGTCTGATACCAATTCGAAAATTATCATAATTTTTGAGTGAATTGGCAACTGGCAACTGGCACCTAGTTTTGCAATTTGTCGACTGTCAACTTGTAGCCGGATGACATTCAATAATAATAATGAATTGATAATATTTATCAAACTGGCAAATGGCAAATGGCAGACAGATGCTAATTCATCAAAGATCTCGAATTTTTAATCGGCAATTGATGGAAAGATTACAATTCGATAAGTTTTATGGATTCTTAAAAGTGAGTGAATTGGGAACTGGCAACTTGCAGCCAGACGCCAATTCGTTAAAATTCGCGAATCATAAACTGTCAGTTGGTAGCCAGATGTCAATTCGATAAGTGGGATGAATCTGAACATTGGATGAATTGGCAGTTGCAGCCAGATGCCAATTAATTAAAAATTGAGAATTATTAACTTTTAATCGGAAGCCAGATACCAGTTTGAGAAGTATCATGAATTCTGAACAATCAGTGAATTGGCCACTGGCAGCAAGATGCTAATTTGTGAGGATTCGCGAATCGTCAACTGTCGGTTTGTAGCCAGAATCCAAAATCATAAATTATCATGCATTTTGAATGTTGAGTAATAAACTGGCAACTGGCAATTAGCAGGCAGATGCCATTTCGTAAAGATATGCGAATAGCCAACTGTCATTCGCGGGCAGATGCCAGTTCAAAAAGTTTCATGAATTGTTAATATTTGGTAAATTCGCAAATGGCAGCCAAATGCCATTTTGTAAAGAATTGTGAATAGCAAACTTTCATAAATAGCCAGAAACCAGTTCGAAAAGTTTCATGAATTGTTTATATTTGGCAAATTTGCTACTGGCAGCCAGACGCCAATTCGTAAAGAATTGTGAATACACAACTGTCATTTGTAGCCAGATACTAGTTCGAAAAGTTTTTCATGAATTGTGAATATTTGGTGAATAGGCAAACTGGCAGCCAGATGCTTATTCGTCAAAAGTGCGAGTCGTCAACATTTAATTGGTAGTTATATGCCAGTTCGATAAGTATTATAGGTTCTGAACATTGAGTAAATTGGCAACTTGCAGCTTTTGATGCCAATGCGTCAAAATTTGCAAATTGTTACAAAATTAGCGAACTGCCAACTGTAAATAGATGCCAGTCCGATACAAATCTTGGATTCAGAACATTTAGTAAATTGGCAACCGGCAACAGGCTGGCAATTGACAGTTGACGATTCACGATCAATGTACTCAATGTTTATAATTCATGCTACGATCTCTGACGAATAAGCATCTGGCTGCCATTTGCCAATTAACTTTGTATAATCAATTCATAAAACATATCAAATTGGCATCTGGCTCCCAACTGACAGTTGGCGATTCGCGAATTTTGACAAAAATTGCACCTGCCAGTGCCTATTCACTCAATGTTCAGAATTCATGCTACTTATCGGATTCACATCTTGCTGCCAGTTGCCAGTTGAAAAATCGGGATCTTCCTCGAATTGGCATCTGGCTGTCGTTTTCAAGTTGCAAATTCACTTAATATAAACAATTCACAAAACATATCGAATTGACAATTGACCATTCCTAAATTTTGAGAACTGGTACCTGGCTACCAGTTGCAAGTTGCCATTTCATTTAATATTTTGAGTTCATGAAACATATTCAATTGGCTTCTAGCCACAAACTGGACGTTAACGATTCGCAATATTTGACGAATTGGCATCTAGGTGCCATTTGCCAGGTACCAATTCACTTAATATTAATAGTTCATGAAACATATCGAATTGGCATCCGGCTACCAACTAACAGTTAATGATTCGCGAATTTTGACGAACTGGTACCTAGCTGCAGTCGCCAATTCACTCAATGTTCTAAATTCATAACACTTATCGAATTGGCATCTGGTTGTAATTTGCCAGTTGGCAATTCACTCAATGTTCTAAATTCATAATACTTATCGAATTGGTATCTGGTTGCTATTTTCAAGTTGCCAATTCACTCAATGTTCTAAATTCATAATACTTATAGAATTGGCATCTGGTTGCTATTTGCCAGTGGCCAATTCACTCAATGTTCTAAATCCATAACACTTATCGACTTGGCATCTGGTTGCTATTTGCCAGTTGCCAATTCACTCAATGTTCTTAATTCATAACACTTATCGAATTGGCATCTGGTTGCTATTTGCCAGCTGCCAATTCACACAATGTTCTAAATCCATAACACTTATCGAATTGGCATCTGGTTGCCATTTGCCAGTTGCCAATTAACTCAATGTTCTAAACTCATAACACTTATCGAATTGGCATCTGGTTGCCATTCGCCAGTGGCTAATTCAGTCAATGTTCAGAATTCATGCTAGTAATCGACCAGTTGGCAGTTGACTATTCGCCACTTCTGATTATCTGGAATCTGGCTGCCATTACATTATAAATTTGAATCGGCCGCTGGACCAGTTGGATGCAAGTTGCCAACAGAATTGGCAACTGTCAAATGGCAGCTAACTTCACGCACATTTCAAAGTCTATAGAGTTTGCATCCATATTGCCAAAATAATTTATATCAGGCATATCATGAAAAAGTTTTCATAAGGTTTTAAACTTTCTACCGACAAAGGACTTAAAAAAATCAAACTCTGAGTGCAATTTTCCCGAACGATAGTGATAACTCGGGGTTTCCAGTTTTAGCGGAATCAAGACAGATGTTGTGTTATCTTAAATTTAAAACGTGTTCATATTTTTTATGCAGGATGTGGTTGCGCTTAAAGAAATCGACACAAGCAAGTGTCATAGGAAGGACAAAGAGCACGTGCAAAGCGAGGTTGAACTCTTACAAACATGCCGACACAAGAACCTCGTGCAGTTCATAGAGTCCTTCAGTAATGTATGCCCTTACAACTCACATTTATTATTCCTCACATATGTTTTGTTTCTTAGATGCAAAAATAGATGGCCATAAATCTTTGTGGTGAATGACTGATTATGTTATTTTTATTCTTTGCCAGAGGTTGTATATTTTTGTATTTTAGTTTATAGAAAATTCCCTTTGAGCATTACATTTTCCAGCATGTTTTAACACCTGATTTGATTGAAACACATCAGCGCTGTCAAAATCAACTAGGTGTCTTTATACATTCTATGTTTCTAAGAGAAAATTAAGAACTAATATGCAGTATGATCTAATAAAAAGGATGACATCACTTTCTGGCATTATAATGACCATCCAATCAGACACAGACATTGAACGGATATCAGCCTCCGGCTTCGGTGAAGCAAATGTTTGTTGGCTTTCTGGACGGTCACCGTGAAATAAATATTTTTTTTTCAACTGGTCGGTCTATCCGCAGGACAAGCTCATATGTATAGTAATGGAGCTGTGTAATGGAGGCAACTTGAGGGAATACATCCAAAGCAACAATGGACTTTCAGAAGAAGAATGTATCTGTGTTTTACAACAAATATGCGATGGATTAAAGGTAACTTCAGACTTACAGTTTTTGGCTCATTTTTTGTGTGTAATTTCTGCTTGATTAGGTATTTGAAAAATAACAGGACGATTGTTATTGTGTTTTTTGTATATCATACACAAAAAATCTCAGATGTACACCGATTTTCGAACAGATTGCACCGTGATGTTAAACATGCGAGATTTTTTTTCTCTCAGGTACATGTTTTAATGCAATCTGTAATGCTGTTAAAATTATTCTCATTCCCTCCACATCCGCCATAGGTAAAAGTTGGACATTTTCCTGTTCTATTGAAATATTCTTCATCAAAGTAGTATCGTTTGAAATATGCTTGACACATCCCCGTTTCTGGCAGAGCTTTGCAACCACATGCTTTCCTGCACTCTTCAATTGTCCGGAAGTTGTTAACGTTTCCCCAACATCCGCCGTAAATAAAGAGTTTACACAATCCTGATCGCTGGTCGAAATAGTATCTTTGAAAATTCGCTCGACATGGCCCTGTCTTCATTTCTAAACTACAAGCTGAAATGTAAAAAGCCCAATAAAAGTTTAGGTTATGTTAAGCGATACAGATGGTCCATCACTTACGACGCAAGGTGATCGTGAATTCTATTCTATCGTTTTAAGTTAAATTATGATTTTCAGTACATATAAACAAAAATAACCCACAGATAAAAAAATAATCAAATTATTGATAAAAGTTATGAATAAAATGTATGGCCTATTTTTTTCTTTTAATCGGAAAGCTGAAAAATAACTAAATGTATTTCACTTGTGCGTGACAATTAAAAAGTTCTGTTACGACAATCTGCCTTTATCTCAGAAAATCTCTATTTCGGAAAAGACGTATCATCGCATCACAAAAGCACGTGGAATTTACAACAAACAAAATTCATAAAAGGGCTTTCTATTAACTTAACATTCTCCAATCCGATATTCATCTTACTCGACCAAAGAAAATTTTATGTTTACATTAAGTTAATTTATGACAAGAGTAATTTAAATTCCACACGAGATTATCCGGTAAAAACATTGATATACTTTGAGATACGATGTAATAAGTGGTGAAAGACTTGTGATATTAATATGATAGATTTTGAAGAAAATCTTCAGAAAAGCTACTGAAATGGTTTTTCTTTCAAGCTGGATAAATCACTGATCAAACGTTAAGAATAAATTAGAATAAGAATTGCATCACTTTGACTCATATAGACAAAGCTTTGATTATAAAACGAATGTAAATTATAACAATTTGTCTATAAAGTCTAAGGTCCATGAAACAAGAAGAATATACTTACTGTCACTTTGCTGATCCAAAAGAGAAAGAACTGTTTGAAAAATCATAAACAAAATAAAATACCGAATGAAAATGCAAGCCATCTTGTTTTCGAGTGTGTACGTGTATGTTCACCTCGAGGTGATTTCAGGTGTTCATGTTGTGAGGAAAACAATAATTGTATTGTTTGCGTGCGAAATGAAATGACAAACAAGGAATCATTTTCCTTAATTAACCAGCTGAAATACATGTAGCACAAACGATACAGTCTGCATCATTAGAATTTCTTCATCTACTGATTCTAGTAGGAACAGTCACAGCGTGTTATTTATTCGAAACGTTCTGTTTTACACTTTTTTATTATAATTGTTATAAGCAGTGGCAAATGCGATTTTTTGTGTTTCCTCTGGTATCAGTGGTAGAATTTTTGTTTTCTTTTGTTGAAATGTCTATGCCAATGTTTCATTATGTGTTCGAATAAACTCTATTAAACGTAGGGGAGGCAGGGAGGGGTTACTTATTTTCTTTAGAAATGATCAAAATTTTCAAAAAAAAAAAAAAAAAAAACTATTTGGAGCGGGAGGTGGGGGGGGGGGGATGAGGGGGAAGAAACTAAACTTCCTATCATCAGAAATAATCAGAATGATAAAGGGAAATAAAAAACGCGATTTATCAACCTGAATTCATCTTAATTGCAATTTGCACTTCTTTTACACACTGCTACTGCTGTCTGCTCCTACTGCCAACATCACGCTTTACCTATTGTCCCTGCTATCTACTGCTACTGCCAACTTCACGTTTTTTCTACTGTTACTGCTGTCTGCTCCTTCTGCCAACATCACGTTTTACCTACTGCCCCAGCTATCTACTGCTACTGCCAACTTCACGTTTTTTTACTGTTACTGCTGTCTGCTCCTACAGCCAACATCACGGTTTTTCTACTGCCCCTGCTATCTACTGCTACTGTCAACTGCATGGTTTAACTTCCACTACTGCCAACATTATGGTTTAACTATTTCCTCTACTATCTACTGTTACTGCCAACATCACTTTTTACCTACTGCTACTGCCATGAGCTGCTACTGCCAATTTCACGTTTAACGTTTTACCTACTGCAACTGTCAACTACTGCTACCGCCATCTACTGCTACTGCCAACTACTGCTACTGCACCTAAACGTTTAATGTTTTACCTACTGCTACTGCTGTCTGCTCCTACAGCCAACATCACGGTTTTTCTACTGCCCCTGCTATCTACTGCTACTGTCAACTGCATGGTTTAACTTCCACTACTGCCAACATTAGGGTTTAACTATTTCCTCTACCATCTACTGTTACTGCCAACATCACTTTTTACCTACTGCTACTGCCATGAGCTGCTACTGCCAATTTCACGTTAAACGTTTTACCTACTGCAACTGTCAACTACTGCTACCGCCATCTACTGCTACTGCCAACTACTGCTACTGCCACCTAAACGTTTAATGTTTTACCTACAGCTACCACCAAATATTGCTACTGCGAGCTTCATGTTTTATGCTTTACCTACTGCTACTACCAACGTCTTCAACTGCCAACTTCACGTTTACGTTTTACCTACTGTTAGTGCCAACTACTGCTACTACCATCCATTGCAACTGCCAACCTCATGTTTTACGTTTTACCATCTGCTACTGCCAACTACTGCTTCTGCCAACTACTGCTTCTGCCAACTACTGCTACTGCCAACTACTGCTACTACCAACCACTCCTACAACAAACTTTAAGTTTTACGTTTAACTGTATGCAACTGCCAAAAACTGCTACTGACAACTTACCAACTTCAAACTGTTTTACGTTTTACGTACTACTACCAATTGCTGCTAGTGCCAACTACTGCTACTGCCAACTTCATGTTTTACGTTTTATCTATTGCTACTGCCAACTACTTTTGCTATCAACTTCATTATGTTTTATTTACTGTTTCTGCAATTACTGCTACTTCCAACTTGATGTTTTACATTTTACCTACTGTTACTGCCAACTTTATGTTTAACATTTTATCTACGGCTACCGCCTACTTTAGTTTTACCCACTGCTTCTGCTAACTTCATGTTTTTCCTACTGCTACTGCCAACATCACGGTACTTTTTCTTCTGCGACTCCTAACTACTGCTACTGCCAAATTAATGATTTATTCTTCTGTTACTGCCAGTTTCTGCAACTGCCAACTTTACCGTTTTTCGACTGCGACTGCTTACTATTGCTACTCCCAACTTAATGTTTAACCTATTGCTACTGCCAACTACATGTTTCACCTACCTCTACTGCCTATTTCATGTTTAACCTATTGCTACTGTCTATTTCACGTTTAACCTACTGCTACTGCCTTCTTCATGTTTTCCCTATTGCTTCTGTTTACTTCATGTTTACCTACTGCTAATGCCTACTTCATGTTTTACCTACTATTACTGCCTACTTCATTTTTTGTACCTTCTGCTACTGTCTACTTCATTTTTTACCTACTGCTACTGCCTAATCTATGTTTTACCTACCACTACTACCGATTTTATGTTTTAGTTACTGCTACTTCCAACTTAATACTATACCTTCTGCTACTGCCAACTTCATATTTAATGTACTGCCACTGCCAACTTCATGTTTTACCTACTGCTACTGCCTATTTCATGTTGTACCTACTGCTACTGTCTACTTTATGTTTTCGTTACTGCTACTGCAAACTTCATGTTTTAGTTTCTGCTACTGCCAATTTTATATTTATGTTACTGCTAGTGCCAACTTCATGTTTTAGTTACTGCTACTTCCAACTTAATGTTTTAGTTATTGCTTCTGCGAACTTCATGTTTTACCTACTGCTACTGCCTATTTCATGTTTTACCTACTGCTACTGCCTATCTCATTTTTTACTTACTGCTACTGCATATTTCATGTTTTTGTTACTACTACTGCCAACTTCATGTTTCAGTTACTACTACTGCCATGATTTAGGTACTGCTACTGCCAACTTCATGTTTTAGTAACAACTACTGCTAACTTCATGTTTTACCTACTGCTGCTGCCACTTTAATTTTTAGTTACTGTTACCACCAACTTCATGTTGTACCTTCTGGTACTGCCTATTTCATGTTTTAGTAACTGCTACTGCTTATTTCATGTTTTAACTTCTGCTTCTGCTTACTTTATGTTTTAGTTTCTGCTACAGCTACTGCCAATTTCATCTTTTACCTACTGCTGCTGCCTACTTCATGTTTTAGTTACTGTTGTAGCCAACTTCATGTTTTAGTTGCTGCTACTGCCTATTTCGTTTTTTATTTACTGCTACTGCCTTGCTTTATGTTTTAGCTACTTCGACTGTCTATTTCATGTTCGAGCTACTGCTACTGCCAACTTCATGTTTTAGTTACTACTTCTACTACCAACTTCATGTTTTAGTTACTGCTACTGCCAACTTCATGTTTTAGTGACTGCTACTGCCAACTTCATGTTTTAGTTACTGCTACTGCCAACTTCATGTTTTACCTACTGCTGCTGCCAACTTTATGTTTTAGTTACTGCTACTTCCAACTTAATGTTTTACCTACTGCTGCTGCCAACTTTATGTTTTAGTTACTGCTACTTCCAACTTCATGTTTTACCTACTGCTGCTGCCAACTTTATGTTTTAGTTACTGCTACTGCCAACTTCATGTTTTCTAGTGCTACTGCCAACTTCATGTTTTTACCACTGCTGCTGCCTACTTCACGTTTTACCAACTGCTACTGCCAACTTCATGTTTTACCTACTACTGCTGCCAACCTCACGTTTTATCTACCACTACTGCCAACTTCATGTCTTACCTACTGCTACTGGCAACGTCATGTTTTACCTACTGCTACCGAGTATTTCATGTTTTACCTACTGCTGCTTACGTCATGTTTTAGTTACTGTTGTTGCCAACTTCATGTTTTAGTTAATGCTACTGCCTTTTTCGTTTTCTAGTTACTGCTACCGCCTATTTCATGTTTTAGCTACTGCCTATTTCATGTTTGAGCTACTGCTACTGCCAACTTCATGTTTTAGTTGCTGCTACCGCCTATTTCATGTTTAAGTTACTGCTACTGCCAACTTCATGTTTTACCTTCTGCTACTGCCAACTTCATGTTTTACCTACTGCTAATGCCTATTTCATGTTTTAGTTACTGCTACTAACTGCTGCTGTGTAGCTGTGTTATATTATTGTAAAGAAAAGTTCTGAATGCCTCCTTTGCGCGTTGTGCAATTTTTTGTATATTGTGTCATGCATATAGTAAATTAAACTCTTTTATGTTAAAATTTGTTTACAAACCGAGACAGGCCTGTAACTGAAAGCATTATTAAACAGATGTCATGTATTTTTTCCAGTATCTACACGAGAAAAACATAGCTCACCGGGATGTGAAAACCACAAATATTCTGTTACAGAAACATAATGATGAACTTTTAATAAAAATAGGGGATTTTGGTCTTGCAAGGTAAGTTAAGTCTGTATGTTAGAACCATCACTAGTCATATAAAATGTAGCTTTTGAAAAAAAAAAGTTTACTTTTTGTTGTTTCCTGAAGGAACAAACACACAAACAACAACAACAACATCACTGTTTGCTTTAAATGGTTACGTTGCATTGTCTGTCATTGTAAAATCTACCAATCAGCACTCAGGTATACCACTGGCTCTTTACTCAAGCGAATGTTTCCATCTAGGTTTCATCTAGGTTAGTGTCTCGAGAGAGATTGAAAAGAAAAATGGATTGTATTTATATTGCAATCCTGCTTAAATGAATAAGTATAAATAAAGTATCAAATGTGAGTTGATAAAAGAGCGGATGTGGTCCAGCGGTAACGCGCTGGACTGGTAAACCAGGAGTCCCGAGTTCGATACCCCGCTCCTCCACTAACATTACTAATAGTCTTTCGGATAAGACATAAACCGAGGTCCCATGTATCAGTGCTATACACTGAGCATGTAAAAGAACCAGGAGTGTCTCTGGAATGGGATGCTTTCTGTATCTTGCAATACCCCCGTAACAGAAAATAACTAATCTCTTCAGGGGGCGTCGGTCATATGGGCAACCGGTACTGACAATAAATAAGCTCAAATAGATAGTTGATAAAATCATTCGACCAGAATAAAAGACCAGTGAAACTATGAGTTGATAAAAACATTCGACCAGAATCTTAGCAAAACAATCAAACTCTACGTATTTCTCCAACTGAAAATCTGTCAAAACGAGTAAACAGACACCCTGTTTTAGATTCAAAGGTGAGGAAAATTTGGTATTTGATATCAAGGACATGTGTTCTCTTGCACTACATACAAATATGAACTACAAATCTTATGTTTATCAATTTCAGGATAATGGACATGATAGGACCCGCGACAAATCTCACCACTTGTGTCGGGTCTCCTTATTTTATGAGTCCTGAGATGATACAGGGGAAAGCATATAGTATAAGTGTAATCATTAAAATTATTATTTTTTTTTGCTGAGAAAGGGTTACTTTTAGATTTTGTTTTTGTCTTTTTCGCCTTTTTAGAATCCGTAGAAGTAGAGTAAACTGGTAACACTGAACTTTTTGTTTTATTACAAATTCTCTTACACATAACACACTTATTTTTGAGTCTAAAATTAATGAATCAGATAAATTGCCAGAATTAACAGTTTTGTTTTCAAATTGTCCTCATTCTAGAAAAAAATGTTTGTTTATTCTAACATAAGACTATAAGTGCCGTAGCCAGACCTTAAAAAAACACCAAGGCAGAACGTATCTAGGGCGGTCCGGGGGCAAGGTGCCCCGGACATCTGTTTTTGCTAGGAGCAATTTCCTACATTCCGGAGTAGTTTTTGACGGAATTAAGGCAAATTAGAAAGATTACTGGGAGTTACTATTAGAGCTATCGAAAATAATATATGCCCCCAAAAAACAAACTCCGAGGCAGCTGCCTCGAAGCGCCTCAAAGTCGCTACGGCACTGCAGTATAACTTTTTTTATATTAAAGCGACTGACTCACAGACGATGATAAAAAGAAAATGTTTATACATCTTGAAATTCTTGTTGTAAACGTGAAGAACATATTTAAAGTAAGTTACTGACTTAGGTTTTGTTACAAAAAAACATCAAAATATAAAGTTTTACACATTTTTATCGGTAAAAAATTTACCCCGTTAGTCACGGGGTAGATACTTTAGTTATAAAATTAATTTTGTGTCAATCATATAACTAGATGCCGTGGCTCAGTGGTCAAAATCGTCGCTCTAAATTTTGCTGACCGAAAGGTCGTGGGTTCGAATCCTGGTTCAGTCAAAACTTTTTTTTCAGTTTTCATGGTGTATAGAAGCATAATATTATATTTTTTCCATAGTATATTAAATCCTCTTAAATTTGAAAGAATAAAAAAATTCAGCAAAATTTTGTGAGTCAGTTGCTTTAATACATAAGACATGTTAAAAGAGGTGCACAAATCTAAAATTGAATATAGATTTTAAGATTTACAGATGTCCAAGTAAAGTACGTTACCCGATGATTGAATAACCAGAGTTATAAATATTGTTTTTGTTTGTGATCCATAGACTGATATATGGAGCCTTGGGTGTTGTGCGTACGAAATGGCAACAACAGACGTTCCCTACGTAGCTAAGGAAATGGATGGTCTAAAAGACAGAATACAGACAGATCAAGTGGGTGTAACCCTAGACTGTATACATTATACTAACTGTACCAAATAGTGCGCCGTATACATAGCAAACTTGCTGTTCAAAATTATCAGTTCATTGTGATCAACAAAAGAAATTAAATACGATAGATGCTTAAAAAAGTTTTGTGAAAAAAAAAATACTTTGAAGCTGGTGTTTACGGTAAATAAGAATATGTAAAGGCGCCATTTAATATATTGTACTTTACTTAGTGAATAATATTTTCTTATAAAAAAAACGATGAAATTTTGCAAAACCTACTCACCAATATTAAGGGGTTCACTGGACAATATTTAATCTTCATTACTTTGAAAATTTGCAGTCGCTAAAATGTAAGAAAGGCATTTTATCATCCGTTACAGGTAGACGTTTCAAAGATACCATACTGTCAAGAGATGCAAACCCTTATCATGAAAATGATGGACAAGGAAAGTGCAAAACGACCTCGTGTTCAAGACATATCAACATTCTTACATCAACACACCCACACAAAGAAGAGTTCTGGTACAATACCTGTTCTTCATAGATCTCCATTTTTTTGATAGAGCAAGAAGTACTTTTTAACGAGTACTATGTCCTGTAACAGAATTATTGTATCTTGCCTCAAAGAAATTCATTAGCAGCGTGTTGAATTGAAAACACAAATTTTGTATGGTTGGAAGTGTTAATACATTGTAATTAATTATTGCAATTCCTAATTATCTTCAGGATAAACAAGCACTTGCTGTGCTGAGTGACGTAGCCAGTTTACCAGACTGACGTTTCTTTAAGCACTATAGTCTCGCATACTTAGTCGAGAATATCATATATCTCATACAGAAGCAAAGATATTTCGTTGCTTTGAATACGAATTTTTAAAATTCTATTTGAACATTTTTTTGCCATCGATTTGTGTATTTGAATAAATAAAAGAATGATTCAAAATCTTAATACAGAGGTAAATATGTATAACTAAATGATTCTACACTTTATTATACTTTTTATAACGTCACTTTGTACTTCAGAAGGCAAACTCCGGCGGAAAACAGACAAATTTGCCAGCACGTGGTCCCCGGGAATAAAGTTTCAGCATTGTATTCATGGAGACACTCCAAACTATCGTCGATTGGATGACTCGAGTGGATATGACTCTTGTGTAGAGAAAAGTATTTTTTATGACAGTTCTTGCTGTTTTTTCTTTATATCTGTCTGCTTTTTTCCCTCAATGTCGCTGAAAGCTGATACTTTTTGTCCAAGCAATCGTCATCCACTTACTCGATAATATTAAATGAAACAAAACAATAACATAATCTTATTAAAGGGATAGAAATGGAAAGTATTTCATTAACCTCCCTCAACAGTAGCATTATGTCATCGAAATCAACCGTTTAAGAAATACAAGGTAGTTCAGGCATCAAAATTATTGCGCGGTAGAAGGAACCAGGGCGCAGCCATTATTGTGATTTCTAATCTTGCGAAACTGAGGCCGTGACGTCAGTTACTCACTTCCGGTAGTAGGTTTATCGCTCCAGTAAGAGGCAGTGATGCAGAATTACCTTGCTGAAAGATACGCAATTTAACGCATCAGTATTTTTTTTTAAAATACAAAAATAACAATGACCAACATGTGCAAGAAACAGAATTAAAGCAAACATGTTAATTTCAAAATGTTTACAAATTGTAAATTTAAAAAATAATAATAATGCGGTTACTACTCGATTTTTTTAAAGTAAATTCAGCTTTAGTGCCGATAGAACTTGTTGAAATTTTACCTTGCCAGTTGACAAATATTCATTGTTTTTCCCATAATTGGTTTTAAAATATTAACAATGTTTTCCTCTCAACATTGAACATGTTGCATTACACTTCCCCACGTGCGTCATTAACAATGCATTGTCATGTAAGTGTAGTCAAAATCTATTGAATTCAGGTGCACTAATTTTTTAACTTTATTTTCACTGGGATGGAAATTTACCCGATTTTCAGATGACATGTACATTAAGCAGGAATTTTTATCTACTTAAAAAATATAACATCGTATGAAATAGCTAAGATCACGCTTCATACTATGGGCTTTATGCAAATTAACCTACACATACGGACCCTTGTGTATTCCACAGCTGTCAAAACTAAGCAGTTAACGATTCCTTTATGGTCCAAACATTGTTAAAGTTGAGACAATTAGCAAACTTTTGCGGTGAGAGCTTTAACAAATTGACTACATGTACTTTTGATCAGTAACTCTTGTGAAAACTTTACGTCATGCTTGCTTTCAAAGGTGATCTTTACTTAAGTAATATACTTCCCTGCAGTTAAATATATAATTTAATTTTATGATTATGATGAGAATAGAAAATCATTTGACTTTTAAATAATGATAAAAAAAAAATCAAAAATATTTTTTTGACAGAGTTTCAAGGCTTTTTATATTGTTTTATATGATGCGTTCTTTTAAACTTTTCTTTGTTTTCAATTTTTTTTTTTTTGCTGAAATAGAAAAAAAGAATCATACGCAAGAAGTCAACATATTCATTTCGCTCTGTTTATCAGAACTGTACCATAATTTGTACTGACGTGCTTCTAGATCATTACGTCATTAACAATACCTGCGCACCTGTATTCAATAAGTAAATTTTTAAAATGGCGGCACACCTGCACATAGTCAATCGAAAGAAACAGCAATTCATATTTCGATATATAGCTTACATGCCATTCCTTTTACGCTGTATCATAAGTTTTTTCTAATATTATCATTATTTCTCACCATTGCCTTTCCCTTTAAGTAAGTAAGCCCTGCTAAAAAATTGTTTTAAAGAATCGCAACATTTAAAAACAAACTTTTTCTGGGATCGCACGAAATAAAGGTATCTTGACATATTCTTGACTAATTCAGTTTTCAGTCTTAAAAGGAAAATATTGAAAATACAAGACGTCTGAATAAGCTCCATTTATGACTGAATACAAATCAGAGATTCACTAACTGCAGTATAGATATTTTTCTTTCTTTCAGAGGATCGAGGCGAAATTGTCCACGTGCCAGGTAAAATTGCTATGACTATTCATTTTCCATTGATTTCGTTCTTATGCTCAGATAAGCATTGACCTTAATCCCTGCTGCACTACAGATTCCGGGGGCTGTTGGTGTAAATCAGGCGATAACAAGTACGAGATTAAGAATCTTCGATCACATAGCAGTTACTCTAACGTATCTACAAAAGTTGGCTTGTAAGTTAGGGAGAAGTGCCGAATAATACCATTACTACATACACGTTCTCTTTCTCAGAATTCGTTCTTAAATTATTGGAGTACTGAATGTCTGTGGACCGTCTAAGGGTGTCATCACATCTACGTACGCGATTTATTTCTGCAGGGCTCGAATCGTTACTCGAAAAAATCCGCTTGTATCGTAGAGGATTTGAATTCTGAGTAGCACTGGCATCGTTTCTTTCCTTTTCCGAAAATAAAGGGGAATAACCGAGGTGTCCATCTTTACAAGGTTTCTTCACAGTTGCTGTTCTTGGAACAAATTTTTAGACTGTCGGCAACAGCCGGCAGTTTTTAGAACGCAAATCAAACTCAGGCGTCGAGGGACATGTCCACTTTAATATTAAATTACTGTGCCAACACTGGCGCATCCACATGTTCGAACCATATACAGAGGTGATCTCGTAATTACATGCTATCCGAATGTAAATTATATATGTATTTTTCCGCTTTATCACATTGTCCTCTCGTCAGGTGTAGACTTTAAATGTGGAAATACATTTAAATTCTGAGATTCTGTGAACAGGAACCGAAAATTTGATTTAATAGAAATAATATATACGCACCTCCTTTTCCTACGCCACTAAATATTTGGATCATAAAGTAATACGGATTGAAAATCTTACGCCAACTGTACAAAATGTAAACGTATTTTCTTTGTTGGTTTGTTTGTTTCAAAGTAGGTACTTGGGAAAACAAATCAAGGAAGACTTAAGAGTCATTATACTTCTAAAGGGAAAGGGTTGACCAGAACACTATGATTTAATGCAACGGTCAAGGAAGATCATTCACATTGCAATCTTAAGCTCTTAGTATATATATTTTGTGGACAGAAAGCAACGAAAAGAGGTTTAACTTGTTTGTTTGTTTGTTACTTTTTTCTTTCATGGTAGTTTCCTCTCTTAAAGCCTGTAATATGTCCTGATGATGATGATGATGATGATGACGACGAATCAGTATAACATATCGGTGATCGAGCAAAAAGACAAATATATGAAAGAGTGAATTATTTTCATACCATGGCCGTGTGAGTGTAAATGCTAACTTATGCATCAAAAATTAACATACCGCTGATAAGAAGACTCCCTTGATTCCAAATAGAGGGATGATTACGAAAGCAAATATCTGCCTCGGCATGAACCTTCGACTCTTATCCAGCCGACAGTCTTTCATCGCTTTAAACGTTTTGATTTCTCTTGTCGTAGATTGCTTTTGTAATGTTGACTGTTATATTATTTCGTTTAAGTGAGAATGACGGAAGATGACAAAGAAAATCTAGCCAAAGCTGAACAATTACAAAAGTAAGATTCTTATCACAGTCACCACAATTTGAATTCACCTAAAATTATTATTTTACAAAATAAAATTATGTATACAATGTATATTGCTTATATATTTTTTTTCATATGTAACAATCAAATATTTTTTCAAAATAGATTTACGAAGTTATGTATTTATATTATCTGGTTGTTGATATTTTTTTATCTTCCAGAGATATCCTTAGAAAAATAGGCGACACTGGTGTTCTTGAAAAAATCAGCGCTGCAATTGAACGTACCAAGCACATGGACACGTACAGTTTGTTTATGGTAGGACTTTTTAATAATCTTTATAATTTTTAAGAGAAACACTTCTGGCCATTAGCCGTTTTTATCTTTTCATTTGAACTACCCTGTTAATGAAAAGAAAATCTAACTGTCGTTTGATATTTGCCGAAAATGAGAATGATTAACTGCTAGGTGCTTTTGGAAACCATCTCTCGGGCTTTCTGTCTCCAGGCGGGAGAGAATCACAATACTCGAGCACCATTTATAATATTAAATGTAGATATTCTCTTTGCAAGGTTAAAATCTACGGGAAAAAAAGAAAAAAGGGAAAAAATGTAAAAATTGGATATGACTTTTCGAAATCGACATTTGTTGTTAGGTTTTGAAATTTTCTTGATAATTATACCTTCCAGTCATGTGAAGGTATCGATTGCACGTGCAGTTGTGCATAAGCATAACATGTATGACTATTTGTGTGTAAGTTAAATATTCATCTTCATGAAAGTAAATGTATCTTATTTTACAGAAATTATGTGTTCTTTAGAAGCGAAAGCAAGCTTTTAAACCTGCACACCAGATTTTCTAGTTACAATCACATGACCGCCTCTTATCCATACATTCGCGTTGAAAAAAAGTACTGCAGGTTGTACGAGTTTTCTTTGCAGTTTTGATAAAAGTGCTTTGATATAGCAGAATTCTGTTGCATTTGAAAGTCTGAGGTATAATTTCATTTTTTTTTGGCATATCAAACTGTAAAACTAACAAATTTAATAATTTAGTATTCATCCGCAAAAGTTTCTTTCATCAAATTTACTAAGCGTTGAAACAATCGCAACTTCTCGGCTCAGCTAATCGGCGAGGTATTCCGAATGCATGCAAAGAGATTACGTACCAAATACGAAAACGTACACGAACAACCAATCACGCGTTTGACTCTGTTGATTATCCTTTTTTGTTGTTTTGTTGTCAAATCAATCAGAATAACTTAAATATTTTCCTCTGCCAAATGTGCTTAAAATATTTTTAACATCCTTGCTTTTAGTTTGCAGGTTGATTGAATTATCAATAGCAACATATTGATCTGTTTTCCCGAATCTTGACCGAAAGATAAACAACCCTTGCTATATTATCAACTGTCGTATTTATGGCGATAATTGACGTTTTAAGGAGCGGAATATATTGTGTTTATGCCAGTCACAAAAAAGTATTTGAGGCTTCCACTAAACAAGCCATGTCTTGATTATACACAGCAGTTACCAGAACCACGTTAGTCTGAACGAAAACCGTTAAACAGTACCTATATTCGGATACCGAAATTCGGATAACTGATCGAACGTCCGAAAATCGAAAATTCGAATATTTTCTAATATGGCAAACCAAATATTCGAATATTGATATAGTATTTGTTCCAATCCCTACTTTTTGATAACCTTTTAATTGTATATAATGTATATAATAATGTATATATTTTAATGTTTTTTCTTGAAACACCTTCAGTTGATTATTGATAAGCACAGATCTCTGAATATCTTGGTCATAAAGAATGTTTCTATAGTTATGCCCCTTTTTCACATGGAAAATAATTAAACTTTTGTATAAATACTAATATCTTGAACATTTACAATCACAATGTTATTCGTCATAAGTGAAGTGCATAGAAGCAATTATTGAATAGACCATAACACTCTAGAAATTAATTTTATTAAGTCGTTGCTCTTAACATACGAGCGTTGGCATCGCATGTAACTGTTAAGATAGTCCATGACTACGAATATGTTTTCTTATTACAGATCGAGATGGAAAAAATTCTCGGCGACAGAATTTTCGCAAAATGCAAATGTGACCTCGGAGCCCTGTGGACGTACAGAACAGAACTTTTAAAAAAGAACTTCAGACTCGCTTGGAGTTAGTGTTATTTGCCTGTCATGTGCTCTCTTAGTGACAAAGTCATTGTTTTGACAGACTCATGAAGATTTCTAAAAATACCTTTGAAAGCTTAGCATACGCGCTACCAAATCGTTTTTGAATTTTGAAAATGGACAGGCAAGGCTTATACTGATTTTAATTTTTAATAAAGAATGAAAATTCAAATGACATTCTTAAATAAGAATTCATAGGTCTTATTTCATTGCCGTCCTACTCCGTTCATTATAGACATCTATGAAATGGCGTCAAACTTATATAAAATATATATGTAAACTATGTGCGTGAAGTTAGCGGCCAGTTACGAGTTGCCGATTCAAATGGCAACAGGCGGCCAACTTAATAGTTCAGCTGCGAATTTAAATTTATTTGAAATCGTAGCTAGTTGCCAGTTCCTCAAAATTTGCAAATCGTCAACTTTCAATTGGCAGCCGGATGCCAATTTGATAGATTTCATGAATTATTAATATCAACCGAATTGGTAACTGGCAACTGGCAGCCAGATGCGACTTTGTCATAGATCGCGAATTGGCAACTGGCAACTGGCAGCTAAATGCTTATTCGACAAACATTATGGCAGTTGACGATTCGCAAATTTTGAGGAACCGGCAGCTAGCTTCGATTTCAATAACTTCACGCACACATGTAAAATACGGGTTGTAGATAATTTACATACACGTTTATGCAAGTTCTAACCGGATGGGTGTCATTTTGTTCGGCTGTTTTTTGTGAACTACGCACTTTGAAAAGAACTTGTTTACAATGTTATGAACAACTGAAAAAGCAATTAAATGTATGACAAAGTTTGGTTTTCAGTGGTAATTCTATGTATCGTTTTTATGAAATTTAGATGTTTTGTTCGCGGATGTATATGAGTAAGTTGTCAACAGGTTTCATTACTCAGTATGATATATGTATGATCTGAACCTAAAATTTAAATGAAAGAATAGAACTTGTCTTGTTTTGTGGGCCCATGCTATCCGGCGATTTTAACTGGATTTTACTCTGAATCACGTGACCCCATGACGTTAGATTGTCCTCAGTCATTGAATATATTACAAGGAATTAATATTGAATGCAAAAAATATAGTTCAAGTATTTAAAGTTTGAATCAGATGATCCTTTTCGTTAGCATTTTCACTCTGCCAAGTTTTTGCCAAATGCAGTTGCCCTACTGCACTTCCGATATGTCCGATTTTGTAGAGCATGATATATTTAAACTAATAGGACGTGGCAGTAGCAGTACGCGGTAGCAGTTGGCATTAGAAATTAAATCAAACGTGAAGTTGGCAGTAGCAGTAGCAGTAGGCAAAACGTGAAGTTGGCAGTAGCAGTAACAGCAGTAGCAGTAAAAAAAACTTGAGTTGGCAGCACTACTGCCAACTTCACGTTTGATTTAATCTCTACTGTCAACTGCTACTGCGTACTGCTACTGCCAACTTCCTATTAGTGGAAAAATACACGTGTGTAACGAGTTGAGGAAGCAGTGTTGTTGAGTACTTATTGTGTAAATATGATATGTTCTAGAATGTAACTTCCTTTGAAATAGGAGATCCAAATATTGTCTCTGATCAGTGTGACATTGTGATGTTCAAAATATTCAAGATGCTTTACGCAGATTACATAGTTATATTTGCTAATACTGCAGAGGAATTACAACAAAGTTTAGATTTATTGTATGATTATTGCAGTACTATGAAATTAAAAGTCTATGTTGGTAAACAAAAGTAATGATATTCAAAAGAAAGGTGGTTCTATACCTAGAAATACAACTTTTTATTATAATGGTCAGGTAGTTGAAATAGTCAGTAATTTTTTTACCTTGGTATTGTATTCACATCTGGTGGATCTCTTAAAAATGCTCAGGATACGTTATCTGGCCAAGCTTTAAATGATGTATACAAATTAAATACAAATTAAATAAATATCTTTATAAGATAAGATAAGATAAGAAATTTATTTATTATAGTGACATGTGTAATAACATTTTCAAGGTATATATTATACATAAACTTACAATTTACACCCGGCCCAATGGACCTATATGTCACCTTATTAGAAATAATTTACAGAATTTAAAGTCATGTGAAACAATATATTCATAAATATTAACAAAATAAAGTAGATGCATTGTAAGCCTGATCAAAATAGTGGTCTGTAATAAAACATTCGATTGCCAAAAATCTTGGGATTTACTTAATAATGAAAAAGTAGCCGATAAAATGATTATGTCTACCTAATGTGATTATTTCCTTCGTACTTATTCAACTTATAAGTTCACTTACATACCACCAACCAAAACATCAGTTAGAGTTATTTGATCAACTAGTGTCACCCATTCTTAATTATTGCTGTGCGGTTACGCATTTTTCAGAGTACTACATACGCTGTTTTGTAAGAAATTACTCGGAGTTAAGAAGACAACTCAAAATGATTTCATTTATGGTGAGTTGGGTCGTTTTCTTTTTAATACTATTCACATCGTTCAAGCAATTAAGTAGTGATTAAGGATCTTAAAGTTGAGTAAAGACAATTATGTATATATTTTTTAACAGTTAATGAGAAATGATATGGAAATATTTCCAAATAAAACGAACTGGTTTACTCGAGTGAAACATTTACTTTGTTCACTTGGACGGGCAGAAGCTTGGATTTTTCGAGGTTTAAGAAATACTGATATATTCCTTTCTTTAGTTAAACAACGACTTAATGACCATTTTTTACAAAACTAGAATGGAAGGTTAGATAACTCTAGTAGATCCTTATTTTATAGTTCATTTTCTTCTTTCAATATTCAACCTTATCTAGAAGGTTATAAAAGAGATAAATTTTGTAAAGCGTTCTCCCGTTTAAGAGTTTCCTCACATACATTACAAATAGAAGCCGGCAGATGGATAAAGCCACAAAGTATACCAATGTCCAATCTGACTGAAGTTCACGATCTCCCTACGGTAATATCGATATTTAGGATATGATTTTAATCAGATGGACCAATGTCTGAATGAAAATGTATCCTATGTGACAAATTGGAGGATGAATTTCATTTTATTGTCGTTTGTGCTTTATATCACGATATTAGAAATTAGAAACGAATTTGGACAAGACCAAATATATGTTAAAATTCGTAGAAAGTTAGACAACATGGTATTTATATATTAAATGCTTGTAAGATCAGAAACTCTGTCATGCATAGATAAGTTTTTGTTTGTTTATTTATTTTTTTCTGTCCGAGTGTGTATTGTGAACTATTTACTTAAAGTGATATCTGTTGTTTGCTTTTGTGCAATATCTGATTTTATTTATAGCACGGTGTGTGTTCTTGTATTTCGATTTTTCGACAAGAACATATATCTTCTATTGAGATATTACGTTCTAGACACTTGCTGTACCTTGGTTTCATTTTTATTCAAGGTTCAGCAGGGTAGCGAGGTAGCCTAAATATTCAGTGACAGCTGATGAATTTATCAAAAGTTTATTCAAATAACACAAAAAGATTATATGTAGTATATCGAAAAGTAAAGAAGAAAAAAAAGTATTTTCTCTGTATTACTTCGCCTTCTCCGTTTCGGTCAACTTTCTGTCGAAAATCTAAATAAGTGTACACAGACATTTACATTTTTTGTACTGAAAATAAAGAATACTGTAGATTTTGTGAAAGAGTATATCTATATAAAAACGTTCAGATACATTGATAAATGTTGCACTGTTCGAGGATTATGACGTCACTATGTCATCATGGGATTATTAGCCTAATTGACGGAAATTGTGTGTCTGTCTATGCTGTCAATATAATTAACATTTCAGTCGTGACTATGCCTTTTCATTGTTCAAAATTGCCCAAAGGCTAAACAAAATGTGCAACCACCATTCAAGCCCAGTTTATATGATAAGATGATTAAAACCTGCTAATTGTTTGTTTGCATGTTATGCACGTTTAATTCCTGTCATCTGATAGCGTCACCATTTATATTCAAGTCACCATTACATTTTACGAAAAAAAAAGTAAAAGCAGTCTAATTCTTCGTGAAAAGAATCTTCTCTTAGATTTTAAATTAAAGGTAATGAGTACATGTAGATAATCAGTTTTTGCAAGCCGGATAAGGTGTGGATGTACAAAATAGTTTTACAGCGATGTTTTTCCCGCTGCAATATCAGTACCACGGCAAAAATATCAATATATTTTTTCAGGTGTGAAACCACCAAAAAACGTTCCTTCTTTATTCCATATAAAATTCTTGTGCAAAACATAACAACATCCATTATAAATGACCTTAATGTGTATATTCTTGTAGATCTGCATCTGTAATCCTGAAAAGTACAAGAAAAGTTGGGGTCATTTTCTACCATGTGAATGTGCCCATAAAATTAACAAAAACTCGGAACCTGCTTTCCGACTGGGGGTATGTGAAACGACTTCATTCTTCTTACGAACCTGAAAATCAGTAACAGAAAGATGCAATGCATTTTAGAATATACACGACCCAGAACGGGATTTGAACTCTGATCTCCCGCGTGACCCGCCAATGTTCTAACCTCTGAGCCAAACAATCGATAACCTAACGCATCTATCTATTTGAGCTTATTTATCGTCGGAACCGGTTGCCCATATGACCGACGCCCCCTGGAGAGATTAATTATTTTATGTTGTGGGGGTAGTGCAAGATACAGAAAGCATCCTATTCCAGAGACAGGTTCTTTTACATGCTCAGTGTATAGCACTGATTCATGGGACCTCGGTTTAACGTCTCATCCGAAAGACTATTAGTAATGTTAGTGGAGGAGCGGGGGATCGAACTCGGGACTCCTGGTTTACCAGTCCAGCGCGTTACCACTGGACCACATCCGCTCCAAAAAACCTGACGCATTTGTCAGAGGTTGTATTTATACAATTATCGAAGGTATGCACTAGACCGTAACATCATGAATTCTTTATTAACATGCACATTCAGCAAACAACTACTAGCATCATGTGTTCCTTAAATCACATCCGTCAATAAACACCCGATTGGTTGTGAACGAAATTTGACAGTGGTTGAGGGATAGAACGCTCGTTCACCGTTCTGAAATCTGCCAAAGATAGGAATCTTCAGCACCTGTTATATTTAACACGTTCTGCACGAGCAATGCTGCGAACCAAGGAAATCATCATCGAGCGGAATTATCTTAAGCTTCAAGAACTTATTTGCCTAACGATGAAAAATAAGCCTTTTACGACGACCGCAAAGATGAGACCAGAAATACAACATGTATTTCTAAACACCTTGTTGCAAATGAGGTAAATTGCACTGTATGTGTAGTGAGGGTTAGTATGCTGTAAAGATCTCGGATGTGCTTTTGATACGTGTTTAGACATATCATAATGTGTCATTTGTTGCTCTACCCGGGCGTGTTCTAGTTCTAGTTCTTCTTGGAAAAAAATAATTTCAGTATATAAAATTGGTACTCGCAGTTTTCGCTTACTGATTTTAGAAGTCATGATTATTGTTACAACGTCAGAGAAATCCTTTACTCTTGAAAATTGAATAGCTTGCAAACCTCAATAATTATTTTTTTTTGTTTACTTCCAAGATTTCCGATGAGGAAAGGTCGTTGGCGTATAATGAAACTTAATTTATGCACAGACAAGTTTTAAGGCATTACAGGTTTGATGACGCATTAAATACATGATTTAATATATTTTAATTTTTTTTCTCGGATGACGTCATACGTTTATGAGCAGCAACGAAGTCTAACGGAACATCATCGAAAACGCTCGTTAATTTCAAATGTTTTACCACATCCATCCACTTTCATATCGCGTATTTTAGAGGTCAGATATAAAGCATTTAAGTATTTTTTATGTTTTTTCTACATTCTCACAAGCATACGAGGCCTGCTTGAAATTAGAGAATAATACCATTATTCATGAATAATGGAATATTAACTTAAGAAGAAATAAGTCATATAATGGAGTGATAAAGGATCATTTCTTGTCTTCCACTGTTCCAATGTTGTGGTAAGAAGATTTTTTATTCAGTTAATATTGTGTTTCATAAGCAAAAAGTAGCTTCATTAAATTCAGAATTTATATAACTTCATTCGACACAGTTCAAATTTATTCTATAGAGTTATCTTGTTTGAACATCAGAATTATTATTTACTTTCGTTGTTCAAAAGTACCCAAGATAACTTAATTTCAATAATCTGTCCATAAATGTGTTTGACACCGCATACAACGGCATTCATTAACCATCACTGCTAAATTCCTGAGTAGACTTTCCCCCAAACAATTTGGTCTAACCAGTCTATCATCTATAGGGGTAACTTCTGAAAACTTAATGCACGTATATTGCACCGGTCGAAAAGGCAAAAGCAACTATGGCTAGGCGGATAAATTTCTGCCTTCTGGCAAATTTGTCTGCATTTCATTGTCGTCTGCTTATCGACTGCATGCAAACGCTGAGGTCAAATGGTACAAGTTATGAAAAATAAATTCAAGACAATGTTGTTGTTTTATTCTTGCAATGTCAAGTATTTTTTGCGCTATTTAAGTTCTCTTTAAGTCTTATGAGAAATATATGATAGCGAATAAATGTCTTAAAACGGATATTCTCCTATTAATAATGCACCTGGAATAAAGGGCAGAAGGGTTCGGTTAGAAAATTGGTACGGAATCAGTAACATTCTTGAAAGAGGTACTACACCTTCCTTTCAAGACCCCAATAAGAGCCTCACTGTTAGGAGGTAAGGTAAAACAGGTAAAGTGTCCGTGTTTTAGTGTTTTTTTTCTCTTAAATTGTTATCAAAATCAGAGTAAAATAGATAGGAAAAACCGGATTATTTTCAAGACGTAGTTGATTAAACTTAAATATATTGTATTGAATACAGTGTTTTTAATTCTCATACCGTAGGGTTTAGTTTAACAATTGTTAGGTAAACATGTAAGTATTTCAATAAACCATAAAATACATACTTAGAAGGAGGGTTTTTGAAACGGTTGTATGAATAATTGAAGCATTAAGATTCGCATTTGCTTATAAATATCTTAATACGTCACTTCAATTGGGAATTTACTGAAGGAACATTCGGTATGTTGATTTTTTTACGTGTAGAGTTGTGAAAACATTGATTAACCTGTCTTTAACGCGTATTTTTTTCCCATTATCTCATATTTACGAAAACAAAAATACGTTTAAATGAACTGACTAAACGAGCATATATGTAGATAAATTCTAAATGGCCTTGACTGTAGATTGCACATTAATTATATATATATATATATATATATATATATATATATATATATATATATATATATATATATATATATATATACAACATAAAGAAAACAACAACAACGAATAAGCGAGTATATTCGTCTTTGCTTCATAATCTAGTGAAGATATATAGACTGGAGATTGAAGTGTAGAAAAAAAAACTTTTTGTATCTTTGTAAATTTATTGATACGCAAATGTGCAATGCAAAATCAAATTTGGAGCCCTTAAATGATACTTATGACGTACATCAGACAAGAAAAATATACAAACATGACTTAACGTGGTTTCATTTAGTTATAAGCATAGTATGAAACGTGAAATGTGTCACTTTTCTAACACCTGAGCATAAATAAATTTGTAGAAACATGTACTGTCTCACTAAGTTGAAATGTATTATACACTTCATTTATCTATATGAGGCACATATTCCATTTGACTTGAGGCAATAATAATAAGGGCCTTTCCTTTTATATGTGGACGTTATTTAATAATGTGCAGTGCAAAAATATGTGTTTACAGTAGCATAACCATTATAATATCATGTTGTACTAACAAAGTTTTATATCTTAAGGATGTATGAGCGGTTTCGTTCTTCCATTAAGAATTTGAAAATATTTTGCTGACAAAGAGAACACTTCAAGACATGACCAAAACAACAAAAAATGGTAGGTCACCGAAATTGTCTTTTGTCTTGGGAGTTTTAAGTTGATACATCAATAATTTTGTCTGATTCAGGGAAATTTCTAAACAACAAATCAGGGTAGTTGACAATGAACTAATGTAATTGAAATCTGTTTGAAGCTAAGGATATAGCGCGTTAATATATGAGCAAAATGCTGGAAACTCTAATCTTGTTTAATTTTATTGATCACGAAACAAACTAAACATATGAATCATAATTACCCCACCCACATTTTGTAAAAAGAACATTATATTTGTGGTCATGTAATGCGGGTTTTTTACACTCGTTATTAGAAAACGATAAAAAGTTTTTGTCGTTTTCAAACAACTCGTGCAATAAATCCCTATTTACAAAAACGTCCTATACTGTAAGTTTTTCGATACATGAGGCGGTATTTTGATTATGCAGCAGTTGTGCGTTTAAATGTTGTTAAGCAGGTGCTATGGATATTTAAACGTTTGTTTCATTGAAAAATTGACTCATTACATATTATATGATAATCAACCATTATTTGTGGTGTGCACATGGCAATATACATAGTGTCAATAAATTAGTATCTTCCTTTTAATTAGTTTAGTCCAGATAACAATTATAAGCTGTGATGCTGATACTGAAATACAGTCTCTACACTCTCGGCGGAAACTAAATCATCCTAAATCAAATGTAAATAGAAAGTTGTTGGTTGTATATTAAAACCACATTTACAGAATAAGTGTTATAATGCTATTCTGAAAAGTTGCAAAATGTCCAAGATAAGTAATTCAAATGGCGAAAAAAGGCCGCCATATTTAAAATGTTCACTGTTTGTAGTGACCTCATCGTACGCCATCATTGCGTAATTTTAAAAATATTTGGAAGGGCTGCAGTAGTAATAATCTTCACTGAAAAGCCTCCTCACCTCACCTTAATTTTCATGCAACATGCAAATCAAGTTAGCTGCTAAAAATACCCCATAACCGACACTGAATGCAAGTAATCAGTTGAAAATGGCAATCGGAATTTTCTGCTTGCTTTTTATATAATAAACATACTAGTGATATTCGTTGAGTTCTGTTTTCTTATGAAAAGTTAAGCTAATTTAATACATAAAAAAAGTTCTGTTAGCAAAAAACTGCATAAATTCAATTGGCATTATAATGATTTAAAGGATATTAAGTGGAAACGGTAATTATAATACGTATAATACAATCATACATGATAAGACAGTAAAGACGTTCCATAAATACCCTTATTTTTTCAGTTGCGTTTACATTTTCATGAGCAAGGGTAACACGATATTTTAAACACTTGAAATATGAAAAAGAATGAAATAATAGTTGGCGTCCTCGTAATTTGTTCACGCAGTAGAAAGGTGAAGGGAACTAACAAACTTTGTAAAACCTTGACCCTGACTTTTATTACAAACAGGTGTCTATTTTCTACATTCAAACGCATAAAGAAAGGGTTGTAAATAGGCCACTGTCAAAAATAGCTGTTTTGTGTCAAACCAGTTTTATCTCTTTTTTGATTTCTGCTTGAAGGCATTCGTCATAATTTCACATTTTTCGAACATGTACACACAGTTTCATTGTACCGCCCTCCAGCAAAGACATAACGCTAGTAGACAGTGATATTTGCGAAAGAAACCAAAATGCATTAATTTGAAGTTATATTTTTCCAGCGTGGAAAATAATCTAGATAAACCGTTTTTCTTCTTTTTTATGTTTCAACAACCTGAAATTGACTTTTACATCACTGCTTTAAGTACTTATAAAGAATATATACTCCCAAAACCTATAAAAGTGTATGATTATAAGTTCTGTTGATTTTTATTTTTAACGAAACGTGACTACAAGTTGACGGTCGGTTGATTTCGGACTAGCCCCCAAAGGTTAAAGTCAAATTATACCGGGTATCAGCATTACATGCAAATTTATAGTCATTAAATAAGCGTTATCTAAAGATGTTCTTGTGAACAACGACAACATTTTTAAATAAAAAATAAGTGGATAAGTATTGTTGTACAAGAAGGTATCGTCACTTCAACAGTGAAAAAGTATGTTGCGTTTCTTTTTCGTTAATTAACATTAGTTTCTTAAACGTAGATTTATCAATCACAAACAAGCTTTCCATTTAGATTTAACATATGAAACGATTTAGTACATCAGTCAACTTTAAAGTATGCGTTGGTAGTTATTGAAACTGTGTTCAATGGTGGATGTCCTTATTGAAGTCAGCAGCGCGATGAATTTTTTTTTTATAAACTTTGAATAACGAATATGGCTGAAGTCGTAAATCTCTTTAAAAATAAATCACTGTTAAACATTCTTGTTATTTATTTTTTGCGTAGTTTGAGCACGATCACATATTATCAGAACTATATCTTCAAAAACATATTTTATTGAAATCTTATTTAAAGGTTTTATCATATATATACATTATATTCATGTCAATCCCATTATAATCATGTCAATCCCATTATAATTATGTCAGTCCCACTATAATCATGTCAAACCCACGTTAATTGTTTTATTGTATTCATATATTCTTGTGTTCATCATTTTTGACACAATGAGCTGTAAATGTTTCAGTCGTAATAAACATTTGTTTTGTTCTGTTCTGTTCATAAACATAACTGTTTACATACAAAGACATATTTCCCCGAAACACGCATTTTATCTCATAATTCATTTTTATCTCTAGACTCATATTTCCTCAAGTTTCATTTAGGGAATGTTCCTTTGTTTTATGTACTACTTAAGGTATTTTTACATGAAAATATCGTAAATGAAATAATGATATTGACAATTGTATATGAACTAATTGTTTAACCTTTGTCATGTTTGTGCTCATTTTACTCATATTTATTATATAATGATGTTTTGTGTATAGACTGGAGGTCTGAACCACAGTCAAGAATTTTAATTTTAATTTGAACATTTTTAAGACTCACATTACCTCAAAGAATTCGAATTGTTTTCAGTGACCTTATATTCTAGAGCATACATCGTATTTTGTTTCAGCATTTCAATAAACTCTTGAAACATATTATCAGGAATCTCCACATTTTTCTTTCAGCCAAAATGTTGGAGTCAACTCGTGTCTGTATCTTGGTTCTGTTGTATTTGACTGTTTCTAATGAAGCTAAGGAGTGTACCATGTACGATCGAGAATGCGAATTCTATTTTGAGGTGGAGCACAAGCTTACGATGATGCATAAAAAGACCCTGGTGTATCCACATAACGGCAATATCTACAGTTATGACGTAACAAATACATCAGAAGCCGAACCAATGGCAATAGACGACGTGATTACAGCAGACGGATGGGAGGTGCCAAGATTAGTCGCTGTTGTAAATGGTCAGTTTCCAGGCCCTGATATAGTTGTGTATGAGGGTCAGACTGTTATAGTACGAGTGAAAAACCTCTTACGAAGTCATGGCGTGACAATTCATTGGCATGGTCTACACCAGCCGGAAACACCTTGGATGGACGGTGTACCGTATGTGACACAGTGCCCAATTCAACCTCATCAAACATTTGAGTATCGGTTCAAGGCGTATCCTAAGGGAACGTTCTGGTGGCATTCTCATGTTGGAGCTCAGAGATCGATGGGGTTATTCGGTGCTTTCATCATAAAAGACAGACATGAGACAAGAGTAGAAGATCGTATCCTTCAGATTCAGGACTGGAACCATGATGATGATTCTGATACGGGTCATATGAAAATGCTGTACGGAGTTTATGATGGAAGAGAGAAGTGGGGTGGAGCTCAGTCTTTAGATGGAAGTTTCTTTAGTTTGTTCAGAATTCAATCCGGTCTGATAAATGGCAGAGGGAGATACTATGACCCAGAAACAGGGACTCACAACCAGGCACCATTGACTGTTTTCCAAGTAAGCGAGGGAAAGACGTACAGGTTCAGGGTCATTAGTACTGGAGCCTTGTATCCTTTTCGTATATCTGTAGACAACCATACGATTTCTGTCATTGCCTCAGATGGATATGACCTGGAACCTGTCGTTGCCGAATCATTTATCATTAATCCTGGTGAAAGATTTGATTTTGAAATAACGGCTGATCAGCCGATAGGAAACTACTGGGTACGAGGAGTAACAATTGAAAAAGAGAAGCCACACGTAGCGGAAGCTATCCTAAGATATGTTGGTGCACCTAACGAAGAGCCATTAACGTCTAGACAAGTCTGCACAACGAGCAAGCCTTGTTTAGTATTAAACTGTCCATTCACATATTATCCGGAACCGAATACGGTGTGTAAAACATTTGATGAACTAAAAGCCGCAGCAACAGACGATCCTGCCCCTGAATATCAGGAAGGAAAATTTGAAGAATATTTTTTGAACTTCGCTTTTCCAGGAATCACTTCTTACCCTGGGTCAGTGAACGGGAAAACTTTTGATACACCGGATGTTAACCCCCTCACTCAGCCAAAAGAGTGGTATTCACCTTGTACATATCCAGAATGTGCAGATGACAGACATTGTAAATGTACACACGCGCTTCAAATTGGTAATGGTGACACAGTGCAAATGGTGTTTATGAATATGGGAATAGGTAAAGGCTGGTCACATCCGATACATATGCACGGACATTCGTTCTATGTGGTTAAAATGGGATACGGTCAATATGACCCTGTTACTGGACAAATCGGGGCTGACAACCTTGACGTTGACTGCAGGGGTCACCCTGATCGAGCGAAATCATTCTGTAATGACGCTACGTGGAGCAATAGTACTTGGCGAAATGGTAATGTTCCCGGTTTAGAACTTGCACGTCCTCCGCGAAAGGATACAATAATTGTTCCGACTGGTGGTTACGTTGTATTAAGAATAAGAGCCAACAATCCCGGTTTATGGAACATGCACTGTCATATTGAGCTACATAACTTGGACGGAATGCAGATGCTAATAAACGAATCTTTTAATGAAGTTCCAACACCTCCCCGTGGTTTCCCTGAATGTCATTCGTATCCACCAAGTGAGTACAGACTTCAATCCAAAGGTAAGTTTTAAGGTTTTTTTTTTTAAATAGTGATATTTTAAGAAAAGTTCTGTTTTATTTTTGAGGGTTGCATTAAATTTGGACTCAGATCCCTGTAAAGTTAAATGTAAACAGTATATATGTATCAACTGTATTAATTTAAATTACAACAGAGCTAAAATGGTCCAAAATCAGAAAAGCTATATGACAATTTAATACATGAGGTTTGCTCTAAGTATAGTAAATACATGTCAAATACAATTTAAACTGCATTATTCAACTCCGTGTATCGTGACAATGCTTTTTTCATTTGCTTTCATAGAAGAAATTTGTCAACATAGCCTAACATAATATCTTTGTTTTCAAATATCAAACAAAAACTCCGATATCTATTTCAGACGAAAACGGAGAAGGTAGTTCAACCAACACAGAGCAGACGACAGAGCAGACGACACTGAAACCTAACACCGCTACAGGTTGGTTATGAATAAAGAAATGCATGTCTTTACAAAAATTACAAAAACAACCGTGTAATATATAATGACTTAGCAAATTGCCAGTCTTAGCTTTAAATGCTCGTCAATGGTTAGAATCTGGGTCCAAATATACAAAGTAAGAACTTAGCGTTCTGTCCGGTAGAATACGAGATTTAAATGAAAAGAAATGCGACGGTGTATGCCAGAGATGTAGACACAATCTTTTCTTCTTACAGAATATATAATAATTTTATACACAACTCCGCAACATATGTCTTGGAGTTGCTAGACATGTACTGGTGAAGAATTAAAAGCAAGAGAGGAATGATGATAACTATGATAACGACAGTATTTTTTTTGTTTTCAATTTCTGTGTAAGGATAACCAAGGAACCGTGTAGAATTTGAGAACAAGATAACTGAAAAAATAAATGAAAACGATAAGTACAAAATTGATTTGAAATATCAGAGCGTGACAAAAGGCAAACAAGGAATACACCCGATCTACCTTTATTCGTTTACTACCAGGTATTACTAACCGTTAAATATCGTCTTTTGTGAATATATATATATATATATATATATATATATATATATATATATATAATGTCTATGAACTGGGGATAAAACATAAATATCATATTTCAGATGGAGATTCAGACATGAATAACCAGAAGCAAACTATGGATACAGGTATAACTGTCTTTGCTATTTCAGAATTAATAATAAACAGGCGCTACGTTTGAATGAACTCCATGCCCCGGGGGTCATTGACCTTTGACCCCGTGACCTCTAAGTTGGTCTGGCGGGTAGAGCTCATCAAGTTGCATGCACCTGTGAATTTTAGAGACTGTAGGTGGAAGGACTTCCCTGTTATAGTCAAGGTTAAAGTTTTGTGACAAACAAACAATCAGCCAAACAAACAGACAGACAGACAGACAGATCAGTACCAAACTGTACCCTCTGGGGGCATAAAGGTGTCTGCATAATTGTCTTTTGGGTCGTGACTATTAAGAACGTATGTTATAAGAAAGCAAACTATGAGTGAAGGATAGCTAACGTGTAACCGGGGTTATTTTTTTAAACAGCGCCGTATTTTTATATTGACGTATTTCTCGTTTAAAAATAAAAAAAAGTCTTGTTACAACATTGCAAATTATACACCGAGAATATAAAAGTGTATGTCAATGAGTTGACGCTTTTAACGTTTTTTTTCCTTAGTCAATGAAATAAGCCTTAATTTAACGTTATTTACGCAAAATTCAAATAAACACTTAAAATCTTATCTTTACAATGTGTTTCCAGTTTTGGTTATCCTGACTCACCATTGGTCTAAATCTATGGATCGCCACTAGCTACATCAGAGACTGGTCTAGATCTGTATATACGTGTTTTCGTTTTATTTTCAGATGTTTTCATGAAGGAGATGCATTACAACGTACTACTTGGCCTGTTGATAGCTGTTGTTTCCATACAGGTCATTCTTGGTATTGGCCTCTGCTGTGCCTTCAAGTTGAAACATAATTCATCTTCGGCAAAGTATACAATGGGCCAGTCTAATTCTGGCTTTGATGGCAGGCATTGAGAACCAGTCTTCCATTATTTTTTTTTATTATTCTGCGGTTGTGAATTACACAGAAGCTACCCCGACATTTTAAGTATCTAAATAGCTTATTTTCTTACTATGGTTACTTTTTTTCCCAATGGGTCCAATTGTATATATTTGTAGAAAGATTCTTTTTATATTGAAAATGTAGACAGACGTATAATATTTTATAAATTTAGATATATATATTGTCGTTTTATACACAACGTGGCAAATTCGACACAGTGAGAGACACGTCCCTTGTTGATACGTTCAACAGTTATATGTAATGGCTTCTTTAACATTTTTACATATTTTTAATTTGATGTTTTTTTATTGTTAAAATAATTTTTTACTGAAGGGTTTCTGATATGAGGCTTCATTTATTTGAAATATATGGCTTCAGTTGGTGAAGATATTGTGCGATCCGTCTCAGTTTTATTCCTAACATTTCTACTAACGCTGCCAGCTTGGTTAGATTTAGGTTCCTTGTATCGATGTGTATTTTGCTTATTTTATATGAAAGAGGAATTGGGTTTGTCAAACATATCCTTAAATCTGATGAAAATTTTGTTATTATAGATTTTCTAGAAAAAAAAACAGGAAAAAGGGTAAACATTGTCCAATTTTATGGTTTAAAACGGGCACTTAAAAAGGTTATGGAAAGCAGTGCATTTAGATATTACAATAGCACAAACATTGACTCATATCTAAACCTATATTTACCCCTTACTGTCAAAAAGTAATTACAGGAAATTTGTTTATGAATCATTTATAATTATGTAACACAGATACTTCAACAAGCAAACCAAAATGGCAAGACTTATTGAAAAACATTGATATCAACTGGAAGAATGTTTTTACTTTTGTGTTTGTTTGTACGAAAAATTCATATATAATACTGTGGATACAAACTAGAATTGTACATAGAATTTTACCTTCAAAGTCATCATTGTATAAAAGTAAAATTGTTAGTGATAATTTATGTTCATTTTGTCATGAAACTGAAGAAACTTTAGTCCATCATTTTTAGCATTGTTGTAGAATTAAGCGAGTTCTATCTTTTATCGTAAACAAATGTGCTGAAATAGAGAGCACAGTGAACATAGATTGTTTTTCAGTCATATAAGGTATTCACAATTATGACTACAAGGTGGATATTGATATTTTTAGAATTTAAGATATACATTTTTCTTTGTGAAAGAAACAAAATAATTTCTACAGTAAATGGTCTGATAAATAGTTTCAAATTAGCTTGGGAAATAAATCAGTGTACAGAAAGTAAATTAAAAGAATATTGGACACGTGTTAGATCAATTATTTTGATAAACTTTTTTTCTAAAATTTTTTATTCAGAATAACAGTGTTATATGTATTTAAATGCATCATCTAGCCATAATTCAAATCAAATATACATGTACATGCTTTTCAGACTTCACTTACACGTTTTTCCATTATCATTTCTCTTCTTTTTGTAAATATACTGGTATTCAGGTCCTTTTGCTTTATTTTGGTATTTTGATATTCATATCATCCATAAATATACGCTCTTGCAGAAGACATATTTTTGGGAGAGCAGGTTTTTTACATTCTTGGAATAATTAAACCTTGTATCTCTACCTATTCATGTGTCTAATGTTAAAATAATAATACAGTATAATACATCTACTGTTTAAATGTAAAGTGATGGTGGCTGTCTTTTTTGTTCTTACATATATTATATTAATATAATATTATACATTCATATTTGTAAGGTATTTTTGGGATGCCCTGGACGGACACATACCATCAATAGTAGGATACTACGTCATCGCGCTCCTGTTTTATGCTCTCTCGCGGATCAACAACCCCTCGCTTGAAAGGTAAAATGGTCTTTTTTAATAAGAAATCTATAGAGTTACAAAAAATCATCTTGTGCACCGAAGATTGGCTGGTGTGCTTTGTATTTAAGTAAAGAATTTTTATAATGTAAATATCTAGTTTAGGCCTGAAAACGGGTGAAAGTTTTTTTAGCATTCATGCAGAAAAAAAACTTTCACCCGTTTTCAGGCCCAAACTAGAATTTTACATTATAAAGCGACGGATTGTTGACAAAAAAGGTCCGCGGGAGAGCATAAACAGGTATCGTACTATTGTACCACGTTACGAGGAAAATACATGGGGGCCTGGTGGAAAATCCCTTGTATCGGCGCTATTCATCAAGTGTGTACGTGTGTAATTGTGTTTTAGAGGACTTCGGTCATATCGGCAATAAGTTCTGACGATAATATAAACTCATATACACTGTAGATAGACTGATGCAGATTAAAAGTCTACATATTATTTTAAAGGCGCTTTGTTAAAGGTGTGCATTGCCAGTACGTCTGCTTCAGAAACATTTATTCAGATATTAATTCAAAAACAGAAATACTGTCATGTATTCCTATCTTTAGACAGCCAGACAGGCAATCCGTAACCATTCTTTAACTAGCTTGCGACTCACCAACAAGCCCCTGACAGGACTCGAACCTTCGACCTCCCGCTCCGTAAGCGGATGCCTTAACCACTAAGTCACGGAGACGGTTTTATAATGAAAATGTGTCAATGTTTATGAGCTGGAGACCGACACAATCTTGTATTAGGAAGAAATACAAAATCATTGTCAAGGCTAATAATATAGGGAAGTTTGATCAAATTTCAGTTAGTAACAGACATACTTTATCGATATTCTTTAAACTTTTCCTTGCTAATTTCCCTGGAAAATCTTTGCAAAACCTTTATCTACGTTAGCTACATGAATACATTATTATAAATTTCAGGTGTGTTTAACAGGTCGAATCATAAAAAATTTATAATGCATCACACAGTAAACTTTTAGGAACTACCTTTGATCAATTCATGTAAAACCACAAATATACTGCTGCAATATAAGCTGTGTCTAATTGCACTTTCATATGACACTAATCAAAACACTACTTATTTATTGTATGTCAAGTAGCACACTGGCTCTGATGAGTTCTGGCTAATTTATAGGTCTCCCTTCGAAGAAGAAGGGGTATATTAGTATGTAAGTCGGGCGATCGGTAGACCACATCGCTTCCATTCAAAAACTCGTGTACCATTTGACCTACACTATTCTAACCTCATAGGGCGGTTGCCCTATTGTTTTAGGGGTGTGTAATAATGCACTTTGGCGTCAAACGCACTTTGGAGTCAAATTTTGACCCCAAAGTGCGTTACACAGGTGCATATGCAATTTTTAACATCAGACAAACGACCGCACTTTTGGGGCATTAAAATTTAATAAAAAAAAAAAGAATTTTAGTGATATTTTAAAGTAATATTTTGTAGTTAACGCCAATGGTAAACTAAAAACAAGGAATGAAGTAGGCGAAATGTATTATGTCAGATAACGATAGCAGACGATAGTTTATCTTATTTTGTTAAATCTAAGGGTTGCAATTTGCATTTTATTATATTTCTTATATTCAATTACCTGTTTCAAAGTATAAAGGACTTAATGTAAGATAATATAAAAATAACACATGTCTCTCACTGTAATAGTGCATATTAGCAACGGGAGAACTGAAATAACACCCGAGGCGGAGCCAGAATATGCACTATTACCATGAGAGACATGTGTTTTGTTTATTATACCAAACCAACATTTTTATGTAATTTTTCACCGTTGTGCATTTTAACTCCGAGAGCCATTCATCATAGATTTTTATCATACCAAAATGTACTTTATGCTCAGCTAATAATTGTTAGTTTGTGTTATCAAGACGTTTGGTCAGCTAGTCTGTATTGCAAGACGCTTTATACAATCAGGTCACATTGTATGTGTCTGAGGCACGCAGAGCAGAGCGGCCAGGAGAGAGGACAAGAACATTCCGTTTTCTTAAGTCTATATAGATAACTCGCCCCTGGGGAATATTATATTATATATATATTGAGCTATGCATACCACATATCGAGTTAAGCATACCTAATGTCGAGATATGCATACCTAATGTCCAGATATGCATACCTAATGTCGAGCTATGTACACAGAACATAATGACGAGATATGCATACCTAATGTCCAGATATGCATACCTTATGTTGAGCTGTTCATAGCGAATGTCGAGCTCTGCATGCCTAATATAGAGCTAAGCATACCTAATGTCGAGATATGCATACCTAATGTAAAGCTAAGCATACCTAATGTCGAGCTATGCATACTTTATGTCGAGCTATGTACACCTAATGTCGAGCTATGCACACCTAATGTCGAGCTATGCACACCTAATGTCGAGCTATGCATACCTAATGTCGAGCTAAGGATACCTAATGTAAAGTTATGCATACCTAATGTCGAGCTATGCACACCTAATGTCGAGCTATGCACACCTAATGTCGAGCTATGCACACCTAATGTCGAGCTATGCATACCTAATGTCGAGCTAAGAATACCTAATGTAAAGCTAAGCATACCTAATGTCGAGCTATGCACACCTAATGTCGAGCTATGCATACCTAATGTTAAGCTAAGCATACTTTATGTCGACCTATGCATACCTAATGTAAAGCTAAGCATACCTAATGTCGAGTTATGCACACCTAATGTCGAGCTAAGCATACCAAATATCGAGCTATGCACACCTAATGTCGAGCTATGCACAACTTATGTCGAGCTAAGCATACCTGAAGTCGAGTTATGCATACCTAATGTCGAGCCATGCACACCTCATGTCGAGCTGAGCATACCAAATATCGAGCTCTGCACACCTAATGTAGAGCTATGCATACCTAATGTCGAGCTATGCACACCTAATGTCGAGCTATGCACACCTAATGTAAACTATGCATACCAAATATCGAGCTATGCACACCTAATGTCGAGCTATGCACAACTTATGTCGAGCTAAGCATACCTGAAGTCGAGTTATGCATACCTAATGTCGAGCCATGCACACCTCATGTCGAGCTGAGCATACCAAATATCGAGCTCTGCACACCTAATGTAGAGCTATGCATACCTAATGTCGAGCTATGCACACCTAATGTCGAGCTATGCACACCTAATGTAAACTATGCATACCTAATGTCGAGCTATGCATACTTAATGTCGAGCCATGCACACCTCATGTCGAGCTGAGCATACCAAATATCGAGCTCTGCACACCTAATGTAGAGCTATGCATACCTAATGTCGAGCTATGCACACCTAATGTCGAGCTATGCACACCTAATGTAAACTATGCATACCTAATGTCGAGCTATGCATACCTAATGTCGAGCTATGCATACCTAATGTAAAGCTATGCATACCTAATGTCGAGCTATGCATACCTAATGTCGAGCTATGCACACCTTATGGCTAGCTATGCACACCTAATGTCGAGCTATGCATACCCAATGTAAAGCTATGCATACCTAATGTTGAGCTATGCAAAACTAATGTCGAGCTATGCACACCTAATGTCGAGCTATGCATACCTAATGTCGAGTTATGCATACCGAACCTAATGTCGAGCTATGCACACCTAATGTCGAGCTAATCATACCGAACCTAATGACGATATATGCATACATAATGTCGAGCTTTGCATGCCAAATTTCGAACTGTACATACCGAATGTCGAGTTATGCATAGCCTACCTAATGTCAAGCTATGCAAAACTAATGTCGAGATGCCACGTTTTATAAAAAAAGAATTAGGTTCCAGTTTCAGTTTTTCAGTTTCACAGGAAAAACGTCTTTCACATTTAAGAACGATAAAGGTCAATATGGATTTTTCTTGAAATCTAATCAAATGTAAATAAATACGCTACATAATACAAGTTAAAGTAACTCAGAAAAGTTGTTATTTTTGCTTATCACATAGTTTTGCCTTAAAGGGGCTGTGCTCCAGATGACAAATAAAGAAAGTTTTCTTGTATTATAAATTTATTGTAATATTTATGACTAATGCTTAAAAAATAACTTACTGACAAAAAATAAGTCAAATAATTACATTATAAATTGATTTTTTTCCCTTTCAAAGTGCTATACCGTAACGCGATGGTATAACTATATCGTATAAGATTTAAAGTAAATATCTGTAATATCACATGCGGCGATGGTGGTGACAGTAAAAGCGTTGGAAATATTTTGTTAACATGAGGGTCCAGAGTTCAAATCAGACTGGAGCGAAAACATTTTTTTTATTCTATTTTGACTTTTATATTCAGTTTTGAAGTAAAATATTACGTTGTTATAATCTCACGGCATCTAAATATATTTATTTATGAAATTTTTTTTTTTTTATGTCAAATCTGGAGATACGTTTACATTTTTTTGCCAGATTTTCTACAATTGTGCATCAAGAAGAAAGTATATTACCTTGCGCCTCAGTCTTAATAATATCGGCACATCTGTTAATCGAAGTACATATTGAACACAGTGAGTAAATAAATCGATAACTGTGTAAATCGAGTGCTGTTTAATTGTAAACCAGCGTAGCTAAAACGATTATGTTATACAATTTTTTGTTGGACAAGTTTTACGTATTTAAAGAGGAAAAAGTTTTCTGCATTTAAATATGTAAAACCATTTTATGACATCGACGCAAATGAAAGTAATCGCGAGTGACCGTAATATTGCCATTCAGAGATTTATATTTCTATCATACCTGGACTAATAACTGAGTAGCGTCCCTTAGATTAATTGCACCATTTGTGCACAGGTAAATAAATAGGTTAGGAAAAGAAGATAATGCGATATTTGGAACATAAGGTACGATTTTTTTGCTTCTTTCACGTCTGTATGCACAACTACAGCATGTTTTATAATTTGTCAAAAATTGACCTGTTGCTCTTTTTATTCTTATGACCTGAAGTTATGTAGGCTACACTAAACTACTAGTAGGCCAGATACAGTGTTTGATGAAGAACATATATATTTTTGTGTTATGTATATATGCATACATCAGAGAGTTATTATTATTATTATTATTATCATTTAATGGTTGAAGACAAAATCTTATGTATGAAAAGGTCACAGTTCTAAACAGTTTACAGATAATGAAACGAGAGCTAAAGGGTCACATTAAGTCCTTTTATTTGTAAAAATGGTAATATATTCACGAAGCCAAAGTAGGCTTCGCTGTTAAAGGAGAATATAGAAGTATGCAAATTATACTTACTTGTCTGATATCTGATCTCTGCTTACTTACTGATGCGTAAAATTGCGATAAAAACAGCTTTGGTGTTTTGAATGGATGTCAAAATACTTAATTTGATAACAGTAATTGTGTAGTCATCTAGCGTTTCAGTGACTGCCAGATATACTTTGGACTGCATAAAGGAATGACACACAATATAAATTCATACTTACTAGCATCGTCGGATACCCACGGTTGATCACATGTAATCATATGATAAATGTTAATGGATCGGCCATGGGTATCCGACGATGATTCAAGGTATGAACGACATGATGTCATATAATGTCAAAATATATGCCATATATTGCTACTTCGATTCCATGATATTTTCAAGTCATATATATTTAGCATATTAATCCATGTATTGATAATTGGTTTTATATAAGCTCTTTCTTAATTTATACATTTCAAAAAAGAAAAAAAAATAGCAGTGAGTTGGGTCAATACAAAGACTGTTGCTTTAATATACTGAATTGCGATACTACACATGACAAAAATGGTATCATTCAGTGGCGTTTCCATTACAAACAGATTGAATCTTTATAAAGTTTCCATGGTTTCATACATCAACGATTCTGTTAAATATATTGTAATTGTGAATAACCATAATGATCATTGTCTGTTCAATATAAATAAATTTTCAATTAATAAATTTTAGAGATGAACTGATTTATTACACAAACGGTTGTATTAATAAGAAACAACAACAGATAAGACAGCCATGGCTTTCAGTGAGAGTGTGACATTAAATGTTACCTACACTTTTCTATGCATGAATAAAAGTTCGTTATACGGCGCCATATTTTGCAATATCTTAAAAAACAGATCTCTACAGTCAACAGGCGTAAATAAGGGTGAGTCTTTTTTTTCCGGGTTATAAAATGAACATCGTCTGTCAGCTTTTAAAATTAATTAGAGAAGATAATCAGAATTATTTCATGTGTCTACGAAGCAAAATGTATGCTAAAAGGGGATCAGATATTAGTAAGTAACACGTTCTCTCGACGTAGTTTACTCGTTTTCTACGAGTATTTGGGTTGTTCCCCTGAAATATTAAATCGTTCCCTTAGAGTAAGTAACTCGTTCCCTCGACATAGTTAACTCTTCCCACGAGAGTTAGTTAGTCGTTTCCAAGCTGACTCGTTTCCACGAGTTACTTTCTCGTATGCACGAATTTCTTCTTAAATAATGTAGTACACTTCACCTTTGTGTCAACGTAAAAATTAATATGTAAATTACAATTTAATCAAGTTATTTTCACTCAGAGCGATATACAAATATGCTACTCATTTCTCATGTATACATTAACTAAAACCAAAATTTGAAGTGCAAACAAGGCAATACAGATATGCATTAGTGTTTGAATGGGAGTCTCGGTTGTAAGTAACTGTTTAGAAGTCCCGTCAAACGACTTAGTAATGTACAACAGCAATTTCATACTAACCAACAAACGTACAGTTAAGCTATACATGCATGCTTAAAGGAACAGGAATTTACACTTTGTTCAACATTGCTGTCTTGTCAACATAGCCCTTTTGCTAAATAATTTTTCAGAATTATTTCTTTTTCCCCTTTTTCCCTCCAAATATGATGCTTGTATGCATTTATAAACAAAGTTTCTATATGTTTATCATTATCTTAGGCGACTAACTTTAAGGCAATCATATTTTCTCTCCCATTTTACTTCTAGAAACCATTCTTCAGGCTCATTGGTATATATTCTTTAAGACCATTGAATATCATACTTAGTATATTATCATACAGGTAGTGTGTATCAATTGTGAATTTTTGTTTACTTTCAGATTCACATAAGATAAATAGCAACAGAGTTTAATGACAGCTCTGGTATCCTTATAAATCCTGGCGAAGATGCATATATTCTACGTGGTAGTGATTATCTGTGTCTGTAGATTTACAAGTGCTAGTAAGTTTATTTTCCATGTATGATTATATATAAAGAAATGAATACCTAAAGAAAAAAAATACGTATATGTTAAAAGAGGTGTCACTCTGCCATTACTAGTATATATACATATACATCTGTCAGGGAATTTGTGAAGGAAAACACACTTAGTCGAAAAAGCTTATTAACAAAATATTTATTTCAGCTGTGAATGTTTCTTTGTGGAACAAATTGGATGTGTAGACTGTCCTTAAGGGAAACTGTTGTAAATACCATCATTGAATAACTTTCAGTGGTGTTGCCGTGTTGTATAAAGTTTCTTGCATCTTGAATTTCTGGTGGATCACAAGCAGGCATTAACGTTAAAGTATGCAAACGTCTCGATAGTAATAGTTATAAATTAGATGGTTATTTAGCAATATATTTGATATAGGCCTTGCTATTTTTGTCATTTGAATTTTGAACCTTATTGCCATTAAGCGTCCGAAATCATAACCACAGCTGCTTTCAGACAAATAGAAACGGGCCTATTTCGAGACATATATTTATAACTACCTACGATGGGTGTTGGTCGTTTCGTCAAACCGTCGTTTCGTCAAACTTATTTTTCTGTACAAAACAGGTAGTTTGTTCGTCAAACTTAATTTTTAGAGTAGATAATTAACGATTTTACCGAAGTGTCAAACAGATGCAATCACATGCAAACAGACTATTAACGTTAAAGCTGTTCACATTAAACGTCGCGCAAAGGTACCGTTGATTAATTGTTTGTCTCACCGGTAAATACAAATTAGATTATTATCCCGCTAATTAAGTTGATGGCACATTCAATTTAATGAATAACAAACACACTTTAGCAATCAATTATAATTTGATTTCAATAGGTGTGAAATGCTATATATTATTAATTTGACGAAACGACTTTTGCTTGCTATATAAAATAAGTTTGACGAAACGACGGTTTGACGAAACGACCATAATTCCCTACGATAACGACGTTATTCGTTATTTTGTATCTTTTCAGGAGTAGATATTACAGTAAAATCAAGTGCTTGTAAAAATGACTATGATATGGAAGATATTGGGGAAGCCTATGTTACCTACAGTGGTGCACCAATAAGCGATGGTTGTTATATCAAATTCACCAACTGGGATTCTTTTCAGAAAACTATATGTATAAAACCGACTAATCTTAACCTTGATTGTTCAACAAGACTTGAATATCACAGACATTTTATCAAGAACTATATTGACCCAGATGTAAGTTTGGTTTGTTGAACCGGAACTGAGGTTTTTAGTTAGTGTTTTAATTTATTATGCAAAAATGTTAAACACTTTGTTAAATATCACCCTTTATCCAGATATCCAGATCAAGAATTATGTGAATAATGTTTCAAGCGTCTGTTATTACCATGATGTACATACACAATAGTTTTATACTTTTATTATATAGACAAAGTGAATAAAGACCAAACTGTACAAACTAATTAGTGGCTATAACACATTCTTCAGGAAATGTCTGCGTTGATAGAGTTTGTCACAGCTATGTTTTTATCAGAGCTTTGAAAAAACTAACTGATCGATCAATCCCTTGAATCTGCACTAAACTACACGTATCTTCAAACTGTTATCATCCTCCAAACTTAGTCCATTTTGTGAAATGATAAATTTGCTACTCTGCTCATTTTCGTCTATCTACACTGCTCCCTTTCAATCACCACCCAACAAAGCCCCATGCTATCTGATTCAACACCTGTCAAAGACATTACTTTGCAACACCTAGCGGTTCAATATATACTTACCAACACAGTTTGTTTGGTTTTTGTCGAGTTATCCGGCGGTGAGCTCGACTTAGTTGTCACTATGGCGGTTCAGTCTTTTTGTGTGAGTTTGTGCGTTAGAGCGTCCGTCCGAGATTTGTTTGTGTCCGGGCTAAAACTTCTCCATGCATGGAATAATTTTCAAACACCCGCGGCACTTTTGTTCACTATGATGCAGGTTCAGGTTCATAGCTCAAAGGTCAAGGGCACAGTAAAATCTAAAAGGTAAAACATTTGAACGGATTTGCATGTCTGGGTCAAGACTTCCTTATGCATGGAAATGTTTTAATTACCTTTGCACTTTTTTTCGACCTGATTAGAAGGCGTGTCACGCGCAACACCTAGGTTCTTAACTCAAAGGTCAAGTCACAATGATAGGTTAAAGGTAAAAATGTTTATGATAGACATTTTTCGCACTATAACTTCTTCATTTATTCAGGAATTTTAAGTATCTTGTCACGTTTGTTCACTTGAGGAGAGAATGTGTCATGCGCAAGACCCGTATCGTTAGCTTGAAGTTCAAGGTCACAGTGAATTGAATGTGTATATATAAAGTTTATCTGGACAATTAATCCTGAAGTATAAAAACCACAGACTTGAAACTTTGTTAGTTGATAGAGCTCAGTAAGGTAAAGTTTAAGAACTATGACGCTTCTTATTATTTTTATAATTATTTCCCTTAATTGATATTTTTGTCCGGAGCAAAACTCAGCGCTAGAAGAGAGACTTTGTTGAAACAACACAGAGATATAGGACAGTTAGAAGAAGTACAGAGTACAAGACCCATAACTCTGACTGGCTTAATTTTTGAATTTTTCTCTTTGTTAAGTTTTTCATTTTCTAGAGCATTTTTAGAAGGGTCTTGTTAAAACTTCACAGCAATAAGAGACATTAAGCAAAAGTGAACTGTACAAGGTGCATAACTGCAAGACTTTCTTTACCAGATTATTTACCTTTATTAATTTCGTTTGCTTTCATGTAGTTGGGACTTACCCCATCTTAGAAATGTCAATTTTAGTGAATCTCTGTCTATGTGACCATTCCGAATCCAACATTTCCACCAAATTTAAACTACACATACACAAATTCAACAAGTCTTCATACTGTTGTCCTTTTTGACACCTGGCGGACTCGACATGTTGCCGTTGGGCATCTAGTATGAACCTGTAGCCACACAAATATTTAAAGCGCAACAATCATTGCTTGCAATGCTTTCACTATATTCAAAACAAAATATAATAAGTATAAAAAGAAATTTAAATTCTTATTTCACAGGTCACATTTTCGTGTAATAATTTATCCTACAATGAATGGTGCGGCAGTGTGAGAACTTCATATTTATACATAGTGTTTAAAACAAGTGGAAACAGCTATGTTGATAATATCAAACTGCACGTTTACTTGAAAGATTGTGAGTATAAACTATATTTCTTTTCTTGGAGAATAATGTTTGATCTGTATTTAATATTAAATAGTATCTTCATTATATTGTTTCGAACTGTCTAATCCATCGAGATTTAGTGCTTCATGTGTTACACACTGCATTGTGAATGTCCTGTCCGTTGAAGGACCATTAGATAGTATTAACTTATATCAATTACTTTGTTGGCCTGCTTCTTTCTATTATGAACTGTTCAAGGGTTGTAAACGTTAGAGCAAAATTGTGTTGTTGCGATTTGAATCAAAGATGTTCGGGCTATGTATCAAACAATTTTCTGGACTCCATGACAAAAATAAAAAGAACTATGTCTATATTATGATCAAAATTATAGTGTGATTTATCGGTAGTCATATAGCTATAGCAAAGAGTTAAGTGGTCTTCCACGCTCATGTCAATTTCCTTCAGGTGTTTTAAAACTTAGATCTCTTTGAAAAAAACATTTGTTCATATATACACAGAAATTGTGTCCCATATTTACTGTCAGAATGTCAGAATACTGATATATTGCTGTTTATTTAACTTATATCATGACTAGATTCATCTAACTTATATCATGACTAGATTTCTAGATTTGAGGTTGTCAGCGGATATGAAGACACCTACTTACGTTTTTCTTCTCCACCATTACTCGTATTTAGTTGGTATACATTTTAGTTATTTTGGACACATTTTTATCATTATTTATGGTCAATATTAAGTGCAGAAACGTATTCTCGACTTGTCGAACGATTTCTTACTCTGTATTTTACAGCTTTTTCTTACTTTTGGTAATGTTATGACGACCACGTTTTCTTAGTTTTGGTAATGTTATGACGACCACGTTTTCTTAGTTTTGGAAATGTTATGACAATCACGTTTTCTCACTTTTGGTAATGTTATGACAACCACGTTTTCTTAGTTTTGGTAATGTTATGACGACCATGTTTTCTTACTTTTGGTAATGTTATGACAACCACGTTTTCTTAGTTTTTGTAATGTTATGACGACCATGTTTTCTTAGATTTGGTAATGTTATGACGACCACGTTTTCCAGTACGTTTAGGTCTGCCTATCTATTTGAATTAATTTATGTTTTAGTTGAACCGCCAATATTGTCAACGCTACGTAGCGAAATTTGTTCGGCATTTCGGAAGCAATCTAAGACTTAGAGGGTCATTCAGTATTTGATAGTTTTATCCTTATATGTCTCAAGCCTTTCTTGTCATCCACAAGTCCGTCGTCCGTCCGTCCGTAAACTTTTCATTCAAACGACATCTCCTCTGAAACCACTGGGCCAAAGTTGATGAAACTTGCCATGGATGTTCCTTGTATGAAGCTCTTCCAAAGTTGTTCAAAGAAATCAATTCCATGCAGAACTCTGATTGCCATAGCAACCTAAAGGAAAAACTTTAAAAATCTTCTTGTCTGAAACCACAAGGCCTAGAGCTTAGATATTTGGAATTTAGTACCCTCTAATGGAACTCTACAAAAATTGTTCAAATTATTTCCCTGGAGTTAAAATTGGCCCCGCCCCAGGGGTCACTTCATTTTACATAGACTTATTTAGGAAATCTTTAAAAATCTTCTTCTCAGAAACCACAATGCCTACAGCTTAGATATTTGATATGTAGCATTGTCTAAAGGATGTCTACCAAGTTTGTTCAAATTATGTCCCCGGGTCAAAATTGGCCACGCCCCGGGGTTCTCTTGGTTTACATATAGTTATATAGGAAAAACATGAAAAATCATTTTTCTCCGAAACTAAGAGGACTAGACCTTAGATATTTAGAATGGAGTTTTGTGTAGAGAATCTTTACCAGTATTGTTTATATGTTGGCCCTGATGTCAAAATTGGCCCTGCCCCAGGGGCCCTTAATATGTAAAAAGGCAGTCTTTAAAAGTCTTCTTACTGGAAACATCAATGCCTACAGCTTAGATATTTGGTATGTAGCATTGTCTTGTAGATGTCTACCAAGTTTGTTCAAATTATGTCCCCTGGGTTAAAATTGGCCACGCCCCAGGGTTCTCTTGGTTTACATATAGTTATATTGGAAAAACATGAAAAATCATTTTTCTCCGAAACTCATAGGACTAGACCTTAGATATTTGTTGTGGAGTATTGTGTAGAGAACCTTTACCAGTATTGTTGATATGTTGGCCCAGGGGTCAAAATTGGCCCCGCCCGGGGGGGCCTTAAAAAGTAAAAAAGGCAACCTTAAAAAATCTTCTTACTGGAAACCTCAATGCCTACAGCTTAGATATTTGGTATGTACCATTGTCTAGTAGATTTCTACCAAGTTTTTTCAAATTATGTCCCCTGGGTCAAAATTGGCCATGCTTCAGGGTACTCTTGGTTTACATATAGTTACAATGTATATAGGAAAAACATGAACAATCATTTTTTTCCGAAACTAAGGGGACTAGACCTTAGATATTTGGTGAGGAGTATTTTGTAGAGAACCTTTACCAGGATTGTTTATATGTTGTCCTCGGCGTCAAAATTGGCCCTGACCCAGGGGCCCTTAATATGTAAAAATGGCAATCTTTAAAAATCTTCTTACTGGAAACCTCAATGCCTACAGCTTAGATATTTGGTATGTAGCATTGTCTAGTGGATGTCTACCAAGTTTGTTCAAATTATGTCCCCTTGGTCAAAATTGGCCACGCCCCAGGGTTCTCTTGGTTTACATATAGTTATAAAGGGAAAACATGAAAAATCATTTTTCTCCGAAACTCATAGGACTAGACCTTACATATTTGGTGTGGAGTATTGTGTAGAGAACCTTTACCAGTATTGTTTATATGTTGGCCTCGGCGTCAAAATTGGCCCCGCCCCGGGGGCCCTTATTATGAAAAAAAAAGAAAATCTTTAAAAATCTTCTTACTTAAAACCTCAATGCCTACAGCTTAGATATTTGGTATGTAGCATTGTCTAGTAGATGTCTACCAAGTTTGTTCAAATTATGTCCCCTGGGTCAAAATTGGCCACGCCCCAGGGTTCTCTTGGTTTACATATAGGAAAAACATGAAAAATCATTTTTCTCCGAAACTCATAGGACTAGACCTTAGATATTTGGTGTGGAGTATTGTGTAGAGAACCTTCACCAGTATCGTTTATATGTTGGCCCTGATGTCAAAATTGGCCCTGCCCCAGGGGCCCTTAATATGTAAAAATGGCAATTTTTAAAAACCTTCTTACTGGAAACCTCAATGCCTACAGCTTAGATATTTGGTATGTAGCATTGTCTAGTGGATGTCTACCAAGTTTGTTTAAATTATGTTCCCTGGGTCAAAATTGGCCACACCCCAGGGTTCCCTTGGTATACATAGATTTATATAGGAGAAACATGAAAATTAATTTTTCTCCAAAACAAATAGGTCTAGACCTTAGATATTTGGTGTTGAGTATTGTGTTATGAACCTTTACCAATATTGTTTAAACGTTGGCCCTGGGATCAAAATTTGCCCCGCCCGGGGGCTCTTAATATATAAAAAAGGACATCTTTAAAAGTCTACTTGTCTGAAACCACAAGGCCTAGAATTTTAAAATTTGGCATGAAGCAAATAATTAGATTACATGTAGGTTAAAGGTCATGGAGGCTAAAAATAGATTTAATTACTGTACCTCATAGAGCCTTCATTTATAGACCAATATCTTTGATATTCAATATATAGGTTCCTTGCATGCACCTCTACCAATGGGTAGGGTTTGAGGTCACTGGGTCAAGGTCAAGGTCACCATAGCTTATAAAAGATATTTTTACTTTCTGTCATAGAGCCTTTATTTATTGACTGATATTTTACATTTTTGGTTTGTAGGCACTTATATATTTTCAATTAAAAAATGAAATACTGCTTAACAGCAAACCTACAGCCAAAGTAATCAGGTGAGCGATCCAGGGCCATCATGACCCTCTTGTTTTAAATATGTCTGTTATCTGTTAACTGAAGATAGAGAGGGGAATGTTTATATAATGTATGAATTTGGAACAGAAGCATATTTTAATTTCAAGAAATATTACAAAATTGTCTGTGATTTATCTTATTCATTACAGTACCCAAAGAAGATGATCCATGGAGTACAACAGCTTCTCACAGCAGTTCAGTTGGCATTATTGTTGGTGTGGTTGTAGGCGTAGTTGTCCTTACTATAACCTTCACTTGTGTGATCGTGTGTGTTATAGTCCAGAAGCGACGTTCAGCACAAAGACCACAATTTGCATATCAAACAACCACTGGCCAAGTCAATATGCAAACTGGTAACACAGATTGGAAAATATTCTTGTTTAAGTAGTATCTTCTAGCTCACCTGAACACAAACTGCCCATAGCGAACAAAGTGCCTTTGATGAACAAAGTGCTTATAGTGAACAAAATAATGCAAGGATGGGTACCCGTTATAATATCGAGAAAAAGATTTGAAATAATTCAAAACCTAGAGCTTTGGTACTGGGCATGTAACGTAGTACTTAGTCTAGCAATTTTTTTATTTGAACTGAATTTAATTGCACTTTTTATTATGAACAGTTGTGCTCATTTTAGCTAAAAGGGGCCACAAATTGCTATCTTGTAATCAATCTTAGTACAAATCTTGAAAAAAACAAGTTTACTTTTTTATGTGCATGCGCTTGCAATAATTTTTTAATAATAACTCTGTAAATGTTAAGTGTCTACATGTCAAATAGTGTGTACGTTGCGTATTTGAGTTTGCTCTGTATTGAGACAACAATTCATTATATTTATGAAACATTCACCAGTAAGAATTAGTGGTGCAAAACATAATAGCAGATACTTTCTATGTTCAAGGTGCCGCCCCAGTGCAACCTCAGTACCTTCCCCCAACACAACAAACAGCTCCAGGTAACTACACGTGGCATCCTGTCCAAAGTGCCTATCCAGTGTCGATTCAGCAAGGCAATAGTCCTTTCACAAGTAACCAACTTGCTCAACAACAGCTCCCATCTGGTAAAAATAGTTATATTATTTCGTTTCTGTTATATCAGTTGCAACTTTCATTATATATCCATTTTTTTCCCCAATTTTAAAGTGTCTATGTTCTATAATGCTCTCCTTTTATTTTTTACAGTTTTTCGAAGATATATAGTAGTTCTATAAATTGCACATAGATACTGCACAACAAACTGATAAAATCTTTTTAGAAATGTAACTGACTTGATTTATCGGGCAAGTAAACATGCTGCATGTTTTCCTTTCCATCTACATATAGATAAAGAGTAGTAAATAACGCAGATCTCAGTATATTTGATTGGAAACTAAGTAAGAGTTTTAGGAAATAGAGAATTAAAATACACCCGTTAAAAATTTTCATCTTAGGTTTAGAGAAAAAGGCTTATGAGGTGCAAGCGGTTGCCATTTATCACCGGTTTCCATTTAGTAATTTAAGAATTATCAGCAATTATTTCCTTTAGGGTTTATAGTTTTTGCACCGCAACTAACAAAGTTCATAATAATTGAAAAGGCATATGGAATAACTTGCCATTGGTGTTATGTTTTGTAACCTTCATATTTTTTTAAACTGTTCCAGCACCATCAAAGGATGTTGCAGACCCCCCTCCGTCCTATGAAAGTGTCCATAAAATGTGAAGCCTTACAAGTTCTACAGATTCTCGTATTCAGCTCTCCATTCGCCTCTACCCCGTGGTTAACATTTAGCGCTACAGTGCCATTCTCAAAACAGAAAAATTAAACCCTGTTCACCAGCGATAGTTCAACTGCATGCGTTTCAGAGAAAAACTGTGGATAATTCTGTATCACATAAAGTCAGTTTTTGCTAGTAGTTTTGACTAAACAGTGATCTTAAATTTCTATGTTTAGATCGTTTTCTGCTAAAAATCTTTAAAATAACTGGACAAATAAAGATGTCGGGTATTTTGACAGATGTTAAGTTTCTGTATAGTTTCAGAAAAAATTGTTTAGTTAATTAATGTCACTTTGTTTTATTAGACGTCTTCCAGGAGAGAGCATATCTATTGGCTCATCAGTGTGTTGTTAACAAATACAATTAATGTTTTCAAATTGCGACAAGAAATTTGATGTCGTGAAAACAAAACACGAGACGGTCATTCAGGCGGGTCTGTTGATTGAGACTCTTGTTTCGAGTTTCTTGCTGATCTTTAAGTCAGCAGAAAAAAAAGAATCTCGGTTTGAAACCTTACTGCAAGAAACCCAAACAAAATATGCAGTGGCAATAACATATGAGCGAGTTACGTAATTGTATTACGTATAGTATTGTCAGAATATACATGCTATAGTATTGTCAGAATATATACTTGCTCTAGTATTGTCAAAATATACTTGCTATAGTCTAGTAGAATATATACATACTATAGTATTGTCAGAATATTACATACTCTAGTATTGTCAGAATAAATAATTGCTGTAGTATTGTAGACACACAGGCAGTTTGGCTTTAGGTATAAGTATATCAATCAAATGGTATTCGAGAGCATTTTAAAGGAATACGCATTACGTCGATATTTTTATCGAAATGAAAAACAGGAATATCAGACGCCCATATATCATTTACTGTTTATGTGTATCGTATTAAGTTATTCTAACCAAATGCTAGTGCATGAAAAGGTTATATTAGAGAGACAAATACACTAATTTAATTAAAAAAAAAAGAGTGAAAATCTGTGCGTTGATTGGCCAGATACACCTCGGCGGGAGGGTTTTTACACCCGTTATTTACAAAAAGAAGATTTATTCATTTAATCAGGTTCCAGTTGGATTCGAACCCGCATCGAACGGCACCAACCGCACCAAACGGCACATTGGCTCTGATGAGTCTCGGCCAATTTTTATGTCCACCTTCGAAAAGAGGGTGATTATTGTTTTGCAGATGTTGGTCGGTCAGTAGATCACATCTTTTCCGTTCAATAACTCGTGTATCATTTGACCTACACCATTCAAACTTCATAGAGTGGCTGCCCTTTTTGAGTACCAAAACCCTTTTTTTGTGTTCAGTAGGTACATGGTTACTGTCACCTTCAATTTGAAAACAACGCCCCTCTATAACCCAAGTGCCATTTGACGCATAGCCTTCAAAATTCATCACCCTTATTAGGTAAAAATTCTTCATTGTTGTTTTATTTTGGATCAGTAGGTCAAAGTTCAAAGTCTTGGAAACCTTCCATTTGAAAATGGTTTCTACTCAATTACTGAATTATCATTAGACCCGGAACCCTCAAAGATTAGTGAGAGATCCTTATTAAGTAAAAGACCCTAACTCTTTCGGGAGTCAATAGGTCAAATGCCAATGTCAGAATTACTTCGAATTTGAATATAGTTTCCGCTAAATTACTCGTGCTTCCTTTGACCTACACCCTTCAAATTATTGTTTTAAGGCCAGAAGGGTTAAGCTCACTGTCACCTGGAATTCGGAACAGTGACTGCTCAATAACTCAGATACTACATGACCAACAAGTTTCAATCTTCATAGGTTGCCCTTATTAAGAGAAAAGCCCTATTGATTTTAAGATCAAGGTCACCGTTTCCTTTAATTTAAAAACTGTTTCCGCTCTATAACTTCAGTGGCATCTGACACGCAGCCAGCAAATTCAAACTTCACATTTAATTTGAAAACAACGCCCCTCTATAACCCAAGTGCCATTTGACCTATGGCCTTCAAAATTCATCACCCTTATTAGGTAAAAATTCTTCATTGTTGTTTTATTTTGGATCAGTAGGTCAAAGTTCAAAGTCTTGGAAACCTTCAATTTGAAAATGGTTTCTACTCAATTACTGAATTATCATTAGACCCGGAACCCTCACAGATTAGTGAGGGATCCTTATTAGGTAAAAGACCCTAACTCTTTCGGGAGTCAATAGGTCAAATGCCAATGTCAGAATTACTTCGAATTTGAATAAAGTTTCCGCTAAATTACTCGCGCTTCCTTTGACCTACACCCTTCAAACTATTGTTTTAAGGCCAGAAGGGTCAAGCTCACTGTCACCTGGAATTCGGAACAGTGACTGCTCAATAACTCAGATACTACATGACCAAAAAGTTTCAATCTTCATAGGTTGCACTTATTAAGAGAAAACCCCTATTGATTTTAAAATCAAGGTTCAAGGTCACCGTTACCTTTAATTTAAAAACTGTTTCCGCTCTATAACTTCAGTGGCATCTGACACGCAGCCAGCAAATTCAAGCTTTCAGGGTTGTTGGGTGGGGGTGAGGGTGAGTGGCAGAAATATAAATCTTGACGTCTTTTGTTTACAATTAAAACGGTGTTTTTTTCAATCATTTTTTTGATAAATCGAGAGTAATAAAACAACTATTAAGGTTTATAAATATTTAAATTACATCGATAGTTAAATCAAGCTGAGTTCTTAAATTGAATTACTAATTTATTTCATTTTATGAATTAAGTATTGATCTCGATTACATGTTGAGTATTTTTGATCTAATGTAATAAGATGTCTCGTTTTATGAATTATTTATAGGTGTTTACACTAATTTTCAGTTTAATTCGATAAACTTTTTTCCCATTGAAGTACGATAAATGTCAACATAGATTTTTCTTAAATTTGAACAAACTTAGTTTTACTCAATACACTATATGACTGAACTCAGAATAATTGCTGTTTTTTGCTGATACATTTCTGCCAGATTTTCTACAGATGTGTTTAAATATATTATCCAACCCTAGTTACATCGACACATCTGTTAAACGAAGTACATCTTGTACACAGTGAGTAAAGAAATCGATGAGTTTTATTTATAATTGTGCATCAGTGTAGCTAAATCAATGATTATTTATTTTATATGAATTTTTGTTGGATATTTTTAACATAATTAAAGAGGTAATTGTTTTTGATGCATTTGTATATGTAAAAAATCTTTTTATGACATTGATGCAAAAGAATGACTAACAACTCAGTAGCGTCCCTTAGATTATTTGTAACCTTTGTGCACTGGTAATAGGTTATAAAAAGAAAGTCTCAGTCGTTGGAACATAAGGTACGATCATACTGTAAATATATGTTTTGCTTCTTTCATATTATCATGCATATCCTCTGCATGTTTTCATAATTTGTCGTAAATTAACCACTTAATATAAGCTATTTGTTGCTCTTTTTTATTCTTACGACCTACAAGTTATGTAGGCTGCAGTGCACTGCAAGTAGGCTAGATACCGTGTTAACCTAAATTACATATGTATACGAGTGAAAATTATTATTATTATTTAATGGTTCAAATCTTGTGTATGTAAAAGACACAGTTTTAAACGGTTTTAAGATAATGATACGAGTGCTAAAAGTCCTTCTATTTGTATAAAAATGGTAATATATTCGCAAAGCCAAAAGGCTTTGCAGTTAAATAAGAATGTACAAAAACACAAATGATACTTAAATGTCTGATATCTGACCTCAGCTTTCTATGTGTTGTAAAAAACTGCCATAAAATAGAAGCTTTGGTATTTTGGATGGATGTAAAATATATTTAATTTGCTTACTGTAATTTTGAAATCGTCTAGCGTTTTCAGTTACTGGCCACCCTTTATAAAGGTTAATAGGTTCCATACACCGACGATTCTGTTAAATATATTGTAATCAAAATATATATAGGGGATCACACATTAGTAAGTAACTCGTTCTCTCGACGGAGTTAGTATTTGGTTGTTCCCATGAAATAGTGACTCAAAGCTTTCAACTTTGTCCTAAATTCTGTAATATCTTAGATTTTAGGACCCAGATCCTATATTTCAGAAAGTGGCCTATAAATCCTATATAAACTCAAATTTTGGGTCCCAACTCAAATTTTGGGTCCCAAATCCTATATTATTCACTATTTGTGATGGATGTTTTTAAAAGTAACTTCATTGATACTGCTCAGATATTCTTAGTTTACAGATGATAGCTGCAATGGTCATTTTGAAAGCATTTACAGCTGCAAAGATGTTCCTAGATGCTACTGGTCTGTTGTGGTGTGGAAATGGACGGCTTGCAGACCTGATATAACCGGAACTAAGGCATGATGATATGTTTGCATGACACTTGTCTTTCATAGCAGTTTTACTCCGGTGAGCCCTATAAGGCCAGCATTGCCCTCTTGTTTTATAGAACTGTTGTTTAGATAATGTATAAATTTCTTATTTATGATATTTTTAATCATTTCTTAACGCTGTTAAACTTATATATTTGTTTGGTTTCAATTTTGATAAAGCTTTTAAAACATACACATTGTTATAATTGTTCCATTTTGGCTGTTTTTATTGCCAAAAATACATAAAGGTATTGTGTAATCCACACCACTTCTCATTAAAAGCAAAGCCATATTGACTTTCTGAAGCTTGTTTTTTTACTAGATTGACGTATCGCGGATGAGAAATGAAATAAAAGGATTATTCCGATTCTAAGGTGTTTTGTATAATGGTATACCATTTGTGACAACTGCGTGATCGTAACCTTTTCAATTCATAACACAACCATGAAGTAATTACACCTTGACATACTGACAAAATGTGAAAGTCCGAATTAAAACATCTATATCTTAGTGAAGTAGATTTCTGTAAGAAATAATAAGGAGTACCACAGTGGCCCGATCAAAAGAGTGATATTGTTTTTATTGAAAACATACCTACAAATAATCTGTTATGACCTACTTTTGCAAGTGAATGGCGTATGAACCAAGTGATGATAACACTCAATAGCATACACCAAACGAAAAAATTACCAGGGACGATTTCCGAGGAGACTTAAATACAGTAAAATACTAAGCTATCATTCAAAACGTCATGAAAAGCTCTCATTAAAATGAGGATCATTTTAGATTACCTTATTAACATTTATCATCCATCAAAATATTTAAATATTTATTCACTCATCGATATATTGAGATAACTTTGTTGCAGGCCCGAACATGTTTCTGTAGCGATTTTTCTGTTCTGTCTCCTAGGCTATTCAATTATTACAAGGAAAGTCTGAAGCAATAAATTTAAAACTAGTAATACTGACATCAAATCATTCCAGAGTAGATGTTCCAAATAGTACATGCATTTTAAAGCTGTCTTTGGAGAGAAGAAATAAAAAAGTAACTGTAAGGTTTTAGGACTCTAATAGGTACTGTCAAAAGTCTGTTCAAAATAGACTGCATTGAAATCTGTGTTATATAGATACTTAAGTCTGTAATATTCAAGGAATTTTTCGTTGATCATTTTGATGATTGATATATCTGGGACAGAATGTTACGATCTAGTGCACACCTTCCTATACTTGTATAAATACAACCTCTGACAACTGCGTTTCGGAATCGATTCTTTGGCTTAGTGGTTAGAGTGTTGGTGTGTCACGCGGGATATCGGAGTTCGAATCCCGCTCTGGGCTGTATATTCTTAGATGCATTGCATCTCTCGTTTTGGATAAACCTTATCTGAATTTAAGTACAAAAATCAAATAAAAAAAATATTTCAGGATTTCTGTCTGATCCACTGATCTAAAATATACAACTCCATTTGTCATCATAAATGAAGACAATCTCAAGAGGGGATGTGTTACGGTCTAGTGCAGACCTTACAATCGTATAAATACAACCTCTGACAACTGCGTCAGAAAATCGAGTCTTTGGCTCAGTGGTTAGTGTGTTGGCGTGTCAACTCAGATCGGAGTTCAAATCCCGCTCTGGGTTGTGTATTCTTAGATGCATTGCATCTTTCTTTTACGGACTCAAACAGCTTTAAGTGAAAAAATGCAATAATTATGGGTCATACACGGATCAGTTGTTAAAATTTGATTACATTTAATGAAAATACACATATTAAAATACTAACAAATTACAAGGATGTAGTCTTCAACAAAATTACACTTATATACATTCATGTAGTTCCCTCACCCCAATACCATTGAGTTACTTTGTCTTGCTAAACTGATATAAATTCTTTATCAGTTTTATTGTATGTTCATTATATTGTTCTGTGAATATCAAGCTAAATAAGAAAAGGAAAACAGATTGTCACCAGATTCTTTCTTTTGAGTTATAAGGATAGTTATCTATTTTCGAAAAAACAGTCTAATTTTTAAAAAGTTTTTACAAGTTGCGAACATAGATTTTGTTCAGATTTGTTTTAAATAACTACTCTAGCAACAGAGAATTTACGAGAAAAGGTAAACTCCAGCCTACATACGTTCTATCTACTACTGCACGGGGGTTAAACTCATTATGTATACCAAATTGATTTGTGGTACTTCCGAAACTACATAAACATTATGTGGCAAGAATCGAGCTAAAAAAGAGTTTAGAAAACATGATAAATTGTGTAAAACTGGCATATATGTACCAGCGTGTGCGCGCGTGCGTGCGTGCGTGTGTGTGTCACAGAGAGAGAGAGAGAGAGAGAGAGAGAGTTGTAATAATCTAGCTAACTAGTTATAGTCGAAGCGGTATGAGAATGAATTACAATAGTTAAAATAGTCTATTTAAATGCACTAAAAATTGAAAGTTATATTAATATGTGTGAAATTACATGTATTCAACATTTTTACGTCTTCAGTATCTTCTGTGCCGACTTGCGGTGCATCAGTGCTTTTCTTGCTCTCTCTCTCTCTCTCTCTCTCTCCTAGCAGTGACCATACTTAAAGTACTTTTTCACTTGCATGAAAATTATGAGAGGATTCATTAGCAAAAATAAACTCAAATGACATACAAAACAAATAGATAGTGACGATGGGTCTAATGGGGTAGTCCTAGGGCGATATACAAGTCTCTGTTTTAAGTTCATGCTTCTTAAGCTTAGATACCTGAGCTTAAAAGGGAATACATGATTTACACAGCTCTTAATAAAAAAAATATATCCTCATCAGGTAATTCTAAATACACAATTTAAGACAATCACAGTTGGGTACCTTATCCATATTTTGTATGCTTTAATGTAAAAAGAAGTTTCTTTATGTTATGTTTGGAGACTTAGTAAATGGAAGCAAATTTGTTCGTAAGATTTGTTTTCATGCTAAGGGGGAATCGACTTATATGTTGGGAAACCAAAATCAATTAACATGACTTAAACATACAGAACACAAGAAATTTAGTTCATGATATTTGTTCTATCGCATTCACTGAAAGTCAGTTGCAAGTATGTAGGCATAAACCATGCAAACGAATTATTTCTTAACTTCGAATTCAAATTCTTGCAGACCTCAATATATTTTCAAAATCTGCCAGTCAACTCATTCTTTACAAGCAACAACAAAGTCCTGAAAAACGTAAACATTGTAATGATAATGAGCTAAAAGAAAACTCAGTCCAACTCTCTCAAAAGAATCATGCAGATATGAAAGCAATTCTAAAGAATATTTTACCAGATAGATAGATAAATGTTTTAATTAATCAAAAACAAAATCTTAGCAGAGATCCAAAGGGAAGACGCTGGAATAGGAAAACCCTTTGTCTGTCACTTTGGAACCTTCGCAGAAAAAAACTACCAGCAGCTAAGAGACAACAGAATTCTCTAATTACCATCAGGTTAGTTTGGTTTCCCAAACAGCTGGTGATACATGTATGTCTGAGAAGACAATGCTTTGTTTTGAAACCGGCAATTTATATACATTGTTGATTTGTTTTAAAAAATTATGTCGCGGTATTCTTATTTAAATTAAAACAATTAAGTTAACTGTCAAGTTTAACAACGCTTGAACACACATCTGAAAGATGCAATTCATGTAAATAAACGTTGCAATAGTGCCATATCATTAGACAGCTTATAAATCAGTGAAGAGATATAGTTTAACTCTTTTTTATAATTTCTAACTTAAGTGTGAAGGAACATCATATTTTTTCATCAACAGTTAAATTTATAATTAGCTAAAAAGATTTTTCTCTACTTATTACCAGGGTATGATCATGTTAAATTCATGTTATCCTCTCGACTTTGGACTGGCCAGACAGCTGGATAAACATGTTTTTGGCATTGTAAATTGATTCTCATAGCAATTTGACGTCAACGTCGAAATGAATTTTCTCAAAATGGTGATAACAAGGTCGTGAAGCTTTTCCAATTTCATTTAGTGCATCTGTAATAGTCTCAGGATAATATCAATGGACCGTATCCGCCCACTCGTCATGCATATTGATGTTTCAATGAATATTTCACAATACAAACTAGGAGTAACAGGAGTAACAATACCCTCAGATAGGCACGGTTCCAACTCTTGATTTTCTAACAAGGTGGCCATAGTTTCCATCTCAATGATTTCAAACTAAATCTGAGGTTACGCTTTTTACGCTTTTTATTCCTTTTTTACAGACGAGTACTTACATTTCTGTTCTTTCTTTTTCGGTCTTATACCGACTTACATACCTTACTTGTCATATCTCGCGGGTGCTAAGCCTTGAAGTTTAACCAGTAATTAAATAAATTTCTCCGTGCAAGTGACTGACTATTTATCACACACAATTTGCTTGAATCAGTGTTGAGCGTCGAATGAACATAGAGAAAATGTCCAAGATAGTCACTAAAAATTGCACCAACGCCTCAACGATGACAAATCCTGTGCTCCAACTATTGTAACCTGGGTCCATTAATTTTACTTAACTTCTGTGGATATGTATTATCAACGCAATAGTATTCCTCAAATAGAAAAATGAAAAAATACAACTAAAGCATAATAATTATGATGACTTATCGAACATTTCTTATTTGAAATATAGAATTTAACATTTTCATCATTAATTTCAAATGTAAGCAGAACAGAATGTTAAGCTGTCTGGCCACACCAAACGCGCGTTAATACTCTGTTTTGCTAAATAATTCAACACAAGGACTACGATATTAAGAATTAAATAGTATTGTTTATTTGTTTGAGTTCAAGATAAAATATGATTTTTTTAAGTTAATTTTCTAATTCTTAGGTATCTATTTCACATGATTGAAACAAACATCATCGCACCAGAATTTTAAGCTGTCTCGATAACATTTGGTGCAGCTAAGTCAAACGTTGAAATATATGAAAATGAACTTTCTCATTCAGTTATTCATTCACTTGTGTAATTAAAATTAATCTTCATCCATGTGGTAATTCAGAAAAATGAAATTGATTCCTGGCTGTCACGTCTATTAAATCATATGTTTGACTGTACTGACAAATAAATTCACTCATGCTAGACATACATCCCTACTACTCATTGATATAATGAACCAAAACTTTTGTAGTGAAATTGCTTCTGTTAAGCAGCTCCTCCGTGCTGTATTTATGTCATGTTTGCAATGTATAATCTAACTTTTTTTAAAAAAGTGAGTGAACCTTTAAAGTGAATGTAAAGGAGCTGCGATAGAAAATCAGAATAGCAATTCGTGTATATAACTATTGCTATTCCCAAACAAAAAAATGTTTAGATTCATGATCACATTTTTTGCATATGTATTGAAATATTAATAAAAATTTTTTTTCCACATACGTTACTGTAAATCAAAAATAGTATAACAGACTACGGTACAAACAATTTGTGCACACTGTATATATCAAGTTTTATTAAATTTTTGTAAAACATATATGCTACACTAGCACCTTTTCCCTAGAGGCAGCCATGAAGTTTTGAAGAGCTGGGACCAAGCGTTCTATAGTGATTGATCGGAAACCATTTTGCTATTCAAGAACACTGTGATCATGGCCTTTAACCTAGTGACTTGGAAAACTAAAGGTCTCATCTAAACGCCATGAACAACTTATATACAAAATTTGAGGAACATGGACACAAGCGTCACTGTGAACCTTGATCTTTGACCCAATGACCTGGAAAATGATAGTTGTTATATACTGATCATATTAAGTCTGACAAACCTGGGCTAAAAAATTTCCTAGATATTCAGCAGAAACTGTTTTTCTTTTCAAGGTTACTGTGACCTTCATCTTTGACCTTAACCCTAAAACCTACAGGGGTCATTTAATTGTCATGATCAACCTACCTATGAAGTTTTGATGAGCTTGGCCCAAGAGTTCTATAGTAATTGATCGGACTCTTTTTTGCTATACAAGGTCATTGTGACCTTGACCTTTAACTTGGTGACCTAAAAAACTAAAAGGATCATCTACTTGTCATGGCCAACCAAAACCCTAAGTTTGAACAATTTGGAACAAAGAGCTCTATAGTTATTGATCGGAAACCGTTTTGTTTTTCAAGGTCACTCTAACCGTGACCTTTGACCTGGTGATGTTAAAATCTACAGGGGCCATCTACTAGTCATGGCCAACCTACATACTAAGTCTGAGGAAGGTGGGTCCAAGGGTTCTCTAGATAATGATCGGAAACCAAAGTGTCTACCGACCGATCGGCATTTGCAAAACTATATGCCCCCTCATCTTCGAAATTACCTACTGTTACTCTTTAACTGAATAACTGTTCAACACACGTTAATATTTCAGTATACATGCATTGTAAATTGTCTGCATGTTTGAAACAATTATAGATTTTAATACAACATATATTACTGCTAATCAAATACTTTTATAACAGCATGCTGAAATCACAACCAACAGTAAAAGTATTTCAGATAAAGGTTATCAATTCTTTCAAATTCAGTTGCCACGGGCCGCATACAAGTTTGTTCAGTTTTGTTTTTTTGTTTTTTAGATAAAGAGAAGGCCTAAGTTTGAATATCTAGCAGTTAAATTCATTTTTAGTATGGGTGGTAACTGAGAAAATACAGTGAGCCTCAAAACTACAAAAGAGCTAAATTCAACTTATAACTAAAACAAATTTCAAACAAATATCACACGCATTTCACGCGTTTAAGTGAATTTTAATCACAATCTCCCTGTGTGCCCTATAATGAGCCAGAAACAAGCAAACAAACACAAAATAAAAAACAATTTACACACACACCACCTGTGGAACATTTTTGTACTTTATCTTCACCCCGCTACAAAAGAATTCGAAATCTTTGAAATGATACATTGATGTTTCGTATTTACGGTTAAAAGTTATTAAAATCAGTTTCCGTGTATATTAATTGAACTCCAATTCATATACTCTGAGACAATATTCTTACATAATTCTGTATTGCGTTTGTTTGTAAGCTAATGCCAATCTGCACACACTTTTTAACGTATTTTAAGTACCAATTATGTGTAAAATCAAGTTTATAAGGCTGTCTAGCCAGTCTAAACGCGCCATTAAAAACTAGGTAGTGGACTTAAATGTCTTATTTACACACATAACTGACAGATAAGTAAGGTGAATCATCATAGGAAAAATCACATATTGAACAATGACCATCGCATTCTATATTGTCGGAAATCAATTTGTTTCTTTTTTTGACTACTTTTTCCATATTTTGACCTTTTACCCTTTCCTTTGTCTGCACTCTTATTTTTATCTGTATTTCGGGTTACTGTAGACAGTTTTTCTGTAGTTTTTGGCAGTGTGCGATCGCTCACGTTGTAAGAACACCCTGATGAAATTTGGAGGTTCTTTTTCGTGTAAAAGTTATCTTGGAAATATTTGTCATTTAAGATGTGAGGATAATTTGCCTTCCGATTTACCAGAACCGTTACTATCAAATGTTATTATTTGTTTTGACTGATTTCTTTCTTGTCCATGAACTTCTTTCTTTGCGCTTTTCCCTTTTCCCGTTTTACATGTCATAGATAATCTTTCCTTAACTGTGATGCCGAAACCATTATGGATTTAGAACAAACTTCTACGAAAATTCTTCCATGATGTTAATATTTGATACAAAAATTTCTTCATCATCATCATTGTCAGAATGCATGTTTTGGAAAAAACTTTAGCCAAGCAGTGAGCAATTCATAATTTTCCAATACTTTTGATTTTACCATGTTACTAGTGCCTTCTTCAAAAGTGTTCAGACTTTTTGAAGTTTCAATTTCGCGTATTTTACTGTTAAGCACTTCAAAAAAGAGCAAAACAGAATCATTTATGTTCGCAAGGCTTTGTCTGATATTTTGTTTTGTAGATTTGGTAACTAACGTGTCTTGATATATGGTTGATCAGTCAGAATATGATTCAGTTAGATGATTCGGATAGCAAATCTTTTCTCTGCTGTTGTCTAAGTATTTACTTTTTCTCAAATCAAACAGTGAAGTTTTTGCTTGTTTTTGATACTTTACTTTTAGTTTTGTTATACAATAACCACCTACGTATCTTATGTTTCCTCTTCCTTCTTTAAACTGTCCAGTTGGCACTGACATCTCTTGTTCATTTTCAACAGAATAAGTTTAGATTTTCTCTCTATTTCAAAGTTTTCTAAGTAAATTAGTAAGTAAGTATGGAAAAGCAAAAATGACTTATTTTACCTTACTTTTATCGTAAACGCGCATCAAATCACTGCAGCCTTCAAAGTATGTAGAGGATTTCAAATGGCTATTCATTTGAGCGCAAAAAGCTGTAATTAGTTTTTGTTCAGCAACTTGTCCATGATTAAAATGTGTTTCAGACATCTTTCGAACAATAAAATATTTCCTTCCCAACCAGTCTCTGAATGGCTGCATATTACACAGAAACAACTCACATAAACCAATCATTTTGTTTTCCTTACGTGTTTTATTATATTCTATGACAGTGTTCTGTATTATTATATGACCTATAAATAGACGCGATCCCATTGGTTCAAAGCGCAGCCGGCGACCAACAATATATCGTTATATTCCTGCATTCTGGGTTTTCCCATGTTAAATTTTAGCTTTAAAAATAGATTGCTGCTGATACTCGTAGTAGTGCTGTCTGGTGCCCCGCACTCAGTTAACAAAAATACTCTAATGCCGGGAAATAAACAAAATACATCCGGACACTTGGACTTTTTCTAAGAAATGGCGTCTGGTGTGTGTTTTTTTTTTATTTTTTGATGTTATATTGGATTTCAAATTCACCTGTCAGACTTCTGAGTATTATTGTAATGTGAGAATATGTATAAACAGTCCTACACAAATTAACACAATGTAATGAATGTAAAATCAGTCTGGAAGGAAACTTAGTAGAAACAATTGTACATGTATGAAGTCATATAATAAAACAGTTATTGACTATTGTGCCATAGAATATGATGTGATATTCAGCGGCCAAATGTTATATTGACCTTGGCTTCGCCTCGGTCAATATAACATTTAGCCGGTGGATATCACATCATATTCAATGGCACACTAGTGTTAAATGTGTGGTTAAATGTTATATTGACCGAGGCGAAGCCGAGGTCAATATAACATTTGGCCGCTGAATATCACATCAAATTCTATGGCACACTAGTTAATAATTGTATAATATTGTCCTAGGATCTAAGTTATCACGAAGCACTTGAGGTTTGTACACATGATATCCTGTACAATGCTTTTCTCAATACCTGATTCCATAATTAAACTTCTGTCAGTCATAGTAGTACAGTCATCGTCATCATTGTCGTCATCATAGTCCTCGTCAATACCAGTGTTTTCATCGTTATTGTTTTCAACAACATCACACAAATTTTCAAAATCAAAAGGGACAAACAGTTCTTCCTTGCTGTATTGAGAGATATATTCACCTCTACAGCAACGTAAATCATCAGCATTTGGTACAGACGTACCGTTATAACATTTTGAGCTGAGGCAGGATGTTGAGGTATAAGTGACCTTTTAAAATTAATTATACGCAAATGTTCAGCAGAAGTTCGACGGCCAAGGGCTTCTCTTATCTGACCAGGTATTTTATCATCCTCGCAATCAATAACTACTGAATCAAGATTTATACCCTGGGCTTTATGTATAGTGATAAGGAACGACAACGTTAAAGGTATCTATTTTCTAGATGTCAAACTACAATAGGTAATAATTCTATTTTGTGGAATAAGCGAGGTTCTTCTTTTAAGTTTATATCGACTTTAGGAAAGTAAACATTGACAAAATCCTCTCCCAGTTCCCTGGCAGTACCAGTAAGTCCATGGCAACTAAATGGTTGCTGAGATTAACAACAAGCATAAATTTACATTTTACTTTAACGCCTAAAATTGCCGGAGCTTGAATAATGACTAAATAATAATGTTTAAATAATGACTGTCACCCAAATCTTCAGCCTTGGATAATTTTACATCACCGGGCACTTAAGATACAATGTGGTCTATCTGATTATACAACATAGTTTTAAAGTTGGCTGCAAACAAATTAACGGTCTGTTCAGAGATATCAATTGTTCTTTTCAAAGAGTTTATGTAGTTCATGGATTGATCAGATGGTTCACCGCTTTCAATTTCATTTACAAATTGTTCGTCCATCTACAAATTGCGTTGCAGCAATACCAGTTGTAGAGGTAAAATATACATGTTTTCCATCGTTCTTGAGTTCTCGCGCTATCAACTGTATAACATATGTTTTGCCCGAACCACCCTGACCAGTGAGAAAAACGTTATGCGTTAACCTGACAGACGTCGAAAAAATCAATTTGTTCGACATTTAACATGGCAATGAATGGAAGGAAAAACTTAACAATAATTTCTAGTTTTCATAATAACACGCAGAATACACAAAATGAAAACACTACTACTACTACTACTACTACTACTACTACTATAATATTACTGATTAGTTTTGTTTCCTGTTTTATCAGTTTTTAAAATGGCAAATCTGTGCCATAATTGCTTGTTATGTGTTAGGCATTGTGATCTTACTTATGTCGATAAAAGATGGCAACACAAAATAATAACAAATAGAATATTTTGCTGATTAAGGGGAGTAACCGTGCATTGGCACATCGAGTGGGACATGAAGGTGAATTATCTCCCCTTCATGTAATATATTCATTGTGCTTGTATTTCAGGTTTTGATAAGTTTGAATTATCAAGCATACGCAGTACATTATATATCGAATTGAATTAAGAACTGAATAGATTGTACCTTTACTACTTACTAGTTCTTTTGCTTATGTGATATATGATTTAATGTTATTGGTTTCGGAACAATGATTTAGAAAAAAACGCATTTGTTCAGCTTTCTCTTTATAGTTGAGAGTTGTGGTAATGCCAAATAACATAGGAATGTTTTGTCAATATAAATAACGCACAGCTTTTTAAGAAATAGTGTGATCACACTATTACTAACCCGGGATGAAAATTTTAAAATCTTGCTTTTCTGGTAATTAGCATTTACACAAAGATTTGTAATTTACCTTTTTTCACTTTACAATGCTATAATTTTTTTATGTTATATGTGTTTGTGAGATTTTGCATGTAACATTGTCGAGTTGATTGGTGGGTTGGATTTAATTCACCGAGGCAACATGTTCTTGTCTGTTCTTCTGATAACGTGTTGGGGGCAAGTGTGAGGTTGGGACACACTAGAACCTGGTTTAACCCCCAGTGGCAAATGTTCCACGGCGAAAACCCCACGGTTCTCATTTTTTTAATTATCTGTGGTGTACTTTTTAAAATAAATTTATGCTGTCTTTTCCTCTACTTTTTCACTTTTTTAAAAAGTTTTCCAAACTATCTAATGTGTATTACTTCAGTATGTTAAGTATCTAAAAGAATATCTCTTAGTATATTAAAATGACTTGACTATTCCTATTCCTTTTCCTGTTATTGTCACGAAAGACTTTTCCATAATTTTAATTGTAAATATGCCTATACTCGCATTACACTTCTAACAAAAATAACTGAACGTTTTCTGCAAATAACTCAAAACTTAAATCGTAGAAAAAGTTTACTTAATTTTGGAGAAATTTTGATAAGTAAGTAAGTAATTTTTTTATAGTGACTTGTGTAAACATTTTTGGACTAAACCTTTTCGATCATTTATCTTTAAATACAAAAGACATATCATTTGAAAATTTAGTAATCATCACAGTTTGCTCAAATTTTCAGGCATGCTGTTACAAATTACGAGTTTGGTACTGAAAAGGACATCAAAATCACAAAAATCCATTTTGTAAACAACAGATACGACAAAGAAATTCTCTGAATAACTTTTTTTATTCCAATATCTACGAATTTGAAATAAAAACATGAGAAACGCTTTTAAACGGTAGATTTAAAATGTTGTAGTCAATTGTCAGAGCAAAAAACTGTTGCTACTAATAGCATTATGATGCAAACATCGTCAAAATACAAAAAAATTCATATGCCTATGGATTCCACATTAGTTCTTTATGTAGAGTTAGAGTTTATTATATAATATTGTTAGAAATCGCTGATAGATTCAAGAGTAAGTTTCAGAAAAAAGGGATAAATCGCTTGATTGACTGTAACTAAAAAAAGCTCGGTCATATGGCTTTTGCCGGCACCGAGGGTAAACAATCTAAAAAACCATACCAACAAAAAGAAAGATTTATACAAATATTTAAATCTTATCCTATTAAAAACAGCGAGTACACTTATGAATATGTACACTTCTGAATATTTAGTGCCTTTCACTCTTTTTCTTTTTTTCTTAGATTAAAAAAAAGAACTATTTTTCCTCGCACTGTGTTAGGGCCAAGAATGTACGAATATATTAAAAACGTTTTAGATAAAACAGGAAAATCCTTAAAAATTCTATTTTTCTAGAAAGACACCTTATCAAAACAAAAAACAAATACTGGTATTTCTTACATTCTGTTGTACTGTTACATAAGAAAATCTGTTTAGATTTTATCTTTCAAACATGACGTTAGCATGAAATGATTTTAGATCAAGAGACCAACATTTCTTCTTCTTCAGAAAATAGCATTTAACAGTATTCCTACTACAAATACCTCTCTCTTCAGATGTTAGTATTGGTTTGTTCTATGCATTCTTATAGCTTTTTGGCAGAAAAGGGTAAAACCTTAAGTTATACATTTCCTACAACGATGGATTCAGAAAAATGTTTTTCCCCGAGGATGTTTTCTCTAGAGAGATTGTATTGTCACCCAGTTAAATAATGTATCATGATGAAAAAAAGTCTTATTTGCATAGTGTTTTTACTCAAGAATATAGTTAAAGTGCTGATCTAATTTTTGTTATATAGATATTCTGTTAATAAAATGATTCTAGCTGTATAAAGCTCTTATTACGTTGACCAAGCTATTTTGAACATTTTGATAAATCCAGCTTTAGCAAATTTTCCCTCAGCATAAGACACATACAACGTGCGTTCTTCTTTTGAGTAGCATATAGCTCGTGGATCAAAATTCCCAAATTTCTCCTGACCTGTAACCTTGCATTTCTTACCACTGCTTGACATTCTTACAATATTGTTGTTGTTGTTCATATTTAAGCACACAAGAAATGTTCCATCATCTAATTCCTGTAATCCTTCTGGTTGTTGATGCCGTTTTTCTCTGAAGCTTCCTTTAACCCTACCCTGCCAGTCAAGTTTGTATACAGCACATTTGTCGTAACCCCAGTCACTTACGTATATGTACCTCTCTTCTCTATCAACAGCAACGTACTCAGGGAAGCTGAACAGATCTTCTGAAAAAGTATTTATTAATTTGCCACTTAAATCAATTATAACAACTTTTCCTGGATTATTATTACAAGATACAATCAGTTTATTTTGACCGTAAGCAATTCCCCGGCATGTTTCACCGATATCAAGACTACGATCAATGGCAATGCAAGTGTCTACAGAGGAAAGAATGAAGATGCACTTTTCGTCTGGTGCTGTAACGGCAAGTTTGTTTTGTGCAATTACTGCAACGCCAAATGGACGGGAACTTAACTCAATTTTGGATTCCAGTTTGTTTTCTTGTGTATTGAACCACTTCACTGTGCAATTATTATTGTCACAGACAACAACTTTGTTCGGCGGTATTACTGCCATTCCAGTAATATTGCATTTTTTTCCATCTGAAGCACATGCAACATTGATACATCCAAAATGCTCTAATACAACACTCTTATCCTGTGAAGGTACATTCGTATCTACAGACAGCCGTCCTTTCGTTGCACCTGTCGACACCAGTTTTCCTATCTCGACCGACTCCTTAAGTACGTCAAGGATTGCCTGATTCTTTACGAATTTGACTAATTGTAAATCGTCTTCTGTTTGAAGCTGACTTTCAGTAGCTACTAATTCGTCGTATTTCGGCTTTGCTTTTTTCACTTCAATAAAAAGACGGTTAAATTGTTTTCTCTGAAGTAGTGTGTCCAGCGATGACTCGAGATGTTCAGTCCTTTTCCTCACTTCCTCACAGGATTTCAGTACGTCCCCAAGTCTTTTCTGCTCGGCATTCATTATACTGTTAGCTTCTTCCTTCACTTTGCGTTCCATTTCATCCAAACGAACATTTATTTCTTTGCGAAATGTTTGGATATCTGCCAGGACTTTGGCATGTGCTTTGGACACATTATTTTTACTTTTTTCCGTTGATTTGACTTTAGATTTGCATTTATCTTCCAATGCCTTTAGTTCTGTCATCATTCTTTGAAGCTCGTCGTCTTCTTCTAAGTGTTTGGAAAGTTTGGGTATGTAGTCAATCTTGCAAACCCTGTGATCAATTGTCACACAAATATTACAGACAATTGAATTATGATCCCTACAATAGAATTTAAGTTCGTCTTCGTGGTCGGGACAAGTGTCGAAATCACCTGGCACAGTTGGTTCAATTAGTGTCTGTGGCATAGTATCTTTATTCAGCAATACATGATTACGACATGGTGCTGGTTTTCTGTGGTTCTTGTAGCAGGTTTCACAGAGGTGTTCATTGCAGTTCTTGCAATAACCAAATACTGGTATCCGGATATCATATCTCTCACAAGGGAGACAATGCAGCTCGAAGTCGTCTGCAGAATCACGCGACGCCGAGAATTTTTCTTCCTTCGTTCTTTTACCAGAAACCTCCATTTCTGATGATAAAAAATTAAAAAGCGTATTAAACATAAGCAACACGTTTTATATAAAACAGTTATTTTTAGTTTTACGTGTATGTTTTTTAAGTTTAATAACTTTAACGAAAGCAACCACATAAAATTAATACCACAGAATAATTATGTACAATTACTTGAATTATCTTTAAGCAGACATAGTCATAAAATAAATATTAAAGGTCTTTCGATTTTGAAATGAAATTTACAACAAAACTTGGTATTTAAAAATGTGTCGTCTCGTCACCCACACCTGTATCCCCGACTCACTCCCTCCCTTCCCAACCTCTGGCTTTGCACTAGTTCACTTCACTACTATAATTAATAAAAACGTTTATTTACTGTTTCTATGACTCTAACATACATTAACATTAAACGACAATATGCCATTATACCGATACAGATAACTGGGGGCGTTTCGTAAGGGTCGTGTTAAAATACGTTTTAAATGAAGCTTTGATTACCTTATATCCTTTTATTTCGTTAAATCCGTGATATAAGCTACTGAAGTTAAAACAAATTTTGGAAATTCACCGTAGGAAACATTTTCGCCAGCCATTTGGCATTCACCCAATTTGTTAACTCCCTCTAACCGTGCAATATCGTAAGGATAATACTTTTAACTCAAGAAATATTTCATTCATACATAACAAAGCTGATGACATTCTTTAAGAGACGCCTTTATTTAAAACAAAAGTTTTTATATAAATATTCTTACCTTAAAAAAGTATTCTTTTCTTCTGCAATTCCCCTCAGTTCAGGAACGCGGAAGTAAAACTAAAACCTTAACTAGGTCGACTGGATTTCGAAAAATTGAACATTGGACCTTATATTAAGTCAACTAATTTAAATAGAAAACAAGATAAAATCATGCAGGTGTGTGTGTTTTGTTATGTTTTGTTTTGTTGTTGTTGTGTTGATTTTAAATGCCGTTTGTCTGTTTTTTGTTTTTGTTTTTTTCTTTGGGTCTAAATTATTTTTCAGTTACAAATTTAACTATATCATAAACTAATCTTTCGAAAGAGATATAAGATTAATGATATGTGTTAGTTATATCTTTAAAAATAAAAACAATTGCGACCAACATTATAATTAACAAAAAAAATCTTCTCGATTAGGTTATAACAAAGTTATGCTTTATGCACTGCTATCACAAAGAAATCAGGTGACCATGAGAGAGTAACATTTTCCAGCTTCTATGGTCTCTCTCTCTCTCTCTCTCTCTCTCTCTCTCTCTTCATAATTTGATTGTGGCCATATGGGAATGCTGATTACTGTGAAAACAGAAAACTAAATTGACTTTCAGATTAAAACTTTCACCTTTCACCGAGGAGGAGCGAAGGTCGAGGGGTTAGAGCGTCGGACTCCCGATCCGGAGGTTGCTGGTTCGAATCCCACCAGAGGTGAAAGTCTCCAGTGACATTCCACAGTCCTCACTTTCGGCGCGAGTACTGGTATGAACCCAGGAAGCAGTTGTAAGAACATGCCTGCCTAGTATAGTCAGTATTGACAGTATTGGCAGTAATAAGTTGAACTTGAACTTAAACTTTAAATAACTAAATTGGCATCAATAAACAATTTTTTTAACACTTAGTTAAACGCATTTTTTTCACGTATACGTTTATTATGTCCATTTAATGATAGATTGAGTGTACAGAACTGGAAGTGTGATTTGAGAAGTAATAATGTATTGAAGGTATATAAGATAACATGATTGCCAATATGAACTTTATTTGAACATGATAAGAAATTAAAGGTATAGAACTATTTTGACTAAATTTAGAATTTGTACTCGTAAATTGGGAATAGAAAGTGGTAGATACGGACAAAACAGAATAATTCATTACCTAGTTTCATTGGTTTCCAAAACATTTCCATTGCGCAATACCAGCCAACGAAATTACTCGTTACAATATGCCTTTCGCGGCTATGTTTAAATCCTGGGAAATGCGTCTATTTTAAGTAACATGTCGTTATGCCTACTCTCCACATTGAAGAGTATCTATTGTAATGCGGAATCTCATTGGACGAAGAGTTACTTGATATTCGTGAAAACGAATAATCTGCACTAAATTCTCCCACGGTACATAATGTTTTTGTGTGGAACATGTACCGGAGGTAACCGACGATGATGACATCGACGGATTGTTACATTTGAAATAAGTTAGATTATGATAAAATTATACATATTTGTTAAAATGTAAATTATTGACTGATAAGCTAAATGACCTTTTTGTTTCATTTTCACGTGGGGAATGAATAGCGGGGTAAACGGAATAGCCTGTCAGGGACAATGACCGTTAAAAAGAACATGATAAGAAGTGCACATAATTGTGTCCTTCATAACCATACATGTATATGTGTTTTCATCTGTTACACATTTCATTGTTCATCAAGATATGAAGTAATGTTTAGTAAATAGTGCACCATTTCCACGAAGTGGTTGTCGCATTATTTACGGAACACATTTCGTACTTGTACATACAAATTTGGTGAATGATTGTTGCATCACATATATCTTCGTCGCGAAAAGTCAAATTTCCCTACATCCCTAAGGATAGCGTTTACAGTAAGGTTTATAACATTTTCCTAACAAAAGTTTTTAAATAGACAGAATAGAAAACTTATTTCATTGAGATTTCAGCAAATAGCTTCCCATCTACAACAAACGATTTACACATATCAAGGTCAGTAACTTTACATATAACAAATAATAAGTATATTAAGCATAAAGAACAGTGCTAATTGTATGTATATGTTAAAGGTATATGTGCATGGTTAACATGAATGTATATCTTTTTTAAATACATTTGTATCTAACTCGGCAATGATTACGTATATTCATCGAACAATCTATACTGTAATAAATCTATGCAAGATGTATACCGTATTTGTTGACTGTATTCCTTAAAGTCAATGTTTTCAACAGTAATGTGTGCCACTCTTGAAAATGTGTCCGAAAAACGTGTAAAACCTTTTTCAAATTTAGCTTACGGGTGACAAAAGGTAGCTTTATTGCACTAAGCATTATCAAAATAAGCAACCGCAGCTGACACAAAGGCGAAAACGCCTGCATAACGCATGCAAAGTTTTAAGAATGTTCTGCCATACTGACGGCGGTTCTAAACAGGGCAGTTTATAAAAAACAGTATAAAACAATTGAGAAATTACTACATTGGCGCCGAAACAGGTCTAATGTATGATTGTATTCTGCACGACTACGAAAGCCTGTACTGTGACGGACCTCTTGGAGTCAGAGAAGGTCACCGTTCTTCCACAGTGTTGTTAGATCTACCTCAAGGTGACTATTTTCCTTTCCTGAGATTGTGTTAACACAATACAGATCAGCTGTTGACCAGTATCTTTTTTTCCATCTGTTCAAAATACGATAAAAGTTTCCAGAATTGTATTTTCGCGGGTCAAAAGAAATGTATCTAGGAATAAAAAAAGGGGTAGGGGTTATTTTGATGAAAATCGCAAAAAGTTATTTATCAGAAAAAAAGTGTTCAAGTAATAAAACATATCGCATTATTTACGAAACATTCCTCGTATGTTGATCATTTATCACGTAGCTTGGAAACCAAATTTCTTTGACATTTGGAAGTTTCTGTAATTGCTTGAAACGTCATTATACCTAAGGTTTTCTTATACTGAAGAAACTATTACTGCAGTGTAGTGTGTCTCTCTATACATGTTAACACTCATCAGGACAAAATCAGTCTCATTAAGTCGAAGAGTATCACTATGAAGTATATACTTTAAAGTTGTCCTTCCATATAGACAATCCTCGGGGATTCTAACTACAAGAATGGGTGAACTTTGTTGCTATGGACAGTATATCTGTGCGTAGTCCGTTGCACTGTCTTTCTTCTCTGAAACGTAATAATCACATGTCTTACAAACTAGCGGAAAGAGAGAATTTATATAGTAATAGCTATTATTTACACCCCGACCATGACCTTTTTTCAGTTTAATTTCAGGTCCACTGTAATAAAAATGTTTTCATCAAAACTTAAACATGAAATTCCAGGCAGCGGTTTTAATTGTTCTCCTCCCCCTCATTATCAACATTCTTCTGTATCATGATACAATATGCCATAATTCAAAATTGTATCTTCCAAAACTCAACTCAGTTGTTATACGGTTCGGATTAAAATATTTCAAATCTGTAATTTTTGTAATATAAAGTGGATGGTTTATGTTGCGGGTTATATGACAAAATACAGAGAACATCCCAGTTTAGAAACACTCCTGATTTCTTAACGTACTCTGTAACTTGCTGATGAAAAGGACATTCGCTTAACCTCTCATCAGGAAGACAACAGAGAGTATAAGTGGCGAAGAAGCCTTCGTTAATGCTTATCCGACAATAGAATATGCCGAATGAACCAAGTAAGAAATAACATCACAGTATGTTGATGTATTTGGTCAGCATTTTAGTCAGTATGACATCATACATTCGTAGATTCCAGCCTATTAATGAAAAGGATAACATTTTAATCAATCGATCACAATATTTTTAAGCAACTGACTGAAGCAGATGACAGCCAGATGCCGATTCGATAAGTATATGTATCATGAATTCTGAACATTGAATGAATTGGCAACTGGCAACTGGCAGCTAGATACTCATTCGTCAAAATCGTGAATCGTCAACTGTCAGTAGCCAGATATCAATTCGATAATTATCATAAGTTGTTGATATCAGGTGAATTGGCACTGGCAATTGACAGCTAGATGCCAATTTGCAGAAATTCGCGAATCGTCACTGTCAGTTTACAAGTAGCCAGATGCCAATTTGATAATTATCATGAACTGTTGATATTAGGTGAATTGGTAACTGGCGAATGACAGCTAGATGTAAACTCTCAGTTGGTAGCCAGATGCCAAATCGATAATAATCATGAATTGGCAGCTTGCAACTGGCAAATGACAGCTAACTTCAGGTATATTTATACCTCTGGTCTAAAGCACTCCATTCACTCCTTTTGGATTCAATAAATCGGAGCTGTCCGACGATGAATAAAGTAACAGTTGACAATGTAAAGAAGACTTTATGGCACATACACTAAGGAAGTGTTTATTTGTAATAAATTGCTCTCCACTCAAATACTGCACAAACACAGCTCTAAATATTAAAATTGACATCAACGCGTTCAGTTTACTAGTCCGGATTACCTGTGCGATAGAACCAACTACCAGACTATCACTAGTCTGGATTACCTGCGCGATAGAAGCTAGGTACCAGACTATCACTAGTCTGGATTACCTGCGCGATAGAAGCTAGGTACCAGACTATCACTATTACGGATTTCCAGCGCGATAGCAGCTAGGTACCAGACTATCACTAGTCTGGATTACCTGCGCAATAGAAGCTAGGTACTAGACTATTACTATTCTGGATTACCTGCGCTATAGAAGCTAGGTACCAGACTATCACTAGTCTGGATTACCTGCGCGATAAGAGCTAGGTACTAGTGCTGTACTTACTGACAGACGCTTGAAAGGAATGCTCTTATGTTATGCCTCTCTTATCAGGGAAGGTAGATTGATTGTGTTTACTTTCATGCATTAACATTTTCAAATTAAAAGAAATATCATTAAATTCAAGTTTAAAGGTCCCTTGACGTCATTATAGTATCGAACCTATCAAGTATCTGTATCGATTTGACCGGATAAATCGATAACCCGTAAATATGTAAACACATTAGTTTGACCAATTTATTGGTTTTGGAAAACCTTTGTGGTATTCATTACGAAAATGTATACAAGTTAATATAGGAAAATCTAAAAATTAACATGTAAACCGTTGTGAAAACTTTTTTGTGCGAAATGGATACAACTCATGAAGGAATTTACAGGAAAAAGGAATTAATTGGTAAAGGGACATTTGGAAAAATTTTCAAAGCGCAACGAACTGGGACTGGGGTAAGAGATTGCATTTCTTATTTCATATACATGTATATGTACGTTCATTGGGCTGATAAACAAACGACGCTAGCGTAATACATATCTAATAACAGACTGTTCACTGTTTTTTCTTTGTAACAAAGAAAAGGAAACGATAAGCGATTGCCTATTGTAAGATGTTTATTTCAGAAAAATCAGCCATTCTATTAATCACATAACTCATATGGCAGTTTAGTTCATAGGTTGTGACGACCTTCAACAAATAAAGTGTGCTCCTTTTTTCCCTTTAATCAAAAACCATACACTTAAAATCCTAGTTTACTTGACAGAATCTGAAGAAGTTTATATAGATATATATCTTAACTTCTGAGAGTCCTTATAATGACACGTTTATAGTTTATTCATTATTTTCCATTTAGAATATTTACATCGAGGACGATAATATCTTTTATAACAGTGATCAAAGGTCACGGTCAAATTACATCAATGCTAACTTTTTCTATATATAGATAAATAAAAACAAAACACATAATGAGACTTCTCATCATCATGCTTAAACGAATTACAATAAAATGATTAAAAATCGGGTTTTGTAAAACTGTACCATTTTATTCCAACCTTCACCCCAGTTTTCGCCTTTCATCCAATCAGATTTTCGGACAAATAAAAGATATTTACGCCGATTCGCATCTAATTTATAACATTTAAGAATCATTATCCGTTATGTCTCAAGTTATATTAAAAATCGATCGAATATTTAAAGCGACTGACTCAAAGATGGGCCGACGATGAAAAAAAAAACAACAAAAGAAAATGTTATACATCTGGAAATTCTAGATGTAATTGTGAAAAACATATCTAAATTGTTGACTCATTTTTTGTTACAGAAAAACATCAAAATATAAAGTTTTACACACTTTAATCGGTGAAAAAATACCCCGTCAGTCACGGGGTAGAAACTTCAGTTATAACATTAATTTTGGCCGTTTTTATTTACTAGCCGCTGTTTCTCAGTCGTGTAGATCGGCGCTCTATATTTTACTGACCGAAAGGTCATGAGTTCGAATCCTGGTTTAATCAAAACGTTTTTTTTTTCATTTTTCATGGTGATTAGAATCATGATATTATGTTTTTCCATAGCATATTAACTTCTCTTAAATTTTAAAGAAAACAAATTTTCAACAAAATTCTGTGAGTCAGTCGCTTTAAGTTTATGAATGGAATGAGGAAGATTTATATTTGCGGCACTAAATAATTTCTATTAATTATTGACATAGTGCCAAATACATTTCAAATAGGTTGATGTACTAATAGAGTAATAAAAAAGGTCAGGTGAAATCAGTTTTTAGGTACGTATTGAATTGAAGTTTCTTTAATACAAGTATCTTGCATAAATAAACTCAAGCACCTAGCATAAATAAATGGCAAATATTTTTAAAACAAACCTCTATTTAAATATGAATGCGTTTATATATAATAAAAGATGAATAAACACAAAAGATAATGATAGTATTGTCTTTGCTCTGCTGGGTTAATCAGGTAATTCAGATGGTAATTCAGTGACTGGAAGAAAAATTGTAATAATGTAGAGCTATATATAGAATTATAAATCGACTTATATATATTCCAACGAATAACTAATAGAGCTATCTGATATCAACAAAGCCGGGCTAAGAGATTACACTTTCGTATAAAGAAAGTTATTCTTGAAAAAAAAAGTATTACTACTAAAATATTTAGAAATATTAAACAAATATTACAACTTAATTTTATGAAAATAAAATGTAAAAGAAGTTAAGAGGGCAAAGCGATCAAGTAAATCTGTTGGTAATTTGAGTGAATTACCAAATGAGAAACGTGATCAACTCAGCAGATTGAATGCAGCACTACTAGTATTTTGTTAATGTACTAATTACTTCTATATTTATGTATGAAATGATAAGACAACTATAGAATAAGTTCTATACTTACATTATAAGTAATAATTTTTCCAAAGTCGGATGTAGAACGTGGTTTGAGATTCAAGCAGATTTCAAGGGGAATAACATAGCGTAGACAGTGCCATTTTTTAGGAATTATTTTCATTAATATCTTAGAATATACTTGATATATATTTCTTCACATAGTCTGCGATTCGACCTAATTACGGTGTTACCTAATCATCCCAGCGGGGCACAGACAGTGCTGTTTTATAAAAAAAAGTATAAACATTATTCATATTAATATATTAAGTACTTGTAATATTTTTTTCTGAAGTCTGAATAACCAAGTACCATCTGAAAGGTAATAGGGGATTCGAGCGAGTTACCTATTGAGTCACGTGATCATCCAAGCGTGACTATTCTGTAGTGCCATATAGACACCAGTACCCTGGTAAGGTATTTATTTCATTTATATTACTGTATAAATCGTATTATATTACTCCAGTCGTGACTGACAATAATTATTTCAATGTCTGTATTACAAACTGCATTCTTGGATTCGAATAACCAACTGCCAACTTTTAGCTAGATTGACAGTCATACAACATTTACAAAAAATACAGCTGAAAGAGAATATAAAATAATATCCTCACGCCGTTTAAAAGGATGTAGAATTTCCAGAGCTTTTTATTCATCGCCACAAAAATATGTTCAGTGAACATGTATATTAATCTATCTTTTTTTATTTCATTTATTGTCAATACTGATTGCCCATATGTCGGACAAGCGTAAGCATCTAGTCCCTGGTTCTGTTATATGCACAGTGTATAAAACCGATTTATCTGGACATTAAAGGACATTTATTACAGATTTTTTTTCAGCTGTAACAGAACTTTGATTATTTTTTCAGGAGTGAATATTTTACTTTTGTCACCGATCGATTCTATTTTTATTTTTTTTTAATTCTGAATTTAACCAGCTTTTAGTTTCTAAGACCACCAAATGAGTTATATCCGCATATGCAGTCATCTCAAGTCCACTAAGAGAAATGACCACTTAGGAATATTTTATGGGGAAAACAAGCGCAACACATATCGACTACATATCAAGTGGCCTTTAGAGATTAAACCTATTATCTATTCATTGGTTGATAAATGAAATAGCTGTTAGTCAACGCGTTACCTTTAGACGACACCAGCATGTACTCTTTCAAGCGAAAAAATGCCACGTTGTATAATTGAAAATATATGTTGTGTAGATATATATAGGTAAAAGGTAAAGAGGGTTAGATTGTTATTAAAACTTTACCAATATATCATCGTCGGAAACCCACGTTCGATCCATTCCGTTTCACTCTATTTATCTACCGTTGGACAATTGGTTGGTAAAAATTTCGTATATCATGAATAATGCATTACCTACTTTTATTTGTTTCCGAAAGATTTCCCTTGCGCAATCTCAGCCAATGAAAGTACTCGTTACAATTTTGCCCGTTTAAATCTTGGGAAATACGTCTATTTTAAGTAACTTGTCATTATTCATACTCTTCACACTGAAGAGTATGTATTTGTATTGCGGAATCTCACTCGACGAGGAGTTACTTCCCTTTGCTAATAAATATTCATGAAAACGAATAATCTGCAGTCAATTATCCCACGGTACATAATGTAGTTGTGCGGAATATGTACCGGGGGTCACCGACGATGCCAATATATATGATAAATCCGTATTATTTGTATCACTAAAGAACGATTTTTGTACTTCAAATTTTCAAAACAGCAAATTAAAAAAAGGTCTGAACTGAACACTTAGTATTATAATGTGTTCACTAAAGGGAAAAAAAATCTATTTATTCTCTTTGAAATGACAGATAACGGAATCTAATGGCTGTTTGCTTCAGAACTTAAGGGCCGAACAATTATCAACAACAAACGCTTTAATTACTACGCTTTAATTACCGTTCAGTCATATTCGTGAAATAAGCGGCAAATTGTCAGTTTCCAGTTGCCAGTTCAAATGGCAACTAGTAAATGGCACCCAACTTTATTCCAGCGGCAAATTCAAATTTATATGAAATGGTAGCGAAGTGCCAGTTCGTCAGAAGTGGCAAATTGTCAATTGGCAATCAGCAGCAAGATGCTAATTTGATAAGTAGCACGAATTCTGAACACTGAATGAATTGAGTGAATTGGCAACAGGCAACCTATGTCCAGTTCGTCAAAATTCGCGAATCGTCAATTGGCAGTTGGTAGACAGATGCCAATTCGATATGTTTCGGGAATTTTTAATGTTAAGTGAATTTGCAAATAGCAGCTAGGTGCCAGTTTGTCAAAGATCGCGAATTGTCAACCGGCAACTTGCAGTTTATTGTCAATTTGTAACCAGATACCAATTAGATATGTTACATGAATCGTTAACATTAAGTAAAGTGACAACTGGAAATGGCTGCCAGAAGTTTTTCAAAATTCTCGAATAGTAAACAGTCAGTTGGTAGCCAGATGAATTTTAATGTGTTTAATGAATTGTTAGAATTAAGTTAATTGGCAACTGGCAAATAACAGCCAGATGCCAATCCATCAAAGATAGCAAATTAGCAACTGGCAACTGGCAGCCTAATGCCAATTAGTAACACGAATTCTGAAAATTGAGTGAATTGGCAAATGGCAACTGGCAGCCAGGTGCCAGTTCGTCAAAATTCCCGAATTGTCAACTGTCAGTTGGTAGCCAGATGCAGTTCGATATGTTTAATGATTCCTTAATATTAAGTGAATTGGCAACTGGCGAATGGAAGCCCAAGGCACAATACCCGAATTGTAAGCTGGAAACTGGCAGCAAAAATGCTTATTCGATCAGTAGCATGAATTTTGAACATTAAGGGAATTGGCAACTGGCAGCTAGGTGCCAGATCGTCAAAATTCGTGAATCGACTATTGCCAATAGGTAGTCAGATTCCAATTCGATAAGTATCACAAATTCTGATCATTTAGTGAATTGGCAACTGGCAAGTGGCAGCCAGATACTAATTGGTCAAAATAAGCGAATCGTTAACTGTCAATTGGTAGTCAGATACCATTTCGAAAATTATCATAATTTTTATGTAAATTGGCAACTGGCACCTAGTTTTGCAATTCGTCAACTGTCAACTTGTTGCCGGATGCCATTCAATAATAATAATAATAATAATAATGATAATAATGAATTGATAATATTTATCAAACTGGCAAAGGGCAAATGGCAGACATATGGTAATTCATCAAAGATCTCGAAATGTCAATCGGCAAATGATGGACAGATGACAATTCGATAAGTATCATGGATTTACAACATTGAGTGAATTGGCAACTGACAACTTGCAGCCAGACGCCACTTCGTCAAAATTCGCGAATCATACACTGTCAGTTGGTAGCCAGATGTCAATTCGATAAGTGGCATGAATCTGAACATTGGATGAATTGGCATTTGCAGCCAGATGCCATTTTCAAGTTGCAAATTCACTTAATATAAACAATTGATAAAACATATCGAATTGACAATTGACAATTCCTTAATTTTGCGAACTGGCACCTGACTGCTAGGTTTTAAACTTTCTATCGACAAAGGATCTAAAAATCAAACTCTGAGTGCAATTTTCCCGAACGATAGTGATAACAGACTCGGGGTTTCCATTTTTAGCGGAATCAAGACAGATGTGTTATCTTAAATTTAAAACTTGTTCATATTTTTATTCAGGATGTGGTTGCGCTTAAAGAAATCGACACAAGCAAGTGTCATAGGAAGGACAAAGAGCACGTGCAAAGCGAGGTTGAACTCTTACAAACATGCCGACACAAGAACCTCGTGCAGTTCATAGAGTCCTTCAGTAATGTATGCCCTTAAAACTCACATTTATTTTTCCTCACATATGTTTTGTTTCTTAGATACAAAAATGGATGGCCATAAATCTTTGTGGTGAATAACCGATTATGCTATTTTTATTCTTTGCCGGTGGTAGTCTATTTTTGTATTTTAGTTAATAGAAAATTCCCTTTGAGCATTACATTTTCCAGCATTTTTTAACACCTGATTTGATTGAAACACATCAGCGCTGTCAAAATCAACTAGGTGTCTTTATACATTCTATGTTTCTAAGAGAAAATTAAGAACCAATATGCAGTATGATCTAATAAAATGGATGACATCACTTCCTGGCATTATAATGACCATCCAATCAGACACAGACATTGAACGGATTTCAGCCTCCGGCTTCGATGAAGCAAATGTTTGTTGGCTTTCTGGACGGTCACCGTGAAATAAATAAAAAAAATTTTTTTTTCAACTGGTCGGCCTATCCGCAGGACAAGCTCATATGTATAGTAATGGAGTTGTGTAATGGAGGCAACTTGAGGGAATACATCCAAAGCAACAATGGACTTTCAGAAGAAGAATGTATCTGTGTTTTACAACAAATATGCGATGGATTAAAGGTAACTTTAGACTTACAGTTTTTGGCTCATTTTTTTTGTTTAATTTCTGCTTGATTTGGTATTTGAAAAATAGCAGGACGATTGTTATGGTGTTTTTTGTATATCATACACAAAAGATCTCAGATGTACACCGATTTTCGAACAGATTGCACTGTGATGTTAAACATGCGAGATTTTTTTCTCTCAGGTACATGTTTTAATGCAATCTGTAATGCTGTTAAAATTATTCTCATTCGCTCCACATCCGCCATAGGTAAAAGTTGGACATTTTCCTGTTCTATTGAAATATTCTTCATCAAAGTAGTATCGTTTGAAATATGCTGACACATCCCCGTTTCTGACAGAGCTTTGCAACCACATGCTTTCCTGCACTCTTCAATTGTCTGGAAGTTGTTAACGTTTCCCCAACATCCGCCGTAAATAAAGAGTTTACACAATCCTGATCGCTGGTCGAAATAGTATCTTTGAAAATTCGCTCGACATGGCCCTGTCTTCATTTCTAAACTACAAGCTGAAATGTAAAAAGCCCAATAAAAGTTTAGGTTATGTTAAGCGATACAGATGGTCCATCACTTACGACGCAAGGTGATCGTGAATTCTATTCTATCGTTTTAAGTTAAATTATGATTTTCAGTACATATAAACAAAAATAACCCACATATAAAAAAAATCAAATTATTGATAAAAGTTATGAATAAAATGTATGGCCTATTTTATTCTTTTAATCGGAAAGCTGAAAAATAACTAAATGTATTTCACTTGAGCGTGACAATTAAAAAGTTCTGTTACGACAATCTGCCTTTATCTCAGAAAATCTGTATTTTGGAAAAGACGTATCATCGCATCACAAAAGCACGTGGAATTTACAACAAACAAAATTCATAAAAGGGCTTTCTATTAACTTAACATTCTCCGATGCGATATTTATCTTACTCGACCAAAGAAAATTTTATGTTTACATTAAGTTAATTTATGACCAGAGTAATTTAAATTCCACACGAGATTATCCGGTAAAAACATTGATATACTTTGAGATACGATGTAATAAGTGGTGAAAGACTTGTGATATTAATATGATAGATTTTGAAGAAAATCTTCAGAAAAGCTACTGAAATGGTTTTTCTTTCAAGCTGGATAAATCACTGATCAAACGTTAAGAATAAATTAGAATAAGAATTGCATTACTTTGACTCATATAGACAAAGCTTTAATTATAAAACGAATGTAAATTATAACAATTTGTCTATAAAGTCTAAGGTCCATGAAACAAGAAGAATATACTTACTGTCACTTTGCTGATCCAACAGAGAAAGAACTGTTTGAAAAATCCAAAACAAAAGAAAATACCGAATGAAAATATAAGCCATCTTGTTTTTGAGTGTGTACGTGTAGGTACACCTCGAGGTGATTTCAGGTGTTTATGTTGTGAGGAAAACAATAATTGTATTGTTTGCGTGCGAAATGAAATGACAAACAAGGAATTATTTTCCTTAATTAACCAGCTGAAATACATGTAGCACAAACGATACAGTCTGCATCATTAGAATTTCTTCATCTACTGATTCTAGTAGGAACAGTCACAGCGTGTTATTTATTTGAAACGTTCTGTTTTACACTTTTTTATTATAATTGTTATAAGCAGTGGCAAATGCGATTTTTTGTGTTTCCTCTGGTATCAGTGGTAGAATTTTTGTTTTCTCTTGTTGAAATGTCTATGCCAATATTTCATTATGTGTTCGTATAAACTCTATTAAAAGTAGGGGAGGCAGGGAGGGGTTACTTATTTTCTTTAGAAATGATCAAAATTTTCAAAAAAAAAAAAAACTATTTGGAGCGGGAGGTTGGGGGGGGGGATGAGGGGGAAGAAACTAAACTTCTTATCATCAGAAATAATCAGAATGATAAAGGGAAATAAAAAACGCGATTTATCAACCTGAATTCATCTTAATTGCAATTTGCACTTCTTTTACACACTGCTACTGCTGTCTGCTCCTACTGCCAACATCACGCTTTACCTATTGTCCCTGCTATCTACTGCTACTGCCAACTTCACGTTTTTTCTACTGTTACTGCTGTCTGCTCCTTCTGCAAACATCACGTTTTACCTACTGCCCCAGCTATCTACTGCTACTGCCAACTTCACGTTTTTTTACTGTTACTGCTGTCTGCTCCTACAGCCAACATCACGGTTTTTCTACTGCCCCTGCTATCTACTGCTACTGTCAACTGCATGGTTTAACTTCCACTACTGCCAACATTATGGTTTAACTATTTCCTCTACTATCTACTGTTACTGCCAACATCACTTTTTACCTACTGCTACTGCCATGAGCTGCTACTGCCAATTTCACGTTTAACGTTTTACCTACTGCAACTGTCAACTACTGCTACCGCCATCTACTGCTACTGCCAACTACTGCTACTGCACCTAAACGTTTAATGTTTTACCTACTGCTACTGCTGTCTGCTCCTACAGCCAACATCACGGTTTTTCTACTGCCCCTGCTATCTACTGCTACTGTCAACTGCATGGTTTAACTTCCACTACTGCCAACATTATGGTTTAACTATTTCCTCTACCATCTACTGTTACTGCCAACATCACTTTTTACCTACTGCTACTGCCATGAGCTGCTACTGCCAATTTCACGTTAAACGTTTTACCTACTGCAACTGTCAACTACTGCTACCGCCATCTACTGCTACTGCCAACTACTGCTACTGCCACCTAAACGTTTAATGTTTTACCTACAGCTACCACCAAATATTGCTACTGCGAGCTTCATGTTTTATGCTTTACCTACTGCTACTACCAACGTCTTCAACTGCCAACTTCACGTTTACGTTTTACCTACTGTTAGTGCCAACTACTGCTACTACCATCCATTGCAACTGCCAACCTCATGTTTTACGTTTTACCATCTGCTACTGCCAACTACTGCTTCTGCCAACTACTGCTTCTGCCAACTACTGCTACTGCCAACTACTGCTACTGCCAACCACTCCTACAACAAACTTTAAGTTTTACGTTTAACTGTATGCAACTGCCAAAAACTGCTACTGACAACTTACCAACTTCAAACTGTTTTACGTTTTACGTACTACTACCAATTGCTGCTAGTGCCAACTACTGCTACTGCCAACTTCATGTTTTACGTTTTATCTATTGCTACTGCCAACTACTTTTGCTATCAACTTCATTATGTTTTATTTACTGTTTCTGCAATTACTGCTACTTCCAACTTGATGTTTTACATTTTACCTACTGTTACTGCCAACTTTATGTTTAACATTTTATCTACGGCTACCGCCTACTTTAGTTTTACCCACTGCTTCTGCTAACTTCATGTTTTTCCTACTGCTACTGCCAACATCACGGTACTTTTTCTTCTGCGACTCCTAACTACTGCTACTGCCAAATTAATGATTTATTCTTCTGTTACTGCCAGTTTCTGCAACTGCCAACTTTACCGTTTTTCGACTGCGACTGCTTACTATTGCTACTCCCAACTTAATGTTTAACCTATTGCTACTGCCAACTACATGTTTCACCTACCTCTACTGCCTATTTCATGTTTAACCTATTGCTACTGTCTATTTCACGTTTAACCTACTGCTACTGCCTTCTTCATGTTTTCCCTATTGCTTCTGTTTACTTCATGTTTACCTACTGCTAATGCCTACTTCATGTTTTACCTACTATTACTGCCTACTTCATTTTTTGTACCTTCTGCTACTGTCTACTTCATTTTTTACCTACTGCTACTGCCTAATCTATGTTTTACCTACCACTACTACCGATTTTATGTTTTAGTTACTGCTACTTCCAACTTAATACTATACCTTCTGCTACTGCCAACTTCATATTTAATGTACTGCCACTGCCAACTTCATGTTTTACCTACTGCTACTGCCTATTTCATGTTGTACCTACTGCTACTGTCTACTTTATGTTTTCGTTACTGCTACTGCAAACTTCATGTTTTAGTTTCTGCTACTGCCAATTTTATATTTATGTTACTGCTAGTGCCAACTTCATGTTTTAGTTACTGCTACTTCCAACTTAATGTTTTAGTTATTGCTTCTGCGAACTTCATGTTTTACCTACTGCTACTGCCTATTTCATGTTTTACCTACTGCTACTGCCTATCTCATTTTTTACTTACTGCTACTGCATATTTCATGTTTTTGTTACTACTACTGCCAACTTCATGTTTCAGTTACTACTACTGCCATGATTTAGTTACTGCTACTGCCAACTTCATGTTTTAGTAACAACTACTGCTAACTTCATGTTTTACCTACTGCTGCTGCCACTTTAATTTTTAGTTACTGTTACCACCAACTTCATGTTGTACCTTCTGGTACTGCCTATTTCATGTTTTAGTAACTGCTACTGCTTATTTCATGTTTTAACTTCTGCTTCTGCTTACTTTATGTTTTAGTTTCTGCTACAGCTACTGCCAATTTCATCTTTTACCTACTGCTGCTGCCTACTTCATGTTTTAGTTACTGTTGTAGCCAACTTCATGTTTTAGTTGCTGCTACTGCCTATTTCTTTTTTTTTTTTACTGCTACTGCCTTCTTTATGTTTTAGCTACTTCGACTGTCTATTTCATGTTTGAGCTACTGCTACTGCCAACTTCATGTTTTAGTTACTACTTCTACTACCAACTTCATGTTTTAGTTACTGCTACTGCCAACTTCATGTTTTAGTGACTGCTACTGCCAACTTCATGTTTTAGTTACTGCTACTGCCAACTTCATGTTTTACCTACTGCTGCTGCCAACTTTATGTTTTAGTTACTGCTACTTCCAACTTAATGTTTTACCTACTGCTGCTGCCAACTTTATGTTTTAGTTACTGCTACTTCCAACTTCATGTTTTACCTACTGCTGCTGCCAACTTTATGTTTTAGTTACTGCTACTGCCAACTTCATGTTTTCTACTGCTACTGCCAACTTCATGTTTTTACCACTGCTGCTGCCTACTTCACGTTTTACCAACTGCTACTGCCAACTTCATGTTTTACCTACTACTGCTGCCAACCTCACGTTTTATCTACCGCTACTGCCAACTTCATGTCTTACCTACTGCTACTGGCAACGTCATGTTTTACCTACAGCTACCGAGTATTTCATGTTTTACCTACTGCTGCTTACGTCATGTTTTAGTTACTGTTGTTGCCAACTTCATGTTTTAGTTAATGCTACTGCCTATTTCGTTTTCTAGTTACTGCTACCGCCTATTTCATGTTTTAGCTACTGCCTATTTCATGTTTGAGCTACTGCTACTGCCAACTTCATGTTTTAGTTGCTGCTACCGCCTATTTCATGTTTAAGTTACTGCTACTGCCAACTTCATGTTTTACCTTCTGCTACTGCCAACTTCATGTTTTACCTACTGCTAATGCCTATTTCATGTTTTAGTTACTGCTACTAACTGCTACTGTGTAGCTGTGTTATATTATTGTAAAGAAAAGTCTTGCATGCCTCCTTTGCGCGTTGTGCAATTTTTTTGTATATTGTGTCATGCATATAGTAAATTAAACTCTTTTATGTTAAAATTTGTTTACAAACCGAGACAGGCCTGTAACTGAAAGCATTATTAAACAGATGTCATGTATTTTTTCCAGTATCTACACGAGAAAAACATAGCTCACCGGGATGTGAAAACCACAAATATTCTGTTACAGAAACATAATGATGAACTTTTAATAAAAATAGGGGATTTTGGTCTTGCAAGGTAAGTTAAGTCTGTATGTTAGAACCATCACTAGTCATATAAAATGTAGCTTTTGAAAAAAAAAAGTTTACTTTTTGTTGTTTCCTGAAGGAACAAACACACAAACAACAACAACAACATCACTGTTTGCTTTAAATGGTTACGTTGCATTGTCTGTCATTGTAAAATCTACCAATCAGCACTCAGGTATACCACTGGCTCTTTACTCAAGCGAATGTTTCCATCTAGGTTTCATCTAGGTTAGTGTCTCGAGAGAGATTGAAAAGAAAAATGGATTGTATTTATATTGCAATCCAGCTTAAATGAATAAGTATAAATAAAGTATCAAATGTGAGTTGATAAAAGAGCGGATGTGGTCCAGCGGTAACGCGCTGGACTGGTAAACCAGGAGTCCCGAGTTCGATACCCCGCTCCTCCACTAACATTACTAATAGTCTTTCGGATAAGACATAAACCGAGGTCCCATGTATCAGTGCTATACACTGAGCATGTAAAAGAACCAGGAGTGTCTCTGGAATGGGATGCTTTCTGTATCTTGCAATACCCCCGTAACAGAAAATAACTAATCTCTTCAGGGGGCGTCGGTCATATGGGCAACCGGTACTGACGATAAATAAGCTCAAATAGATAGTTGATAAAATCATTCGACCAGAATAAAAGATCAGTGAAACTATGAGTTGATAAAAACATTCGACCAGAATCTTAGCAAAACAATCAAACTCTACGTATTTCTCCAACTGAAAATCTGTCAAAACGAGTAAACAGACACCCTGTTTTAGATTCAAAGGTGAGGAAAATTTGGTATTTGATATCAAGGACATTTGTTCTTTTGCACTACATACAAATATGAACTACAAATCTTACGTTTATCAATTTCAGGATAATGGACATGATAGGACCCGCGACCAACCTCACCACTTGTGTCGGGTCTCCTTATTTTATGAGTCCTGAGATGATACAGGGAAAATCATATAATATAAGTGTAATCATTAAAATTATTTAGATATTTTTTTTTTTTTTTGCTGAGAAAGGGTTACTTTTAGATTTTGTTTTTGTCTTTTTCGCCTTTTTAGAATCCGTAGAAGTAGAGTAAACTGGAAACCATGAACTTTTTGTTTCTTACAAATTCTCTTACACATTACACACTTATTTTTGGGGCTAAAACTAATGAATCAGATAAATTGCCAGAATTAACAGTTTTGTTTTCAAATTGTCCTCATTCTAGAAAAAAAAATGTTTGTTTATTCTAACATAAGACTGTAAGTGCCGTAGCCAGACCTAAAAAACAACAACAAAAAAACAACAACAAAAAAACAACAAAACAAACCAAACAAACAACAAAAAGAAAAACACCGAGGCAGAACGTGTCTAGGGCGGTCCGGGGGCATGATGCCCTGGACATCTGTTTTTGCTAGGAGCAATTTCCTACATTCCGGAGTAGTTTTTGACGGAATTAAGGCAAATTAGAAAGATTGTTGGGAGTTACTATTAGAGCTATCGAAAATGATATATGCCCCCAAAAAAACAAACTCTGAGGCAGCTGCCTCGAAGGGCCTCAAAGTCGCTACGGCACTGCAGTATAACTATTTTTATATTAATACATAAAACATGTTAAAAGAGTTGCACAAATCTAAAATTGAATATAGATTTTAAGATTTACAGATATCCAAGAAAAGTTACCCGATGATTGAATAACCAGAGTTATAAATATTGTTTTTGTCTGTGATCCATAGACTGATATATGGAGCCTTGGGTGTTGTGCGTACGAAATGGCAACAACAGACGTTCCCTACGTAGCAAAGGAAATGGATGGTCTAAAAGACAGAATACAGACAGATCAAGTGGGTGTAACCCTAGACTGTATACATTATACTAACTGTACCAAATAGTGCGCCGTATACATAGCAAACTTGCTGTTCAAAATTATCATTTCATTGTGATCAACAAAAGAAATTAAATACGATAGATGCTTAAAAAAGCTTTGTGAAAAAAAGTTACTTTGAAGCTGGTGTTACGGTAAATAAGCATATGTAAAGATGCCATTTAGTACATTGTACTTTTACTTAATGGATAATATTTCCTTGTAAAAAAAAAAGACGATGAAATTTTACAAAACTCACTCATCAATATTTAGGGGTTAACTGGACAATATTTGATCTTCATTACTTTGAAAATATGCAGTTGTTAAAATGTAAGTAAGGCATTTTATCATACGTTACAGGTAGACGTTTCAAAGATACCATACTGTCAAGAGATGCAAAAACTTATCATGAAAATGATGGACAAGGAAAGTGCAAAACGACCTCGTGTTCAAGACATATTAACATTCTTACATCAACACACCCACACAAAGAAGAGTTCTGGTACAATACCTGTTCTTCATAGATCTCCATTTTTTTGATAGAGCAAGAAATACTTTTAAACGAGTACTATGTCCTGTAACAGAATTATTGTATCTTTCCTCAAAGAAATTTATTAGCAGCGTATTGAATTGAAAACACAAATTTTGTATGGTTGGAAGTGTTAATACATTGTAATTAATTATTGCAATTCCTAATTATCTTCAGGGTAAACAAGCACTTGCTGTACTGAGTGACGTAGCCAGTTTACCAGACTGATGTTTCTTTAAGCACTATGGTCTCGAGAATACCAAATATCTCATACAGAAGCAAAGATATTTCGTTGCTATGAATACGGATTTTTAAAATTCTGTTTGAACATTTTTTGCCATCGATTTGTGTATTTGAATAAATAAAAGAATGATTCAAAATCTTAGTACAGAGGTAAATATGTATAACTAAACTTTATTATACTTTTTATAACGTCACTTTGTACTTCAGAAGGCAAACTCCGGCGGAAAACAGACAAATTTGCCAGCACGTGGTCCCCGGGAATAAAGTTTTATACATATGGAGACACTCCAAACTATCGTCGATTGGATGAATCGAGTGGATATGACTCTTGTGTAGAGAAAAGTATTTTTTATGACAGTTCTTGCTGTTTTTTCTTTATATCTGTCTGCTTGTTTTCCCTCAAGGTCGCTGAAAGCTGATAGTTTTTGTCCAAGCAATCGTCAACCACTTACTCGATAGTATTAAATGAAACAAAACAACGGCAAAATCTTATTAAAGGGATAGAAATGGAAAGTATTTCATTAACCTCCCTCAACAATAGCATTATGTCATCGAAATATACCGTTTAGAAAATAAAAAGGAGTTTTTTTAAGTATCAAAATTATTGCGCGGTAGAAGGAACCAGGGCGCAGCCATTATTGTGATTTCTAATCTTGCGAGACTGAGGCCGTGACGTCAGTTACTCACTTCCGGTAGTAGGTTTATCGCTCGAGTAAGAGTCAGTGATGCAGAATTACCTTGCTGAAAGATACGCAATTTAACGCATCAGTTGTTTTTTTTTTAAATACAAAAATAACAATGAACAACATGTGCAAGAAACAGAAAGCAAACATGTTAATTTCAAAATGTTTACAAATTGTAAATTTAAAAAATAATAATAATGCGGTTACTACTCGATTTTTTAAAGTAAATTCAGCTTTAGTGCCGATAGAATTGGCTGAAATTTTACCTTGCCAGTTGACAAATATTCATTGTTTTTCCCATAATTGATTCTAAAATATTAACAATGTTTTCCTCTCAACATTGAACATGTTGCATTACACTTCCCCACGTGCGTCATTAACAATGCATTGTCATGTAAGTGTAGTCTAAATCTATTGAATTGAGGTGCACTAATTTTTTAACTTTATTTTGACTGGGATGGAAATTTACCCGATTTTCAGATGACATGTACATTAAGCAGGAATTTTTATCTGCTTAAAAAATAACATGCTATGAAATAGCAAAGATCACGCTTCATACTATGGGCTTTATGCAAATTAACCTACGCTTACGGACCCTTGTGTATTCCACAGCTGTCAAAACTAAGCGGTTAACCATTCCTTTATGGTCCAAACATTGTTAAAGTTGAGACAATTAGCAAACTTTTGCGGTGAGAGCTTTAGCAAATTGACTACATGTCCTTTTGATCAGTAACTCTTGTGAAAACTTTACTTAATGCTTGCTTCCAGAAGTGATCTTTACTTAAGTAATTTACTTCCCTGCAGTTAAATATTTAATTTAATTTTATGCTTATGATAAGAATAGAAAATCATTTGACTTTTAAATAATGATAAAAAAATATCAAAAATATTTTTTAACAGAGTTTCAAGGCTTTTTTATATTGTTTTATATGATGCGTTCATTTAAACTTTTCTTTGTTTTCAAACTTCTTTTTTTTGCTGAAATAGATGATCTTTGTTGTATTGAAAAAAAAAAGAAAAAAAAAGAATCATACGCAAGAAGTCCAACAGATTCATTTCGCTCCGTTTATCAGAACTGTACCATAATTTGTACTGACGTGCTTCTAGATCATAACGTCATTAACAATACCTGCGCACCTGTATTCAATAAGTAAATTTTTAAAATGGCGGCACACCTGCACATAGTCAATCGAAAAAAACAGCAATTCATATTTCGATATATAGCTTACATGCCATTCCTTTTACGCTGTATCATAAGTTTTTCTAATATTATCATTATTTCTCACTATTGCCTTTCCCTTTAAGTAAGTAAGCCCTGCTAAAAAATTGTTTTAAAGAATCGCAACATTTAAAAACAAACTTTTTCTGGGATCGCACGAAATAAAGGTGTCTTGACATATTCTTGACTAATTCAGTTTTCAGTCTTAAAAGGAAAATATTGAAAATACAAGACGTCTGAATAAGCTCCATTTATGACTGAATACAAATCAGAGATTCACTAACTGCAGTATAGATATTTTTCTTTCTTTCAGAGGATCGAGGCGAAATTGTCCACGTGCCAGGTAAAATTGCTATGACTATTCATTTTCCATTGATTTCGTTCTTATGCTCAGATAAGCATTGACCTTAACCCCTGTTGCACTACAGATTCCGGGGGCTGTTGGTGTAAATCAGGCGATAACAAGTACGAGATTAAGAATCTTCGATCACATAGCAGTTACTCTAACGTATCTACAAAAGTTGGCTTGTAAGTTCGGGAGAAGTGCCGAATAATACCATTACTACATACACGTTCTCTTTCTCAGAATTCGTTCTTAAATTATTGGAGTACTAAATGTCTGTGGACCGTCTAAGGGTGTCATCACATCTACGTACGCGATTTATTTCTGCAGGGCTCGAATCGTTACTCGAAAAAATCCACTTGTATCGTAGAGGATTTGAATTCTGAGTAGCACTGGCATCGTTTCTAAAGGGGAATAACCGAGGCGTCCTTCTTTACAAGGTTTCTTCGCAGTTGCTGTTCTTGAAGCAAATTTTTAGACTATCGGCGACAGCCGGCAGTTTTAAGAACGCAAATCAAACTCAGGCGTCAAGGGACATGTCCACTTTAACATTGATAAATTACTGTGCCAACACTGGCGCATCCACATTTTCGAACCATATACAGGTATATGTAAATGTATTTTGGTATTTTTTCGCTTTTACTTATTTCATACATTTTCCTTATGTCAGGTGTAGACTTTAAATGTGGAAAATATATTTTAATTCTGAGATACGGTGAACAGGAGCCTAAAATTTGATTTAATAGGAATAATATGTACGCGCCTCCTTTTCCTACGCCACTAAATATTTGGATCATAAAGAAATACGGATTGAAATCTGTGTTATGCCAACTGTACAAAATTTTAAACGTATTTATATTTGTTGGTTTGTTCGTTTCAAAGTAGGTACTTGGGAAAACAAATCAAGGAAGACTTATATCGTACTTCTAAAGGGAACGGGTTGACCAGAACACTATGATGTAATGCGACGGTCGAGGAAGATCATTGCAATCTTAAACTCTCTATATATATTTCTTTTGTGGACAGAAAGCAACGAACAGTGGTTTAACTTGTTTGTTTGTTATTTTTTTCTTTCATGCTAGTTTCTTAAAGCCCCTTATACTTTTTATGATGATGATGATGATGATGATGATGATGAACCAGTAAAACATATCGGTGAGCGAGCAAAAAGACAAATATATAAATTGAATTATTTTCATACCATAGCCGTTTGAATGTAAATGCCAACTAATGCATGCATCAAAAATTAACATTCCGCTGATAAGAAGACTCTTTTGATTCCAAATAGAGGGATGATCACGACAGCAAAATATCTGCATCAGCATGAACCTTCGTCTCTTATCCAGCCGATAGTCTTTCAGCGCTTTAAACGCTTTGATTTCTCTTGTTGTAGATTACTTTTGTAATGTTGACTGTTATATTATTTTGTTTAAGTGAGAATGACGGAAGATGACAAAGAAAATCTAGCCAAAGCTGAACAATTACAAAAGTAAGATTTTTATCACAGTCACCACAAATTTGACTTTGAGCCTCAATTCGCCTTAAATTATTTCAAAAATTATGTTATACAATTATGTATTTATATGTTCTGGTTGTTGATGTTTTTTTTTATCTTCCAGAGATATCCTTAGAAAAATAGGCGACACTGGTGTTCTTGAAAAAATCAACGCTGCAATTGAACGTACCAAGCACATGGACACGTACTGTTTGTTTATGGTAGGACTTTTTTATAATCTTAATCTTTGATATTTGCCGAAAATGAGGATGATTAACTGCTAGGTGCTTTTGGAAACCATCTCTCGGGCTTTCTGTCTCCAGGCGGGAGAGAATCACAATACTCGAGCACCATTTATGATATTAAATGTAGATATTCTCTTTGCAAGGTTAAAATCTACGGGAAAAAAAGAAAAAAAGGGAAAAAATGTAAAATTTGGATATGACTTTTCGAAATCGACATTTGTTTTTAGCTTTTGAAATTTTCTTGATAATTATACCTTCCAGTCATGTGAAGGTATCGATTGCACGTGCAGTTGTGCATAAGCATAACATGTATGACTATTTGTGTGTAAGTTAAATATTCATCTTCATGAAAGTAAATGTATCTTATTTTACAGAAATTATGTGTTGTTTAGAAGCGAAAGCTTCTAAACCTGCACACCAGATTTTCTAGTTACAATCACATGACCGCCTCTTATCCATACATTCGCGTTGAAAAATAGTACTGCAGGTTGTACGAGTTTTCATTGCAGTTTTGATAAAAGTGCTTTGATATAGCAGAATTCTGTTGCTTTTGAAAGTCTGAGGTATAATTTCATTTTTTTTTTTGGCATATCAAACTGTAAAACTAACAAATTTAATAATTTAGTATTCATCCGCAAAAGTTTCATTCATCAAATTTACTAAGCGTTGAAACAATCGCAACTTCTCGGCTCAGCTAATCGGCGAGGTATTCCGAATGCATGCAAAGAGATTACGTACCAAATACGAAAACGTACACGAACAACCAATCACGCGTTTGACTCTGTTGATAATACTTTTTTGTTTTGTTGTCAAATCAATCAGAATAACTCAAATATTTTCCTCTGCTAAATGTGCTTAAAATATTTTTAACATCCTTGCTTTTAGTTTGCAGGTTGATTGAATTATCAATAGCAACATATTGATCTGTTTTCCCGAATCTTGACCGAAAGATAAACAACCCTTGCTATATTATCAAGTGTCCGTATTTATGGCGATAATTGACGTTTTAAGGAGAGGAATATATTGTGTTTATGCCAGTCACAAAAAAAGTATTTTAGGCTTCCATTAAACAAGCCATGTCTTGATTATACACAGCAGTTACCAGAACCACGTAAGTCTGAACGAAAACCGTTAAACAGTACCTATATTCGGATACCGAAATTCGGATAACTGATCGAACGTCCGAAAATCGAAAATTCGAATATTTTCTAATATGGCAAACCAAATATTCGAATATTGATATAGTATTTGTTCCAATCCCTACTTTTTGATAACCTTTTAATTGTATATAATGTATATAATAATGTATATATTTTAATGTTTTTTCTTGAAACGCCTTCAGTTGATTATTGATAAGCACAGATCGCCAAATATCTTGGTCATAAAGAATGTTTCTATAGTTATGCCCCTTTTTCACATAAAAAATAATTAAACTTTTGTATAAATACTAATATCTTGAACATTTACAATCACAATGTTATTCGTCTTAAGTGAAGTGCATAACAGCAATTATTGAATAGACCATAACACTCTAGAAATTAATTTTATTAAGTCGTTGCTCTTAACATACGAGCGTTGGCATCGCATGTAACTGTTAAAATAGTCCATGACTACGAATATGTTTTCTTATTACAGATCGAGATGGAAAAAATTCTCGGCGACAGAATTTTCGCAAAATGCAAATGTGACCTCGGAGCCCTGTGGACATACAGAACAGAACTTTTAAAAAAGAACTTCAGACTCGCTTGGAGTTAGTGTTATTTTCCTGTCATGTGCTCTCTTAGTGACAAAGTCATTGTTTTGACAGACTCATGAAGATTTCTAAAAATACCTTAGAATACGCGCTATCAAATCGTTATTGAATTTTGAAAATGGACAGGCAAGGCTGATACCGATTTTAATTTTTAATTAAGAATGAAAATTTAAATGATATTCCGGGATAAGAATTCATAGGTCTTATTTCATTGCCCTTCTACTCCGTTAATTATAGACATCTACGAAATGGCGTCAAACTTATATGAATATATATGTAAAATATGCTCGTGAAGTTAGCTGCCAGCTGCCAGTTGCCCATTCAAATGGCAACTGGCAAATGGCGGCCAACTTAATAGTCCAGTTGCGAATTCAAATTTATTTGAAATCGTAGCTAGTTGCCAGTTCCTCAAAATTTGCAAATCGTCAACTTTCAATTGGCAGCCGGATGCCAATTTGATAAATTTCATGAATTATTAATATCAACCGAATTGGTAACTGGCAACTGGCAGCCAGATGCGACTTTGTCATAGATCGCGAATTGGCAATTGGCAACTGGCGGCTAAATGCTTATTCGACAAACATTATGGCAGTTGACGATTCGCAAATTTTGAGGAACCGGCAGCTAGCTTCGATTTAAATAAATTTGAATTGGCAGCTGGACTATGAAGTTGGCAACTGGCAACAGGCAGCTAACTTCACGCACACATGTAAAATACGGGTTGTAGATAATTTACATACAAGTTTATGCAAGTTCTAACCGGATGGGTGTCATTTTGTTTGGCTGTGGTTTTTTTGTGAACTACGCACTTTGAAAAGAACTTGTTTACAAAGTTATGAACAACTGAAATAGCAATTAAATGTATGACAAAGTTTGGTTTTCAGTGGTAATTCTATGTATCGTTTTTATAAAATTTAGATGTTTTGTTCGCGGATGTATATGAGTAAGTTGTCAACAGGTTTCATTACTCAATATAATATATGTATGATCTGGACCTGAAATCTAAATGAAAGAATAGAACTTGTCTTGTTTTGTGGGCCCATGCTATCCGGCGATTTTAAATGGATTTTACTCTGAATCACGTGACCACATGACGTCAGATTGTCCTCAGTCAAAGAATATATTACAAGGAATTAATATTGAATGCAAAAAATATAGTTCAAGTATTTAAAGTTCGGATCAGATGATCCTTTTCGCTAGCATTTTCACTCTGCCAAGGTTTTGCCAAATGCGGTTGCCCTACTGCACTTCCGATTTGTCCGATTTTGTAAAGCATGATATATTATAACCAATAGGACGTTGGCAGTAGCAGTACGCGATAGCAGTTGGCATTAGAAATTAAATCAAACGTGAAGTTGGCAGTAGCAGTAGCAGTAGGCAAAACGTGAAGTTGGCAGTAGCAGTGCGCGGTAGCAGTTGGCAGTAGAAATTAAATCAAACGTGAAGTTGGCAGTAGCAGTAACAGCAATAACAGTAGGCAAAACGTGAAATTGGCAGTAGCATTAACAGCATTAGCAGTAAGCAAAACGCGAAGTTGGCAGTAGCAGTAACAGCAGTAAATATTAAATGTATGTAATAACGACATTTTGCCTGATGGCTATGATGTAGATATTAATACTGAACTACATTCACAAGATAAAGTCACGTGAATAGTAACGGTTGATTATTTTTAGACTATTGAAAACAGACGGGGTTGTAAATGGTAGAAAGGGAAATGATAAAAACAGCGGAAAATACGCGTGTGTAACAAGTCGAGGAAGCAGTGTTGTTGAGTACTTTTTGTGCTAATATGATATGTCCCAGAATATAACTTCCTTTGAAATAGGAGATCCAAATATTGTCTCTGATCATTGTGACATTGTGATGTTCAAAATATTCAAGATAGTTTACGCTGATGACATAGTTATATTTGCTAATACTGCCGAGGAATTACAACAAAGTTTAGATTAATTGTATGATTATTGCAGTACTATGAAATTAAAAGTCTATGTTGGTAAACAAAAGTTATGATATTCAAAATAAAGGTGGTTCTATACCTAGAAAAACAACTTTTTATTATAATGGTCAGGTAGTTGAAATAGTCAGTAAATTTTTTTACCTTGGTATTGTATTCACATCTGGTGGATCTCTTTAAAATGCTCAGGATTCGTTATCTGGCCAAGCTTTAAATGCTGTATACAAATTAAATAAATATCTTTATAAGTTCACTTACATACCACCAAAACATCAGTTAGAGCTATTTGATAAACTAGTGTCACCCATTCTTAATTATTGCTGTGCGGTTACGCATTTTTCAAAAAGTACTCCAATTGAAAAAAGTTCATAAGCAGTTTTGTAAGAAATTACTCGGGGTTAAGAAGACAACTCAAAATGATTTCATTTGTGGTGAGTTGGGGCATTTTCCTTTTAATACTGTTCACATGTTTCAAGCAATTAAGAAGTGGTTAAGGATCTTAAAGTTGAGTAAAGACAAATAAGTATATATCATTTACCAGTTAATGAGAAATGATATAGAAATATATCCAAATAAAACGAACTGGTGTACCCGAATGAAATATTTATTTTGTTCACTTGGACTGGCAGAACCTTGGATTTTTCGAGGTGTAGGAAATACAAATATATTCCTTTCTTTAGTTAAACAACGATTAAATGACCATTTTTACAAAACTGGAATGGAAGGTTAGATAACTCTAATAGATCCTTTTTTATAGTTCTTTTTCTTCTTTCAAATTTCAAACTTATCTAGAAGGTTAAAACGTAAGTAAATTTTGTAAAGCGTTCTCCCGTTTAAGAGTTTCCTCGCATACATTACAAACAGAAGCCGGCAGATGGGTACAGCCAAATGACTATGTACACCAATGTCCAATCTGACTGAAGTTTACAATCTTCCTACGGTAATAGCGATGTTTCGGATATGATTTTAATCAGATTGACCAATGTCTGAAAGAAAATGTATCCTATGTGACAAATAGGAGGATGAATTTCATTTTATTGTCGTTTGGTCTTTATATCACGATATTAGAAGTAGATATATACCTTAACGAATTTGGACAATACCAAATATATGTTAAAATTCGCAGAAAGGTAGACAACATGGTATTTACATTATTTGTATATATTAAATGCTTGTAAGATCAGAAACTCTGTCATGCATAGATAAGGTTTTTTTTTTTTTTTTTTTTTTTTTTTTTTTTTTTTTTTTTTTTTTTCTGTCTGAGTGTGTTTTGTGAACTATTTACTTTAAGTAATATCTTTTGTTTGCTTTTGTGCAATATCTGATTTTATGTATATCACGGTGTGTGATCTTGTATTTCGTTTCTCGACAAGATCATATATCTTCTTCTGAGATATTATTACGTTCTAGACACTTGCTGTACCTAGGTTTCATTTTCATTCAAGGTTCAGCAAAGTAGCGAGGTAGCCTAAATATTCAGTGACACCTTATGAATTTGTTAAACGTTTATTCAAATAACATAAAAAGGATAACATGTAGTATATCAAAAAAGTAAAGAAGAAACAAAAGTTTTTTCTCTGGTTTACTTCACCTTCACCGTTTCGTTCAATTTTCTGTCGAAAATCTGAATAAGTGTACACAGACATTCAACATTTGTTTGTACTAAAAATAAAGAATACTGTATATTTTGTGAAAGAGTATATCTATATAAAAACTTTCTAATACATTGATAAATGTTTGCATTGTTCGAGGATTATGACGGCATTATGTCATCACGGGCTTATTAGCCCAATTAACGGAAATTGTCTGTCTGTCTAAGCTGTAAATATAATCAACACTTCAGTCGTGACTATGCCATTTCATTGTTTAAAATTGCCCAAAGGCTAAACGAAATGCAACCACCATTCAAGCCCAGTTTATATGATAAGATGATTAAAACCTTCTAATTGTTTGTTTGCATGTTATGTACGTTTACTTCCTGTCATCTGATAGCGTCACCATGTCCAAGTCACCATTACATTTTAAGAAAAAAAAAGTAAAAGCAGTAACATTCTTTGTGAAAAGAATCTTCCGCAATATCACTACCACGGAAAAATAATAATGCTATATTTTTCAGGTGTGAAAACACCAAAAAACGTTCCTTCTTTGTTCTATATAAAATTCTTGTGCAAAACATAACAACATCCATTATAAATGACCTTAGTGTGCATATTCTTGTAGATCTGTATCTGTAATCCTGAAAAGTACAAGAAAAGTAGGGGCTATTTTCTACCCATGTGAATTTGCCAATAAAATTAACAAAACAATCGGAGCCTACTTTCAGACTGGGGTATGTGAAACAACTTCCTTTCATTCTTACGAACATGGAAATCCGTAACAGAAAGATGCAATACATTTTAGAATACTAGTATACACAACCCAGAACGGGATTCGAACTCTGAATTCTCCAGCGTGACACGCTAACGCTCTAACCTCTGAGCAAAAAAATTCGATTTTCTAACACATTTGTCAGAGGTTGTATTTATACAAATATCGAAGGTGTGCACTAGACCGTAACATCATGAATTCTTTATTATCATGCACATTCAGCAAACAACTACTAGCATCATGTGTCCGTCAATAAACACCCGATTAGTTATGAACGTAATTTGACAGTGGCTGAGGGGTAGAACGCTCGTTCACCGTTCTGAAACCTGCCAAAGATAGGAATCTCCAGCACCTGTTATCTTCAACACCTTCTACGCGAGCAATGCTGCGAACCAAGGAAGTCATCATCGAGCGGAATTATCTTAAGCTTCAAGAACTTATTTGCCCAACGATGAAAAATAAGCCTTTTACTACGATCGCAAAGATGAGACCAGGAATACATGTGGTAAATTGCACTGTATGTGTAGTGAGTGTTAATATGCTGTGTAGATCTCGGATGTGCTTTTGATACGTGTTTAGACATATCATTATGTGTCATTTGTTGCTCTACCCGGGCGTGTTCTAGTTCTTCGTGGAAGAAAATAATTTCAGTTATAATATTGGTAGTTGCAGTTTTCTTTTACTAATTTTAGAAGTAATGATTGTTGGTACAACGTCAGAGAAATCCTTTACTCTTGAAAATTGAATAGTTGCAAACCTCAATAATTTTTTTGTTTTGTTTACTTCCAAGATTTCCGATGAGGAACGGTCGTTGTCGTTAAATTAATCTTAATTTATGCATAGACAAATTTGAAGGCAATATTTGACGACGCATTAATAAATAATTACACTATTGAATATCTTATTTGTGGTTTTAAATTTTTTCTCGAATGACGTCATACGTTTATGAGCAGCAACGAAGTCTAGCGGGCCGTCAATCGTAACAACTCGGCCTTTTCCGACAACTTCGTATAAAGACCTCGTATGTAAGTGTATATTCGCTCCGGCTTTATTAAAAATATAAACAAACATGACAGAACTCAAGCAGTGTCTTAAAATGCATTAGAAAAATGAAAATAAATGTTAATTTAAAGTAGAGGCTTTAAGAAATGTTTTCAATTTAGCAGACATCACCTGTATTATAAAATAGTCCAATAAGGTGCCTCATTATTTCCAAGGTGACTTATTGAAGTCGCCCGAGGTGTTCCGAATGACGGACCGTCCTCGAAAACGCTCGTTGATTTCAAATGTATTAGCACATCCATTCACTTTCATATCGCGTAATTTAGAGGTCAGATATAAAGTATTTATTGTTTTTGTTTTTCTACATTCTCACAAGACTACGAGGCCTGCTTGAAATTTTAGAATAATACCATTATTTATGAATAATGGAATACTAACTTAAGAAGAAATAAGTCATATAACACAGTCACAAAGGAACATTTCGTGTCTTCCACTGTTCCATTGTTATGGTTTTTATTCAGTTTGATATTGTGTTTCATACGCAAAAAGTAGCTTCATTAAATTCAAAATTTATGTAACGTCAGTCGACACTGTTCAAATTTATTCTAAAGAGTTATCTTGTTTGAACATCAGAATTATTATTTACTTTTGTAGTTTAAACTTAATTTCAATATTCTGTCATAAATGTGTTTGACACTGCATACAACGCCATTAATTAACCATCAGTGCTAAATTCCAGAGTAGACTTTTCCTTCAAACAATTTGGTCTAACCAATCTTTCATCTATAGGAATAACTTCTGGAAACTTAATGCACATATATTGCACCGGTCGAAAAGGCAAAAGCAACTATGGCTAGGCAGATAAATGTCTGCCTTCTGGCAAATTTGTCTGCATTTCATTGTCGTCTGCTTATAGACTGCATGCAAACGCTGAGGTCAAATGGTACAAGTATTGAAAAATAAACTCAAGATAATGTTGTTGTTTTACACTTGCAATGTCAAAGTTTTTTTGCGCTATTTAAGTTCTCTTTAAGTCCTATGAGAATAATATGATAGCCAATAAATGTCTTAAAAAGGATACTTTCCTATAATAATGCATCTGGAATAAAGGGCAGAAGGATCCGGTTAAAAGATTGGTATGGTAAATAGTAAAAAACCGGATTATTTTCAAGACGTAGTTTAATTAAACTTAAATATATTGTACTGAATACAGTATTTTTATTCTCAGTCCACAGTAGGGTTTAGTTTAACAATTGTTATGTAAAGTTGGTAAACATGCCTTGAAAGAGTTATATAAGTATTTCAATAAACCATAAAATACATACTTAAAAGGAGGGTTTTTGAAACGGTTGTATGAATAATTGAAACATTAAGATTCGCATTTGCTTATAAATATCTTAATACGTCACTTCAATTGGGAATTTACTGAAGCAACATTCGGTATGTTGATTTTTTTTACGTGTAGGGTTATGAAAACATTGATTAACCTGTCTTTAAGGCGTATTTTTTCCCATTATCTCATATTTACGAAAACAAAAGTACGTATAAATGAACTGACTTAACGAGCATATATGTGGATAAATTCTAAATGGCCTTGACTGTAGATTGCACATTAATTTTATATATATATACAACATAAAGAAAACAACAACAACGAATAAGCGAGTATATTCGTCTTTGCTTCATAATCTAGTGAAGATATATAGACTGGAGATTGAAGTGTAGAAAAAAAAAACTTTTTGTATCTTTGTAAATTTATTGATACGCAAATGTGCAATGCAAAATCAAATTTGGAGCCCTTAAATGATACTTATGACGTACATGAGACAAGAAAAATATACAAACATGACTTAACGTGGTTTCATTTAGTTATAAGCATAGTATGAAACGTGAAATGTGTCACTTTTCTAACACCTGAGCATAAATAAATTTGTAGAAACATGTACTGTCTCACTAAGTTGAAATGTATTATACACTTCATTTATCTATATGAGGCACATATTCCATTTGACTTGAGGCAATAATAATAAGAACCTTTGCTTTTATATGTGGAAGTTATTTAATAATGTGCAGTGCAAAAATATGTGTTTACAGTAGCATAACCATTATAATATCATGTTGTACTAACAAAGTTTTATATCTTAAGGATGTATGAGCGGTTTCGTTCTTCCATTAAGAATTTGAAAATATTTTGCTGTCACAGAGAACACTTCAAGACATGACCAAAAACAACAAAAAATGGTAGGTCACCGAAATTGTCTTTTGTCTTGGGAGTTTTAAGTTGATACATCAACAATTTTGTCTGATTCAGGGAAATTTCTAAACAACAAATCAGGGTAGTTGACAATGAACTAATGTAATTGAAATCTGTTTGAAGCTAAGGATATAGCGCGTTAATATATGAGCATAATGCTGGAAACTCTAATCTTGTTTAATTTTATTGATCACGAAACAAACTAAACATTTGAATCATAATTACCCCACCCACATTTTGTAAAAAGAACATTATATTTGTGGTCATGTAATGCGGGTTTTTTACACTCGTTATTAGAAAACGATAAAAAGTTTTTGTCGTTTTCAAACAACTCGTGCAATAAATCCCTATTTACAAAAACGTCCTATACTGTAAGTTTTTCGATACATGAGGCGGTATTTTGATTATGCAGCAGTTGTGCGTTTAAATGTTGTTAAGCAGGTGCTATGGATATTTAAACGTTTGTTTCATTGAAAAATTGACTCATTACATATTATATGATAATCAACCATTATTTGTGGTGTGCACATGGCAATATACATAGTGTCAATAAATTAGTATCTTCCTTTTAATTAGTTTAGTCCAGATAACAATTATAAGCTGTGATGCTGATACTGAAATACAGTCTCTACACTCTCGGCGGAAACTAAATCATCCTAAATCAAATGTAAATAGAAAGTTGTTGGTTGTATATTAAAACCACATTTACAGAATAAGTGTTATAATGCTATTCTGAAAAGTTGCAAAATGTCCAAGATAAGTAATTCAAATGGCGAAAAAAGGCCGCCATATTTAAAATGTTCACTGTTTGTAGTGACCTCATCGTACGCCATCATTGCGTAATTTTAAAAATATTTGGAAGGGCTGCAGTAGTAATAATCTTCACTGAAAAGCCTCCTCACCTCACCTTAATTTTCATGCAACATGCAAATCAAGTTAGCTGCTAAAAATACCCCATAACCGACACTGAATGCAAGTAATCAGTTGAAAATGGCAATCGGAATTTTCTGCTTTTTTGCATAGGCTTTTTATATAATAAACATACTAGTGATATTCGTTGAGTTCTGTTTTCTTATGAAAAGTTAAGCTAATTTAATACATAAAAAAGTTCTGTTAGCAAAAAACTGCATAAATTCAATTGGCATTATAATGATTTAAAGGATATTAAGTGGAAACGGTAATTATAATACGTATAATACAATCATACATGATAAGACAGTAAAGACGTTCCATAAATACCCTTATTTTTTCAGTTGCGTTTACATTTTCATGAGCAAGGGTAACACGATATTTTAAACACTTGAAATATGAAAAAGAATGAAATAATAGTTGGCGTCCTCGTAATTTGTTCACGCAGTAGAAAGGTGAAGGGAACTAATAAACTTTGTAAAACCTTGACCCTGACTTTTATTACAAACAGGTGTCTATTTTCTACATTCAAACGCATAAAGAAAGGGTTGTAAATAGGCCACTGTCAAAAATAGCTGTTTTGTGTCAAACCAGTTTTATCTCTTTTTTGATTTCTGCTTGAAGGCATTCGTCATAATTTCACATTTTTCGAACATGTACACACAGTTTCATTGTACCGCCCTCCAGCAAAGACATAACGCTAGTAGACAGTGATATTTGCGAAAGAAACCAAAATGCATTACTTTGAGTTATATTTTTCCAGCGTGGAAAATAATCTAGATAAACCGTTTTTCTTCTTTTTTTATGTTTCAACAACCTGAAATTGACTTTTACATCACTGCTTTAAGTACTTATAAAGAATATATACTCCCAAAACCTATAAAAGTGTATGATTATAAGTTCTGTTGATTTTTATTTTTAACGAAACGTGACTACAAGTTGACGGTCGGTTGATTTCGGACTAGCCCCCAAAGGTTAAAGTCAAATTATACCGGGTATCAGCATTACATGCAAATTTATAGTCATTAAATAAGCGTTATCTAAAGATGTTCTTGTGAACAACGACAACATTTTTAAATAAAAAATAAGTGGATAAGTATTGTTGTACAAGAAGGTATCGTCACTTCAACAGTGAAAAAGTATGTTGCGTTTCTTTTTCGTTAATTAACATTAGTTTCTTAAACGTAGATTTATCAATCACAAACAAGCTTTCCATTTAGATTTAACATATGAAACGATTTAGTACATCAGTCAACTTTAAAGTATGCGTTGGTAGTTATTGAAACTGTGTTCAATGGTGGATGTCCTTATTGAAGTCAGCAGCGCGATGAATTTTTTTTTTATAAACTTTGAATAACGAATATGGCTGAAGTCGTAAATCTCTTTAAAAATAAATCACTGTTAAACATTCTTGTTATTTATTTTTTGCGTAGTTTGAGCACGATCACATATTATCAGAACTATATCTTCAAAAACATATTTTATTGAAATCGTATTTAAAGGTTTTATCATATATATACATTATATTCATGTCAATCCCATTATAATCATGTCAATCCCATTATAATTATGTCAGTCCCACTATAATCATGTCAAACCCACGTTAATTGTTTTATTGTATTCATATATTCTTGTGTTCATCATTTTTGACACAATGAGCTGTAAATGTTTCAGTCGTAATAAACATTTGTTTTGTTCTGTTCTGTTCATAAACATAACTGTTTACATACAAAGACTTCAACAGACATAAAAGATATCAAAGGACATTGAAGTCTATTTAAAGAAAACTAGGTAAAAATCCTTGAATGTCAGAAGTTAATGCCTATATGACAGGTTTTATTGTTTTATACTGTTATGAACAATTAGGCAAAATATGAAAGAGGTGTATCAGGAACCTTTGAAGTAAACATAACACTAGCGGATGCAGAGGGGTGGGGGCGGGGGCGCACCCGGCGCGCGCCCCCTAACATTCCCGGACCATAGGTGTTATTGTAGGTCTATTTTGAATATGTCTTTAAATAATGTATCATTTGTTGTTCAACATTGAATTGAATAATCAGAGGCCCTTGTGATATTACCAAATCAGTATACTCTAGCATAAACACAACCATTAAAATGAGGTAGAAAACGGACACAAATTGGGCCGAACACTTTGCACCCCCCTAACCTGAAATCCTGGATCCGCCCTTGCATAAAACGTAAACATGTTAATTTGATTAAACGCCTATTTCTATAAATACATTATATTCAATGGCATTTTTCAATACATATACATACATCTTAAAACATGGTTTACATATGAATGTAAAATGTAGTTAAAAAATAGATTATAGTGGAAATCAGTAAAACAGCGTACAGTTAAATTTTTAACTTAAAACTTCTTAAAGATAAATAAAGTGGTATGATTGTAGAAGTAAGTCCTTTATTAAAGTCATAATTGATCTAAGACAAGGTTATATGCAATAACAGCGTCAATTTTAAAACAAATCATGAAACTGTGTAAAAAGTACGTTTTGAGATTTTTCTTAAAAGCATTTATTGAAACCGACTGCTTAATATAAGAAGGCAGTTAAACATTTCTGTCAGTATCTTGAAATTGCTTCTAGCCTTAACTGGCAGCCTACGTAGGACAAACAGCGCTTGTTTAGAACAGTCTAATTTGCCACGATTTAAAACTAATCTTGCACATATATTTTGAATGCGCTATATTTTGCGCAACTCTTTCTCAGAAATACCATATAACGTTACAGTCCAAGTAGGAAACAACGATTGAAAGTACTAGAATTTCAGTCGCAGCTCTGGTTAAATATTTTATAATAAACTTAATCCTTAAAAAATCCAACATTGCAGAGTGACACGCTTTACATGTAGAAGTAATTTATAACTGAAATCACCAATAAGATTTTTTCAGTTTGTATACTGTGTGAATCTTATTTAGGCTAGAATCTAGTGACCTCTGGAATATGGCTGTATTTTAATTTCTTTTCTGTAACTCTTACAGGAAAATTATCTTGAATTTTCATGCAAAACAATACACATGATCCTTTTTTTTGTTGCAGCACCGTCAACAGAAAAGTGATCATTGGGCCGAGATCATGGTTGGCCAATGTGAACCTTGAAATGGAAAGTTAATCAGGCAGATCCAGTTTCATTTTTTTTATGAATGTAATACCTTAGTTGCGCACTCTGCTCACTGGATAGCAATGTTATTAATATACAATACAATAGAGGAGATTTTAGCTGAACGAACGATTGTTTAATTACAAACTTACGGTTTTATCAATTATTGCTCTCAAAATGATTTGTTTTCACTATCATAATATTCGTAACAATGCATATGCTATCATCACAGTTGAAAACCAAAGGTAACTATAACTACACGCATGTCTGATTTTCATGAATCGTTGATTTTTTTCACATATATTTAGAAGACTTCATAACCAAATCTCATAAAGGTAACTTTAACAGTAGACGAAAGGTCACATATCAATACTTCTACATTTAAAATCAACAGATAACTGAAAAAAAGTTTCATAAGGACATCTCATGCCGACAAATTCACAAAACCCAATACTACAAAGCGTTTGCCATTTTATTTATATGGCGTTTGAAATTTGATGCAAGTTTGCAAATTTAACTTGACGTAGTTTATATTTCCCCCTTATATCACGGTGCATAAAAGATTGAGGATCGCGAATTTACGTGGTCTTATCAACAACATACTGTTTGGTTTCATTCACATTACTTGAAATTCCTATTTCCTCGACACGACCATAATATCTCATAACTCATTTTACCTCAAGACTTATATTTCCCCGAAACACGCATTTTATCTCATAATTCATTTTTATCTTTAGACTCATATTTCCTCAAGTTTCATTTAGGGAATGTTCCTTTGTTTTATGTACTATTTAAGGTATTTTTACATGAAAATATCGTAAATGAAATAATGATATTGACAATTGTATATGAACTAATTGTTTAACCTTTGTCATGTTTGTGCTCATTTTATTCATATTTATTATATAATGATGTTTTGTGTATAGACTGGAGGTCTGAACCACAGTCAAGAATTTTAATTTTAATTTGAACATTTTTAAGACTCACATTACCTCAAAGAATTCGAATTGTTTTCAGTGACCTTATATTCTAGAGCATACATCGTATTTTGTTTCAGCATTTCAATAAACTCTTGAAACATATTATCAGGAATCTCCACATTTTTCTTTCAGCCAAAATGTTGGAGTCAACTCGTGTCTGTATCTTGGTTCTGTTGTATTTGACTGTTTCTAATGAAGCTAAGGAGTGTACCATGTACGATCGAGAATGCGAATTCTATTTTGAGGTGGAGCACAAGCTTACGATGATGCATAAAAAGACCCTGGTGTATCCACATAACGGCAATATCTACAGTTATGACGTAACAAATACATCAGAAGCCGAACCAATGGCAATAGACGACGTGATTACAGCAGACGGATGGGAGGTGCCAAGATTAGTCGCTGTTGTAAATGGTCAGTTTCCAGGCCCTGATATAGTTGTGTATGAGGGTCAGACTGTTATAGTACGAGTGAAAAACCTCTTACGAAGTCATGGCGTGACAATTCATTGGCATGGTCTACACCAGCCGGAAACACCTTGGATGGACGGTGTACCGTATGTGACACAGTGCCCAATTCAACCTCATCAAACATTTGAGTATCGGTTCAAGGCGTATCCTAAGGGAACGTTCTGGTGGCATTCTCATGTTGGAGCTCAGAGATCGATGGGGTTATTCGGTGCTTTCATCATAAAAGACAGACATGAGACAAGAGTAGAAGATCGTATCCTTCAGATTCAGGACTGGAACCATGATGATGATTCTGATACGGGTCATATGAAAATGCTGTACGGAGTTTATGATGGAAGAGAGAAGTGGGGTGGAGCTCAGTCTTTAGATGGAAGTTTCTTTAGTTTGTTCAGAATTCAATCCGGTCTGATAAATGGCAGAGGGAGATACTATGACCCAGAAACAGGGACTCACAACCAGGCACCATTGACTGTTTTCCAAGTAAGCGAGGGAAAGACGTACAGGTTCAGGGTCATTAGTACTGGAGCCTTGTATCCTTTTCGTATATCTGTAGACAACCATACGATTTCTGTCATTGCCTCAGATGGATATGACCTGGAACCTGTCGTTGCCGAATCATTTATCATTAATCCTGGTGAAAGATTTGATTTTGAAATAACGGCTGATCAGCCGATAGGAAACTACTGGGTACGAGGAGTAACAATTGAAAAAGAGAAGCCACACGTAGCGGAAGCTATCCTAAGATATGTTGGTGCACCTAACGAAGAGCCATTAACGTCTAGACAAGTCTGCACAACGAGCAAGCCTTGTTTAGTATTAAACTGTCCATTCACATATTATCCGGAACCGAATACGGTGTGTAAAACATTTGATGAACTAAAAGCCGCAGCAACAGACGATCCTGCCCCTGAATATCAGGAAGGAAAATTTGAAGAATATTTTTTGAACTTCGCTTTTCCAGGAATCACTTCTTACCCTGGGTCAGTGAACGGGAAAACTTTTGATACACCGGATGTTAACCCCCTCACTCAGCCAAAAGAGTGGTATTCACCTTGTACATATCCAGAATGTGCAGATGACAGACATTGTAAATGTACACACGCGCTTCAAATTGGTAATGGTGACACAGTGCAAATGGTGTTTATGAATATGGGAATAGGTAAAGGCTGGTCACATCCGATACATATGCACGGACATTCGTTCTATGTGGTTAAAATGGGATACGGTCAATATGACCCTGTTACTGGACAAATCGGGGCTGACAACCTTGACGTTGACTGCAGGGGTCACCCTGATCGAGCGAAATCATTCTGTAATGACGCTACGTGGAGCAATAGTACTTGGCGAAATGGTAATGTTCCCGGTTTAGAACTTGCACGTCCTCCGCGAAAGGATACAATAATTGTTCCGACTGGTGGTTACGTTGTATTAAGAATAAGAGCCAACAATCCCGGTTTATGGAACATGCACTGTCATATTGAGCTACATAACTTGGACGGAATGCAGATGCTAATAAACGAATCTTTTAATGAAGTTCCAACACCTCCCCGTGGTTTCCCTGAATGTCATTCGTATCCACCAAGTGAGTACAGACTTCAATCCAAAGGTAAGTTTTAAGGTTTTTTTTTTAAATAGTGATATTTTAAGAAAAGTTCTGTTTTATTTTTGAGGGTTGCATTAAATTTGGACTCAGATCCCTGTAAAGTTAAATGTAAACAGTATATATGTATCAACTGTATTAATTTAAATTACAACAGAGCTAAAATGGTCCAAAATCAGAAAAGCTATATGACAATTTAATACATGAGGTTTGCTCTAAGTATAGTAAATACATGTCAAATACAATTTGAACTGCATTATTCAACTCCGTGTATCGTGACAATGCTTTTTTCATTTGCTTTCATAGAAGAAATTTGTCAACATAGCCTAACATAATATCTTTGTTTTCAAATATCAAACAAAAACTCCGATATCTATTTCAGACGAAAACGGAGAAGGTAGTTCAACCAACACAGAGCAGACGACAGAGCAGACGACAATGAAACCTAACACCGCTACAGGTTGGTTATGAATAAAGAAATGCATGTCTTTACAAAAATTACAAAAACAACCGTGTAATATATAATGACTTAGCAAATTGCCAGTCTTAGCTTTAAATGCTCGTCAATGGTTAGAATCTGGGTCCAAATATACAAAGTAAGAACTTAGCGTTCTGTCCGGTAGAATACGAGATTTAAATGAAAAGAAATGCGACGGTGTATGCCAGAGATGTAGACACAATCTTTTCTTCTTACAGAATATATAATAATTTTATACACAACTCCGCAACATATGTCTTGTAGTTGCTAGACATGTACTGGTGAAGAATTAAAAGCAAGAGAGGAATGATGATAACTATGATAACGACAGTAATTTTTTTGTTTTCAATTTCTGTGTAAGGATAACCAAGGAACCGTGTAGAATTTGAGAACAAGATAACTGAAAAAATAAATGAAAACGATAAGTACAAAATTGATTTGAAATATCAGAGCGTGACAAAAGGCAAACAAGGAATACACCCGATCTACCTTTATTCGTTTACTACCAGGTATTACTAACCGTTAAATATCGTCTTTTGTGAATATATATATATATATATATATATATATATATATATATATATATATATATATATATAGACATGGGGATAAAACATAAATATCATATTTCAGATGGAGATTCAGACATGAATAACCAGAAGCAAACTATGGATACAGGTATAACTGTCTTTGCTATTTCAGAATTAATAATAAACAGGCGCTACGTTTGAATGAACTCCATGCCCCGGGGGTCATTGACCTTTGACCCCGTGACCTCTAAGTTGGTCTGGCGGGTAGAGCTCATCAAGTTGCATGCACCTGTGAATTTTAGAGACTGTAGGTGGAAGGACTTCCCTGTTATAGTCAAGGTTAAAGTTTTGTGACAAACAAACAATCAGCCAAACAAACAGACAGACAGACAGACAGATCAATACCAAACTGTACCCTCTGGGGGCATAAAGGTGTCTGCATAATTGTCTTTTGGGTCGTGACTATTAAGAACGTATGTTATAAGAAAGCAAACTATGAGTGAAGGATAGCTAACGTGTAACCTGGGTTATTTTTTTAAACAGCGCCGTATTTTTATATTGACGTATTTCTCGTTTAAAAATAAAAAAAAAGTCTTGTTACAACATTGCAAATTATACACCGAGAATATAAAAGTGTATGTCAATGAGTTGACGCTTTTAACGTTTTTTTTCCTTAGTCAATGAAATAAGCCTTAATTTAACGTTATTTACGCAAAATTCAAATAAACACTTAAAATCTTATCTTTACAATGTGTTTCCAGTTTTGGTTATCCTGACTCACCATTGGTCTAAATCTATGGATCGCCACTAGCTACATCAGAGACTGGTCTAGATCTGTATGTACATGTTTTCGTTTTATTTTCAGATGTTTTTATGAAGGAGATGCATTACAACGTACTACTTGGCCTGTTGATAGCTGTTGTTTCCATACAGGTCATTCTTGGTATTGGCCTCTGCTGTGCCTTCAAATCGAAACATAATTCATCTTCGGCAAAGTATACAATGGGCCAGTCTAATTCTGGCTTTGATGGCAGGCATTGAGAACCAGTCTTCCATTATTTTTTTTTATTATTCTGCGGTTGTGAATTACACAGAAGCTACCCCGACATTTTAAGTATCTAAGTAGCTTATTTTCTTACTATGGTTACTTTTTTTCCCAGATGGGTCCAATTGTATATATTTGTAGAAAGATTCTTTTTATATTGAAAACGTAGACAGACGTATAATATTTTATAAATTTAGATATATATATTGTCGTTTTATACACAACGTGGCAAATTCGACACAGTGAGAGACACGTCCCTTGTTGATACGTTCAACAGTTATATGTAATGGCTTCTTTAACATTTTTACATATTTTTAATTTGATGTTTTTTTATTGTTAAAATAATTTTTTACTGAAGGGTTTCTGATATGAGGCTTCATTTATTTGAAATATATGGCTTCAGTTGGTGAAGATATTGTGCGATCCGTCTCAGTTTTATTCCTAACATTTCTACTAACGCTGCCAGCTTGGTTAGATTTAGGTTCCTTGTATCGGTAGATGTGTATTTTGCTTATTTTATATGAAAGAGGAATTGGGTTTGTTAAACATATCCTTAAATCTGATGAAAATTTTGTTATTATAGATTTTCTAGAAAAAAAAAACAGGAAAAAGGGTAAACATTGTCCAATTTTATGGTTTAAAACGGGCACTTAAAAAGGTTATGGAAAGCAGTGCATTTAGATATTACAATAGCACAAACATTGACTCATATCTAAACCTATATTTACCCTTTACTGTCAAAAAGTAATTACAGGAAATTTGTTTATGAATCATTTATAATTATGTAACACAGATACTTCAACAAGCAAACCAAAATGGCAAGACTTATTGAAAAACATTGATATCAACTGGAAGAATGTTTTTACTTTTGTGTTTGTTTGTACAAAAAATTCATATATAATACTGTGGATACAAACTAGAATTGTACATAGAATTTTTCCTTCAAAGTCATTATTGTATAAAAGTAAAATTGTTAGTGATAATTTATGTTCATTTTGTCATGAAACTGAAGAAACTTTAGTCCATCATTTTTAGCATTGTTGTAGAATTAAGCCAGTTCTATCTTTTATCGTAAACAAATGTGCTGAAATAGAGAGCACAGTGAACATAGATTGTTTTTCAGTCATATAAGGTATTCACAATTATGACTACAAGGTGGATATTGTATTTTTAGAATTTAAGATATACATTTTTCTTTGTGAAAGAAACAAAATAATTTCTACAGTAAATGGTCTGATAAATAGTTTCAAATTAGCTTGGGAAATAAATCAGTGTACAGAAAGTAAATTAAAAGAATATTGGACACGTGTTAGATCAATTATGTCTGATAAACTTTTTTTCTAAAATTTTATATTCAGAATAACAGTGTTATATGTATTTAAATGCATCATCTAGCCATAATTCAAAGCAAATATACATGTACATGCTTTTCAGACTTCACTTACACGTTTTTCCATTATCATTTCTCTTCTTTTTGTAAATATACTGGTATGTAAACTTCCAGGTCCTTTTGCTTTATTTTGGTATTTTGATATTCATATCATCCATAAATATACGCTCTTGCAGAAGACATATTTTTGGGAGAGCAGGTTTTTTACATTCTTGGAATAATTAAACCTTGTATCTCTACCTATTCATGTGTCTAATGTTAAAATAATAATACAGTATAATACATCTACTGTTTAAATGTAATGTGATGGTGGCTGTCTTTTTTGTTCTTACATATATTATATTAATATAATATTATACATTCATATTTGTAAAGTATTTTTGGGATGCCCTGGACGGACACATACCATCAATAGTAGGATACTACGTCATCGCGCTCCTGTTTTATGCTCTCTCGCGGATCAACAACCCCTCGCTTGAAAGGTAAAATGGTCTTTTTTAATAAGAAATCTATAGTTACAAAAAATCATCTTGTGCACCGAAGATTGGCTGGTGTGCTTTGTATTTAAGTAAAGAATTTTTATAATGTAAATATCTAGTTAGGCCTGAAAACGGGTGAAAGTTTTTTTTAGCATTCATGCAGAAAAAAAACTTTCACCCATTTTCAGGCCCAAACTAGATTTTTACATTATAAAGCGACGGATTGTTGACAAAAAAGGTCCGCGGGAGAGCATAAACAGGTATCGTACTATTGTACCACGTTACGAGGAAAATACATGGGGGCCTGGTGGAAAAATCCCTTGTATCGGCGCTATACGTGTGTAATTGTGTTTTAGAGGACTTCGGTCATATCGGCAATAAGTTCTGACGATAATATAAACTCATATACACTGTAGATAGACTGATGCAGATTAAAAGTCTACATATTACTTTAAAGGCGCTCTGTTAAAGGTGTGCATTGCCAGTACGTATGCTTCAGAAACATTTATTCAGATATTAATTCAAAAACAGAAATACTGTCATGTATTCCTATCTTTAGACAGGCAGACAGGAAATCCGTAACCATTCTTTAACTAGCTTGCGACTCACCAACAAGCCCCTGACAGGACTCGAACCTTCGACCTCCCGCTCCGTAAGCGGATGCCTTAACCACTAAGTCACGGAGACGGTTTTATAATGAAAATGTGTCAATGTTTATGAGCTGGGGACCGACACAATCTTGTATTAGGAAGAAATACAAAATCATTGTCAAGGCTAATAATATAGGGAAGTTTGATCAAATTTCAGTTAGTAACAGACATACTTTATCGATATTCTTTAAACTTTTCCTTGCTAATTTCCCTGGAAAATCTTTGCAAAACCTTTATCTACGTTAGCTACATGAATACATTATTATAAATTTCAGGTGTGTTTAACAGGTCGAATCATAAAAAATTTATAATGCATCACACAGTAAACTTTTAGGAACTACCTTTGATCAATTCATGTAAAACCACAAATATACTGCTGCAATATAAGCTGTGTCTAATTGTACTTTCATATGACACTAATCAAAACACTACTTATTTATTTTATGTCAAGTAGCACACTCTGGCTAATTTATAGGTCTCCCTTCGAAGAAGAAGGGGTATATTAGTATGTAAGTCGGGCGATCGGTAGACCACATCGCTTCCATTCAAAAACTCGTGTACCATTTGACCTACACTATTCTAACCTCATAGGGCGGTTGCCCGATTGTTTTAGGGGTGTGTAATAATGCACTTTGGCGTCAAACGCACTTTGGAGTCAAATTTTGACCCCAAAGTGCGTTACACAGGTGCATATGCAATTTTTAACATCAGACAAACGACCGCACTTTTGGGGCATTAAAATTTAATCAAAAAAAAAAGAATTTTAGTGATATTTTAAAGTAATATTTTGTAGTTACGTTAACGCCAATGGTAAACTAAAAACAAGGAATGAAGTAGGCGAAATGTATTATGTCAGATAACGATAGCAGACGATAGTTTATCTTATTTTGTTAAATCTAAGGGTTGCAATTTGCATTTTATTATATTTCTTATATTCAATTACCTGTTTCAAAGTATAAAGGACTTAATGTAAGATAATATAAAAATAACACATGTCTCTCACTGTAATAGTGCATATTAGCAACGGGAGAACTGAAATAACACCCGAGGCGGAGCCAGAATATGCACTATTACCATGAGAGACATGTGTTTTGTTTATTATACCAAACCAACATTTTTATGTAATTTTTCACCGTTGTGCATTTTAACTCCGAGAGCCATTCATCATAGATTTTTATCATACCAAAATGTTCTTTATGCTCAGCTAATAATTGTTAGTCTGTGTTATCAAGACGTTTGGTCAGCTAGTCTGTATTGCAAGACGCTTTATACAATCAGGTCACATTGTATGTGTCTGAGGCACGCAGAGCAGAGCGGCCAGGAGAGAGGACAAGAACATTACGTTTTCTTAAGTCTATATAGATAACTCGCCCCTGGGGAATATTATATATATATATATATATATATATATATATATATATATATATATATATATATATATATATATATATATATATATATATATATATTATATTATATTATATATAATTCCGAAAATTAGAGGTGTCAGAGTCGAATGTCAAGTTTGACATTCCGACTATCAAGTTTGACATACCAAATGTCGAGCAATGCATACTGAAGGTCGAGCTAAGCATATCGAATGTCGAGCTGTACATACCGAATGTCGAAATATGCACACCTAATGTCCAGATCTGCATACCTAATGTCGAGTTGTACATACCGAATGTTGAGCTATGCATACCACATATCGAGTTAAGCATACCTAATGTCGAGATATGCATACCTAATGTCCAGATATGCATACCTAATGTCGAGCTATGTACACAGAACATAATGACGAGATATGCATACCTAATGTCCAGATATGCATACCTTATGTTGAGCTGTTCATAGCGAATGTCGAGCTCTGCATGCCTAATATAGAGCTAAGCATACCTAATGTCGAGATATGCATACCTAATGTAAAGCTAAGCATACCTAATGTCGAGCTATGCATACTTTATGTCGAGCTATGTACACCTAATGTCGAGCTATGCACACCTAATGTCGAGCTATGCACACCTAATGTCGAGCTATGCACACCTAATGTCGAGCTATGCATACCTAATGTCGAGCTAAGGATACCTAATGTAAAGTTATGCATACCTAATGTCGAGCTATGCACACCTAATGTCGAGCTATGCACACCTAATGTCGAGCTATGCACACCTAATGTCGAGCTATGCATACCTAATGTCGAGCTAAGAATACCTAATGTAAAGCTAAGCATACCTAATGTCGAGCTATGCACACCTAATGTCGAGCTATGCATACCTAATGTTAAGCTAAGCATACTTTATGTCGACCTATGCATACCTAATGTAAAGCTAAGCATACCTAATGTCGAGTTATGCACACCTAATGTCGAGCTAAGCATACCAAATATCGAGCTATGCACACCTAATGTCGAGCTATGCACAACTTATGTCGAGCTAAGCATACCTGAAGTCGAGTTATGCATACCTCATGTCGAGCCATGCACACCTCATGTCGAGCTGAGCATACCAAATATCGAGCTCTGCACACCTAATGTAGAGCTATGCATACCTAATGTCGAGCTATGCACACCTAATGTCGAGCTATGCACACCTAATGTAAACTATGCATACCTAATGTCGAGCTATGCATACTTAATGTCGAGCTATGTACACCTAATGTCGTGCTATGCATACCTAATGTCGAGCTATGCATACCTAATGTAAAGCTATGCATACCTAATGTGGAGCTATGCATACCTAATGTCGAGCTATGCACACCTTATGTCGAGCTATGCACACCTAATGTCGAGCTATGCATACCCAATGTAAAACTATGCATACCTAATGTTGAGCTATGCAAAACTAATGTCGAGCTATGCACACCTAATGTCGAGCTATGCATACCTAATGTCGAGTTATGCATACCGAACCTAATGTCGAGCTATGCACACCTAATGTCGAGCTAATCATACCGAACCTAATGACGATATATGCATACATAATGTCGAGCTTTGCATGCCAAATTTCGAACTGTACATACCGAATGTCGAGTTATGCATAGCCTACCTAATGTCAAGCTATGCAAAACTAATGTCGAGATGCCACGTTTTATAAAAAAAGAATTAGGTTCCAGTTTCAGTTTTTCAGTTTCACAGGAAAAACGTCTTTCACATTTAAGAACGATAAAGGTCAATATGGATTTTTCTTGAAATCTAATCAAATGTAAATAAATACGCTACATAATACAAGTTAAAGTAACTCAGAAAAGTTGTTATTTTTGCTTATCACATAGTTTTGCCTTAAAGGGGCTGTGCTCCAGATGACAAATAAAGAAAGTTTTCTTGTATTATAAATTTATTGTAATATTTATGACTAATGCTTAAAAAATAACTTACTGACAAAAAAAAGTCAAATAATTACATTATAAATTGATTTTTTTCCCTTTCAAAGTGCTATACCGTAACGCGATGGTATAACTATATCGTATAAGATTTAAAGTAAATATCTGTAATATCACATGCGGCGATGGTGGTGACAGTAAAAGCGTTGGAAATATTTTGTTAACATGAGGGTCCAGAGTTCAAATCAGACTGGAGCGAAAACATTTTTTTTATTCTATTTTGACTTTTATATTCAGTTTTGAAGTAAAATATTACGTTGTTATAATCTCACGGCATCTAAATATATTTATTTATGAAATTTTTTTTTTTATGTCAAATCTGGAGATACGTTTACATTTTTTTGCCAGATTTTCTACAATTGTGCATCAAGAAGAAAGTATATTACCTTGCGCCTCAGTCTTAATAATATCGGCACATCTGTTAATCGAAGTACACATTGAACACAGTGAGTAAATAAATCGATAACTGTGTAAATCGAGTGCTGTTTAATTGTAAACCAGCGTAGCTAAAACGATTATGTTATACAATTTTTTGTTGGACAAGTTTTACATATTTAAAGAGGAAAATGTTTTCTGCATTTAAATATGTAAAACCATTTTATGACATCGACGCAAATGAAAGTAATCGCGAGTGACCGTAATATTGCCATTCAGAGATTTATATTTCTATCATACCTGGACTAATAACTGAGTAGCGTCCCTTAGATTAATTGCACCATTTGTGCACAGGTAAATAAATAGGTTTGTACGTCTGTATGCACAACTACTGCATGTTTTATAATTTGTCAAAAATTGACCTGTTGCTCTTTTTATTCTTATGACCTGAAGTTATGTAGGCTACACTAAACTACTAGTAGGCCAGATACAGTGTTTGATGAAGTACATATATATTTTTGTGTTATGTATATATGCATACATCAGAGAGTTATTATTATTATTATTATTATTATCATTTAATGGTTGAAGACAAAATCTTATGTATGAAAAGGTCACAGTTCTAAACAGTTTAAAGATAATGAAACGAGAGCTAAAGGGTCACATTAAGTCCTTTTATTTGTAAAAATGGTAATATATTCACGAAGCCAAAATAGGCTTCGCTGTTAAAGGAGAATATAGAAGTATGCAAATTATACTTACTTGTCTGATATCTGATCTCAGCTTACTTACTGATGCGTAAAATTGCGATAAAAACAGCTTTGGTGTTTTGAATGGATGTCAAAATACTTAATTTGATAACAGTAATTGTGTAGTCATCTAGCGTTTCAGTGACTGCCAGATATACTTTGGACTGCATAAAGGAATGACACCCAATATAAATTCATACTTACTAGCATCGTCGGATACCCACGGTTGATCACATGTAATCATATGATAAATGTTAAAGGATCGGCCATGGGTATCCGAAGATGATTCAAGGTATGAACGACATGATGTCATATAATGTCAAAATATGTGCCATATATTGCTACTTCGATTCCATGCCAGTTTCATATATTGATATTTTCAAGTCATATATATTTAGCATATTAATCCATGTATTGATAATTGGTTTTATATAAGCTCTTTCTTAATTTATACATTTCAAAAAAGAAAAAAAAATAGCAGTGAGTTGGGTCAATACAAAAACTGTTGCTTTAATATACTGAATTGCGATACTACACATGACAAAAATGGTTTCATTCAGTGGCGTTTCCATTACAAACAGATTGAATCTTTATAGAGTTTCCATGGTTTCATACATCAACGATTCTGTTAAATATATTGTAATTGTGAATAACCATAATGATCATAGTCTGTTCAATATAAATAAATTTTCAATTAATAAATTTTAGAGATGAACTGATTTATTACACAAACGGTTGTATTAGTAAGAAACAACAACAGATAAGACAGCCATGGCTTTCAGTGAGAGTGTGACATTAAATGTTACCTACACTTTTCTATGCATGAATAAAAGTTCGTTATACGGCGCCATATTTTGCAATATCTTAAAAAACAGATCTCTACAGTCAACAGGCGTAAATAAGGGTGAGTCTTTTTTTTCGGGTTATAAAGGAACATCGTCTGTCAGCTTTTAAAATTAATTAGAGAAGATAATCAGAATTATTTCATGTGTCTACGAAGCAAAATGTATGCTAAAAGGGGATCAGATATTAGTAAGTAACACGTTCTCTCGACGTAGTTTATTCGTTTTCTACGAGTATTTGGGTTGTTCCCCTGAAATATTAAATCGTTCCCTTAGAGTAAGTAACTCGTTCCCTCGACATAGTTAACTCTTCCCACGAGAGTTAGTTAGTCGTTTCCAAGCTGACTCGTTTCCACGAAATACTTTCTCGTATGCATGAATTTCTTTTTAAATAATGTAGTACACTTCACCTTTGTGTCAACGTAAAAATTAATATGTAAATTACAATTTAATCAAGTTATTTTCACTCAGAGCGATATACAAATATGCTACTCATTTCTCATGTATACATTAACTAAAACCAAAATTTGAAGTGCAAACAAGGCAATACAGATATGCATTAGTGTTTGAATGGGAGTCTCCGTTGTAAGTAACTGTTTAGAAGTCCCGTCAAACGACTTAGTAATGTACAACAGCAATTTCATACTAACCAACAAACGTACAGTTAAGCTATACATGCATGCTTAAAGGAACAGGAATTTACACTTTGTTCAACATTGCTGCCTTGTCAACAGAGGCCTTTTGCTATTTTTTCAGAATTATTTCTTTTTCCCCTTTTTCCCTCCAAATTTGATGCTTGTATGCATTTATAAACAAAGTTTCTATATGTTTATCATTATCTTAGGCGACTAACTTTAAGGCAATCATATTTTATCTCCCATTTTACTTCTAGAAACCATTCTTCAGGCTCATTGGTATATATTCTTTAAGACTATTGAATATCATACTTAGTATATTATCATACAGGTAGTGTGTATCAATTGTGAATTTTTGTTTACTTTCAGATTCACATAAGATAAATAGCAACAGAGTTTAATGACAGCTCTGGTATCCTTATAAATCCTGGCGAAGATGCATATATTCTACGTGGTAGTGATTATCTGTGTCTGTAGATTTACAAGTGCTAGTAAGTTTATTTTCCATGTATGATTATATATAAAGAAATGGATACCTAAAGAAAAAAAATACGTATATGTTAAAAGAGGTGTCACTCTGCCATTACTAGTATATATACATATACATCTGTCAGGGAATTTGTGAAGGAAAACACACTTAGTCGAAAAAGCTTATTAACAAAATATTTATTTCAGCTGTGAATGTTTCTTTGTGGAACAAATTGGATGTGTAGACTGTCCTTAAGGGAAACTGGTGTAAATACCATCATTGAATAACTTTCAGTGGTGTTGCCGTGTTGTATAAAGTTTCTTGCATCTTGAATTTCTGGTGATCACAAGCAGGCATTAACGTTAAAGTAATTCAAACGTCTCGATAGTAATAGTTATAAATTAGATGGTTATTTAGCAATATATTTGATATAGGGCTTGCTATTTTTGTCATTTAAATTTTGAACCTTATTGCTATTGAGCGTCCGAAATCATAACCACAGCTGCTTTCAGACAAATAGAAACGGGCCTATTTCGAGACATATATTTTTAACTACCTACGATGGGTGTTGGTCGTTTCGTCAAACCGTCGTTTCGTCAAACTTATTTTTCTGTACAAAACAGGTAGTTTGTTCGTCAAACTTAATTTTTAGTTATAACTTAATATTAGTTATTTTACCATTTAAATCCCCTAATACACATATTTTACCAAGAGAATCATATTTTTGAATCCCTGACTCGATTAACTCAAAAACATCATTATTATTAAATTGTGTTATTACTCCAGAGTCTGCAGGTTTTATATATGTACTACTTAAGTATAGATCTTGTTCAAACTGAAAAAGATTCTTACAAACTTTAATCCATAATATGCCACACTGATGTTTTTCTATGACATGAATTTTACTTTTTAATTTAGATTTGATATAGATTGATATTCCGCCACTGTATCTACCTTTCTTAGTATTTACAGATTTATTTCCAAACTAATGTTCGACTTCATATCCTTGTATATTCAAATTATAATTGGTTTTAGGTGATACCCATGTTTCTGTCAAAATAGCAACATCATGAGATTTAATAATATTCAAAAAATCAATGTCAGTCAGTTTTCTCGTCAATCCATTGACATTCCAGGCGATAATGTCCAAATTATCTTCATGACCTCTCTAAGCTGTCTCAGTGGGGGTTCCAATAGGTGGTGTGTACATAGCTCCGTCAATATATAGTTTATCACCAACGAGTTTGACGTTTTTTCCTTCTTTCTTAGCTTTATTCATCGGTGTGTAAAGTCGTTTGCGAGCATCGCGCCACTTTTGTGGGAGCTGAACTCCAACTCCAAGATTTTTGGATTTAAGACTCTCCTTCAGACTGAATGCCGTGCCGCGAACTTCCTCCCTATTTGCATACGAATGAAATGTTACTTGAACTGGACGAGGTTTCTTGGATGTATCAGGATTTCCGAGTCTTTTTGTTAGTTCGAATTTCATATTGGACGTATCAATACTAAGATGATCTGTGATCATCTTTCGTACTTTCTTTTCATCAGTTAATGGAGGGGATTCTTCTAACATCGAAGCATCTTCGCGACGTTCAGGTATCTCAGGTTCCTCTGTTAATCCATAAAACAACAAATTTTCACGTAGCTGGCAAATTCTAAGTCATTTACCGTTTTATTTAAGGACTCACGTTCTTTCTCCAGTGTAATGATATCAGTTTGTATTGATGAACAAGTCTCACGAAGTGTTCGAATTTTTGTATTAGCATCTTCCAGTTCCGTTTTCTGAGTATCATATTTGTCACTAACAAAACTCACTGAAGATTCAACTTCACTAATTCTGACTTCAGCATTGTTCACTTTCAGTTCAAGATCTTCAAAAGACTTCTTTATTTGGTTTACTGTTAATTCAATTTTTTTCAATTTTAGAGACTGAAACTTTAATGACTTTAATGTCCTCTATAATATTAGTTGCCCATGGAGGAGCCTGATTTAACTGAGTGCTAGTTACAACCGGAGTTCCTGAATATCCTGAATATCCTACGCACTGAGGTGTAAGTCCCTGAGACTGCATAAACTGTCCAAAGGTTTGCTGGTTTGGTTGGGAATAGCTCATATTCAACGAATGATTACACCCCTGAACTGATTCAAAGTTAAAATATTGGTCACTTTGAAAACGCTTGTTTTTCCCCGCCGCTTGTGTACTTGATAAATCTGTTGAACCAGTTTTCGCGATATCCGACAATAAAGGAGATACATTTTTCCTCTTTTTCCTTCGATGATGCTGTTTATTTTGATTTTTAGGTCCCTCTATAAATTCTGACATTAATAATTGTTCTCACTGCTCACTATTTTGACCGAAAAGTTACTAAAATTTCAAAAAATCCACATTCTAACTTCTCCGAAAAAAAAAATATAAAATAAGTTTGACGAAACGACGGTTTGACGAAACGACCATAATTCCTTACGATAACGACGTTATTCGTTGTTTTGTATCTTTTCAGGAGTAGATATTACAGTAAGATCAAGTGCTTGTAAAAATGACTATGATATGGAAGATATTGGTGAAGCCTATGTTACCTACAGTGGTGCACCAATAAGCGATGGTTGTTATATCAAATTCACCAACTGGGATTCTTTTCAGAAAACTATATGTATAAAACCGACTAATCTTAACCTTGATTGTTCAACAAGACTTGAATATCACAGACATTTTATCAAGAACTATATTGACCCAGATGTAAGTTTGGTTTGTTGAACCGGAACTGAGGTTTTTAGTTAGTGTTTTAATTTATTATGCAAAAATGTTAAACACTTTGTTAAATATCACCCTTTATCCAGATATCCAGATCAAGAATTATGTGAATAATGTTTCAAGCGTCTGTTATTACCATGATGTACATACACAATAGTTTTATACTTTTATTATATAGACAAAGGGAATACAGACCAAACTGTACAAACTTATTAGTTGCAATAACACATTCTTCAGGAAATGTCTGCTTTGATAGAGTTTGTCACAACTATGTTTTTATCAGAGCTTTGAAAAAACTAACTGATCGATCAATCCCTTGAATCTGCACTAAACTACACGTATCTTCAAACTGTTATCATCCTCCAAACTTAGTCCATTTTGTGAAATGATAAATTTGCTACTTTGCTCATTTTCGTCTATCTACACTGCTCCCTTTCAATCACCACCCAACAAAGCCCCATGCTATCTGATTCAACACCTGTCAAAGACATTACTTTGCAACACCTAGTGGTTCAATATATACTTACCAACACAGTTTGTTTGGTTTTTGTCGAGTTATCTTGCGGTGAGCTCGACTTAGTTGTCACTATGGCGGTTAAGTCTTTTTGTGTGAGTTTGTGCGTTAGAGCGTCCGTCCGAGATTTGTTTGTGTCCGGGCTAAACCTTCTCCATGCATGGAATAATTTTCAAACACCCGCGGCACTTTTGTTCACTATGATGCAGGTTCAGGTTCATAGCTCAAAGGTCAAGGGCACAGTAAAATCTAAAAGGTAAAACATTTGAACGGATTTGCTTGTCTGGGTCAAGACTTCCTTATGCATGGAAATGTTTTAATCACCTTTGCACTTTTTTTCGACCTGATTAGAAGGCGTGTCACGCGCAACACCTAGGTTCTTAACTCAAAGGTCAAGTCACAATGATAGGTTAAAGGTAAAATGTTTATGATAGACATTTTTCGCACTATAACTTCTTCATTTATTCAGGAATTTTAAGTATCTTGTCACGTTTGTTCACTTGAGGAGAGAATGTGTCATGCGGAAGACCCGTATCGTTAGCTTGAAGTTCAAGGTCACAGTGAATTGAATGTGTATATATAAAGTTTATCTGGACAATTAATCCTGAAGTATAAAAACCACAGACTTGAAACTTTGTTAGTTGATAGAGCTCAGTAAGGTAAAGTTTAAGAACTATGACGCTTCTTATTATTTTTATAATTATTTCCCTTAATTGATATTTTTGTCCGGAGCAAAACTCAGCGCTAGAAGAGAGACTTTGTTGAAACAACACAGAGATATAGGACAGTTAGAAGAAGTACAGAGTACAAGACCCATAACTCTGACTGGCTTAATTTTTGAATTTTTCTCTTTGTTAAGTTTTTCATTTTCTAGAGCATTTTTAGAAGGGTCTTGTTAAAACTTCACCGCAATAAGAGACATTAAGCAAAAGTGAACTGTACAAGGTGCATAACTGCAAGACTTTCTTTTGCTTTCATGTAGTTGTAACTTACCCCATCTTAGAAATGTCAATTTTAGTGAATCTCTGTCTATGTGACCATTCCGAATCCAACCTTTCCACCAAATTTAAACTACACATACACAAATTCAACAAGTTTTCATACTGTTGTCCTTTTTGACACCTGGCGGGCTCGACATGTTGCCGTTGGGCATCTAGTATGAACCTGTAGCCACACAAATATTTAAAGCGCAACAATCATTGCTTGCAATGCTTTCACTATATTCAAAACAAAATATAATAAGTATAAAAAGAAATTTAAATTTTTATTTCACAGGTCACATTTTCATGTAATAATTTATCCTACAATGAATGGTGCGGCAGTGTGAGAACTTCATATTTATACATAGTGTTTAAAACAAGTGGAAACAGCTATGTTGATAATATCAAACTGCACGTTTACTTGAAAGATTGTGAGTATAAACTATATTTCTTTTTTTGGAGAATAATGTTTGATCTGTATTTAATATTAAATAGTATCTACATTATATTGTTTCGAACTGTCTAATACATCGAGATTTAGTGCTTCATGTGTTACACACTGCATTGTGAATGTCCTGTCTGTTGAAGGACCATTAGATAGTATTAACTTATATCAATTACTTTGTTGGCCTGCTTCTTTCTATTATGAACTGTTCAAGGGTTGTAAACGTTAGAGCAAAATTGTGTTGTTGCGATTTGAATCAAAGATGTTCGGGCTATGTATCAAACAATTTTCTGGACTCCATGACAAAAATAAAAAGAACTATGTCTATATTATGATCAAAATTATAGTGTGATTTATCCTTAGTCATATAGCTATAGCAATGAGTTTAGTGGTCTTCCACGCTCATGTCAATTTCCTTCAGGTGTTTTAAAACTTAGATCTCTTTGAAAAAAACATTTTTTCATATATACACAGAAATTGTGTCCCATATTTACTGTCAGAATGTCAGAATACTGATATATTGCTGTTTATTTAACTTATATCATGACTAGATTCATCTTACTTATATCATGACTAGATTTCTAGATTTGAGGTTGTCAGCTGATATGAAGACACCTACTTACGTTTTTCTTTAACTTCTCCACCATTTCTCGTATTTAGTTGGTATACATTTTAGTTATTTTAGACACATTATTATCATTATTTATGGTCAATATTAAGTGCAGAAACGTATTCCCGACTTGTCGAACGATTTCTTACTCTGCATTTTACAGCTTTTTCTTACTTTTGGTAATGTTATGACGACCACGTTTTCTTAGTTTTGGTAATGTTATGACGACCACGTTTTCTTAGTTTTGGAAATGTTATGACAACCACGTTTTCTCACTTTTGGTAATGTTATGACAACCACGTTTTCTTAGTTTTGGTAATGTTATGACGACCATGTTTTCTTACTTTTGGTAATGTTATGACAACCACGTTTTCTTAGTTTTTGTAATGTTATGACGACTATGTTTTCTTAGATTTGGTAATGTTATGACGACCACGTTTTCCAGTACGTTTAGGTCTGCCTATCCATTTGAATTAATTTATGTTTTAGTTGAACCGCCAATATTGTCTACGCTACGTAGCGAAATTTGTTCGGCATTTCGGAAGCAATCTAAGACTCAGAGGGTCATTCAGTATTTGATAGTTTTATCCTTATATGTCTCAAGCCTTTCTTGTCATCCACAAGTCCGTCGTCCGTCCGTCCGTAAACTTTTCATTCAAACGACATCTCCTCTGAAACCACTTGGCCAAAGTTGATGAAACTTGCCATGGATGTTCCTTGCATGAAGCTCTTCCAAAGTTGTTCAAAGAAATCAATTCCATGCAGAACTCTGATTGCCATAGCAACCTAAAGGAAAAACTTTAAAAATCTTCTTGTCTGCAAGCACAAGGCCTAGAGCTTAGATATTTGGCATTTAGCACCCTCTAATGGAACTCTACAAAAATTATTCAAATTATTTCCCTGGGGTTAAAATTGGCCCCGCCCCAGGGGTCACTTCATTTTACATAGACTTATTTAGGAAATCTTTAAAAATCTTCTTCTCAGAAACCACAATGCCTACAGCTTAGATATTTGATATGTAGCATTGTCTAGTGGATGTCTACCAAGTTTGTTCAAATTATGTCTCCTGGGTCAAAATTGGCCACGGCCCGGGGTTCTCTTGGTTTACATATAGTTATATAGGAAAAACATGAAAAATCATTTTTCTCTGAAACTAAGAGGACTAGACCTTAGATATTTAGTGTGGAGTATTGTGTAGAGAACCTTTACCAGTATTGTTTATATGTTGGCCCTGATGTCAAAATTGGCCCTGCCCCAGGGGCCCTTAATATGTAAGAAGGCAATCTTTAAAAATCTTCTTACTGGAAACATCAATGCCTACAGCTTAGATATTTGGTATGTAGCATTGTCTAGTGGATGTCTACCAAGTTTGTTCAAATTATGTCCCCTGGATCAAAATTGGCCACGCCCCAGGGTTCTCTTGGTTTACATATAGTTATATTGGAAAAACATGAAAAATCATTTTTCTCCGAAACTCATAGGACTAGACCTTAGATATTTGTTGTGGAGTATTGTGTAGAGAACCTTTACCAGTATTGTTAATATGTTGGCCCAGGGGTCAAAATTGGCCCCGCCCGGGGGGCCCTTAAAAAGTAAAACAGGCAACCTTAAAAAATCTTCTTACTGGAAACCTCAATGCCTACAGCTTAGATATTTGGTATGTACCATTGTCTAGTAGATTTCTACCAATTTTGTTCAAATTATGTCCCCTGGGTCAAAATTGGCCATGCTTCAGGGTTCTCTTGGTTTACATATAGTTACAATGTATATAGGAAAAACATGAAAAATCATTTTTCTCCGAAACTAAGAGGACTAGACCTTAGATATTTGGTGTGGAGTATTTTGTAGAGAACCTTTACCAGTATTGTTTATATGTTGTCATCGGCGTCAAAATTGGCCCTGCCCCAGGGGCCCTTAATATGTAAAAAAGGCAATCTTTAAAAATCTTCTTACTGGAAACCTCAATGCCTACAGCTTAGATATTTGGTATGTAGCATTGTCTAGTGGATGTCTACCAAATTTGTTCAAATTATGTCCCCTTGGTCAAAATTGGCCACGACACAGGGTTCTCTTGGTTTACATATAGTTATAAAGGGAAAACATGAAAAATCATTTTTTCTCCGAAACTAAGAGGACTAGACCTTACATATTTGGTGTGGAGTATTGTGTAGAGAACCTTTACCAGTATTGTTTATATGTTGGCCTCGGCGTCAAAATTGGCCCCGCCCCGGGGGCCCTTAATATGTAAAAAAGGAAATCTTTAAAAATCTTCTTCTCAGAAACCACAATGCCTACAGCTTAGATATTTGATATGTAGCATTGTCTAAAGGATGTCTACCAAGTTTGTTCAAATTATGTCCCCTGGGTCAAAATTGGCCACGCCCCGGGGTTCCCTTGGTTTACATATAGTTATATAGGAAAACATGAAAAATTATTTTTCTCTGAAACTAAGAGGACTAGACCTTAGATATTTAGTGTGGAGTATTGTGTAGAGAACCTTTACCAGTATTGTTTATATGTTGGCCCTGATGTCAAAATTGGCCCTGCCCCAGGGGCCCTTAATATGTAAGAAGGCAATCTTTAAAAATCTTCTTACTGGAAACATCAATGCCTACAGCTTAGATATTTGGTATGTAGCATTGTCTAGTGGATGTCTACCAAGTTTGTTCAACTTATGTCCCCTGGGTACAAAATTGGCCACACCCCAGGGTTCCCTTGGTTTACATAGATTAATATAGGAGAAACATGAAAATTAATTTTTCTCCAAAACAAATAGGTCTAGACCTTAGATATTTGGTGTTGAGTATTGTGTTATGAACCTTTACCAATATTGTTTAAACGTTGGCCCTGGGATCAAAATTTGCCCCGCCCGGGGGCTCTTAATATATAAAAAAGGAAATCTTTAAAAGTCTACTTGTCTGAAACCACAAGGCCTAGAATTTTAAAATTTGGCATGAAGCAAATAATTAGATTACATGTAGGTTAAAGGTCATGGAGGCTTAAAATAGATTTAATTACTGTACCTCATAGAGCCTTCATTTATAGACCAATATCTTTGATATTCAATATATAGGTTCCTTGCATGCACCTCTACCCATGGGTAGGGTTTGAGGTCACTGGGTCAAGGTCAAGGTCACCATAGCTTATAAAAGATATTTTTACTTTCTGTCATAGAGCCTTTATTTATTGACTGATATTTTACATTTTTGGTTTGTAGGCACTTATATATTTTCAATTAAAAAATGAAATACTGCTTAACAGCAAACCTACAGCCAAAGTAATCAGGTGAGCGATCCAGGGCCATCATGGCCCTCTTGTTTTAAATATGTCTGTTATCTGTTAACTGAAGATAGAGAGGGGAATGTTTATATAATGTATGAATTTGGAACAGAAGCATATTTTAATTTCAAGAAATATTACAAAATTGTCTGTGATTTATCTTATTCATTACAGTACCCAAAGAAGATGATCCATGGAGTACAACAGCTTCTTACAGCAGTTCAGTTGGCATTATTGTTGGTGTGGTTGTAGGCGTAGTTGTCCTTACTATAACCTTAACTTGTGTGATCGTGTGTGTTATAGTCCAGAAGCGACGTTCAGCACAAAGACCACAATTTGCATATCAAACAACCACTGGCCAAGTCAATATGCAAACTGGTAACAAAGATTGGAAAATATTCTTGTTTAAATAGTATCTTCTAGCTCACCTGAACACAAACTACCCATAGCGAACAAAGTGCCCTTGATGAACAAAGTGCTTATAGTGAACAAAATAATGCAAGGATGGGTACCCGTTATAATATCGAGAAAAAGATTTGAAATAATTCAAAACCTAGAGCTTTGGTACTGGGCATGTAACGTAGTACTTAGTCTAGCAATTTTTTTATTTGAACTGAATTTAATTGCATCTTTTTATTATGAACAGTTGTGCTCATTTTAGCTAAAAGGGGCCACAAATTGCTATCTTGTAATCAATCTTAGTACAAATCTTGAAAAAAACAAGTTTACTTTTTTATGTGCATGCGCTTGCAATATTTTTTTAACAATAACTCTGTAAATGTTAAGTGTCTACATGTCAAATAGTGTTTACGTTGCGTATTTGAGTTTGCTCTGTATTGAGACAACAATTCGTTATATTTATGAAACATTCACCAGTAAGAATAAGTGCAGCAAAACATAATAGCAGATACTTTCTATGTTCAAGTTGCCGCCCCAGTGCAACCTCAGTACCTTCCCCCAACACAACAAACAGCTCCAGGTAACTACACGTGGCATCCTGTCCAAAGTGCCTATCCAGTGTCGATGCAGCAAGGCAATAGTCCTTTCACAAGTAACCAACTTGCTCAACAACAGCTCCCATCTGGTAAAAATAGTTATATTATTTCGTTTCTGTTATATCAGTTGCAACTTACATTATATATCCATTTTTTCCCAATTTTAAAGTGTCTATGTTCTATAATGCTCTCCTTTTATTTTTTACAGTTTTTCGAATATAACATCTTAGGTAATTAAGGTTTATATAGTAGTTCTATAAATTGCACATAGATACTGCACAACAAACTGATAAAATCTTTTAAGAAATGTAACTGACTTGATTTATCGGGCAAGTAAACATGCTGCATGTTTTCCTTTCCATCTACATATAGATAAAGAGTAGTAAATAACGCAGATCTCAGTATATTTGATTGGAAACTAAGTAAGAGTTTTAGGAAATAGAGAATTAAAATACACCCGTTAAACATTTTCATCTTAGGTTTAGAGAAAAAGGCTTATGAGGTGCAAGCGATTGCCATTTATCACCGGTTTCCATTTAGTAATTTAAGAATTATCAGCAATTATTTCCTTTAGGGTTTATAGTTTTTGCACCGCAACTAACAAAGTTCATAATAATTGAAAAGGCATATGGAATAACTTGCCATTGGTGTTATGTTTTGTAACCTTCATATTTTTTTTAAACTGTTCCAGCACCATCAAAGGATGTTGCAGACCCCCCTCCGTCCTATGAAAGTGTCCATAAAATGTGAAGCCTTACAAGTTCTACAGATTCTCGTATTCAGCTCTCCATTCGCCTCTACCCCGTGGTTAACATTTAGCGCTACAGTGCCATTCTCTAAACTGAAAAATTAAACCCTGTTCACCAGCGATAGTTGAACTGCATGCGTTTCAGAGAAAAACTGTGGATAATTCTGTATCACATAAAGTCAGTTTTTGCTAGTAGTTTTGACTAAACAGTGATCTTAAATTTCTATGTTTTGATCGTTTTCTGCTAAAAATCTTTAAAATAACTGGACAAATAAAGATATCGGGTATTTTGACAGATGTTAAGTTTCTGTATAGTTTCAGAAAAAAATTGTTTAGTTAATCAATGTCAGTTTGTTTTATTAGACGTCTTCCAGGAGAGAGCATATCTATTGGCTCATCAGTGTGTTGTTAACAAATACGATTAATGTTTTCAAATTGCGACAAGAAATTTGATGTCGTGAAAACGAGACGGTCATTCAGGCGAGTCTGTTGATTTAGACTCTTGTTTCGAGTTTCTTGCTGATCTTTAAGTCAGCAGAAAAAAATGAATCTCGGTTTGAAACCTTACTGCAAGAAACCCAAACAAAATATGCAGTGGCAATAACATATGAGCGAGTTACGTAATTCACATTATCAAATGAAATCAACAGTTTAACTTTGAACTGGTGGGGATGGTGGTCATTCAATATTTTGATCATTTTTTACCAAGGATTTACAAAATAAATTAACAAAATCTTACATTCAGAAGCATCTATAAGCTGGGAGGTAAAAAAGCCTTACACAGTCTTTGAACTGGATATAAACATCAGAAAATATACATGCTTTATTATCGTCAAAATAAGTACATGCTATAGTATTGTCAGAACATATACATTCTATAGTATTGTCAGAATATACATGCTATAGTATTGTCAGAATATATACTTGCTCTAGTATTGTCAAAATATACTTGCTTATAGTCTAGTAGAATATATACATACTATAGTATTGTCAGAATATTACATACTACTAGTATTGTCAGAATAAATAATTGCTGTAGTATTGTAGACACACAGGCAGTTTGGCTTTAGGTATAAGTATATCAATCAAATGGTATTCGAGAGCATTTTAAAGGAATACGCATTACGTCGATATTTTTACCGAAATGAAAAACAGGAATATCAGACGCCCATATATCATTTACTGTTTATGTATATCGTATTAAGTTATTCTAACAAAATGCTAGTGCATGAAAAGTTTATATTAGAGAGACAAATACACTAATTTAATTAAAAAAAATAAAAGTAAAAAATCTGTGCGTTGATTGGCCAGATACACCTCGGCGGGAGGGTTTTTACACCCGTTATTTACGAAAATCAGGTTACAGTTGGATTCGAACCCGCATCGAACGGCACCAACCGCACCAAACGGCACATTGGCTCTGATGAGTCTCGGCCAATTTTTATGTCCACCTTCGAAAAGAGGGTGATTATTGTTTTGCAGATGTTGGTCGGTCAGTAGACCACATCTTTTCCGTTCAATAACTCGTGTATCATTTGACCTACACAATTCAAACTTCATAGAGTGGCTGCCCTTATTGAGAACCAAAACCGTTTTTTGTGTTCAGTAGGTACATGGTTACTGTCACCTTCAATTTGAAAACAATGCCCCTCTATAACCCAAGTGCCATTTGACCCATAGCCTTCAAAATTCATCACCCTTATTAGGTAAAAATTCTTCATTGTTGTTTTATTTTGGATCAGTAGGTCAAAGTTCAAAGTCTTGGAAACCTTCAATTTGAAAATGGTTTCTACTCAATTACTGAATTATCATTAGACCCGGAACCCTCAAAGATTAGTGAGGGATCCTTATTAAGTTAAAGACCCTAATTCTTTCGGGAGTCAATAGGTCAAATGCCAATGTCAGAATTACTTCTAATTTGAATATAGTTTCCGCTAAATTACTCGTGCTTCCTTTGACCTACACCCTTCAAACTATTGTTTTAAGGCCAGAAGGGTCAAGCTCACTCTCACCTGGAATTCGGAACAGTGACTGCTCAATAACTCAGATACTACATGACCAACAAGTTTCAATCTTCATAGGTTGCCCTTATTAAGAGAAAAGCCCTATTGATTTTAAGATCAAGGTCACCGTTACCTTTAATTTAAAAACTGTTTCCGCTCTATAACTTCCGTGGCATCTGACACGCAGCCAGCAAATTCAAACTTCACATTTAATTTGAAAACAACGCCCCTCTATAACCCAAGTGCCATTTGACCTTCAAAATTCATCATCCTTATTAGGTAAAAAATCTTCATTGTTGTTTTATTTTGGATCAGTAGGTCAAAGTTCAAAGTCTTGGAAACCTTCAATTTGAAAATGGTTTCTACTCAATTACTGTATTATCATTACACCCGGAACCCTCACAGATTAGTGAGGGATCCTTATTAAGTAAAAGACCCTAACTCTTTCGGGAGTCAATAGGTCAAATGCCAATGTCAGAATTACTTCGAATTTGAATATAGTTTCCGCTAAATTACTCGTGCTTCCTTTGACCTACACCCTTCAAACTATTGTTTTAAGGCAAGAAGAGTCGAGCTCACTGTCACCTGGAATTCGTAACAGTGACTGCTCAATAACTCAGATACTACATGACCAAAAAGTTTCAATCTTCATAGGTTGCACTTATTAAGAGAAAACCCCGTATTGATTTTAAGATCAAGGTTCAAGGTCACCGTTACCTTTAACTTAAAAACTGTTTCCGCTCTATAACTTCAGTGGCATCTGACACGCAGCCAGCAAATTCAAGCTTTCAGGGTTGTTGGGTGGGGGTGAGGGTGAGTTGCAGAAATATAAATCTTGACGTCTTTTGTTTACAATGAAAACGGTGTTTTTTTCAATCATTTATTCGATAAATCGAGAGTAATAAAACAACTATTAAGGTTTATAAATATTTAAATTACATCGATAGTTAAATCAAGCTGAGTTCTTAAATTGCATTACTAATTTATTTCATTTTATGAATTAAGTATGGATCTCGATTACATGTTGAGTATTTTTGATCTAATGTAATAAGATGTCTCGTTTTATGAATTATTTATAGGTGTTTACACTAATTTTCAGTTTAATTCGAAAAAAAATTTTCCCATTGAAGTACGATTAATGTCAACATAGATTTTTCTTAAATTTGAACAAACTTAGTGTTACTCAATACACTATATGACTGAACTCAGAATAATTGCTGTTTTTTGCTGATACATTTCTGCCAGATTTTTTACAGATGTGTTTAAATATATTATCCAACCCTAGTTACATCGACACATCTGTTAAACGAAGTACATCTTGTACACAGTGAGTAAAGAAATCGATGAGTTTTATTTATAATTGTGCATCAGTGTAGCTAAATCAATGATTATTTATTTTATATGAATTTTTGTTGGATATTTTTAACATAATTAAAGAGGTAATTGTTTTTGATGCATTTGTATGTGTAAAAAATCTTTTTATGACATTGATGCAAAAGAATGACTAACAACTGAGTAGCGTCCCTTAGATTATTTATAACCTTTGTGCACTGGTAATAGGTTATAAAAAGAAAGTCTCATCAGTCGTTGGAACATAAAGTACGATCATACTGTAAATATATGTTTTGCTTCTTTCATATTATCATGCATATCCTCTGCATGTTTTCATAATTTGTCGTAAATTAACCACTTATATGCTATTTGTTGCTCTTTTTTATTCTTACGACCTACAAGTTATGTAGGCTGCAGTGCACTGCAAGTAGGCTAGATACCGTGTTAACCTAAATTACATATGTATACGAGTGAAAATTATTATTATTATTTAATGGTTCAAATATTGTGTATGTAAAGGACACAGTTTTAAACGGTTTTAAGATAATGATACGAGTGCTAAAAGTCCTTCTATTTGTATAAAAATGGTAATATATTCGCAAAGCCAAAAGGCTTTGCAGTTAAATAAGAATGTACAAAAACACAAATGATACTTAAATGTCTGATATCTGACCTCAGCTTTCTATGTGTTGTGAAAAACTGCCATGAAATAGAAGCTTTGGTATTTTGGATGGATGTAAAATATATTTAATTTGCTTACTGTAATTTTGAAATCGTCTAGCGTTTTCAGTTACTGACCACCCTTTATAAAGGTTAATAGGTTCCATACAACGACGATTCTGTTAAATATATTGTAATCAAAATATATATAGGGGATCACACATTAGTAAGTAACTCGTTCTCTCGACGGAGTTAGTATTTGGTTGTTCCCATGAAATAGTCACTCAAAGCTTTCAACTTTGTCCTGAATTCTGTAATATCTAAGATTTTAGGAACCAGATCCCTATATTTCAGAAAGTGGCCTACAAATCCTATATAAACTCAAATTTTGGGTCCCAAATCCTATATTATTCACTATTTGTGATGGATGTTTTTAAAAGTAACTTCATTGATACTGCTCAGATAGTCTTAGTTTACAGATGATAGCTGCAATGGTCATTTTGAAAGCATTTACAGCTGCAAAGATGTTCCTAGATGCTATTGGTCTGTTGTGGTGTGGATATTGACGGCTTGCAGACCTGATATAACCGGAACTAAGGCATGGTGATATGTTTGCATGACACTTGTCTTTCATAGCAGTTTTACTCCGGTGAGCACTATAAGGCCAGCATTGCACTCTTGTTTTATAGAACTGTTATTTAGATAATGTATAAATTGCTTATTTATGATATTTTTAATCATTTCTTAACGCTGTTAAACTTATATATTTGTTTGGTTTCATTTTTGGTAATTAAAAAGCTTTATTTAGATAATGTATAAATTGCTTATTTATGATATTTTTAATCATTTCTTAACGCTGTTAAACTTATATATTTGTTTGGTTTCAATTTTGATAAAGCTTTTAAAACATACACATTGTTATAATTGTTCCATTTTGGCTGTTTTTTATTGCCAAAAATACATAAAGGTATTGTGTAATCCGCACCACTTCTCATTAAAAGCAAAGCCATATTGACTTTCTGAAGCTTATTTTTTTACTAGATTGACGTATCGCGGATGAGAAATGAAATAAAAGGATGATTCTGATTCTAAGGTGTTTTGTATAATGGTATACCATTTGTGACAACTGCGTGATCGTAACCTTTTGAATTCATAACACAACCATGAAGTAATTACATCTTGACATACTGACAAAATGTGAAAGTCCGAATTAAAACATCTATATCTTAGTGAAGTAGATTTCTGTAAGAAATAATAGGGAGTACCACAGTGGCCCGATCAAAAGAGTGATATTGTTTTTATTGAAAACATACCTACAAATAATCTGTTATGACCTAATTTTGCAAGTGAATGGCGTATGAACCAAGTGATGATAACACTCAATAGCATACACCAAACGAAGAAATTACCAGGGACGATATCCGAGGAGACTTAAATACAGTAAAATACTAAGCTATCATTCAAAACGTCATGAAAAGCTCTCATTAAAATGAGGATCAGTTTAGATTACCTTATTAACATTTATCATCCATCAAAATATTTAAATATTTATTCACTCGTCGATATATTGAGATAACTTTGTTGCAGGCCCGAACGTGTTTCTGTAGCGATTTTTCTGTTCTGTCTCCTAGGCTATTCAATTATTACAAGGAAAGTCTGAAGCAGTAAATTTAAAACTAGTAATACTGACATCAAATCATTCCAGAGTAGATGTTCCAAACAGTACATGCATTTTAAAGCTGTCTTTGGAGAGAAGATAGACTGCATTGAAATCTGTGTTATGTAGATACTTAAGTCTGTAATATTCAAGGAATTTTCGTTGATCATTTTGATGATTGATATATCTGGGACAGAATGTTACGATCTATTGCACACCTTCCTATACTTGTATAAATACAACCTCTGACAACTGCGTTTCGGAATCGATTCTCTGGCTCAGTGGTTAGAGTGTTGGTGTGTCACGCGAGATATCGGAGTTCGAATCCCGCTCTGGGCTGTATATTCTTAGATGCATTGCATCTCTCGTCCGGGATAAACCTTATCTGGATTTAAGTACAAAAATCAAATAAAAAAATATTTCAGGATTTCTGTCTGATCCACTGATCTAAAATATACAACTCCATTTGTCATCATAAATGAAGACAATCTCAAGAGGGGATGTGTTACGGTCTAGTGCAGACCTTACAATCGTATAAATACAACCTCTGACAACTGCGTCAGAAAATCGAGTCTTTGGCTCAGTGGTTAGTGTGTTGGCGTGTCAACTCAGATCGGAGTTCAAATCCCGCTCTGGGTTGTGTATTCTTAGATGCATTGCATCTTTCTTTTACGGACTCAAGCAGCTTTAAGTGAAAAATGCAATAATTATGGGTAATACACGGATCAGTTGTTAAAATTTGATTTCATTTAATGAAAATACACATATTAAAATACTAACAAATTACAAGGATGTAGTCTCCAACAAAATTACACTTATATACATTCATGTAGTTCCCTCACCCCAATACCATTGAGTTACTTTGTCTTGAAAAACTGATATAAATTCTTTATCAGTTTTATTGTATGTTCATTATATTGTTCTGTGAATATCAAGCTAAATAAGAAAAGGAAAACAGATTGTCACCAGATTCTTTCTTTTGAGTTATAAGGATAGTTATCTATTTTCGAAAAAAACAGTCTTATTTTTAAAAAGTTTTTACAAGTTGCGAACATAGATTTTGCTCACATTTGTTTTAAATAACTACTCTAGCAACAGAGAATTTACGAGAAAAGGTAAACTCCAGCCTACATACGTTCTATCTACTACTGCACGGGGGTTGAACTCATTATGTATACCAAATTGATTTGTGGTACTTCCGAAACTACATAAAAATTATGTGGCAAGAATCGAGCTAAAAAAAGAGTTTAGAAAACATGACAAATTGTGTAAAACTGGCATATATGTACCAGCGTGTGCGCGCGTGCGTGCGTGCGTGTGTGTGTCACAGAGAGAGAGAGAGAGAGAGAGAGAGAGTTGTAATAATCTAGCTAACTACTTATGGTCGAAGCGGTATGAGAATGAATTACAATAGTTAAAATAGTCTATTTAAATGCACTAAAAATTGAAAGTTATATTAATATGTGTGAAATTACATGTATTCAACATTTTTACGTCTTCAGTATCTTCTGTGCCGACTTGCTGTGCATCAGTGCTTTTCTTGCTCTCTCTCTCTCTCTCTCTCTCCTAGCAGTGACCATACTTAAAGTACTTTTTCACTTGCATGAAAATTATGCGAGGATTCATTAGCAAAAATAAACTCAAATGACATACAAAACAAATAAATAGTGACGATGGTCTAATGGGGTAGTCCTAGGGCGATATACAAGTCTCTGTTTTAAGTTCATGCTTCTTAAGCTTAGATATCTGAGCTTAAAAGGGAATACACGATTTACACAGCTCTTAATAAAAAAAATATATCCTCATCAGGTAATTCTAAATACACAAGTTTCTTTATGTTATGTTTGGAGACTTAGTAAATGGAAGCAAATTTGTCCGTAAGATTTGTTTTCATGCTAAGGGGGAATCGACTTATATGTTGGGAAACCAAAATCAATTAACATGACTTAAACATACAGAACACAAGAAATTTAGTTCATGATATTTGTTCTATCGCATTCACTGAAAGTCAGTTGCAAGTATGTAGGCATAAACCATGCAAACGAATTATTTCTTAACTTCGAATTCAAATTCTTGCAGACCTCAATATATTTTCAAAATCTGCCAGTCAACTCATTCTTTACAAGCAGCAACAAAGTCCTGAAAAACGTAAACATTGTAATGATAATGAGCTAAAAGAAAACTCAGTCCAACTCTCTCAAAAGAATCATGCAGATATGAAAGCAATTCTAAAGAATATTTTACCAGATGGATAGATAAATGTTTTAATTAATCAAAAACAAAATCTTAGCAGAGATCCAAAGGGAAGACGCTGGAATAGGAAAAGCCTTTGTCTGTCACTTTGGAACCACAGCAGAAAAAACTACCAGCAGCTAAGAGACAACAGGCTTCTCTAATTACCATCAGGTTAGTTTGGTTTCCCAAACAGCTGGTGACACATGTATGCCTGAGAAGACAATGCTTTGTTTTGAAACCGGCATACATTGTTGATTTGTTTTAAAAAATTATGTCGCGGTATTCTTATTTAAATTAAAACAATTAAGTTAACTGTCAAGTTTACCAACGCTTGAACACACATCTGAAAGTTGCAATTCATGTAAATAAACGTTGCAATAGTGCCATATCATTATAGACAGCTTATAAATCAGTGAAGAGATATATTTTAACTCTTTTTTATAATTTCTAACTTAAGTGTGAAGGAACATCATATTTTTTCATCAACAGTTAAATTTATAATTAGCTAAAAAGATTTTTCTCTACTTATTACCAGGGTATGATCATGTTAAATTCATGTTATCCTCTCGACTTTGGACTGGCCAGACAGCTGGATAAACATGTTTTTGGCATTGTAAATTGATTCTCATAGCAATTTGACGTCAACGTCGAAATGGATTTTCTCAAAATGGTGATAACAAGGTCGTGAAGCTTTGGCACTCATTTATTAAAGTCTGTTCCAATTTCATTTAGTGCATCTGTAATAGTCTCAGGATAATATCAATGGACCGTATCCGCCCACTCGTCATGCATATTGATGTTTCAATGAATATTTCACAATACAAACTAGGAGTAACAATACCCTCAGATAGCACGGTTCCAACTCTTGATTTTCTAACAAGATGGCCATAGTTTCTATCTCAATGATTTCAAACTAAATCTGAGGTTATTCCTGGCTGTCGCGTCTATTAAATCATATGTTTGACTATACTTACAAATAAATTCACTCATGCTAGACATACATCCCTACTACTCATTGATATAATGAACCAAAACTTTTTTTATGAAATTGCTTCTGTTAAGCAGCTCCTCCGTGCTGTATTTATGTCATGTTCGCAACGTATAATCTAACTTTTTTAAAAAAAAAACATTGAGTGAACCTTTAAAGTGAATGTAAAGGAGCTGCGATAAAATATCAGAATAGCAATTCTTGTATATAACTATTGCTATTCCCAAACGAAAAATGTTTAGATTCATGATCACATTTTTTGCATATGTATTGAAATATTAATAACAATTCTTTTTTCAACATACGTTACTGTAAATCAAAAATAGTATAACAGACTACGGTACTAACAATTTGTGCACACTGTATATATCAAGTTTTATTCAAGTTTTGTAAAACATATATGCTACACTAGCACCTTTTCCCTAGAGGCAGCCATGAAGTTTAGAAGAGCTGGGACCAAGCGTTCTATAGTGATTGATCGGAAACCATTTTGCTATTCAAGAACACTGTGATCATTGCCTTTGACCTAGTGACTTGAAAAACTAAAGGTCTCATCTAAACGCCATGAACAACATATATACAAAAGTTGAGGAACATGGGCTCAAGCGTCACTGTGAACCTTGATCTTTGACCCAATGACCTGGAAAATGATAGTTGTTATTTACTGATCATATTAAGTCTGACAAACCTGGGCTAAAAATTTCCTAGATATTCAGCAGAAACTGTTTTTCTTTTCAAGGTTACTGTGACCTTCATCTTTGACCTTAACCCTAAAACCTACAGGGGTCATTTAATTGTCATGATCAACCTACCTATGAAGTTTTGATGAGCTTGGCCCAAGCGTTCTATAGTAATTGATCGGACTCATTTTTGCTATACAAGGTTATTGTGACCTTGACCTTTGACTTGGTGACCTAAAAAACTAAAAGGATCATCTATTTGTCATGGCCAACCAAAAACCTAAGTTTGAACAACTTGGAACAAAGCAAAGAGTTCTATAGTTATTGATCGGAAACTGTTTTGTTTTTCAAGGTCACTCTAACCGTGACCTTTGACCTGGTGATGTTAAAATCTACAGTGGCCGTTTACTAGTCATGGCCAACCTAAATACTAATACTGAGGAAGGTGGGTCCAAGGGTTCTCTAGATAATGATCGGAAACCAAAGTGTCTACCGACCGATTGGCATTTGCAAAACTATATGACCCCTCATCTTCGAAATTACCTACTGTTACTCTTTAACTGAATAACTGTTCAACACACGTTAATATTTCAGTATACATGCATTGTAAATTGTCTGCATGTTTAAAACAATTATAGATTTTAATACAACATATATTACTGCTAATCAAATACTTTTATAACAGCATGCTGAAATCACGTGTGGCAACCAACAGTAAAGGTATTTAGATAAAGGTTATTAATTCTTTCATATTCAGTTGCCACGGGCCGCTTACAAGTTTGTTCAGTTTTGTTTTATGTTTTTTAGATAAAGAGAAGGCCTAAGTTTGAATATCTAGCGGTTAAATTCATTTTTAGTATGGGTGGTAACAGAGAAAATAAAGTGAGCCTCAAAACTACAAAAGAGCTAAATTCAACTTATTAACTAAAACAAATTTCAAACAAATATCACACGCATTTCACGCGTTAAAGTGAATTTTAATCACAAAATCCCCGTGTGCTCCATAATGAGTCAGAAACAAACAAACAAATACAAAATAAAAAACAATTTACACACACACCACCACCACCTGTGGAACATTTTTGTACGTTATCTTCACCCCGCTACAAAAGAATTCGAAATCTTTGAAATGATACGTTGATGTTTCGTATTTACGGTTAAAAGTTATTAAAATCAGTTTCCGTGTATATTAATTGAACTCCAATTCATATACTCTGAGACAATATTCTAACATAATTCTGTATTGCATTTATTTGTAAGCAAATGCCAATCTGCACACACTTTTTAACCTATTTTAAGTATCAATTATGTGTAAAATCAAGTTTATAAGGCTGTCTAGCCGGTCTAAACGCGCTATTATAAACTAGATAGTGGACTTAAATGTCTTATTTACACACATTCTTATTTATAAATACCTAAGGTGACTTATAGGTCCATTGGGCCGGGTGTAATGTTAAATTATTTATCATCGTCATTTGTAAATTGTCATACACATGTCACTATAATAAGGAATCTACTTACTTACTTACTTACTTACATAACGGACAGATAAGTAAGGTGAATCAGCATAGGAAAAATCACATATTGAACAATGACCATCGCATTCTATATTGTTGGAAATCAATTTGTGTTTTTTTTATCTTGACTACTTTTTCCATATTTTGACCTTTTACTCTTTCCTTTGTCTGCACTCTTATTATATCTGTATTTCGGGTTTCTGTAGACAGTTTTTCTGTAGTTTTTGGCAGTGTGGCGATCGCTCACGTTGTCAGAACACCCTGATGAAATTCCAGGAATACACGGTTACATTTCCTAATAAAGTCTTTAAGTTTATCAGGAGTTCTTTAGTATGCTTTGATCAGTACGTATTTTGTAAGCCTCACAAAGTATTTGGAGGTTCTTTTTCGTGTAAAAGTTATCTTGGAAATATTTGTCATCTTCTAAAAACAAACTTTAAGTTTAAGATGTGACTATAATTTGCCTTCCGATTTATCAGAACAGTTACTTTCAAATGTTATTATTTGTTTTGACTGTTTTCATTCTTGTCCATGAACTTCTTTCTGTGCGCTTTTCCCTTTTCCCGTTTTACATGTCATAGATAATCTTTCCTTAACTGTGATGCCGAAACCATTATGGATTTAGAACAAACTTCTACGAAAATTCTTCCATGATGTTAATATTTGATACAAAAATTTCTTCATCTTCATCATTGTCAGAATGCATGTTTTGGAAAAAAGTTTAGCCAAGCAGTGAGCAATTCATAATTTTCCATTACTTTTGATTTTACCATGTTACTAGTGCCTTCTTCAAAAGTGTTCAGACTTTTGAAGTTTCAATTTCGCGTATTTTACTGTTAATCACTTCAAAGTAGAGAAAAACAGAATCATTTATGTTCGCAAGGCTTTGTCTGATATTTTGTTTTGTAGATTTGGTAATTAACGTGTCTTGATATATGGTTGATCAGTCAGAATATGATTCAGTTAGATGATTCGGATAGCAAATCTTTTCTCTGCTGTTGTCTAATTATTTACTTTTTCTCAAATCAAACAGCGAAGTTTTTGCTTGTTTTTGATACTTTACTTTAAGTTTTGTTATACAATAAACACTTACGTATCTTATGTTTCCTCTTCCTTCTTTAAACTGTCCAGTTGGCACTGACATCCCTTGTTCATTTTCAACAGAAATAAGTTTAGATTTTCTCTCTATTTCAAAGTTTTCTAAGTAAATTAGTAAGGAAGTATGGAAAAGCAAAAAAACGACTTATTTTACCTTACTTTGATCGTATACGCGCACCAGATCACTGCAGCCTTCAAAGTATATGTAGAAGATTTCAAATGGCTATTCATTTGAGCGCAAAAAGCTGTAATTAGTTTTTGTTGAGCAACTTGTCCATGATTAAAATGTGTTTCAGACATCTTTCGAACAATTAAATATTCCCTTCCCAGCCAGTCTCTGAATGGCTGCATATTACACAGAAACAACTCACATTAACAAATTATTTTGTTTTCCATACGTGTTTTATTATATTCTATGACAGTGTTCTGTATTATTATATGACCTATAGATAGACGCGATCCCATTGGTTTAAAGCGCAGTCGGCGACCAACAATATATCGTTATATTCCTGCATTCTGGATTTTCCCATTTTAAATTTTAGGTCTAAAAATAGATTGCTGTTGATACTCGTAGTAGTGCTGTCTGGTGCCCCGCACTCAGTTAACAAAATAACTCTAATGCCGATGCCGGGAAATAAACAAAATACATCCGGACGCTTCGCCTCGTTCAATATAACATTTAGCCGGTGGATATCATATCATATTCAATGGCACACTAGTCAATAATTGTATAATATTGTCCTAGGATCTAAGTTATCACGAAGCACTTGAGGTTTGTACAAAGGATATCCTGTACAATGCTTTTCTCAATACCTGATTCCATAATTAAACTTCTGTCAGTCATAGTACTACAGTCATCGTCATCATTGTCCTCGTCAATACCAGTGTTTTCATCGTTATTGTCTTCAACAACATCACACAAATTTTCAAAATCAAAAGGGACAAACAGTTCTTCATTGCTGTATTGAGAGATATATTCACCTCTACAGCAAACGTCTGCATTTGGTACAGACGTATCGTTATAAAATTTTGAGCTGAGGCAGGATGTTGAGTTACAAGTGATCTTTTAAAATTAATTATATGCAAATGTTCAGCAAAAGTTCCACGGCCAAGGGCTACACTTATCTGACCAGGTATTCTATCATCCTCGCAATCAATAACTACTGAATCAAGATTCATACCCTGGGCTTTATGTATAGTGATACGGAACGACAACGTTAAAGGTATCTATTTCTAGATGTCAAACTGCAATAGGTAATAATTCTATTTTGTGGAATAAGTGAGGTTCTTCTTTTAAGTTTATGTCGACTTTAGGAAAGTAAACATTGACAAAATCCTCTCCCAGTTCCCTGGCAGTACCAGTAAGTCAATGGCAACTAAATGGTTGCTGATATTAACAACAAGCATAACTTTACATTTTACTTTAACGCCTAAAATTGCCGGAGCTTGAATAATGACTAAGTAATAATGTTTAAATAATGACTGTCACCCAAATCTTCAGCCTTGTATAATTTTACATCACCGGGCACTTTAGATACAATGTGGTCTATCGTGATTATACAACATAGTTTTAAAGTTGGCTGCAAACAAATCAACGGTCTGTTCAGTGATATCAACTGTTCTTTTCAAAGAGTTTATGTAGTTCATGGATTGATCAGATGGTTCACCGCTTTCAATTTCATTTACACATTGTTTGTCCGTCTACAAATTGCGTTGCAGCAATACCAGTTGTAGTGGTAAAATATACATGTTTTCCATCGTTCTTGAGTTCTCGCGTTATCAAATGTATAACATATGTTTTGCTCGAACCACCCTGACCAGTGAGAAAAACGTTATGCGCTAACCTGACAGACGTCGAAGAAATCAATTTGTTCGACATTTAACATGGCAATGAATGGAAGGAAAAACTTAACAATAATTTCTAGTTTTCATAATAACACGCAGAATACACAAAAAGAAAACACTACTTCTACTACTACTACTACTACTACAATAATTTAACTGATTAGATTTTTTCTCTGTTTTATCAGTTTTTAAAATGGCAAATCTGTGCCATAATTGCTTGTTATGTGTTAGGCATTGTGATCTTACTTATGTCGATAAAAGATGGCAACACAAAATAATAACAAATAGAATATTTTGCTGATTAAGGGGAATAAATGTGTATTGGCACATCGAGTGGGACATGATACGACAAAGAATTTCTCTGAATAACTTTTTTATTCCAATATCTACGAATTTGAAATAAAAACATGAGACGGTAGATTTAAAATGTTGTAGTCAATTGTCAGAGGAAAAAAGTGTTGCTACTAATAGCATTATGATGCAAACATCGTCAAAATACAAAAAAAATCATATGCTTATGGATTCCACATTAGTTCTTTATGTAGAGTTAGAGTTTATATATAATATTGTTAGAAATCGCTGATAGATTCAAGAGTAAGTACACTTATGAATATGTACACTTCTGAATATTTAGTGCCTTTCATTTGTTTTCTTTTTTTCTTAGATTAAACAAAGAACTATTTTTCCTAGCACTGTGTAAGGGCCAACGTACGAATATGTTAAAAACGTTTCAGATAAAACAGGAAAATCCTTAAAAATTCTATTTTTCTAGAAAGACAACTTATCAAAACAAAAAACAAATGCTGGTATTTCTTACATTCTGTTGTACTGTTACATAAGAAAATCTGTTTAGATTTTATCTTTCAAACATGACGTTAGCATGAAATGATTTTAGATAAAGAGACCGACATTTCTTCTTCTTCAGAAAATAGCATTTAACAGTATTCCTACAACAAAAACTTCTCTCTTTAGATGTTAGTATTGGTTTGTTCTATGAATACTTAGAGCTGTTTGGCAGAAAAGGGTAAAACTCTAAGTTATAAATTTCCTACAACGATGGATTCAGAAAAATGTTTTTCCCCGAGGATGTTTTCTCTAGAGAGATTGTATTGTCATCCAGTTAAATAATGTATCATGATGAAAAAAAGTCTTATTTGCATAGTGTTTTACTCAAGATTATAGTTAAAGTGCTGATCTAATTTTTGTTATTTAGATATTCTGTTAATACAATGATTCTAGCTGTATAAAGCTCTTATTACGTTGACCAAGCTATTTTGAACATGTTGATAAATCCTGCTTCTGCAAATTTTCCCTCAGCATAAGACACAAACAACGTGCGTTCTTCTTTTGAGTAGCATATAGCTCGTGGATAAAATTTCCCAAACTTCTCATGACCGGTAACCTTGCATGTCTTACAACTGCTTGACATTCTTACAATGTTGTTGTTGTTCATATGTAAGCACACAAGAAATGTACCATCATCTAACTCATGTAATCCTTGTTGATTTGGATGCCATTCTTCTCTGAACTTGCCTACAATTCTACCCTTCCAGTCAAGTTTGTATACAGCACGTTTGTCGTAACCACCGTCACTTACGTATATGTACCTCTCTTCTGTATCAACAGCAACGTACCAAGGTAAAGTGAACAGATCTTCTGAAAAAGTATTTATTAATTTGCCACTTAAATCAATTATAACAACTTTTCCTGGATTATGATTACAAGATACAATCAGTTTATTTTGACAGTAGGCAATTCCCCAGCATTGTTCACCGATATCAAGACGACGATCAATGGCAATGCGAGTGTCTACAGAGGAAAGAATGAAGATGCACTTATCGTTTGGTGCTGTAACGGCAAGTTTGTTTTGTGCAATTACTGCAACGTCAAATGGATTGGATCTTAACTCAGTTTTGCAATCTAGTTTGTTTTCTTGTGTATTGAAACACTTCACTGTGCAATTATTATTGTCACAGACAACAATTTTGTTCGGTGGTATTACTGCCATTCCAATAATATCGCATTCCGTTTCATCTGAAGCACATGCTACATTGATATCTCCAATATGCTCTAATACAACAGTCTTATCCTGTGAAGGTACATTCGTATTTACAGACAGCCGTCCTTTCGCTGCACCTGTTGACACCAGTTTTCCCATCTCGGCCGACTCCTTAAGCACGTCAAGGATTGCCTGATTCTTTACGAATCCGACTAATTGTAAATCGTCTTCTATTTGAAGCTGACTTTCAGTAGCTTCTAATTCGTCGTATTTCGGCTTTGCCTTTTTCATTTCAATAAAGAGACGGTTAAATTGTTTTCTCTGAAGTAGTGTGTCTAGCGATGACTCTAGATGTTCAGTCCTTTTCCTCACATCCTCACAGGTTTTCAGTACGTCCTCAAGTCTTTTCTGCTCGGCATTCGTTATACTGTTAGCTTCTTCCTTCACTTTGCGTTCCATTTCATCCAAACAAACGTTTATTTCTTTGCGAAATATTTGGATATCTGCCAAGATTTTGGCATGTGCTTTGGACACATTATTTTTACTTTTTTCCGCTGATTTAACTTTAGATTTGCATTTATGTTCCAATGCCTTTAGTTCTGTCATCATTCTTTGAAGCTCGTCGTCTTCTTCTAAGTGTTTGGAAAGTTTGGGTATGTAGTCAATCTTGCAAACCCTGTGATCAATTGTCACACAAATATTACAGACAATTGATCTATGATCCCTGCAATAGAATTACAGTTCGTCTTCGTGGTCGGGACAAGTGTCGAAATCATCTGGCACAGTTGGTACAATTGGTGTCTGTGGCATAGTGTCTTTATCCAGCAATACGTGATTACGACATGGTGCTGGTTTTCTGTGGTTCTTGTAGCAGGTTTCACAGAGGTGTTCATTGCAGTTCTTGCAATAACCAAATGCTGGTATCTGGATATCATATCTCTCACAAGGGAGACAATGCAGCTCGAAGTCGTCTGCAGAATCACGTGACGCTGAGAATTTTTTTTCCTCCGTTCTTTTACCAGAAACCTCCATGGCTGATGATAAAAATTAAAAAGCATACTAAACATAAGCAACACGATTTTATATAAAACAGTTATTCTTAGTTTTACATGTATGTTTTTTACTTGAATTATCTTTAAGCAGACATAGTTATAAAATAAATATAAAAGGTCTTTCGATTTTGAAATGAAATATACAGCAAAACTTGGTATTTAAAAATGTGTCTTCTCGTCACCCACGCCTACATCCCCGACTACCTCCCTTCCCAGCCTCTGGCTTTGCACTTCAGTACTATAATTAATAAAAACGTTTATTTACTGTTTCTATGACTCTGACATACATTAACATTAAACGACAATATGCAATTATACCCATACAGATAACTGGGGGCGTTTCGTAAGTGTCGTGTTAAAATACGTTTTAAATGCTTTGATGACCTTATATCCTTTTAATTTCGTTAAATCCGTGATATAAGGTACTGAAGTTAAAACAAGTTTTGGAAATTCACCGTAGGAAACTTTTTCGCCAGCCATTTGGCATTCACCCAATTTGTTAACTCCCTCTAACCGTGCAATATCGTAAGGATAATACTTTTAACTCAAGAAATATTTCATTCATACATAACGAAGCTGATGAGATTCTTTAAGAGACGCCTTTATTTAAAAAACAGTTTTTATATAAATATTCTTACCTTAAAAAAGTATTCTTTTCTTCTGCAATTCCCCTCAGTTCAGGAACGCGGAAGTAAAACTAAAACCTTAACTAGGTCGACTGGATTTCGAAAAATTGAACATTGGACTTTATATTTAGTCAACTGATTAAAATAGAAACCAAGATAAAATCATGCAGATGTGTGTGTTTGTTGTGTTGATTTTAAATGCCGTTTGTCTGTTTTTTGTTTTTGTTTTTTTTCTTTGGGTCTAAATTATTTTTCAGTTACAAATCTAACTATATCATAAACTAATCTTTCGAAAGAGATATAAAATTAATGATATGTGTTAGTTATATCTTTAAAAATAAAAACGATTGCGAACAACATTATGATTTTAAAAAAATCTTCTCGATTGTATAACAAAGTTACGCTTTATGCACTGCTATCACAAAGAAATCAGGTGACCATGAGAGAGTAACATTTTCCAGGTTCTATGGTCTCTCTCTCTCTCTCTCTCTCTCTCTCTCTCTCTTCATAACTTGATTGTGGCAATATGGGAATGCTGATTACTGTGAAAACAGAAAAGTAAATTGACTTTCATCTTAAAACTTTCACCTTTCACCGAGAAGTAGCGAAGGTCAAGGGGTTAGAGCGTCGGACTCCCGATCCGGAGGTTGCTGGTTCGAATCCCACCAGAGGTGAAAGTCTCCAGTGACATTCCACAGTCCTCACTTTCGGCGCGAGTACTGGTAAGAACCCAGGAAGCAGTTGTAAGAACTTGCCTGCCTTGTATAGTCAGTATTGACAGTATTGGCAGTAATAAGTTGAACTTGAACTTAAACTTTAAATAACTAAATTGGCATCAATAAACAATTGAATTTCTTGAACACTTAGTTAAACGCATTTTTTTTCACGTATACGTTTATTATGTCCATTTAATGATAGATTGAGTGTACAGAACTGGAAGTATGATTTGAGAAGTAATAATGTATTGAAGGTATATAAGATAACATGATTGCCAATATGAACTTTATTTGAACATGATAAGAAATTAAAGGTATAGAAGTATTTTGACTAAATTTAGAATTTGTACTCATAAATTGGGAATAGAAAGTGGTAGATACGGACAATACAGAATAGAATGAAATGGAAGACTATCTGAAGTATGTCAAAATGGAGATACCGAGGATGAATACCATCTGATATTGATGTGACAGATACAACAGCATGAGAAATCGTTATATTGACGAATATTTTTTCTAGAGACCAAACATGTTAAAGCTAGTTCAGCTGATGACATCGCAACGCCGGAAATCCACGTTTGATCTATTCCGTTTCACTCTATTCATCGACCTTGGGACAATAATGAATTGGTTGGTAAAATTTTGTACTCATGAATAATTCATTACCTAGTTTTATTGGTTTCCGAAAAAATTTCCATTGCGCAATATCTGCCAATGAAATTACTCGTTACAATATGCCTTTCGCGGCTATGTTTAAATCCTGGGAAATGAGTCTATCTAAGTAACATGTTGTTATGCCTACTCTCCACATTGAAGAGTATCTATTGTAATGCGGAATCTCAATGGACGAAGAGTTACTTGATATTCGTGAAAACTAATAATCTGCACTAAATTCTCCCACGGTATATAATGTTGTTGTGCGGAACATGTACCGGAGGTAACCGACGATGATGACATCGACGGATTGTTACATTTGAAATAAGTTAGACTATGATAAATTTACAGATATTTGTTAAAATGTAAATTATTGACTGATAAGCTAAAATGACCTTTTTGTTTCATTTTCACGTGGGGAATGAAAAGCGGGGTAAACGGAATAGCCTGCCAGGGACAATGACCGTTAAAAAGGACATGATAAGAAGTGCACATAATTGTGTCCTTCATAACCATACATGTATATGTGTTTTCATCTGTTACACACTTCATTGTTCATCAAGATATGAAGTAATGTTTAGTAAACAGTGCACCATTTCCACGAAGTTGTTGTCGCATAATTTTAACGGAACACATCTCGTACTTATACATACAAATTTGGTGAATGATTGTTGCATCACATATATCTTCGTCGCGAAAAGTCAAATTTCCCTACATCCCTAAAGATAGCGTTTACAGTAAGGTTTATAACATTTTCATATCAAAATTTTTATATAGAACAGAATAGAACACTTATTTTATTGAGATTTCAGCAAATAGCTTCCCATCTACAACAAACAATTTACACATATCAAGGTCAGTAACTTAACATATAACAAATAATAAGTATATTAAGCATAAAGAACAGTGCTAATCATATGTATATGTTAAAGGCATATATGCATGGTTAACATGAATGTATATCTTTTTTAAATATCTAACTCAGCAATGATTACGTATATTCATCGAACAATCTATACTGTAATAAATCTATGCAAGATGTATACCGTATTTGTTGACTATATTCATTAAAGTCAATGTTTTCAACAGCAATGTGTGCAACTTTTGAAAATGTATCCAAAAACGTGCAAAACCTTTTTCAATGAAACTTGATCAGAAATTTTGTCTTGATCAAATCTTTGTTGAATTCGTAACTGGCTCAAATGGGGTCAAAAACTAGGTCACATGGTCAGATCATAGGAACATCTTGTCTACACTTTTTAACAATTCTCTATGAAACATAGTCAGCACCTTTGCCTTCATGAAATCTCTGATAATTTCATAACTGTCACATGGGGCCATAGATCACTACGTCAAAAAAAAAAAAAAAAAAAAAAAAAAAAAAAAAAAAAAAAAACTCGTAGCATATGCTCAAGTGGGCCAACAAAGACCATTTGGTCCTCTTGTTTTGGTGTTGGTGTCAGTTCCAAGACACATTTTGAAACAGATCTTATAATTTTAGCACATTTCCTGTCCTGCTCAAAACATATCGAAATGATTAAATCATCTCATGTGTAACACAGTCACATAACACCAGCCATTCTGCACTGGGATGCTGTACATACATCAGTTTGCTATTTTTTTCTGTCTTGCGGTAAAGTTTCCGTATTAAGACCAGTGGCCAGTTGCTCAAAACTTGAACAGTCTGTTAAACTAACAGTCGGTTAAATTTTGAGTCAGTTTTCTAAGAAATTGACTCACTATTTCAAGAAAGTATCTCCATGCAAAAAGACATAACATAGAGATTTTTTATAATAAAAAAGAAATTTGAATAAGATATTTGAAAAAAATAAACTTATTTTGGGTCAAAATTTAACCGACCGTCAGTTTAACAGACCGTTTATGTTTTAAGCAACCGGTCCCAGTAAAGTTTCTGCTTTTCATAGTCCTCAATATTAACATTGCCTTATCATGAAGGCTTTACGGCGTTCAGTATGTTTCGTTGCTTTCAAAATAGACAGCAGGAAAAAAATGGTCTTAATAGGGGAAGTTTACCGTACTGTCGTGTTCGTCTTTTTATTTCATACCAGATACATGACCTGCATCATTTCCATCATGTCTGCAATGATCCGTTCCAGCTCGTATGGTATTGTACGATGAACCACTAATTCACTAAAACATTCGCATCTTTGCAATTTCATATAACAGCAGCTAACTGTCAGTGTACTGCATTCAGGCTAAGCAATGCTTTCAGAGCTTTCTGTCATCTGAAACATTATGAAAATGATGCATCTGTATAATACATGCTGTTTACGTTGTTTTGGCAATAAAAATTATTTTTTCTCAGAGACTTCTTCGTATTTACACCTTTTGTCCCAGCCACTCCTTTTTCGAGGGCCGGGCTCTCCCCTTTGCAGCATTCATGCAGCAATTTTGTACTTGTAGTAACATGTCTTACAAACTAGCGAAAAGAAGTTAGAAGAAAGAGTTAGAAACCAAGATTCATTACTTTCGTTGCACAGAGCTAGTTTGATCAGCATATCATAGACACACTTAAAATGGTCCGAGCTTGTGTGTGAATTTATATAGTAAAACCTATAATTTAGACCCGACCGTGACCTTAAATTTCAGGTCAACTGTAATAAGTGTGTTTATATCAGAACTTAAACATGAAATTCCAGGCAGCGGTTTTAATTGTTCTCCTCCTCCTTATTATCATCATTGTTCTGTATCATGAAATAATATTCCATAATTCAAAATTGTATCAACCACCGAAACAATACTTTCAGCTCAGTTGTTATAAGGCTCGGGTTAAAATATTTCAAATCCGTAATTTTTGTAATGTAAATTGGATGGTTTATGTTGCGGGCTATATGACAAGATACAGAGTTTAGATGCAACGGTAACTGGCAAATGGCAGCAAGATGTCAACTGTCAGTTGGTAGCCAGATGCCAATTCGATATAATAATAATGAATTGACAGCTTGCAACTGGCAAATGGCAACTAACTTCATGCATATGTATACCTAAGGTCTACTGCACTCCATTTAATCCTTTTGTATGCAATAAATCGGGGCTGACTGATATCAACACGTTCAGTTTACTAGTCCGGATTATCTGCGCAATAGAAGCTAGGTACCAGACTATCACTAGTCCGGATTACCTGCGCGTTAGAAGCTAGGTACCAGACTATCACTAGTCCGGATTATCTGTGCGACAGAAGCTAGGTACCAGGCTATTAGTTTTTCTGCTGTACTTACTGCTTGACAGGAATGCCTTTCTTATCAGGGAAGGTAGATTGATTGTGTTTACTTTCATGCATTAACATTATCAAATTAAAATAAATATCATTAAATGTCCCTTGACGTAATTCATAGCATCGAACCTATCAAGTATCTGTATCGATTTGACATGATAAATCGATAACCCGTGAATATATAAAAACACATTAGTTATACCAATTTATTGGCTTTGGAAAACCGGAATTTTGGGGGATTTTTTTTGTGCTACTCATTACGAAAATGTATACAACTGAACATAGGAAAATCTAAAAATTAACATGTAAACCATTGTGAAAACATTTTTGTGCGAAATGGATACAACTCATGAAGGAATTTACAGGAAAAAGGAATTAATTGGTAAAGGGACATTTGGAAAGATTTTCAAAGCGCAACGAACTGGGACTGGGGTAAGAGATTGCATTTCTTATTTCATATACATGTATATGTACGTTCATTGGGCTGATAAGCAAACGACGCTAGCGTAATACATATCTAATGTCAGACTGTTCACTGTTTTTATGTTTCTTTGTTACAAAGAAAAGGAAACGATAAGCGATTGCCTATTGTTAGATGTTTATTTCAGAAAATTCAGCCATTCTATTAATCACATAACTCATATGGCAGTTTAGTTCATAGATTGTGACGACCTTCAACAAATAAAGTGTGCTCCTTTTTTCCCGTTAATCAAAAACAATACACTTAAAATCCTAGTTTACTTGACAGAATCTGAAGAAGTTTATATAGATATATGTCTTAACTTCTGAGAGTCCTTATCATGACACGTTTATAGTTTATTCATTATTTTCCATTTAGAATATTTACATCGAGGACGATAATATCTTTTATAACATGATCAAAGGTCAGGGTCAAATTACATCAATGCTAGCTTTTTCTATATATAGATAAATAAAAACAAAACACATAATGAAACTTCTCCTCATCATGCTTAAACGAATTACAATAAAATGATTAAAAATCGGGTTTTGTAAAACTGTACCATTTTATTCCAACCTTCACCCTAGTTTTCGCCTTTCATCCAATCAGATTTTCGGACAAATAAAATATATTTACGCCGATTCGCATCTAATTTATAACATTTAAGAATCATTATCCGTTATGTCTCAAGTTATATTAAAAATCGATCGAATATTTAAAGCGACTGACTCAAAGATGGGCCTACGATGAAAAAAAAAAAAAAAAAAAAAGAAAATGTTTATACATCTGGAAATTCTAGATGTAATTGTGAAAAACATATCTAAACTAAGTTATTGACTCATTTTTTTGTTACAGAAAAACATCAAAATGTAAAGTTTTACACACTTAAATCGGTGAAAAAAATACCCCATTAGTCACTGGGTAGAAACTTCAGTTATAACTTTAATGTTGACCGTTCTTATTTACTAGCCGCTGTTTTTCAGTCGTGTAGATCGGCGCTCTGTATTTTACTGACCGAAAGGTCATGAGTTCGAATCCTGGTTTAATCAAAACGTTTTTTTTTTCCATTTTTCATGGTGATTAGAATCATGATATTATGTTTTTCCATAGTATATTAACTTCTCTTAAATTTTAAAGAAAACAAATTTTCAACAAAATTCTGTGAGTCAGTCTCTTTAAGTTTATGAATGGAATGAGGAAGATTTATATTTGCTGCACTAAATAATTTTTATTAATTATTGACATAGTGCCAAATACATTTCAAATAGGTTGATGTACTAATAGAGTAATAAAAAAGGTCAGGTGAAATCAGTTTAAAGGTACGTATTGAATTGAAATTTCTTTAATACAAGTATCTTGCATAAATAAACCCAAGCACCCAGCATAAATAAATGGCAAATATTTTTAAAACAAACCTCTATTTAAATATGAATGCGTTTATATATAATTAAAGATGATTAAACACAAAAGATAATGATAGTATTGTCTTTGCTCTGCTGGGTTAATCAGGTAATTCAGGTGGTAATTCAGTGACTGGAAGAAAAATTGTAACAATGTAGGGCTATATATAGAATTATAAATCGACTTATATATAATCCAACGAATAACTAATAGAGCTAGCTGATATCAACAAAGCCGGGCTAAGAGATTACTCTTTCGTATAAAAAAAGTTATTCTTGAAAAAAAAAGGTATTACTACTAAAATATTTAGAAATATTAAACAAATATTACAACTTAATTTTATGAAAATAAAATGTAAATGTCAAAGCGATCAAGTAAATCTGTTGGTAATTTGAGTGAATTACCAAATGAGTAACGTGATCAACTCAGCTGATAGAATGTAGCACTACTAGTATTTTGTTAATGTACTAATTACTTCTATATTTATGTATGAAATGATAAGACAACTATAGAATAAGTTCTATAATTACATTATAAGTAATAATTTTTCGGAAGAAGAACGTGGTCTGAGATTTGAGCAAATTTCAAGGAGAATAACATAGCGTGGACAGTACCATTTTTTAGGAATTATTTTCATTAATATCTTAGTATAAACTTGATTTGTAGTTCTTCACATAGCCTGCGATTCGGCCAAATTACTTTGTTACCTAATCATCCCAGCGGGGCAGAGACAGTGCTGTTTTATAAAAAGAATAAACATTATTCATATTTATATATTAAGTACTTGTAATATTTTTTCCGAAGTCCGAATAACCAACTACCGTCTGAAAGGTAATAGGGGATTCGAGCGAGTTACCTCTTGAGTCACGTGATCATTCAAGCGTGACTATTCTGTAGTGCCATATAGACACCAATACTGTATTAAGGTATTTATTTCGTTTATTTAACGGTAGAAATCGTATTATATTTCTCCAGTCGTGACTGACAACAATTATTTCAGTGTCTGTATTACAAACTGCTTTCTTGGATTCGAATAACCAACTGCCAACTTTTAGCTAGATTGACAGTCATACAACATTTACAAAAATACAGTTGAAAGAGAATATAAAATAATATCCTCACGCCGTTTAAAAGGATGTAGAATTTCCAGAGCTTTGTTTTCTTCCCCACAAAAATATGTTCAGTGAAGATATATATTAATCTATCTTTTTTTATTTCATTTATTGTCAATACTGATTGCCCATATGTCCGACAAGCGTAAGCATCTAGTCCCTGGTTCTGTTATATTCACAGTGTGTAAAACCGATTTATCTGGACATTAAAGGACATTTATTACAGACTTTCTTTCAGCTGTAACAGAACTTTGATTATTCAAGTCCACTAAGAGAAATGACAACTTAAGAATATTTTATGGGAAAAACAAGCGCAACACATATCGACTAAATACCAAGTGGCCTTTAGAGATTAAACCTACTGCCTTTCATTTGGTTGATAAATGAAATAGCTGTAAGTCAACGAGTTACCTCCTTCGACGAAAATAGCATGTACTCTTTTACGCGAAAAAATGCCAAGTTGTATAATTGAAAAAAAAAAATATATAGGAAACACGAAAAGAGGGTTAGATGGTTATTAAAACTTTACCAATACATATGATAAATCCGTATTATTTGTATCACTAAAGGATGATTTTTTTGTACTTCAAATTTTCAAAACAGCGAATTCAAAAGAGGTCTGAACTGAACACTTAGTATTTATATTGTGTTCACTAAAGAGAAAAAAAATCTTTTTATTCCCTTTGAAATGGCAGATAACGGAATCTAATAGCTATTTGCTTCAGAACTTAAGGGCCGAACAATTATCAACAACAAACGCTTTAATTACCACGCTTTAATTACTGTTCAGTCATATACGTGAAATAAGCGGCAAATTTTTAGTTTTAAGTTGCCAGTTCAAATGGCAACTAGCAAATGGCACCCAACTTTATTCCAGCGGCAAATTCAAATTTATATGAAATGGTAGCAAAGTGCCAGTTCGTCAGAAGTGGCAAATTGTCAATTGGCAATCAGCAGCAAGATGCTAATTTGATAAGTAGCACGAATTCTGAACACTGAATGAATTGAGTGAATTGGCAACAGGCAACCTATGTCCAGTTCGTCAAAATTCGCGAATCGTCAATTGGCAGTTGGTAGACAGATGCCAATTCGATATGTTTCGGGAATTTTTAATGTTAAATGAATTTGCAAATAGCAGCCAGGTGCCAGTTTGTCAAAGATCGCGAATTGTCAACTGGCAACTTGCAGTTTATTGTCAATTTGTAACCAGATACCAATTAGATATGTTACATGAATTGTTAACATTAAGTAAAGTGACAACTGGAAATGGCTGCCAGAAGTTATACAAAATTCTCGAATATTAAACAGTCAGTTGGTAGCCAGATGAATTTTAATGTGTTTAATAAATTGTTAGAATTAAGTGAATTGGCAACTGGCAAATAACAGCCAGATGCCAATCCATCAAAGATAGCAAATTAGCAACTGGAAACTGGCAGCCTAATGCCAATTCTATTAGTACACGAATTCTGAAAATTGGGTGAAGTGGCAAATGGCGTCAAAATTCCCGAATTGTCAACTGTCAGTTGGTAGCCAGATGCAGTTCGATATGTTTCATGATTCCTTAATATTAAGTGAATTGGCAACTGGCGAATGGCAGCCCAAGGCACAATACCGGAATTGTAAGCTGGAAACTGGCATCAAAATGCTTATTCGATCAGTAGCATGAAATTTTGAACATTAAGGAAATTGGCAACTGGCATCTAGGTGCCAGATCGTCAAAATTCGTGAATCGACTATTGCCAATTGGTAGTCAGATTCCAATTCGATAAGTATCACAAATTCTGATCATTTAGTGAATTGGCAACTGGCAAGTGGCAGCCAGATACTAATTGGTCAAAATAAGTGAATCGTTAACTGTCAATTGGTAGTCAGATACCATTTCGAAAATTAATATAATTTTTGAGTGAATTGGCAACTGGCAACTGGCACCTAGTTTTGCAATCAACTTGTTGCCGGATGTCATTTAATAATAATAATAATAATAATAATGAATTGATAATATTTATCTAACTGGCAAATGGCAAATGGCAGACATATGGTAATTCATCAAAGATCTCGAAATGTCAATCGGCAAATGATGGACAGATGACAATCCGATAAGTATCATGGATTTACAACATTGAGTGAATTGGCAACTGACAACTTGCAGCCAGACGCCACTTCGTCAAAATTTGCGAATCATAAACTGTCAGTTGGTAGCCAGATGTCAATTCGATAAGTGGCATGAATCTGAACATTGGATGAATTGGCATTTGCAGCCAGATGCCATTTTCAAGTTGCAAATTCACTTAATATAAACAATTGATAAAACATATCGAATTGACAATTGACAATTCCTTAATTTTGCGAACTGGCACCTGACTGCTAGGTTTTAAACTTTCTATCGACAAAGGATCTAAAAATCAAACTCTGAGTGCAATTTTCCCGAACGATAGTGATAACAGACTCGGGGTTTCCATTTTTAGCGGAATCAAGACAGATGTGTTATCTTAAATTTAAAACTTGTTCATATTTTTATTCAGGATGTGGTTGCGCTTAAAGAAATCGACACAAGCAAGTGTCATAGGAAGGACAAAGAGCACGTGCAAAGCGAGGTTGAACTCTTACAAACATGCCGACACAAGAACCTCGTGCAGTTCATAGAGTCCTTCAGTAATGTATGCCCTTAAAACTCACATTTATTATTCCTCACATATGTTTTGTTTCTTAGATACAAAAATGGATGGCCATAAATCTTTGTGGTGAATAACCGATTATGCTATTTTTATTCTTTGCCGGTGGTAGTCTATTTTTGTATTTTAGTTAATAGAAAATTCCCTTTGAGCATTACATTTTCCAGCATTTTTTAACACCTGATTTGATTGAAACATATCAGCGCTGTCAAAATCAACTAGGTGTCTTTATACATTCTATGTTTAAGAAAAAATTAAGAACCAATATGCAGTATGATCTAATAAAATGGATGACATCACTTCCTGGCATTATAATGACCATCCAATCAGACACAGACATTGAACGGATTTCAGCCTCCGGCTTCGATGAAGCAAATGTTTGTTGGCTTTCTGGACGGTCACCGTGAAATAAATAAAAAAATTTTTTTTCAACTGGTCGGCCTATCCGCAGGACAAGCTCATATGTATAGTAATGGAGTTGTGTAATGGAGGCAACTTGAGGGAATACATCCAAAGCAACAATGGACTTTTAGAAGAAGAATGTATCTGTGTTTTACAACAAATATGCGATGGATTAAAGGTAACTTTAGACTTACAGTTTTTGGCTCATTTTTTGTAATTTCTGCTTGATTTGGTATTTGAAAAATAACAGGACGATTGTTTTGCTATTTTTGTATATCATACACAAAAAAATCTCAGATGTACACCGATTTTCGAACAGATTGCATTGTGATGTTAAACATGCGAGATATTTTTCTCTCAGGTACATGTTTTAATGCAATCTGTAATGTTGTTAAAATTATTCTCATTCGCTCCACATCCGCCATAGGTAAAAGTTGGACATTTCCTGTTCTATTGAAATATTCTTTATCAAAGTAATATCGTTTGAAATATGCTTGACACATCCCCGTCTCTGGCAGAGCTTTGCAACCACATGCTTTCCTGCACTCTTCAATTGTCCGGAAGTTGTTACCGTTTCCCCAACATCCGCCGTAAATAAAGAGTTTACACAATCCTGATCGCTGGTCGAAATAGTATCTTTGAAAATTCGCTCGACATGGCCCTCTCTTTATTTCTAAACTACAAGCTGAAATGTAGGAAGCCAAATAAAAGTTTAGGTTATGTTAAACGATACATCTTATGACGCATGGTGATCGTGAATTCTATTCCATCGTTTTAAAGTGAATTATGATTTTCAGTACATGTATACAAAATAACCCACACAACAAAAAAAAACAATAACAACAACAACAACAAATATAAGTGAAATGTATGACCTACTCTTTGCTTTCATTTGGAAAGCTGAAAAATAATTAAATGTATTTCCCTTGAGCGCAACAATTAAAAAGTTGTGTTAAGACGATCAGCTTCAGTATCAGAAAAGACGTGTTTTCACATCACAAAAGTACGTGGAATTTACAACTAACAATGCATAAAAGGACGTTCTGTTTGTAAAAATCAAATAACTTAACATTCTCCGATCCGATTTTTATCTTACTCGACTATAGAAAATATTATGTTTACATTAAATTTATTCATGGCCAGAGTGATTTAAATTTCACACGAGATTATCCGGTATAAACATGGATATAATTTGAGATACGACGTAAGAAGTGGTTAAAGACTTCTTGCCGTGAATGTGATATTAATATGTTAGATTTTTAAAGAAAATCTTCAGAAAAGCTACTGAAAAAGTTTTCTTACAAGCTGAATAAATTACTGATCAAAAGTTAAGAATAAATTAGAATAAGAATTGCATCATTTTACACGCACAATTTTAACTCAAATATACAAAACTTCAATTATAAAATTACCGTAAATCATAACAATTTGTCTATAAAGTCTTGGGTCCATGAAACAAAAATAATAACAATACTTACTGTCACTTTGCTGATCCAGCAGAGAAAGAACTGTTCGAAAAATCATAAATAAAATAAAATACCGAATGAAAATGCAAGCCATCTTGTTTTCGAGTGTGTACGTGTATGTTCACCTCGAGGTGATTTCAGGTGTTCATGTTGTGAGGAAAACAATAATTGTATTGTTTGCGTGCGAAATGAAATGACAAACAAGGAATCATTTTCCTTAATTAACCAGCTGAAATACATGTAGCACAAACGATACAGTCTGCATCATTAGAATTTCTTCATCTACTGATTCTAGTAGGAACAGTCACAGCGTGTTATTTATTTGAAACGTTCTGTTTTACACTTTTATTATTATAATTGTTATAAGCAGTGGCAAATGCGATTTTTTGTGTTTCCTCTGGTGTCATTGGTAGAATTTTTGTTTTCTTTTGTTGAAATGTCTATGCCAATGTTTCATTATGTGTTCGATTAAACTCTATTAAATGTAGGGGAGGCAGGGAGGGGTTACTTATTTTCTTTAGAAATGATCAAAATTTTCAAAAAACCCAAACTATTTGGAGCGGGAGGTTGGTGGGGGGGGGGGGGGGGCTGAGGGGGAAGAAACTAAACTTCTTATCTTTAGAAATAATCAAAATGATAAAGGGAAATAAAAAATGAGAGGGTGGTATTTTTTCTACTTTACCCTCACACATGTCCCCTCCCTATCCTGTTTTTGTACGCGATTTATCAACCTGAATTCATCTTAATTGCAATTTGCACTTCTTTTACACACTGCTACTGCTGTCTGCTCCTACTGCCAACATCACGCTTTACATATTGCCCCTGCTATCTACTGCTACTGCCAACTTCACGTTTTTTCTACTGTTACTGCTGTCTGCTCCTTCCTTCTACCAACATCACGTTTTACCTACTGCCCCTGCTATCTACTGCTACTGCAAACTTCACGTTTTTTTACTGTTACTGCAGTCTGCTCCTACAGCCAACATCACAGTTTTTCTACTGCCCCTGCTATCTACTGCTACTGTCAACTGCATGGTTTAACTTCCACTACTGCCAACATTATGGTTTACCTATTTCCTCTACCATCTACTGTTACTGCCAACATCAGTTTTTACCTACTGCTACTGCCATGAGCTGCTACTGCCAATTTCACGTTTAACGTTTTACCTACTGCTACTGTCAACTACTGCTACCGCCATCTACTGCTACTGCCAACTACTGCTACTGCCACCTAAACGTTTAATGTTTTACCTACTGCTACCACCAACTATTTCTACTGCGAACTTCATGTTTTATACTTTAGCTACTGCTACTACCAACGTCTTCAACTGCCAACTTCACGTTTACGTTTTACCTACTGTTAGTGCCAACTTCTGCTACTGCCATCCATTGCAACTGCCAACCTCATGTTTTACGTTTTACCAACTGCTACTGGCAACTACTGCTTCTGCCAACTACTGCTACTGCCAACTACTGTTACTGCCAACCACTCCTACAGCAAACTTTAAGTTTTACGTTTAACTGTATGCAACTGCCAAAAACTGCTACTGACAACTTACCAACTTCATGTTTTACGTTTTACGTACTACTTCCAATTGCTGCTAGTGCCAACTACTGCTACTGCCAACTTCATGTTTTACGTTTTATCTATTGCTACTGCCAACTACTTTTGCTATCAACTTCATTATTTACGTTTTACTTACTGTTTCTGCAATTACTGCTTCTTCCAACTTAATGTTTTACATTTTACCTACTGCTACTGCCAACTTCATGTTTAACATTTTATCTACGGCTACCGCCTACTTTAGTTTTACCCACTGCTTCTGCTAACTTCATGTTTTTCCTACTGCTACTGCCAACATCACGGTACTTTTTCTTCAGCGACTGCTAACTACTGCTACTGCCAAATTCATGTTTTATTCTTTTGTTACTGCCAGTTTCTGCAACTGCCAACTTTACCGTTTTTCGACTGCGACTGCTTACTATTGCTACTCCAAACTAAATTTTTAACCTATTGCTACTGCCAACTACATGTTGCACCTACCTCTACTGCCTATTTCATGTTTTACTTACTGCTACTGCCTATATCATGTTTAACCTACTGCTACTGCCTACTTCATGTTTTCACTAAATTGCTTCTGTTTACTTCATGTTTTACCTACTGCTAATGCCTACTTCATGTTTTCACTAAATTGCTTCTGTTTACTTCATGTTTTACCTACTGCTACTGCCTACTTCATGTTTTCACTAAATTGCTTCTGTTTACTTCATGTTTTACCTACTGCTAATGCCTACTTCATGTTTTACCTACTATTACTGCCTACTTCATTTTTTACCTTCTGCTACTGCCTACTTCATTTTTTACCTACTACTACTGCCTACTCTATGTTTTACCTACCACTTCTGCCGATTTTATGTTTTAGTTACTGCTACTTCCAACTTAATTCTATACCTTCTGCTACTGCCAACTTCATATTTAATGTACTGCCACTGCCAACTTCATGTTTTACCTACTGCTACTGCCTATTTCATGTTGTACCTACTGCAACCGTCTACTTTATGTTTTCGTTACTGCTACTGCAAACTTCATGTTTTTCCTACTGCTACTTCCAACTTCATGTTTTACTTACTGCTGCTGCCAACTTTATGTTTTAGTTACTGCTACTTCCAACTTAATGTTTTAGTTATTGCTTTTGCGAACTTCATGTTTTACCTACTGCTACTGCCTATTTCATGTTTTATCTACTGCTACTGCCTATCTCATGTTTTACCTACTGCTACTGCCTATTTCATGTTTTCGTTACTACTACTGCCAAATTCATGTTTCAGTTACTACTTACTACTGCCATGATTTAGTTACTGCTACTGCCAACTTCATGTTTTACCAACTGCTACTGCCTGTTTAATGTTTTACCAACTGCTAATGCCTTTATCATGTTTTACCCACTGCTTCTGCCTATTTCATGTTTTACCTACTGCTACTGCCTACCACATGTTTTACCTGCTACTTCCAACTTCATGTTTCACCTACTGCTACTGCCTACTTCATGTTTTACCTACTGCTACTGCCAACTTCATGTTTTACCTTCTGCTTCTGCTTACTTCATGTTTTACCTACTGCTGCTTACGTCATGTTTTAGTTACTGTTGTTGCCAACTTAATGTTTTAGTTAATGCTACTGCCTATTTCGTTTTCTAGTTACTGCTACCGCCTATTTCATGTTTTTGCTACTGCTACTGCCTATTTCATGTTTGAGCTACTGCTACTGCCAACTTCATGTTTTAATTGCTGCTACCGCCTATTTCATGTTAAAGTTACTGCTACTGCCTACTTCATGTTTTAGTTACAACTACTGCTAACTTCATGTTTTACCTACTGCTGCTGCCACTTTAATTTTTAGTTACTGTTACCACCAACATCATGTTGTACCTTCTGGTACTGCCTATTTCATGTTTTAGTAACTGCTACTTCCAATTTCATGTTTTACTTTCTGCTTCTGCTTAATGCATGTTTTTGTTACTGCTACAGCTACTGCCAATTTCATCCTTTTAGCTACTGCTGGTGCCTACTTCATGTTTTAGTCACTGTTGTAGCCAACTTCATGTTTTAGTTGCTGCTACTGCCTATTTCGTTTTTTATTTACTGCTACTGCCTTCTTCATGTTTTAGCTACTTCGACTGTCTATTTCATGTTTGAGCTACTGCTACTGCCAACTTCATGTTTTAGTTACTACTTCTACTATCAACTTCATGTTTTAGTTACTGCTACTGCCAACTTCATGTTTTACCTACTGCTTCTGCCAACTATATGTTTTAGTTACTGCTACTGCCAACTTCATGTTTTACCTACTGCTACTGCCAACTTCATGTTTTTACCACTGCTGCTGCCTACTTCACATTTTACCTACTGCTACTGCCAACTTCATGTTTTACCTACTACTGCTGCCAACTTCACGTTTTACGTACCGCTACTGCCAACTTCATGTCTTACCTACTGCTACTGCCAACGTCATGTTTTACCTACTGCTACCGAGTATTTCATGTTTTACCTACTGCTGCTTACGTCATGTTTTAGTTACTGTTGTTGCCAACTTCATGTTTTAGTTAATGCTACTGCCTATTTCGTTTTCTAGTTACTGCTACCGCCTATTTCATGTTTTAGCTGCTGCTACTGCCTATTTCATGTTTGAGCTACTGCTACTGCCAACTTCATGTTTTAGTTGCTGCTACCGCCTATTTCATGTTTAAGTTACTGCTACTGCCAACTTCATGTTTTACCTTCTGCTACTGCCAACTTCATGTTTTACCTACTGCAAATGCCTATTTCATGTTTTAGTTACTGCTACTAACTGCTGCTGTGTAGCTGTGTTATATCATTGTAAAGAAAAGTTCTGAATGCCTCCCTTGCGCGTTGTGCAATTTTTTGTATATTGTGTCATGCAAATAGTAAATTAAACTCTTTTATGTCAAAATTTGTTTACAAACCGAGACAGGCCTGTAACTGAAAGCATTATTAAACAAATGTCATGTTTTTTTTCCAGTATCTACACGAGAAAAACATAGCTCACCGGGATGTGAAAACCACAAATATTCTGTTACAGAAACATAATGATGAACTTTTAATAAAAATAGGGGATTTCGGTCTTGCAAGGTAAGTTAAGTATGTATGTTAGAACCATCACTAGTCATATAAACTGTAGCTTTTGAAAACAAAATGTTTACTTGTTGTTGTTTCCTGAAGGAACAAACACAAAAACAACAACAACAACATCACTGTTTGCTTTGAATGGTTACGTTGCATTGTCTGTCCTTGTAAAATCTACCAATCAGCACTCAGCTATACCACTGGCTCTTTACTCAAGCGACTGGTTCCATCTAGGTTAGTGTCTCGAGAGAGATTGAAAAGAAAAATGGATTGTAGTTATATTGCAGTCAAGCTTAAATGAATAAGTATAAATAAAGTATCAAATGTGAGTTGATAAAATCATTCAACCAGAATAAAAGATCAATGAAACTATGAGTTGATAAAAACATTCGACCATAATCTTAGCAAAACAAACAAACTCAAAAAAAGCTCTACGTATTTCTCCAACTGAAAATCTGGCCAAACTAGTAAACAGACAACCTGTTTTCGATTCAAAGGTGAGGAAAATTTGGTATTTGATATCAAGGACATGTGTTCTCTTGCACCACATACAAATATGAACTACAAATCTTATGTTTATCAATTTCAGGATAATGGACATGATAGGACCCGCGACAAATCTCACCACTTGTGTCGGGTCTCCTTATTTTATGAGTCCTGAGATGATACAGGGGAAAGCATATAGTATAAGTGTAATCATTAAAATTATTTTTTTTTGCTGAGAAAGGGTTACTTTTAGATTTTGTTTTTGTCTTTTTCGCCTTTTTAGAATCCGTAGAAGTAGAGTAAACTGGTAACCCTGAACTTTTTGTTTCTTACAAATTCTCTTACACATTACACACTTATTTTTGGGTCTAAAATTAATGAATCAGATAAATTGCCAGAATTAACAGTTTTGTTTTCAAATTGTCCTCATTCTAGAAAAAAAATGTTTGTTTATTCTAACATAAGACTATAAGTGCCGTAGCCCGACCTTAAAAAACACCAAGGCAGAACGTATCTAGGGATGTCCGGGGACATGGTGCCCCGGACATTTATTTTTGCTAGGAGCAATTTTCTACATTCCGGAGTAGTTTTTGACGGAATTAAGGCAAATTAGAAAGATTACTGGGAGTTACTATTAGAGCTATCGAAAATGATATATGCCCCCAAAAAACAAACTCCGAGGCAGCTGCCTCGTAGCGCCTCAAAGTCGCTACGGCACTGCAGTATAACTTTTTTTATATTAATACATAAAACATGTTAAAAGAGGTGCACAAATCTAAAATTGAATATAGATTTTAAGATTTACAGATATCCCAGAAAAGTACGTTACCCGACGATTGAATAACCAGAGTTATAAATATTGTTTTTGTTTGTGATCCATAGACTGATATATGGAGCCTTGGGTGTTGTGCGTACGAAATGGCAACAACAGACGTTCCCTACGTAGCAAAGGAAATGGATGGTCTAAAGGAAAGAATACAGACAGATCAAGTGGGTGTAAACCTAGACTGTATACATTGTACTTACTGTACCAAATAGTGTGCCGTATACATAGATGCTCAAAAAAGCTTTTTGAAAAAATAAAGTTACATTAAAGCAGGTGTGTCACGGAAAATAAGAATATGTAAAGACGCAATTAAGTATATTGTACTTTAATGAGTGAATAATATTTTCCTTGTAAAAAGACTTTTTAACGATGAAGTTTTACAAAACTCACTCACCAATATTAAGGGATTTACTGGACAACATTTAATCTTCATTACTTTGAAAATATGCAGTAAGCAAGGCATTTTATCATCCGTTACAGGTAGACGTTTCAAAGATACCATACTGTCAAGAGATGCAAACCCTTATCATGAAAATGATGGACAAGGAAAGTGCAAAACGGCCTCGTGTTCAAGACATATTAACATTCTTACATCAACACACCCACACAAAGAAGAGTTCTGGTACAATACCTGTTCTTCATAAATCTCCATATTTTTTTGATAGAGCAAGAAATACTTTTAAACGAGTACTATGTCCTGTAACAGAATTATTGTATCTTTCCTCAAAGAAATTTATTAGCAGCGTATTGAATTTAAAACACAAACTTTTGAGCATTGGTAGAGTAAATACATTGTAATTTTATTGCAATTCCTAATTATCTTCAGGATAAACAATCAATCGCTGTGCTGAGCCACGTAGCCAGTTTACCATACTGATGTTTCTTTAAGCACTATAGTCTCGCATACTTAGTCGAGAATATCATATATCTCATACAGAAGCAAAGATATTTCGTTGCTTTGAATACAAATTTTTAAAATTCTATTTGAACATTTTTTGCCATCGATTTGTGTATTTGAATAAATAAAAGAATGATTCAAAATCTTAATACAGAGGTAAATATGTATAACTAAATGATTCTACACTTTAATATACTTTTTATAACGTCACTTTGTACTTCAGAAGGCAAACTCCGGCGGAAAACAGACAAATTTGCCAGCACGTGGTCCCCGGGAGTAAAGTTTCAGCATTGTACACACGGAGACACTCCAACCTATCGTCGATTGGATGACTCGAGCGGATATGACTCTTGTGTAGAGAAAAGTAAATTTTTATGACAGTTGTTGCTGTTTTTTCTTTATGTCTGTGCGATTTTGTTTCCTCAATGCCGCTGAAAGCTGATAGTTTTTGTCCAAGCAATCGTCATCCACATACTCGATAGTATTAAATGAAACAAAACAATGGCAAAATCTTATTAAAGGGATAGAAATGGAAAGTATTTCATTAAACTCCCTCAATAGTAGCATTATGTCATCGAAATCAACCGTTTAAGATAGACAAGAGGGCCAAGATGGCCCTATATCGCTCACCTGAGAATCATTCCACAGAAACATATAAATCAGGATGTAAGTTAGTAGGTCAAGGCCAAGATCATCCACGGCCAAAGATTTAATCTGCATGCAAAATTATCTAATGTTTCATTGTTGTAGCTGAACAGAACGTCTTCTAAGAATAGGCCCTGTGACCTAGCATAATTTGTGGGACATTCGTAACTGACGTCACGCGCACCTGTATTCAATAAACAAATTTACAAAATAGCGGCACTTTTGCACTTAGTCAATCGAAAAGACAGCAATTCATATTTTGATATAAAGCTTTAAATGCCATTCCTTTTACGCTGTATCAGCGCAAACTGATCATTTATCGTAAGTTTTTCTAATAATATCATTATTTCTCAGCATTGTCTAAGCCCTGATAAAAAATTGTTGTAAAGAAACCCAACATTTAAAAACAAACTGCTTTTGGGATCGCACCACATAAGCTCTCTTGACATGTTCTTGACTAATTCAGCTTTCAGTCTTAAAAGGAAAATATTGAAAATAAAAGACGTAGTGAATAAGATCCATTTATGACTAAATACAAACCAGAAATTCACCAACTGCATTTATTAAACAGTATAGATATTTTTCTTTTCTTTCAGAGGATCGAGGCGAAATTGTCCACGTGCCAGGTAAAATTGCTATGACTATTCACTTTCTACTGATTTCGTTCTTATGTTCAGATAAGCATTGACCTTAACCCCTGTTGCACTACAGATTCCGGGGGCTGTTGGTGTGAATCAAACGATAACGAGTACGGGATTAAAAATCTTCGATCACGTGGCAATTAGTCTAATGTATCTACAAAAGTTGGCTTGTAAGTTAAGGAGAAGTGCCGAATAATACCATTACTACATACACGTTCTCCTTATCAGAATTCGTCCTTAAATTATTGGAGTACTGAATGTCTGTGGGACGTCCAAGGGTGTCATCACATCTACGTACGCGATATATTTCTGCAGGGCTCAGATCGTTACTCTAAAAATCCACTTGTATCGTAGACGATTTGAATTCTGAAAAGCACTGGCATCGTTTCTATTTCCGAAAATAAAATGGAATAACCGAGATGTCCTTCTTTACAAGGTTTCTTCGCAGTTGCTGTTCTTGAAAAATTTTTAGACCGTCGGCGACAGCCGGAAGTTTTTAGAACGCAAATCAAACACAGGCGTTGAGGGACATGTCCACTTTAACATTGATATGTTACTGTGCCAACATTGGCGCATCCACATGTTTGAACCATATACAGGGGTGATCTTGTAATTACATGCTATTAGAATGTAAATGTATTTTGTTATTTTTTCGCCTTATCATGATTTATTTCATACATTGTCCCTTTGTCAGGTGTAGACTTGAAATGTGGAAAATAAATTTAAATTCTGAGATACTGTGAACAGGAACCGAAATTTTGATTAAATAGAAATAATATATACTCGACTCCTTTTCCTACGCCATTGAATATTTGGATCATAACGTAATACGGTTTGAAAATCTTATGTTTTAAACGTATTTATATTTGTTGAGTGAATTATTTTCATAGCATGGCCGTAGGAATGTAAATGCTAACTAATGCATCAAAAATTAATATTCCGCTGATAAGAAGACTCCCTTGATTCCAAATGATTACGAAAGCAAAATATCTGCCTCGGCATGAACCTTCACCTTTTATCCAGCCGATAGTCTTTCAGCGCTTTAAACGCTTTGATTTCTCTTGTAATAGTTGACTGTTAAATTATTTTGTTTAAGTGAGAATGACGGAAGATGACAAAGAAAATCTAGCCAAAGCTGAACAATTACAAAAGTAAGATTTTTATCACAGTCACCACAATTTGAATTCGCCTAAAATTATTATTTTACAAAATAAAATTATGTATACAATGTATATTGCTTACATTTTTATTTCATATGTAATAATCAAATATTTTTTCAAAATAAATTTGCGAAGTTATGTATTTATATTTTCTGGTTATTGATATTTTTTATCTTCCAGAGATATCCTTAGAAAAATAGGCGACACTGGTGTTCTGGAAAAAATCAACGCTGCAATTGAACGTACCAAGCACATGGACACGTACAGTTTGTTTATGGTAGGACTTTTTAATAATCTTTATAATTTTGAAGAGAAACACTTCTGGCCATTAGCCATTTTTATCTTTTCACCTGAACTACCCTGTTAATGAAAAGAAAATCTAACCGTCGTTTGATAGTTGCCGAAAATGGGAATGAGTAACTATTAGTTGCTTTTGGAAACAATCTCTCTGGCTTTCTGTCTCCAAGCGGGAGAGAATCACAATACTCGAGAACCATTTATAGTATTAAAAGTAGATATTCTCTTTTCTAGGTTCAAAACTACGAAAAAAAAAAAAAAAAGAAATGTACAAATTGGATATGACTTTTCGAAATCGACATTTGTTGTTAGCTTTTGAAATTTTCTTGAAAATTATACCTTCCAGTCATGTGAAGGTATCGATTGCACGTGCAGTTGTGCATAAGCATCACATGTATGACTATTTTTGTGTAAGTTAAATATTCATCTTCATGAAAGTAAGTATCTTATTTTACAGAAATTATGTGTTGTTTAGAAGCGAAAGCTTCTAAAGCTGCACACCAGCTTTTCTAGTTACATGACCGCCTCTTATCCATACATTTGCGTTGATAAATAGAACCACAGGTTGTACGAGTTTTCATTACAATTTTGATAAAAGTGCTTTGATATTGCAAAATTATGTTGCTTTTGAAAGCCTGAGGTATAATTTCATTTTTTGGCAAATCAAACTGTAAAAGTAACAAATTATTAATTTAGTATTCATCCGCAAAAGTTTCATTCATAAAATTTACTACGCATTGAAACATTCGCAACTTCTCGGAATTTAGGAAACGTTCATACTTCTACAGAACTTTGAATATAACCATTATTACGTAATATCATGCGTAAAGCCTACAATATTATTGCACTGCAGATTCACGTCATGTGAAGATAAAGGAGTGAAGTTTACACTTTACACTTTACACTTTACACTATACTAACTAAAACATCGTACAAAAAACTAGTGTCGTAATTTAACAAAATCGGAAACATCGAAACTGACAAAAACATCTATATACAAATACTCATTTTCTTGTAACTGTTAAAATAGTCCGCGACTACGAATATGTTTTCTTATTACAGGTCGAGATGGAAAAAATTCTGGGGAACAGAATTTTCGCAAAATGCAAATGTGACCTCGGAGCCCTGTGGACGTACAGAACAGAACTTTTAAAAAAGAACTTCAGACTCGCTTGGAGTTAGTGTTATTTGCCTGTCATGTGCTCTCTTAGTGACAAAGTCATTGTTTTGACAGACTTATCAAGATTTCTAAAAATACCTTAGAATACGCGCTATCAAATCGTTATTGAATTTTGAAAATGGACAGGCAAGGCTGATACCGATTTTAATTTTTAATTAAGAATGAAAATTCAAATGATATTTCGGGATAAGAATTCATAGATCTTATTTCATTGCCCTTCTACTCCGTTCATTATAGACATCTACTAAATGGCGTCAAACTTATATGAATATATATGTAAAATATGTGCGTGAAGTTAGCTGCCAGCTGCCAGTTGCCCATTCAAATTGCAACTGGCAAATGGCGGCCAATTTAATAGTCCAGCTGCGAATTCAAATTTATTTGAAATCGTAGCTAGTTGCCAGTTCCTCAAAAATTGCGAATCGTCAACTTTCAATTGGCAGCCGGATGCCAATTTGATAAATTTCATGAATTATTAATATCAACCGAATTGGTAACTGGCAACTGACAGCCAGATGCGACTTTGTCATAGATCGCGAATTGGCAACTGGCAACTGGCAGCTAAATGCTTATTCGACAAACATTATGGCAGTTGACGATTCGCAAATTTTGAGGAACCGGCAGCTAACTTCGATTTCAATAAATTTTAATTGGCAGCTGGGCTATGAAGTTGGCAACTGGCAACTGGCAGCTAACTTCACGCACACATGTAAAATACGGGTTGTAGATAATTTACATACAAGTTTATGCAAGTTCTAACCGGATGGGTGTCATTTTGTTTGGCTGTGATTTTTTGTGAACTACACACTTTGAAAAGAACTTGTTTACAAAGTTATGAACAACTGAAAAAGCAATTAAATGTATGACAAAGTTTGGTTTTCAGTGGTAATTCTATGTATCGTTTTTATGAAATTTAGATGTTTTTTTCGCGGATGTATATGAGTAAGTTGTCAACAGGTTTCATTACTCAGTATAATATATGTATGATCTGAACCTAAAATCTAAATGAAAGAATAGAACTTGTCTTGTTTTGTGGGCCCATGCTATCCGGCGATTTTAACTGGATTTTACTCTGAATCACGTGACCCCATGACGTCAGATTGTCCTCAGTCATTGAATATATTACAAGGAATTAATATTGAATGCAAAAAATATAGTTCAAGTATTTAAAGTTCGGATCAGATGATCCTTTTCGTTAGCATTTTCACTCTGCCAAGTTTTTGCCAAATGCAGTTGCCCTACTGCACTTCCGATTTGTCCGATTTTGTAAAGCATGATATATTATAACCAATAGGACGTTGGCAGTAGCAGTACGCGATAGCAGTTGGCATTAGAAATTAAATCAAACGTGAAGTTGGCAGTAGCAGTAGCAGTAGGCAAAACGTGAAGTTGGCAGTAGCAGTGCGCGGTAGCAGTTGGCAGTAGAAATTAAATCAAACGTGAAGTTGGCAGTAGCAGTAACAGCAATAACAGTAGGCAAAACGTGAAATTGGCAGTAGCATTAACAGCATTAGCAGTAAGCAAAACGCGAAGTTGGCAGTAGCAGTAACAGCAGTAAATATTAAATGTATGTAATAACGACATTTTGCCTGATGGCTATGATGTAGATATTAATACTGAACTACATTCACAAGATAAAAGTCACGTGAATAGTAACGGTTGATTATTTTTAGACTTTTGAAAACAGACGGGGTTGTAAATGGTAGAAAGGGAAATGATAAAAACAGCGGAAAATACACGTGTGTAACAAGTCGAGGAAGCAGTGTTGTTGAGTACTTTTTGTGCTAATATGATATGTCCCAGAATATAACTTCCTTTGAAATAGGAGATCCAAATATTGTCTCTGATCATTGTGACATTGTGATGTTCAAAATATTCAAGATGCTTTACGCTGATGACATAGTTATATTTGCTAATACTGCCGAGGAATTACAACAAAGTTTAGATTTATTGTATGATTATTGCAGTACTATGAAATTAAAAGTCTATGTTGGTAAACAAAAGTTATGATATTCAAATGAAAGGTGGTTCTATACCTAGAAAAACAACATTTTATTATAATGGTCAGGTAGTTGAAATAGTCAGTAAATTTTTTTACCTTGGTATTGTATTCACATCTGGTGGATCTCTTTAAAATGCTCAGGATTCGTTATCTGGCCAAGCTTTAAATGCTGTATACAAATTAAATAAATATCTTTATAAGTTCACTTACATACCACCAAAACATCAGTTAGAGTTATTTGATAAACTAGTGTCACCCATTCTTAATTATTGCTGTGCGGTTACGCATTTTTCAAAAAGTACTACAATTGAAAAAAGTTCATAAGCAGTTTTGTAAGAAATTACTTGGGGTTAAGAAGACAACTCAAAATGATTTCATTTATGGTGAGTTGGGGCATTTTCCTTTTAATACTGTTCACATGTTTCAAGCAATTAAGAAGTGGTTAAGGATCTTAAAGTTGAGTAAAGACAAATAAGTATATATCATTTACCAGTTAATGAGAAATGATATAGAAATATATCCAAATAAAACGAACTGGTGTACCCGAATGAAATATTTATTTTGTTCACTTGGACTGGCAGAACCTTGGATTTTTCGAGGTGTAGGAAATACAAATATATTCCTTTCTTTAGTTAAACAACGATTAAATGACCATTTTTACAAAACTGGAATGGAAGGTTAGATAACTCTAGTAGATCCTTTTTTATAGTTCTTTTTCTTCTTTCAAATTTCAAACTTATCTAGAAGGTTAAAACGTAAGTAAATTTTGTAAAGCGTTCTCCCGTTTAAGAGTTTCCTCGCATACATTACAAACAGAAGCCGGCAGATGGATACAGCCAAAATGTACACCAAAGTCCAATCTGACTGAAGTTTACAATCTTCCTACGGTAATAACGATGTTTCGGATATGATTTTAATCAGATTGACCAATGTCTGAAAGAAAATGTATCCTATGTGACAAATAGGAGGATGAATTTCATTTTATTGTCGTTTGGTCTTTATATCACGATATTAGAAGTAGATATATACCTTAACGAATTTGGACAATACCAAATATATGTTAAAATTCGCAGAAAGGTAGACAACATGGTATTTACATTATTTGTATATATTAAATGCTTGTAAGATCAGAAACTCTGTCATGCATAGATAAGGTTTTTTTTTTTTTTTTTTTTTTTCTGTCTGAGTGTGTTTTGTGAACTATTTACTTTAAGTAATATCTTTTGTTTGCTTTTGTGCAATATCTGATTTTATGTATATCACGGTGTGTGATCTTGTATTTCGTTTCTCGACAAGATCATATATCTTCTTCTGAGATATAATTACGTTCTAGACACTTGCTGTACCTAGGTTTCATTTTCATTCAAGGTTCAGCAAAGTAGCGAGGTAGCCTAAATATTCAGTGACAGCTTATGAATTTGTTAAACGTTTATTCAAATAACATAAAAAGGATAACATGTAGTATATCAAAAAAGTAAAGAAGAAACAAAAGTTTTTTCTCTGGTTTACTTCACCTTCTCCGTTTCTATCAATTTTCTGTCGAAAATCTAAATAAGTGTACACAGACATTCAACATTTGTTTGTACTAAAAATAAAGAATACTGTATATTTTGTGAAAGAGTATATCTATATAAAAACTTTCTAATACATTGATAAATGTTTGCATTGTTCGAGGATTATGACGGCATTATGTCATCACGGGCTTATTAGCCCAATTAACGGAAATTGTCTGTCTGTCTAAGCTGTAAATATAATCAACACTTCAGTCGTGACTATGCCATTTCATTGTTTAAAATTGCCCAAAGGCTAAACGAAATGCAACCACCATTCAAGCCCAGTTTATATGATAAGATGATTAAAACCTTCTAATTGTTTGTTTGCATGTTATGTACGTTTACTTCCTGTCATCTGATAGCGTCACCATGTCCAAGTCACCATTACATTTTAAGAAAAAAAAAGTAAAAGCAGTAACATTCTTTCTGAAAAGAATCTTCCGCAATATCACTGCCACGGAAAAATAATAATGCTATATTTTTCAGGTGTGAAAACACCAAAAAACGTTCCTTCTTTGTTCTATATAAAATTCTTGTGCAAAACATAACAACATTCATTATAAATGACCTTAGTGTGCATATTCTTGTAGATCTGTATCTGTAATCCTGAAAAGTACAAGAAAAGTAGGGGCTATTTTCTACCCATGTGAATTTGCCAATAAAATTAACAAAACAATCGGAGCCTACTTTCAGACTGGGGTATGTGAAACAACTTCCTTTCATTCTTACGAACATGGAAATCCGTAACAGAAAGATGCAATACATTTTAGAATACTAGTATACACAACCCAGAACGGGATTCGAACTCTGAATTCTCCAGCGTGACACGCTAACGCTCTAACCTCTGAGCAAAAAAAATCGATTTTCTAACACATTTGTCAGAGGTTGTATTTATACAATTATCGAAGGTGTGCACTAGACCGTAACATCATGAATTCTTTATTAACATGCACATTCAGCAAACAACTACTAGCACCATGTGTCCGTCAATAAACACCCGATTAGTTATTAATGTAATTTGACAGTGGCTGAGGGGTAGAACGCTCGTTCACCGTTCTGAAACCTGCCAAAGATAGGAATCTCCAGCACCTGTTACATTCAACACGTTCTGCGCGAGCAATGCTGCGAACCAAAGAAGTCATCGTCGAGCGGAATTATCTTAAGCTCCAAGAACTTATTTGCCTAACGATGAAAAATAAGCATTTTACTACGACCGCAAAGATGAGACCAGAAATACAACATGTATTTCTTAACACCGTGTTGCAAATGAGGTAAATTGCACTGTAAGTGTAGTGAGTGTTAATAAGCTGCATAGATTTCGGATGCTTTTGATACGTGTTTAGACATATCATTATGTGTCATTTGTTGCTCTACCCGGGCGTGTTCTAGTTCAAGTTCTTCTTGGAAAAAAAACTACTTTCAGTATATAAAATTGGTAGTCGCAGTTTTCTCTTACTGATTTTAGAAGTCATGATTATTGGTACAACGTCAGAGAAATCCTTTTCTCTTGAAATTGAATAGCTTGCAAACCTCAATAATTTTTTTTTGTTTACTTCCAAGATTTCCGATGAGGAAAGGTCGTTGTCGTATAATGAATCTTAATTTATGCACAGACAAGTTTGAAGGCATTAAATGTTTGATGACGCATTAAATACACCATTTAATATTTTGTCGTTTTAAATTTTTTCTCGGATGACGTCATACGTTTATGAGCAGCAACGAAGTCTAACGGACCCACATCGAAAACGCTCGTTAATTTCAAATGTATTATCACATCCATCCACTTTCATATCGCGTATTTTAGAGGTCAGATATAAAGCATTTAAGTATTGTTTATGTTTTTTCTACATTCTCACAAGACGTTGAGGCCTGCTTGAAATTAGAGAATAATACCATTATTCATGAATAATGGAATAGTAACTTAAGAAGAAATAAGTCATATAATGGAGTGATAAAGGATCATTTCGTGTCTTCCACTGTTCCAATGTTGTGGTAAGAAGATTTTTTTATTCAGTTTATATTGTGTTTCATAAGCAAAAAGTAGCTTCATTAAATTCAAAATTTATGTAACGTCATTCGACACAGTTCAAATTTATTCTATAGAGTTATCTTGTTTGAACATCAGAATTATTATTTACTTTCGTTGTTCAAAAGTACCCTCGATAACTTAATTTCAATAATCTGTCCATAAATGTGTTTGACACTGCATACAACGGCATTCATTAACCATCACTGCTAAATTCCTGAGTAGACTTTTCCTTCAAACAATTTGGTCTAACCAATCTATCATCTATAGGGGTGACTTCTGAAAACTTAATGCACGTATATTGCACCGGTCGAAAAGGCAAAAGCAACTATTCTAGGCTGATAAATTTCTGCCTTCTGGCAAATTTGTCTGCATTTCATTGTCGTCTGCTTATCGACTGCATGCAAACGCCGAGGTCAAATGGTACAAGTTATGAAAAATAAATTCAAGACAATGTTGTTGTTTTACTCTTGCTATATGTCAAGTATTTTTCGCGCTATTTAAGTTCTCGTTAAGTCTTATGAGAATTATATGATAGCGAATAAATGTCCTAAAACGAATACTCTCCTATAATAATGAATCTGAAAAAAAGGGCAGAAGGATTCGGTCAGAAAATTGGTATGGAATCAGTAACATTCTTGAAAGAGGCCCTAAATCTGCCTTTCAAGGCCACAATAAGGGCCTCACTGTTAGGAGGTAAGGTAAAACAGGTAAAGTGTCCGTGTTTTAGTTTTTCTCTTAAACTTGTTATCAAAATCAGAGTAAAATAGATAGGAAAAAAACCGGATTATTTTCAAGACGTAGTTCATTAAACTTAAATATATTGTATTGAATACAGTGTTTTCATTCTCAGTCCACCGTAGCGTTTAGTTTAACAATTGTTGGGTAAAGTTTGTAAATATGCCTTGAAAGAGTTATACAAGTATTTCAATAAACCATAAAATACATATTTAGAATGAGGGTTTTTGAAACGGTTGTATGAATGATTGAATCATTAAAATTCGCATTTGCTTATAAATATCTTAAAACGTCACTTCAATTGGGAATTTACTGAAGCAACATTCGGTATGTTGATTTTTTTACGTGTAGAGTAATGAAAACGTTGATTAACCTGTCTTAAAGGCGTAATTTTTTCACGATTGTTTCATATTTACGAAAACAAAAGTACGTATAAATGAACTGACATAACGAGCATATATATAGAAAAATTCTAAATGGCCTTGACTGTAGATTGCACATTTATTTTACTAAAATTGTTTTTCCCGTACTTCTATCTGTAAACTGGCGAAATATATATATATATATATATATATATATATATATATATATATATATATATATATACATATATATATATATATATATATATATACACAACATAAAGAAAACAACAACAACAAATAAGCGAGTATATTCGTCTTTGCTTCATAATCTAGTGAAGATATATAGACTGGAGATTGAAGTGTAGAAAAAAAAACTTTTTGTATCTTTGTAAATTTATTGATACGCAAATGTGCAAAATCAAATTTGGAGCCCTTAAATGATACTTATGACGTACATGAGACAAGAAAAATATACAAACATGACTTAACGTGGTTTCATTTAGTTATAAGCATAGTATGAAACGTGAAATGTGTCACTTTTCTAACACCTGAGCATAAATAAATTTGTAGAAACATGTACTGTCTCACTAAGTTGAAATGTATTATACACTTCATTTATCTATATGAGGCACATATTCCATTTGACTTTAGGCAATAATAATTAAGGGCCTTTCCTTTTATATGTGGAAGTTATTTAATAATGTGCAGTGCAAATATATGTGTTTACAGTAGCATAACCATTATATAATATCATGTTGTACTAACAAAGTTTTATATCTTAAGGATGTACAAGCGGTTTCGTTCTTCCATTAAGAATTTGAAAATATTTTGCTGACACAGAGAACACTTCAAGACATGACCAAAAACAACAAAAAATGGTAGGTCACCGAAATCGTCTTTTGTCTTGGGAGTTTTAAGTTGATACATCAACAATTTTGTCTGATTCAGGGAAATTTCTAAACAAATCAGGGTAGTTGACTATAAACTTATATAACTGAAATCTGTTTGAAGCTAACGATATAGCGCGTTAATATGTGAGTATAGTACTGGAAAATTGTTTTGATCATGATACAAACTAAACATATCAATCATAATTACCCCACCCACTTTTGTAAAAAGAACATTATATTTGTGTTCATGTAATGCGGGTTTTTTTTAAAACTCGCCCGAGCCTCGTTTTTGTCGTTTTCAAACAAATCGTGCAATAAATCCGTATTACTGGACCACTCATTTAACATCCTATTTACAACAACGTCATATACAGTAAGTTTTTCTATACATGAGGCGGTATTTTGATTATATGCAGCAGATGTGCATTTAAATGTTGTTTAACAGGTGCTATGGATATTTAAACGTTTTGTTTCATTGCAAAATTGACTCATTACATATACTATGATAATCAACCAATATTTGTGGTGTGCACATGGCAATATACATAGTGTCAGCAACTTAGTATTTTCCTTTTAATTAGTTTAGTCCAGATAACAATTATAAGCTGTGATGCTGATACTTAAATACAGTCGCTACACTCAATCTTTACAACTCGGCTTTTTCCGACAACTTCTGTATAAATACCTCGTATGTAAGTGTATGCATACACCAAATGGTAATTCGCCAAGGCTTTGATAAAAATATAAACAAACATGGCAGAACTCAAGCAGTGTTTGTCTTATGTATTAGTAAAAAATGAAAATAAATGTTAATTTAAAATATAAACAGGTAGAGGCTTTAAGAAATGTTTTCAATTTAGTAGACACCACCTGTATTATAGAATAGTCCAATATGGCGCCTACCACATTATTTCCGAGGTGACTTATTGAAGTCTCCCGAGGTGTTCCGAATGTCGCTACACTCTCGGCGGAAACAACCGAAGGTTTCCGGTTACAAATAAGTCATCCTAAATCAAATGTAAATAGAAAGTTGTTGGTTGTATATTAAAACCACAATTACAGCATAAGTTTTATAATGCTATTCTGAAAAGTTGCAAAATGTCCCAGATAAGGGTTTCAAATGGCGAAAAATGGCCGCCATATTTAAAATGTTGACTGTTTGTAGTGACCTCATCGTATGTCATCATTACGTAATTTCAAAAATAGTTGGAAGGGCTGCAGTAGTAATAATCTTCACTAGAAAGCCTCTTCACCTCACCTTAATTTTCATGCAAGATGCAAATCAAGTTAGCTGCTCAAAACACCCCATTACCGAAACTGAATGCAAGTAATCAGTTGAAAATAGCAACAGGAAGTTTCTGCTTTTTTGCATAGGCTTTTTTATATAATAAACATACTAGTGATATTCGTTGAGTGTTGTTTTCTTGGAAAGTTAAGCATATTTAATACATGAAAAAAAGTTCTGTTAGCAAAAAACTGCATAAATTCAATTGGCATTATAATGATTTAAAGGATATTAAGTGGAAACGGTAATTATACTACGTATAATACAATCATACAAGATAAGACAGTAAAGACGTTCCATAAATACCCTAATTTTTCTGTTGCGTTAACATTTTCATGAGCAAGAGTAACACGATTTTTTAAACACTTGAAATATGAAAAAGAATGAAATAATATTTGGCGTCCTTGTATTTTGTTCACAATACAAAGCGGTAGAAAGGTGAAGAGAACTATTAAAACTTTGTAAAACCTTGACCCTGACTTTTATTACAAACAGGTGTCTATTTTCTATATTCAAACGCATAAAGAAAGGGTTGTAAATGGGCCACTGTCAAAAATAGCTGTTTTGTGTCAAACCGGTTTATCTCTTTTTTGATTTCTGCTTGAAGGCATTCGTCATAATTTCACATTTTTCGAACATGTACACACAGTTTCATTGTACCGCCCTCCAGCAAAGACATAACGCTAGTAGACAGTGATATTTGCGAAAGATACCAAAATGCATTAATTTGAAGTTTTATTTTTCCAGCGTGGAAAATAATCTAGATAAACCTTTTTTTTTTTTTTATGTTTCAACAACATGAAACTGACTTTTACGACACTGCTTTGATGTACTTATATAGAATATATACTCTCGAATCCTATTAATGTGTATGATTATAAGGACTGTTGATTTTTATTTTTAACGAAACGTTATTATTTACAAGTTGACGGTCGGTTGATTTCGGACTAGGCCCCCAAGGTTAAAGTCAAAGTATACCGGGTATCAGCATTACATGCAAATTTACAGTCATTAAATAAGCGTTATATAAAGATGTTCTTGTGAACAACGACAACATTTTTAAATAAAAAAAGTGGATAAGTATTGTTGTACAAGAAGGTATCGTGACTTCAACAGTGAAAAAGTATGTTGCGTTTCTTTTTCGTTAATTAACAGTTTCTTAAACATAAATTGATCAATCACAAACAAGCTTTCCATTTAGATTTAATATATGAAACGATTTAGTACATCTGTCAACTATAAAGTATGCGTTGGTAGTTATTGAAACTGTGTTAAATGGTGGATGTCCTTATTGAAGTCAGCAGCGCGATGATTGTTTTTATAAACTTTAAATAATGAATATGGCTGATGTCGTGAAGTCGTAAATCTCTTTAAAAATAAATCACTGTTAAACATTCTTGTAATTTATTTTGCGTTGTTTGAGCACAACCACATATTATCAGAACTATATCTTCAAAAACATATTTTATTGAAATCGTATTTAAGGGTTTTATCATATATATACATTATATTCATGTCAATCCCATTATAATTATGTCAGTCCCATTATAATCATGTCAAACCCACGTTAATTGTTTTATTGTATTCATATATTCTTGTGTTCATCATTTTTGACACAATGAGCTGTAAATGTTTCAGTGGTAATAAACATTTGTTTTGTTCTGCTCTGTTCATAAACATTACTGTTTACATACTAAGACTTCAATAGACATAAAAGATATCAAAGGACATTGAAGACTATTTAAAGAAAACTAGGTAAAAATCCTTGAATGTCAGAAGTTAATGCATATATGACAGGTTTTATTGTTTTATACTGTTATGAACAATTAGGCAAAATATGAAAGACGTGTATCAGGAACCTTTTAAGTAAACGTAAAACGTAAACGTGTTTATTTGATTAAACGCCTATTTCTATATATATTATTATATTCAATGGCATTGTTCAATACATATACATACATCTTAAAACATGGTTAACATATGAATGTAAAATGTAGTTGAAAAATAAATTATAGTGGAAATCAGTAAAACAGCGTACAGTTAAAGTTTTTAACATAAAACTTCTTAAAGATAAATAAAGTGGTATGATAGTAGAAGTAAGTCCTTAATTAAAGTCATAATTGATCTAAGACAAGGCTTTCACTATTATTGTTATGTCCTCAGGAAATGGCTTCATACAGACTTGAATTTTATAAATAATTACACTCTATTGTATTTACATTCTACATAAATGCCAATAAATTGTATTACCGCATGCGCGCGTATGCGTGCGTAGCGTCCGTATGCATGTGCTGTTAGACTGTCGGCGTGCGTACTTGGATACGTTTCTTTGTTAGCATAAATGTATGTATTTGTTTGAAAGCTAACATTAGTTGTACATAATTGTCAAACTTTATTTATTTATTGTGTTATTTGTAATCCCGCATGCGCGCGTATGCGTGGGTATGAGTCGGTATGCATGTGCTGTTAGACAGGAGTTACCAAATACGTTTCTTTGCTTGCATAATTGTATGTTTTTGTTTAGATCAAATTGTATTTATCTATTTTGTGCTAGAGTAAGTGTGTGTGCGCGGGTGCGTATGTCAGTGTGTGCGTGTTTGCGTGCATGTGCGCACGCATGCGTTTGTGTTTGCTGTTTTTGTTTTCGAACAAACTTTATTTTTCTTTGTTATTCTGTTTGTATATTATGTCTGTACATGCATATGTGCTCTTCGTATGGAGGAAATAAAGAATATCTATCTATATCTGCTTAATATAAGAAGGCAGATTGTTCCATAACTTTGGCCAAACTGTGCTAAAACGTTTATCATTAAACCTAGCTTTCCTGTTAAATGGTACATCATAAGTGATACAAGAGTCGCTGGCTGAATTTTAACTAACTCTTTTAGATAATAACTCAGTTAAATAAACAGGAGCCTGACCAGTACTGCAGTTAAACATTACTGTTAGTATCTTGAAATTGCTTGTAGCCTTAACTGGCAGCCTACGTAGGTCAAACAGCGCTTGTTTAGAACAGTCTTATTTGCCACGATTTAAAACTAATTTTGCACACATATTTTGAATGCGCTATATTTTGCGCAACTCTTTCTCAGAAATACCATATAACGTTACAGTAGTCCAAGTAGGAAAAAACGATTGAAAGTACTAGAATTTCAGTCGCAGCTCTGGTTAAATATTTTCTAATACACTTAATCCTAAAAAAAAATCCAACATTGCAGAGTGACACGCTTTACATGTAAAAGTAATTTATAACTGAAATCATCAATAAGATTTTTTCAGTTTGTATACTGTGTGAATCTTATTTGGGCTAGAATCTAGTGACCTCTTGGATATGGCTGTATTTTAATTTCTTTTCTGTAACTCTATTAGGAAAATTACCTTGAATTTTCATGCAAAACAATACACATGATCATTTTTGTTACAGCACCGTCAACAGAAAAGTGATCATTAGGCCGAGATCATGGTTGGCCAATGTGAACCTTGAAATGGAAAGTTAATCAGGCAGATCCAATTTCATTTTTTTTATGAATGTTATACCTAAGTTGCGCACTCTGCTCACTGGATAGTAATATTATTAATATACAATACAATAGAGGAGATTTTAGCTGAACGAACGATTATTTAATTATAAACTTACGGTTTTATCAATTATTGCTCTCAAAATGAATTGTTTTCACTTTCATAATATTCGTAGCAATGCATACGCTATCACCACAGTTGAAAACCAAAGGTAACTATAACTACACGCATGTCTGATTTTCATGAATCGTTGATTTTTTTCACATATATTTAGGAGACTTCATAACCAAATCTCATAAAGGTAACTTTAAGAGTCGACGAAAGGTCACATATCAATACTTCTACATTTAAAATCAACAAATAACTGAAAAAAAGTTTCATAAGAACATCTCATGCCGACAAAATTCACAAAACCCAATACAACAAATCGTTTGCCATTTTATTTATATGACGTTTGAAATTTGATGCAAATTTTCAAATTAAACTTGACGTAGTTTATATTTTTCCCCTTATATCACGGTGCATGAAAGATTGAGGATCACGAGTTTACTTGGTCTTTATAACAACATACTGTTTGGTTTCATTCACATAACTTAAAATTTCTATTTCCTCGACACGACCATTTAATCTCATAACTCATTTTACCTCTAGACTTATATTTCCTCGAGACACGCATTTTATCTCATAACTCCTTTTATCTCTAGACTCATATTATCTCAAGTTTCATATATTTCAAGACTCAAATTATATAAAGACTAACACTTCATCTAGACTCTTATTTTCTCTGGAGTCATATTTCCTGTAGAAAAATATTTCCTCAACACATATTACCTCAAGACTCATTTAGGAAATGTTCCTTTCTTTTATATAGTATTTAAGGTACTTTTACATGAAAATATAGTAAATGAAATATTGATATTGACATTTGTATATGAATTAATTGTTTAACCTTTGTGCTCATTTTATTCATATGTATTATATAATGATGTTTTGTGTATAGACTGGAGGCCTCAACCACAATCAAGAATTTTAATTTGAATTTGAACTTTTTTAAGACTCATATTACCTCAGAGAATTCGAATTGTTTTCAGTGACCTTATATCCTAGAGCCTACATCGTATTTTGTTTTGGCATTTCAAATATTAACTCTTGAAACATAATTATTATCAGGAATCTCCCCATTTTTCTTTCAGCCAAAATGTTGGGGTCAACTCGTGTCTGTATCTTGGTTCTGTTGTATTTGACTGTTTCTAATGAAGCTAAGGAGTGTACCATGTACGATCGAGAATGCGAATTCTATTTTGAGGTGGAGCACAAGCTTACGATGATGCATAAAAAGACCCTGGTGTATCCACACAACGGCAACATCTACAGTTATGACGTAACAAATACATCAGAAGCCGAACCAATGGCAATAGACGAGGTGATTACAGCAGACGGATGGGAGGTGCCAAGATTAGTCGCTGTTGTAAATGGTCAGTTTCCAGGCCCTGATATAGTTGTGTATGAGGGTCAGACTGTTATAGTACGAGTGAAAAACCTCTTACGAAGTCATGGCGTGACAATTCATTGGCATGGTCTACACCAGCCTGAAACACCTTGGATGGACGGTGTACCGTATGTGACACAGTGTCCAATTCAACCTCATCAAACATTTGAGTATCGGTTCAAGGCATATCCTAAGGGAACATTCTGGTGGCATTCTCATGTTGGAGCTCAGAGATCGATGGGGTTATTCGGTGCTTTCATCATAAAAGACAGACATGAGACAAGAGTAGAAGATCGTATCCTTCAGATTCAGGACTGGAACCATGATGATGATTCTGATACGGGTCATATGAAAATGCTGTACGGAGTTTATGATGGAAGAGAGAAATGGGGTGGAGCTCAGTCTTTAGATGGAAGTTTCTTTAGTTTGTTCAGAATTCAATCCGGTCTGATAAATGGCAGAGGGAGATACTATGACCCAGAAACAGGGACTCACAACCAGGCACCATTGACTGTTTTCCAAGTAAGCGAGGGAAAGACGTACAGGTTCAGGGTCATTAGTACAGGAGCCTTGTATCCTTTTCGTATATCTGTAGACAACCATACGATTTCTGTCATTGCCTCAGATGGATATGACCTGGAACCTGTCGTTGCCGAATCATTCATCATTAATCCTGGTGAAAGATTTGATTTTGAAATAACTGCTGATCAGCCGATAGGAAACTACTGGGTACGAGGAGTAACAATTGAAAAAGAGAAGCCACACGTAGCGGAAGCTATCCTAAGATATGTCGGTGCACCTAACGAAGAGCCATTAACGTCTAGACAAGTCTGCACAACGAGCAAGCCTTGTTTAGTATTAAACTGTCCATTCACATATTATCCGGAACCGAATACGGTGTGTAAAACATTTGATGAACTAAAAGCCGCAGCAACAGACGATCCTGCCCCTGAATATAAGGAAGGAAAATTTGAAGAATATTTTTTGAACTTCGCTTTTCCAGGAATCACTTCTTACCCTGGGTCAGTGAACGGGAAAACTTTTGATACACCGGATGTTAACCCCCTCACTCAGCCAAAAGAGTGGTATTCACCTTGTACATATCCAGAATGTGCAGATGACAGACATTGTAAATGTACACACGCGCTTCAAATTGGTAATGGCGACACAGTGCAAATGGTGTTTATGAATATGGGAATAGGTAAAGGCTGGTCACATCCGATACATATGCACGGACATTCGTTCTATGTGGTTAAAATGGGATACGGTCAATATGACCCTGTTACTGGACAAATCGGGGCTGATAACCTTGACGTTGACTGCAGGGGTCACCCTGATCGAGCGAAATCATTCTGTAATGACGCTACATGGAGCAATAGTACTTGGCGAAATGGTAATGTTCCCGGTTTAGAACTTGCACGTCCTCCGCGAAAGGATACAATAATTGTTCCGACTGGTGGTTACGTTGTATTAAGAATAAGAGCCAACAATCCCGGTTTATGGAACATGCACTGTCATATTGAGCTGCACAATTTGGACGGAATGCAAATGCTAATAAACGAATCTTTTAATGAAGTTCCAATACCTCCCCGTGGTTTCCCTGAATGTCATTCGTTTCCACCAAGTGAGTACAGGCTTCAATCCAAAGGTAAGTTTTAATTTTTCTTTTAAAATAGTGATATTTTAAGAAAAGCTCTCTTTTATTTTTGAGGGTTGTATTAGATTTGGACTCAAATCCCTGTAAAATTAAATGTAACAAGGCAGTCTGAAGGACAGCTAAATCCCCTTCCGCAGCGGACATGACTGTGTACTTCTTGACCTTTAACCAACCATGACCTTGGATGTTGTGCCACGCATATTATAAGTACATTGTCTCATGATAGTAATTATTTGTGCCAAGTTATTTAAAATCTTCCATAAAGTCAAAAAGTTATGGAGAACATTTAACCTTGACCTTGGGGGTAGCAAACTGGATGTTGCGTTCTGCACATCGTGTCATAATAGTGATCATTTGTGCAAAGTAATTAAAAAATCTTTTCGTAAGCCAAGTAAGTAAGTGATAGAGCAGACGTAAAATGTGGATATTTGACCTTTAACTGTGACCTTGACCTTGTGGGCAGCAACCCAGTTATTGTTGTGCTCTGCACATCGTCTTATAATGGTGATCACTTGTGCCAAGTTATTTCAAAAATATTTCAGCGGTTTAAAAGTTATTGAGCGGACACGAAATGTAGACTTTTTAACACTTGACCTTTAAGTGTGACCTTGACCTTGGGTGTTGCAACCCCATTATTGCGCTCTGCACATCGTCTCATAATGGTGATCACTTGTGCCAAATTATTTCAAAAAATTTTCAGCAGTTTGAAAGTAATATAGCGGACACGAAAGTATTACGGACGGACAGATCGACGGATGGTAGCAACCCAATTATTGCGCTTTACACATCGTCTCATAATGGTGATCACTTGTGCAAAGTGTTTTTCAATTTTTTTTCAGTGGTTTAAAAGTTATGGAGCGGACACGAAATGTAGACTTTTAACACTTGACCTTTAAGTGTGATCTTGATCTAGGGAGTAGCAACCCAATTATTGCGCTCTGCACGTTGTCTCGTAATGGTGACCACTTGTGCCAAGTTATTTCAAAAACAAATTCAGCAGTTTAAAAGTTATGGGGCGGACACGAAAGTGTTACGGACGGACAGACGGACGGACGGACTGACAGACGGAGGCCATTCCTATAATCCCCTCCCCGCTTTGCGGAAGGGGATTAAAAATTATATATGCAACAAATGTATCGATTTGAACTACAACAGAGTTAAAATGGTCCAAAATCAGAAAAGCTGTATGAAAAGTTAATACATGAGGTATGCTCTACATATAAGTACATGCCAAATACAATTTAAACTGCATTTTTCAACTCCGTGTATTGTGACAGTGCTTTTTCATTTGCTTTCTTAGAAGAAATTTGTCAAAATAGCCTAACATAATATCTTTTGTATTCAAATTTTAAAAAAACCCCTCCGATATGTATTTCAGACGAAAAGGAAGAAAATAGTTCAACCAACACAGAGCAGACAACAATGAAACCTAATACCGCTACAGGTTGGTTATGAGTACAGAAATGCATGTTTTTACAAAGACTTGCACTTATCATAAAATCCGTGTAATGTATGTAATGACTTAGCTTCGCTTTCTGTTTCGTGACTCTTTAGCAAATTGCCAGTCTTAGCTATAAATGCTGTAGAGGTTTTTTGTCAATGGTTAGAACCTGGGTCAAAATACACAAAGTAAGAACTTAGCGTTCTCTCAGATAGATTATGAGATTTAAATGAAAAGTAATGCAATGGTGTATGCCAGAGATGTGGACACAATCTTTTTTTTCTTACAAAATAGATTTATTTATTTATTTGACATCTTTTTCAGTTCTTGATAAAAAAAACATGTTTTAATTCCGTACCTCTTTTCATGACCTGTGTTTAGTTGACACACATTAACACAATGTTTGATTTGCAAATTTCTTTGAAACAAAATCCCACTAGCGACATCAATTATCTCGAATTTTATACACAACTCCGCAACATATGTCCTGGAGTTGATAAAGATATACTGGTGAAGAATTAAAAGCAAGTGAGGAATGTTGAAAACTATGATGACAGTGCAAAATTTTAAAACAAGATGACTGAAAAAAATAAGTGAATATGAGAAGTACAAATGTGATTTGAAATAATCGGAGCATTACAAAGGGCACACAAAGAATTCACCCGATCTACCTTTATTTGTACACTACCAGGTACCACTATTGTTAATATATACAACGTCCATGAACTTAAGACAAACAATAAATATCATATTTCAGATGAAGATTCAGACATGAATAACCAGAAACAAACTATGGATACAGGTATAAATATCTATGTTACTTAAGAAATGATGATAAAAAATATCTGCATGATTGTATTTTAAGACTAGACTATTAAGAACGTATGTTAAACGAAAGTAAACTATAAGTGAATGTTTGTTTATGTCTTAAAGCTAATGTGTAACCGGGGTTATATATTAAACAACGCCCAATACTGACGTATTTCTCGTTTGAAATAAGAAACCAGTCTTGTTACCAAATTTAAAAGTATACGCTTGAAATACAAAATATTTGTATCAGTGAGCTGACGCTTTTAACGTTTTCTTCCCTAGTCAATAAAATAAGCTCTAATTAAACGTTATTTACCCAAAATTGAAATACATGTAAACACTTAAAATTTAATCTGTACAATGTATTTCAAGTTTTGCACTATCCTGACTCACTATTGGTCTAACTCTATGGATCGCCACTAGCTACATCAAAGACTGGATCTGTATTTACGTGTTTTTGTTTTATTTTCAGATGATGTTTTCATGAAGGAGATGCATTACAATGTACTACTTGGCCTGTTGATAGCTGTTGTTTCCATACAGGTCATTCTTGGTATTGGCCTCTTCTGTGCCTTCAAATCGAAACATAATTCATCTTCGACAAAGTATGCAATGGGCCAGTCTAATTCTGGCTTTGATGGCAGGCATTGAGAACCCGTCTTCCATTATTTCTTTTTAATTCTGCGGTTGTGAATTACACAGAAGCTACCCCGACATTTTAAGTATCTAAATAGCTTATTTTCTTACTATGGTTACTTTTTTTCCCAATGGGTCCAATTGTATATATTTGTAGAAAGTATCTTTTTATATTGAAAATGTAGACAGACGTAATATTTTATAAATTTAGATATATTTTATCGTTTTATACACAATATGGCAAATTCGACACAGTGAGAGACTCTTCTTTTGTTGATACGTTCAACAATTATATGTAATTGCTTCTTTAAATTTTTTACAAATTTTTAATTTGATCTATTTTAATTGTTAAAAGAGTTTACAACTTCAAACAAATTTGTAGTGTCTATTCTGAAATAATAACTCGAATGTTATGTTGTTCGAGTAAAGTGACACATTTTACATGTAGGCAGAAAAAGAGCACCAGTGTTTAGGCTGAAATGATCACATGTGGCGGTTTTTAATTCATGCATACAAACTTGACCTTACAAAAACTTGGCAGGAGTTTCTATAACTTGTTTTTAATTGGGATGTTTTTTTTTTTACTTTTTTACTGAAGGGTTTCTGATATGAGGCTTCATTTTATTTGAAATATATGGCTTCAGTTGGTGAAAATATTGTGCGATATTTATCTCAATTTTATTCCTAACATTTCTACTAACGCTGCCAGCTAAAATTAGATTTAGGTCCCTTGTATCGGTAGATAAAACACCTGTATTTATGCCTGTTTTATATGACAGAGGAATTGCGTTTGTTAAACATATCCTTAAATGTGATGGAAATTTTGCTGTTAAAGATTTTCTATAAAAAAAAGAAAGAAACGAAAAAGGGTAAACATTGTCCAATTTTATGATTTAAATCGGGCACTTAAAAAATTCATGGAAAGCAGTGCATTTAGATTTAACATTAGCACACACATTGACTCGTATCTAAACCTATTTATGAATTGCTATATTTACCCCTTACTGTCAAAAAGTAATTACAGGAAATTTGTTTATGAATCATTTATATGTAACACAGATACTCCAACAAGCAAACCAAAATGGCAAGACGTATTGAAAAACATTCATATCAACTGAAAAACGTTTTAGTTTTGTGTTTGTTTGTACGAAAAATTCCTATATACTGTGGATACAAACTAGAATTGAACATAGAAATTTACATTCAAAGTCACTATTGTATAAAAGTAAAATTGTTAGTGATAATTTATGTTCATTTTGTCATGAAACGGAAGACACTTAAGTACATCTTTTTTTAGCATTGTTGTAAAAGTAACCCCATAAATTATCTTTTATCGTAAACAAATGTGCTGAAATAGAGAATAGTGAAAATAGATTGTTTTTCAGTCATATAAGGTACTCACAATTATGACTACAAGGTGGATATTGTATTTTTAGAATTTAAGAGATACATTTTTTCTTTGTCAAAAATAAATAAAATAATTTCTACAGTAAATGGTCTGATAAATAGTTTCAAATTAGCTAGGGAAATAAATCAGTGTACAGAAAGTAAATTAAAAGAATATTGAACCCATTTCTGAGTAACTTTTTTCTAAAAGTGTATGTCCAGAATAACACTGTTATGTGTTTAAATGCATCACCAAGCCATAATTCAAATCAAATATACATGTACATGCTTTTCAGACTTCATTTACACGTTTTTTCCATTATTATTTTCTTTCTTCTTTTTGTAAATATACTGGTATGTAAACTCCCAGGTCCTTATGCTTTATTTTGGTATTTTGATATTCATATCATCCATAAATATACACTCTTGCGGAAGACATATTTTTGGGAGAGCAGATATTTTTTTTACAGTCTTGCAATAATTAAACCTTGTATCTCTACCTCTTCATGTGTGTAATGTTAAAATAATAATACCGTATAATACCTCTACTGTTTAAATGTAATGTGATGGTGGTTGTCTTTTTTGTTCTCACATATATCATAATATTCATATCATAACATTCATATTTGTAAGGTATTTGTGGGATGCCCTGGACAGACATATACCACAAATAGTAGGATACTACGTCATCGCGCACCTGTTTTATGCTTTCTCGCGGATCAACAACCTGTCGCTTGAAATGTAAAATGGTCTTTTTCAATAAGAAATCTGTAGAGTTACAAAAAATCATGTTGTGCACCGAAGATTGGCTGGTATGTTTTGTATTTACGTAAAGAATTTTTATAATGTTAATTCTAGTTAAGGCCTGAAAACGGGTGAAAGTTGTTTTCTGAATGCATTTTGTTTTTAGAGTAAGCTGTTTCTTTTAATCTTTTACTGCCACAAAAAGCCTACAAGAACTCATTTTAGAGGACTTTGGTCATATCGGCAATAAGTTCTGACGATAATATAAACTCATATGCACTGTAGATAGACTGATGCAGATTTAAGGTCTGCATATTACTTTAAAGGCGCTCTGTTAAAGGTGTGCGTTGCCAGTACGTCTGCTTCAGAAACATTTATACCCCCTTCACATACACGATTTTTTCTTACGAGTCCTTACGGATCGCCAACTCGTAGGTACTCGCAAGCATCCGTAAATAACTCAGTGCTATCCGTAATAACTCGTTACAACTCGCAGATACTCGTAGCTATTCGTGAAAGGAGAGACACAATTTTTGACATGTCAAAAAATTTTCTACGAGTGTCCACGGATAGATTTTTCCGTAAACAGCTCGTATCAATTCGTAAGTATCGTAAACAAGACGCAACAACACGTAAACGCTCCGTAAAACGCTCGCAAGAGTCCGTAAACGATTTGCATAATTTTGCCTTACGGTTTGTTACGGTTGGTTTAAGTATGTTTGCGAATCGTGACGTGCTGTTTACGATTTAATTCGGGTCTATTCGCGATAACATTGCGATAGCTTTACGGATTACTACGTACAAATACGAGTTACTACGAGAACATTACTAGTAGTTACGGCCACTTTAAAATATATATATATATATATATATATATATATATATATATATATATATATATATTTATATATATATATATATATATATATACATGTACACTACGATTAGGGGAAGACATAAAAGCACAAACATCATTTCATTTGTGATCCAAAAGTCAAAGTGAATAAATTAAGAATTTAGAATAAATAAGTAGCTTTCGCTTATAGCTCAATTCGTATTTGTATCTATAACAATCAAAACATAGGGCTTGTGTAATACTCTTGAGTCCGCTTCCTGGGTAAGAACCAGTTCTAGGTTGCTATAAGAAAGTCTTGTCGGGATTGGAACAAACTGTAACATTACATCAGAAGTAATCAAAAACTTAAGAAAAATAAACATGTACCTGAATGAAGTGGACTTTTTCTTGATAGCAGGAGTAACCCTGTCAAGAATCTATCCGAACAGGTCAGCATCAACTCGGAGAAAGTTCTTGTAGCTAGCAGGGTCTTCTCGGTTCAGCTTATGGAGAAGATGATGATACTGACCAAAAAGAACCCTGCGCGACAGCCACGTCCGGCACCAAAACCTTCTGCGAGCTTGACGCCTCCTCCGTTTTCTCTGCTGCGGTGCCTCTTCCTCTTCCATCTGGGCTAGGAAAGGAGTGGGCGTCAAAACGTTTCATATAACATTAGTCTATTTCTTTCATAAGACATGTTGTCACTTTGAATGAAAGTTGTAAGATGAAACGTTGGGAAAATGTAGAAAAACAAAAGAGAAAAACAAAAACGCAAGGACTCGTAGATATCCTTTATTAAATCGCATACATCCGTAACAACTCGTAAACAGGTCATAACTAACACGTTATATCATTTACAAATCGCGCAATTCCGTAACATACTCGTTACTATTGGCAAAAAGCTCGTAACATGTCTTAAACATGTCGTAATTGTCCGTACTGTCTCGTAACAAACCGTGGAATTTTGTCGTAAATACACCGTGGTTACTCGTTAAAGTCCGTAAATAGCTTGTAAACATCCCGTAAAAGGGCTGAAATCGTTGGGATCCGTCAACATTTACGAATAGGAGCAAACGTAAGGACTTGTAAGAAAAAATCGTGTATGTGAAGGGGGTATTATTCAGATATTAATTCAAAAACAGAAATGCTGTCATGTATTCCTATCTTTAGACAGGCGGACAGGCAATCCCTAACCATTCTTTAATTAGCTGGCGGCTCACCAACCTGCCGCATCAGAACAAGCCCCTGACAGGACTCGAACCTTCGACCTCCCGCTCCGTAAGCGGATGCCTTAACCACTAGGTCACGGAGACGGTTTCATAATGAAAATGTGTCAATGTTTATGAGCTGGGGACCGACACAATCTTGTATTAGGAAGAAATACAACATCATTGTCAAGGCTAATAATATAGGGACGTTTGATCAAATTTCAGTTTGTAGCAGACATACTTTATCGATATTCTTTAAACTTTTCCTTGCTAATTTCCCTGGAAAATCTTTGCAAAACCTTTATGTACGTTAGCTGCATGAATACATTATTATAAATTTCAGTTGTTTTTAACAGGTCGAATCATAAAAATTTTATAATGCATCACACAGTAAAGGAACTACCTTTGATCAATTCATGTAAAACCACAAATATACTGCTGAAATATAAGGTGTGTCTAATTGCACTCTCATATGACACTAATCAAAACACGACTTATTCATTTTATATCAAGAGCGCACTGGCTCTGATGAGTCCTGGCTAATTTATAGGTCCACCTTCGAAGAAGAAGGGGTATTTTTGTCGGTAAGTCAGGCGATCGGTAGACCACATCGCTTCCATTCAATAACTCGTGTACCATTTGACCTACACTATTCTAACTTCATAGGGCGGTTGCCCTATTGTTTTAGGGGTGTGTAACGACGCACTTTGGGGTCAATTTGACGCACTTTGAGTCAAATTTTGACCCCAAAGTGCGTTACACAGGTGCATATGCAATTTTTAACATCAGACAAACGACCGCACTTTTGGGTCATTAAAATTTAATCAATAAAAATTGAATTTTAGTGATATTTTAAAGTAATATTTTGTAGTTAATGCCAATGGTAAACTAAAAACAAGGAATGAAGTAGGCGAAATGTATTATGTCAGATAACAATAGCAGACGATAGTTTAACTTATTTTGTTAAATCTAAGGGTTGCAATTTGCATTTAACTATATTTTTTATATTCAATTATGTGTTTCAAAGAATAAAGGACTTAAAGTAAGATAATATAAAAATAACACATGTCTCTCACGGTAATAGTGCATATTAGCAACCCGAGAACTGAAATAACACCCGAGGCGGAGCCAGAATATGCACTATTACCCTGAGAGACATGTGTTATTTTTCTATTATAACAAACCAACATTTTTATGTAATTTTTCACCGTTATGCATTATAACTCCGAGAGCCATTTATCATTGATTTTTATCATACCAAAATGTACTTTATGCCCAGCTAAAAATTGTTAGTCTGTGTTATCAAGACGTTTGGTCAGCTAGTCTGTATTGCAAGACGCTTTAGACAATCAGGTCACATTGCAAGTGTCTGAGGCACGCAGAGCAGAGCGGCCAGGAGAGAGGACTAGAACATTACGTTTTCTTAAGTCTATATAGAAAACTCGCCCCTGGGGAATATTATAAATATATATATATATATATATATATATATATATATATATATATATATATATATATATATATATGTGTGTGTGTGTGTGTGTGTGTGTGTATGTGTTATATTATATTCCGAAAATTAGAGGTGTCAGAGTCGAATGTCAAGTTTGACATTCCGACTATCAAGTTTGACATTCCGAATGTCGAGCAATGCATACTGAAGGTCGAGCTAAGCATATCGAATGTCGAGCTGTACATACCGAATGTCGAAATATGCATAGCTAATGTCCAGATCTGCATACCTAATGTCGAGCTGTACATACCGAATGTCGAGCTATGCATACCGAATGTCGAGCTATGCATTCTACTGTCGAGCTCTGCATAACACTTTTCGAGTTAAGCATACCTAATGTCGAGATATGCCTACCTAATGTCCAGATATGCATACCTAATGTCGAGCTATGTACACCGAACATAATGACGAGATATGCATACCTAATGTCCAGATATGCATACCTTATGTCGAGCTGTACCTAGCGAATGTCGAGCTCTGCATGCCTAATATAGAAGTAAGCATACCTTATATCGAGATATGCATACCTAATGTCGAGATATGCATACCTAATATCGAGATATGCATACCTAATGTCGAGATATGCATACCTAATGTCGAGCTATGCATACCTAATGTCGAGATATGCATACCTAATATCGAGATATGCATACCTAATATCGAGATATGCATACCTAATGTCGAACTAGGCATATCTAATGTCGAGATATGCATACTTAATGTCGTGCTATGCATACCTAATATCGAGATATGCATACCTAATGTCGAGCTATGCATACCTTATGTCGAGATATGCATACCTAATGTCGAGATATGCATACCTAATATCGAGATATGCATATCTAATGTCGAGATATGCATACCTAATGTCGAGCTATGCATACTTAATGTCGTGCTATGCATACCTATTATCGATATATGCATACCGAATCTAATGTCGAGCTATGCATACTTAATGTCGTGCTATGCATACCTAATATCGAAATATGCATACCGAACCTAATGTCGAGCTATGCACACCTAATGTCGAGCTATGCATACCTAATTTGGAGATATGCACACCAGACGTCGAGCTATGCATACCCTAATGTCGAGCTATGCATACCTAATGTCGAGATATGCATACCTAATGTCGAGCTATGCATACCTAATATCGAGTTATGCATACCGAACCTAATGTCGAGCTATGCATACCGAACCTAATGACGATACATGCATACATAATGTCGAGCTTTGCATGCCAAATTTCGAACTGTACATACCGAATGTCGAGTTATGCATAGCCTACCTAATGTCAAGCTTTGCAAAACTAATGTCGAGATGCCTCGTTGTATAAAAACAGAATTAGGTTCTAACGTTAATTTTTTTCAGTTTCACACGAAAAACGTCTTTCACATTTAAGAACGATCAAGGTCAATATGGATTTTTCTTGAAATTTAATCAAATGTAAATAAATGCTATACATAATACAAGTTAAAGTAACTCAGAAAAGTTGCTATTTTTGCATATCACATAGTTTTGCCTTAAACGATACGTTTACATTTTTTGCCAGATTTTCTGCAATTGTGCATCAAGAAGAAAGTATATTACCTTACGCCTCAGTCTTATTGATATCGGCACATCTGTTAATCGAAGTACATATTGAACACAGTGAGTAAATAAATAGATAACTGTGTAAATCGATTGCTGTTTAATTGTAAACCAGCGTAGCTAAAACGATTTTGTCATACAAATTTTTGTTGGACATTTTTTACATAGGAGGAAAATGTTTTTTTTGCATTTAAATATGTAAAACCAATTTATGACATCGACGCAAATGAATGCAATCGCGAGTGACCGTTCTGCGCCCAACGTTGGGCGAAACATAGGGAAAAGAAGGAAAACTATCCGCCACTAGAAAAACCATTATAGACCCTTTTCATGAAGAATATTGCCATTCAGAGATTTATATTTATATCATACCTGGACTAACAACTGAGTAGCGTCCCTTAGATTAATTGCACCATTTGTGCACAGGTAAATAGGTTAGGAAAAGAAGATGATGCGATATTTGAAACATAAGGTACGATTTTTTTGCTTCCTTTAAGTCTGTATGCACAACTATTGCATGTTTTTATAATTTGTCAATAATTGACCTGTTGCTCATTTTATTCTTATGACCTGAAGTGATGTAGGCTACACTAAACTACAAGTAGGTCAGATCACAGGTGTTTGGCATATACCTGTGATAGTATTAGCAGTACCTTGTCATTCCTGGACATACATTCTCCTCATATGCAATAATATAGATTGAAAAAAAGAATTTTCAGTGTATATATACAATATTTAAGGTGGAAACTTGTATAGAAATGACAAGATACTCCTTATGTAATCCTAGGTAGGCCTATGTGCCAAACACCTGTGGCATAAAGGTCACATTAAGTCCTTTTATTTGTAAAAAAATGGTAATATATTCTCGAAGCCAAAATAGGCTTCGCAGATAAAGGAGAATATAAAAGTATGCAAATTATACTTACTTGTCTGATATCTGATCTCAGCTTATTTACTGATGCGTAAAATTGCGATAAAAACAGCTTTGGTATTTTGGATGGATGTCAAAATACTTAATTTGATAACAGTAATTGTGTAGTCATCTAGCGTTTCAGCGACTGCCCGATATACTTTGGACTGCATAAAGGAATGACACCCAATATAAATTCATACTTACTAGCATCGTCGGATCGGCCGTGAGTATCCGACGATGATTCAAGGTATGAACAACATGATTTCATATAATGTCAGAATATATGCCATTAATTGCTACTTCGATTCCATACCAGTTTCATATATTGATATTTTCAAGTCATATATATATTTAGCATATTAATTCATGTATTGATAATTGGTTTTATATAAGCGCTTTCTAAATTTATACATTTCAAAAAAGAACAACAATAGCAGTGAGTTGTGTCAATACAAAGGCTGTTGCTTTAATACCGACACTACATATGACAAAAATGGTTTCATTCTGAAAAAAATAAATGGCATTTCCATTACAAACAGATTGAATAGTTATAAAGTTTCCTTGGTTTCATACATCGACGATTCTGTTAAATATATTGTAATTGTGAATTACCATAATGATTGTCTGTTCAATATAAATAAATTTTCAATTAATAAATTTTAGAGATGAACTAACTTATTACACGAACGGTTGAATAAATAAAAAACAAGAACAGATAAGACAGCCATGGCTTTCAGTGAGAGTTTGACATTAAATGTTACTTACACTTTTCTATGCATGAATAAAAGTTCGTTATACAGCGCTGTTACAACCCGTTTTGTAATAAAAACGAGAATTGTTATAATTATTACAATTCTCGTTTTTATTACGAAACGGGTTGTAACACAGCGCCATATTTTGCAGTATCTTAAAAAACAGATCTCTACAGTCAACAGGCGTAAATAAGGGTGAGTATGTTTTTCTGTTTTTTTTTCGGGTTATAAAGGAACATCGTCTGTCAGCTTTTGAAATTGATTAGAGAAGATAATAAGAATTATTTAATGTGTCTACGAAGCAAAACGTATGCTTAAAAGTGGATCAGATATTAGTAAGAAACACATTCTCTCGACGTAGTTTACTCGTTTTCTACGAGTATTTGGGTTGTTCCCATGAAATATTGAATCGTTCCCTTAGAGTAAGTAACTCGTTCCCTCGAAATAGTTAACTCTTCCCACGAGTTAATTACTTGTTCCCGAGAGTTAGTTAGTCGTTTCCGATAATTAATTTGTGATTTCATCGTCCAAGCTGACTTGTTTCCACGAGTTACTTTCTCGTATGCACGAATTTCTTCTTAAATAATTTAGTACACTTCACCTTTGTGTCAACCTAAAAAATTATATGTAAATAACAATTTAATTAGGTTATTTTCACTCAGAGCCAAATACTAAAACCAAAATTTAAAGTGCAACAAGGCAATACAGTATGCATCAATGTTTGAATGGGAGTCTCCGTTGTAAGTAACTGTTTAGGAATCAGGTCAGACGACTTAGTAATGTACAACAGCAATTTCATACTAACCAACAAACGTACAGTTAAGCTATGCATGCATGCTTAAAGGAACAGGAATTTACACTTACTTCGATAGTGCTGCCTTGTAAACATAGCCCTTTTGCTAAATTAATTTTTCAGAATTATTTCTTTTTTCCCCTTTTTCCCCCCAAATATGATGCTTGTATGCATTTATAAACAAAGTTTCTATATGTGTATCATTATCTTAGGCGACTAACTTTAAGGCAATCATATTTTCTCTCCCATTTTACTTCTAGAAACCACTCTTCAGGCTCATTGGTATATATTCTTTAAGACCATTGAATATCATACTTAGTATATTATCATACAGGTAGTGTGTATCAATTATATTTTTTGTTTACTTTCAGATTCTCAAAAGATAAATAGCAACAGAGTTTATTGACAGTATCCTTATAAATCCTGGCGAAGATGCATATATTCTACCTAGTAGTGATTATCTGTGTCTGTAGATTTTCAAGTGCTAGTAAGTTTATTTTCCATTTATGATTATATATAAAGAAATGAATACCTAAAGAAAGAAAAAATACGTATATGTAAAAAGAGGTGTCACTCTGCCACTACTAGTATATATATACATCTGTCAGGAAATTTGTGAAGAAAAATACACTTAGTCAAAAAAGCTCATTAACAAAATATTTATTTTAACTGTGTCTTGAATGTTTCTTTGTGGAACAAATTGGATGTGTAGATTGTCCTTAAGGGAAACTGGTGTAAATACCATCATTGTATAACTTGCAGTGATGTTGCCGTGTTGTATAAAATTTCTTTCATCTTGAATTTCTGGTGATCACAAGCAGGCATTAACGTTAAAGTAATTCAAACGTCTCGATAGTAATAGTTATAAATTAGATGGTTATTTAGTAATATATTTGATATTGGCCTTGCTTTTTTGTCATTTGAATTTTGAACCTTATTGCCATTGAGCGTCCGACATCATGACCACAGCTGCTTTCAGACAAATAGAAACGGCCCTATTTCGAGACATATATTTATAACTACGTAAGATAACGACGTTATTCGTTGTTTTGTATCTTTTCAGGAGTAGATTTAACAGTAAGATCAAGTGCTTGTAAAAATTACTATGATATGGAAGATATTGGGGAAGCCTATGTTACCTACAGTGGTGCATCAATAAGCGACGGTTGCTATATCAAATTCATCAAAGGGGATTCTTTTCAGAAAACTATATGTATCAAACCGACTAATCTTAACCTTGATTGTTCAACAAGACTTGAATATCACAGACATTTTATCACGAACTATATTGACCCAGATGTAAGTTTGGTTTGTTGAACCGGAACTTAGGTTTTTAGTTAGTGTTTTAATTTATTATGCAAAAATGTTAAACACTTTGTTAAATATCACCCTTTATCCAGATACCCAAATCAAGAATTATGTGAATAATGTTTCAAGCGTCTGTTATTACCATGATGTACATGCACAACAGTTTTATACTTTTATTATATAGACAAAGGGAATAAAGACCAAGCTGTACAAACTTATTAGTGGCAATAACACATTCTTCAGGAAATGTCTGCGTTGATAGAGTTTGTCACAACTATGTATTTATCAGAGCTTAGAAAAAACTAACTGATCGATCAATCCCTTGAATCTGCACTAAACTACACGTATCTTCAAACTGTTATCATCCTCCAAACTTAGTCCATTTTGTGAAATGATAAATTTGCTACTCTGCTCATTTTCGTCTATCTACACTGCTCTCTTTTAACCAGCACCCAACTAAGCCCCATCCTATCCGAATCAACACCTGTCAAAGATATTACTTTGCAACACCTAGCAGTTCAAAATATACTTAACAACACAGTTTGTTTAGTTTTTGTCGAGTCCTCTTGCGGTGAGCTCGACTTAGTTGTCACTATGGCGGTTCAGTGTTTTTGTGTGAGTTTGTACGTTAGAGTGTCCGTCCGAGATTCGTTTGTCCGGGCTAAAACTTCTCCATGCATGGAGTAATTTTCAAACTCCCCGGCACTTGTGTTCACTATGATGCAGGTCCAGGTTCTTAGCTCAAAGGTCAAGGTCACAGTGACATCTAAAAGGTAAAACATTTGGACGGATTTGCTTGTCCGGGGTAAAACTTCCTTATGCATTGAAATGTTTTAATTACCTTTGCACTTTTGTTCGACCTGATTAGAAGGCGTGTCACGCGCACACCCAGGTTCTTATCTCAAAGGTCATGTCACAGTGATAGCTTAAAGGTAAAAATGTTTATGATAGACATTTTTTGCACTATAACTTCTTCATTTATTCAGGATTTTTAAGTATCTTGTCACGTTTGTTCACTTGAGGAGAGAATGTGTCATGCGCAAGACCCGTATCGTTAGCTTGAAGGTCAAGGTCACAGTGAATTGAATGTGTATATATAAATTTTATCTGGACAATTAATCTTGAAGTATAAAAACTACAGACTTGTAACTTTGTTAGTTGATAGAGCTCAGTAAGGTAAAGTTTAAGAACTATGACGCTTCTTATTATTTTTATAATTATTTCCCTTAATTGATATTTTTGTCCGGAGCAAAACTCAGCACTAGAAAAGAGACTTTGTTGAAACAACACATAGATATAGGACAGTTAGAAGAAGTGCAGTGTACAAGACCCATAACTCTGACTGGCTTAATTTTTGAATTTTTGACTTTGTTAAGTTTTTCATTTTCTAGAGCATTTTAGAAGGGTATTGTTAAAACTTCACAGCGATAAGAGACATTAAGCAGAAGTGAACTGTACAAGGTGCATAACTGCAAGACTTTCTTTACCAGATTATTTACCTTTATTAATTTCTTTAGCTTTCTTGTAGTTGGAACTTACCCCATCTTAGAAATGTCAATTTTAGTGAATCTCTGTCTATGTGACCATTCCGAATCATACATTTCCACCAAATTTAAACTACACATACACAAATTCAACAACCTATCATACTGTTGTCCTTTTTGACACCTGGCGGGCTCGACGTGTTGCCGTTGGACCTCTAGTATGAACCTGTAGCCACACAAATATTTAAACCGCAACAGTCATTGCTTGCAATGCTTTCACTATATTCAAAACAAAATATAATAAGTATAAAAAGAAATTTGAATTTTTATTTCACAGGTCACATTTTCGTGTAATAACGTACCCTACAATGAATGGTGCGGCGGTGTGAGAACTTCATCTTTATACATAGTGTTTAAAACAAGTGGAAACAACTATGTTGATAATATCAAACTGCACGTTTACTTGAAAGAATGTGAGAATAAACTATATTTCTTTTCTTGGAGAATACTGTTTGATCTGTATTTAATATTAAATAGTATCTACATTATATTGTTTCGAACTGTCTAATACACCGAGATTTAGTGCTTCATGTGTTGCACACTGCATTGATAATGTCCTGTCCGTTGAAGGACCATTAGATAGTATTAACTTATATCAATTACTTTGTGGGCCTGCTTCTTTCTATTATGAACTGTTCAAGGGTTTCAAAACGTTAGAGCAAAATTGTGTTGTTGCGATTTGAATCAAAGATGTTCGGGCTATGTATCAAACAATTTTCTGGACTCCATGACAAAAATAAAAAGAACTATGTCTATATTATGATCAAAATTATAGTGTGATTTATCCTTAGTCATTTAGCTATAGCAAAGAGTTTAGTGGTCTTCCACGCTCATGTCAATTTCCTTCAGGTGTTATAAAACTTAGATCTCTTTGAAAAATAAACCAAACATTTGTTCATAAATACACAGAAATCGTGTCTCATAATTACTGTCAGAATGTCAGAATACTGATATATTGCTGTTTATTTAACTTATATCATGACTAGATTCATCTAACTTATATCATGACTAGATTTCTAGATTTGAGGTTGTCAGCGGATATGAAGACACCTACTTACGTTTTTCTTTAATTTCTCCACCATTACTCTTTTTAGTTTGTACACATTTTAGTTATTTTAGACATATTGTTATTATTATTTATGGTCAATATTAAGCGCAGAAACGTATTCTTAACTCGTCGAACAATTTCTTACTCTGTATTTTACAGCTTTTTCTTACTTTTGGAAATGTTATGACGACCACGTTTTCTTACTTTTGGTAATGTTATGACGACCACGTTTTCTTAGATTTGGTAATGTTATGACGACCACGTTTCCAGTACGTTTAGGTCTGCCTATCTATTTGAATTAATTTATGTTTTAGTTGAACCGCCAATATTGTCTACGCTACGTTGCGAAATTTGTTCGGCATTTCGGAAGCAATCTAAGACTCAGAGGGTCATTCAGTATTTGATAGTTTTATCCTTATATGTCTCAAGCCCTTCTTGTCATCCACAAAAAGTTTACCGTGCGGATTGAGTGCAAATATTTTCAACATGCTAGAATTCTTACTGGGTTTATCTCTTTTTAAACAAATATTGCCAATATTATAACTTTAATAAAATGAAAGTAATAAATGGGACTTTTGATCTGTTAGCATGGAAGTAAACGACTATTAGTTCCAACACAAATTCCGTGTACAATTTATGTCTGTACTGACATACTCTGAACCTTTTTTTTTTAAATATGTCTGTTATCTGTTAACTGAAGATAGAGACGGGAATGTTTATATAATATATGAATTTGGAACAGAAGCATATTTTAATTTCAAGAAATATTACAAAATTGTCTGTGATTTATCTTATTCATTACAGTACACAAAGAAGAGTACAAGAGTCCATGGAGTAAAACAGCTTCTCACAGCAGTTCAGTTGGCATTATTGTTGGTGTGGTTGTAGGCGTAGTTGTCCTTACCATAATCATCACTTGTGTTATCGTGTTTGTGATAATCCAGAAGCAACGCTTAGCACAAAGACCACAATTTGCATATCAAACAACCACTGGCCAAGTCAATATGCAAACTGGTTACACAGGTTGGGAAACATTCTTGTTTAAGTAGTATCTTCTAGTTCACCTTAACACAAACCACTCATAGTGAACCAAGTGCCCTTGAAGAACAAAGTGCTCATAGTGAACGAAATAGAGCAAGGATTGGTACCCGATGTAATATCTGGATTTTTTTAATAAAACAACTTAAGCTTTGGTACGAGGCATGCAACATAGTAGTTAGTCTAGCAATTTTTTTATTTGAATTGGACTTCATTGCACTCTTCATTATCAGCAGGTTTACTCATTTTAGCCAAAAAAGGGCCACAAATAACTTTCTTTTAATCAGTCTTATAAGTCTTGAAACAACTTTTTATGTGCATGCGCTAGCAATACTTTTTTTATACTAACTTTGTCAAGTGTCTGCATTTCAAATAATGTGTACATTGCATTGGAGTTTGTTCTGTATTAAGACAACATTCCATTAAATCTGTCATACATTCACCAGTAAGAATTAAAGCAGCAAAAACATAATATCAGCTACTCTCTATGTTCAAGGTGCCGCCCCAGTGCAACCTCAGTACCTTCCCCCAACACAACAAACAGCCCCAGGTAACTACACGTGGCATCCTGTCCAAAGTGCCTATCCAGTGTCGATGCAGCAAGACAATAGTCCTTTGATAAGTAACCATCTTGCTCAACAACAGCCTCCATCTGGTAAAATGGTTATATTATTTCGTTTCTGTTAAATCAGTTGTAACTATGATTATATATCCGTTTTCCCCAATTGTAAAAGGACTGTATGATACTGTATGATATGATGGTATTCTTTTATTTATTTTTTTTTACAGTTTTTTCGAAGATCACATCTTAATCTATTAAGTTTTTATACCGTTTATATAGTAGTTCTATAAATTGCACATAGATACTGCACAGCAAAACTGACAGAATCTTGAAAGAAGTGTAACTGACTTGTTTTATCGGGCAAGTGAACGCTGCATGTTTCACTTTTCATCTACATGTAGATAAAAAGTAGAAAATAATGCAGATTTCAGTATATTTGATAGGGAATTAGGAAATAATTTTAGGAAAAGAGAAAATTAAAATACAGGTTATAATCTTCGGTTTTAAGAAAGCAGCTTAAGAATTGCCATTTATCACCAGTTACCATAAAGTTATTTTTTCTCACAAAATTTTTGAGAGACATATTGTTTTTGTCTTGGCCGTCCGTCTGTCTGTCAGCATTAAGCTTGTCAAGCTTTCATAGGTCAAACTGCAGGCGAGATTTCAACGAAACTTCACAGGAGTGACAAGTAACAACCCTAGATGTGCACATCGCTGGCACGTTCCACTTTGCTGCAAAAAATGGCCGCCACAGCTAAAATAGAAAAACCTTGTCCGGCGTTCACAGGTCAAACTGCTAAAGGGATTTTGAGGAAACATCACAGGAGTGATCAGTACTAGCCCTTGTTGTGCATAATGCCGACACGTTCTGCTTCGCTGCACAAAATTGCCGCCAGAGCTAAAAATAGAAAAACCTTGTTTGACTTTCACAGGTTAATCTGCTACCGCGATTTCGAGGAAACTTTACAGGAGTGATAAGTACCAACCCTTGTTGTGCATATCACCGGCACGTTAAGCTTCGATGCACAAATGGCCGCCAGAGCTAAACACAAAAAAACCTTGTCCGGCTTTCGCAGGTCAAACTGTTGGCGGGATTTTGAGGGTACTTCACAGGAGTGATTAGTACCAACCCCAGTTGTGCATACCGCCAGCACGTTCTGCTTCGCTACACAAAATGGCCAGCAGAGCTCAGAAAAGACAAACCTTGTCCGGCTTTCACAGGTCAAACTGCTGGCTAGATTTCGAGGAAGCTTCACAGGAGTGATCAAAACCAACATTTGTTGTGCATATTGCCAGCAAGTTCCGTTTCGCTGCACAAAATGGCCACAAGAGCTAAAAATAGTAAAACCTTGTCCGACTTTCACAGGTCAAACTGCTTGCAGGATATGAGGAAACTTCACAGGTGTGATCAGTACCCACCCTTATTGTGCATGTCGATGGCATGTTCTGCTTCGCTAAAGAAAATTGCCGCCAGAGCTAAAAAAATATAAATCTTTTCCGGCTTTCACAGGTCAAACAGCCGGCGGGATTTTTAGGAAACTTCGCAGGAATGATCAGTACTAACCGTAGCTGTGCATGTCGCCGGCACGTTCTGCTTCGCTGCAAAAAAAAGCCGCCAGAGCTAAAATAGAAAAACCTTGTCCGGCTTTCACAGGTCAAACTGCTGGCGGGATTTTGAGGAAACTTCACAAGACTGATCAAAACCAACATTTGTTGTGCTTGTCGTCCGCATGTTCTGCTTCTCTACCCAAAATGGCCACCATAGCTAAAAACAGCAAAACCTTCTCCGGCTTTCACAGGTCAAACTGCTTGCGAGATTTCGAGGAAACTTCACATGAGTGATTAGTACCCACTCTTTTTGTGCATGTCGCCGGCATGTTCTGCTTCGCTGCACAAAATGGCTACCACATCTTAAAATAGAAAATCTTGTTCGGGTTTCACAGGTCAAACTGCCGGCGGGATTTCGACATATATCTGAAAAACCTTGCAGTTGCATATGGAACTGTGCCAGCTTATTACAGCTATCATGCGATTACATATGCAAACATTTGGATCAACAACAACACTGAGCCTCTATGAACAACTGATAGATCAAATTCCATCTGTGTTTAATAGCTTAAACTACTTTTGATGTTAAACACCAGTTGTCACTAGATACCCAGTATCTTTACTTTCTGATTGTGAAAACATGAAGTATTTCTTCATTTCCACATCACTTTTTAGCTTCACCTTCATCTATTAACTCTGTTAAAACCAACTTCAACTTATGTTTTGACTTTCATCCTGCATACCAAAAAACATGCCACAGTTCCATCGTTAGAGTACATGTGAAGAGAGACATATGTTTTGGTGACAAAAATCCCTTCTAGTTTAAGAAAGAGTTTATAGTTTTTGCAGCGCAACAAACATAGCTCATCATTATTGAAAAGGCACATGAAAAAGTTTGCCATTCGTGTTATGGTTTGTAACCTTCATATTTTTTACTGTTTCAGCACCTTCGAATGATATCGCAGCACCCCCTCCGTCCTATGAAAGTGTCCATAAAATGTGAAGCCTTACCAGTTCTACAGATTCTCGCATTCAGCTCTCCATTGACCTCTAACCCGTGGTTAACATTAAGCGCTACAGTGCCATTCTCAAAACAGAATAATTAAATCCTTGTCACCAGCAATAGTTCAACTGCATGCTTTCCAGGGAAAAACTGTGGATAACTCTGTATCATACAAAGTCAGTTTTTGCTCGTAGTTTTGACTAAACAATGATCTTAGATTTCTATGTTTAGATCGTTTTCTACTAAAAATGTTTAAAATTACTGGATGATTAGAGATGTTGGGTATTTTGACAGATGTTAAATTTCTGTACAGTTTCAGAAAAAAATGATCGATTGTTTAGTTAATTAAAGCGACTGACTCACAGAATTTAGCTGAATTTTTTTTTCTTTAAAATTTAAGAGAATTTAATATACTATGGAAAAAAACATAAAATTATGCTTCTTTACACCATGAAAACTGAAAAAAAAAGTTTTGACTTAACCAGGATTCGAACCCACGACGTTTCGGTCAGTAAAATATAGAGAGACGATCGAGACCACTGAGCCACAGAGCCAACTTGTAAGATTGCTTAAGAATTAATGTTATAACTAAAGTATCTACCCCGTGACTAACGGGGTAAATATTTTACCGATAAAAGTGTGTAAAACGTTATATTTTGATGGTTTTTTGAATCAAAAAAATGAAGCAGTAACTTAGTTTAAATATGTTCTTCACAACTGCAGCAAAAAAATTCAAGATGTAAGAAAATTTCCTTTTTTCATCGTCGGCCCATCTGTGAGTCAGTCGTTTTAATGTCAGTTTGTTTTATTAGACGTCTTCCAGGAGAGAGCATATTTATTGGCTCATCAGTGTGTTGTTAACAAATACGATTAATGTTTTCAAATTGCGACAAGAAATTTGATGTCGTGAAAACAAAACACGAGACGGTCAATCAGGCGAGTCTGTTGATTGAGACTCTTGTTTCGAGTTTCTTGCTGATCTTTAAGTCAGCAGAAAAAAAAGAATCTCGGTTTGAAACCTTACTGCAAGAAACCCATTTATTTGAAGATATACATTTCTGCTTCCACAAGTAACTGTGTTTGTTTTAATTTGCACGTTAATGGCATGACTATTGTGTTAATACATATTAAGTAAACAAATTGTTAGTTATACTGCACTTTAGTTGTCGAAAAAACTTTATGCTCAACTATTCGAAGAATAAGGATGGCTATTGCACTCTTCGCGGCGTCGGCAATGGTAAACGTTTTATATTTAGGGTAATAGCTTGTTCGTCATCAAAGGGATTCAATTTAAACTTAAAATACTTACATATAGTCACACAATGTCCTGCTGTTGGACAAGTTGCATAACTGTGCTAAGACTATTTAAAGAATAATGCACCCTTTTAAATTAAAAAGTTTTGTTAAACTTTTACTAAGTGTAAAAACTTGTTTATTATGAGAGGGATTCAAACGAAACTTAAAATACATGCATATAGTGACTAGTCACTGCAGTGTGACGAAAGGTTAAACTGCGTTATGAGTATTTACAGAATTATTCCCCTTTTAACTTTACTTTTAACATGGAAATTTTGGTTAAAGTCTTTTATTAAGTGTAATACCTTGTTTCTTTTTAAGGATTTCAGTTGAAAAAAAAAACTTGAACATATTGTCAAGGGTCCTGCTTGGGAAAATTGTGATAGGAATATCTACAGAATTATGTTTCGTTTTATATAGAAATTTTGGTTATAGTTTTTTTATTAAGTGTAATAGCTTGTTCATTATTAGGGGAATGAATTTTAAAATACTTGCATATAGTGGCAAGGCCGTGCTGTTGGACGACAGCATAACTCTGATAGGAATATTTACAAAACCATGCCAGGTTTTACGTATAAATTTGAATTGTTTTATTATTACCGCAGAAGTATGCCTCTGCTATTTAGTATAATATCTTCTATTATATTATATTATATATTATTATTTATTATATAGAAGACTCAGTTGAAAATAATTATACTTTCTTCTGCTGATAAGGTTTTACTCTGGGACACAGCGCTTATGTCAGCACTGATAATAATCGAGCTCGCTGTAATCAGAGACAGCTTTTGTTAAAGTAATATAGGAACTGCTAGTTGCATATGCCTACTGTGTATATATTGTTTAATATCGAGAGTTTTACTGATGAATTTGCTGATATGACATTGAACTAGTACAATGCTTTTAGGTCTTTTACCAGTTGTTTTAGCTCACCTGAGCCTATCCTCAAGCTCAACTTTTGTGATCGCCCTGTTTCCGTCGGGAATCCTGCGTCGTTGTTCGAAAACTTTAAACAACGTATCCTCTTAACCACTTGCTGAAAGATGATAAATCTTTGTAGGAAGGTTTCATGCATAAACCTCTACCAAACTTATTCAAAGAATTCTATCCCATGTAGAACTCGTGATGCTACAACAACAATAATGAAAAAAAACTTATTTTTTGTCCAAAACTACTACGCCCATAGGCTGAAATGTGGTGTGAAACATTATCTATTGTTCTTCTACCAACTTTGTTCAGGTAATGTCTCTAGGGTCACTATTAGCCCCGCCCAAGGCGTCACTTGTTTAACACAGTAATATAGAGGAAAATAATCAACTGCTTTTATGAAACCACTAGGCTTAGAGTTCTGAAATTTGATATCAAGCATAGTCTAGTAGACTCCTACAAAAACTGTTAACATTTTGCCCCTTGCACCATTTTTGGCTCTACCTCGAAGGGTAGATATATTATATTTACACATACAGGGACATACTTTGAAAATCTTCTTGTCAGAAACCGCAATTCTGAGTCTTTTTAAAGACAGCTTTATCTAGCAGATCACTATCAAGTCTATTCAAATTATATCCCTGGGATTACTACTGGTCTAGCCAGAGGGTCACACTTTTCACAAAAATCTTAAGTATTCCTTTTGTATCGAAATACAAGTCCCTGAGTTCTAAAATTTTGCACAAAGATATGACTATTCTACCTCTACTAAGATTGTTCAAATTTTGTTTCTGCGGTCGTCTTCTGCTCTGGTCTGGGGTCAGATTATTTTACATAGACTTCTATAAAAAAAAAAAAAACAAGAGACTTTTAAACAGTAAAAGGCTAAGCTAGAAAGGCTCTCATTAAAAATGAAGGACCGTTTAAAATTAACTTAAAATATCTTTTCACTCATCGATATTGAGATAATTTGGTTACAGGCATAAACACATGTTTCTGTAGCGATGTTTTCTCTTATATCACCAAAGCTGGTAAGTAATTACCAGGAATGTCCAAAGCCGTATGGATTAAACAAATTTAAATGTAATAATACTGACATCAAAGAAGATTACATGCATTTTCAGCTATTTTCGAAGAGCAGAAATAAAACATAACTTTAAGGTTTTGGGACTCGAATGACTACTATCAAAATCTGTTTAAAATAGACTGCATTGCATAGTTAGAAAAGCATATATTTCTGCGAAAATAATTGCGACAATGATTTTGTATAAAAAAAATTGGATCAGTTGTTAAAATTTCATTAATTTAATATGAAAATGCACATGTAAAAATATTTACAAATTAGAAGATGTGGTCTCCAACAAAAAAAATTCATTAATAAAGATTCCTCATCCCAATAGGATGGAGTGACTTTTTATGCCCCTATTAGTCTTGCAGGGTGGGGGATACACTTTCCTTGTCTGTCCGTCCAGCTGTCCATACGTAGACTGGTTTGTGTCGTGTGTAACTCCAAACTCATAACTGAGTTATGCCTCCCGATTAAGCAAAAAAAAAACACATTTTTAGACTTGTGACTTGTGTTGACTGTCACTCCAAACTTTAAGACTTTATACCTTTAAGACTTTTTTGTGACAATACAGTGGAATGTGTTGGAGCTTCAATGACAAATCGGCAAAATATGACAATCTGGCAAAAACACCGAGAGTTTATTAATCCCCTGCCGTGCCGTGCCGGGAGGGGATTATAGGAATAACCCTGTCTGTCTGCCAGTCCGTCTGTCCGTCCGGAAATTCGTTTCCGCTTCATAACTTTTAAACTCATCGAAAGTTTTTTTAAGTAACTTGGCACAATTGACAACTAGTGTGAGAAAATGTGCAAAGCGCAAAACCAGATCGATACCCCTAAGGTCAAGGTCACACTTAAAGGTCATATGTAAAAAAGTCCTCATTTCGTCTCCGCTCAGTTACTATTAAACTGCTTGAAAAGTTTTAAATAACTTGACACAAATGATCACCATTATGAGACGATGTTTAGACTGCAACTACCAGGTCGCTACCCCCAAATCAAGGTCACACTTAGAAGTCATATATAAAATGTCAACATTTCGTGTCCGCTCCATAACTTTTAAACTCATGGAAGGTTTTTAAAATAACTAAGCACGAATGATCACCGTTATGAGACGATGTCCAGAGCGCAACAAATAGGTCGCTACCTCCAAGGTCAAGATGACACTTAAAGGTCATATATAGTCTATATAAGTCTACATTACGTGTCCACCCCGTAACAATAAAACTCCTTGAAAGTTTTTGAAAGTAGCTTGGCCTAAATAATCACCATTATGAGATGCTGTGCATAGCACAACAACCAGGTCGCTGCTTTCAAGCACAAGGTCATACTTAAAAGACATATATAAAAAAATTCTCATGTCGTGTCCCTTCCGTGACTTTTAAACAGCTTGAAAGTTTTTAAAATAACTTGGCACAAATGATCATTATTATGAGACGATGTGCAGAGTGCAAAAAACAAGTCGCTACCTCCAAGATCAAGGTCACACCTCAAGGTCATATATAAAAAAGTCCACATTTCGTGTCCACTCCATCACTTTTAAATTGCTTCAAATGGGAGGTCCAAATGTAGCTGCCCATTTTCCGTAGAAATTATCCTGTGTCATATTGGGAGGTCTAACCTTCTCTCTTTACACTTATTCATTCCTATGTTCTGCTGCGGCAGGGGATATAGCTATCCTTCAGATTGCCAAAATGGCTTGAAATAATTTGATGAAGGGCAACCTGAGATACACTTTTGTAAAATTATTTTGGAATAGGGCAGGTGGTTTCTGAAGATTTTCTATGCTTTTCCTTGTTATTTTTATTAAGATCGAGTAGAATATTGAAGGCTTTTTGTTTTTTTCTTGAAATGATAGTTTTGAACTTAAAAACAATAGAAATAACAAAATAATAAATTCAAAACAATATACACATATCTAGTTAAATCTGGAATAGAATAACAATGGTTTTCTATTTTCACATTCAATAAGTTTTACTGCCACATGTACGACACATGTCCTGTTTGTGATGCTATCAAAGTAAGCTCTCAGGAGTCTGCTTCTACACAAAAACAAAATTCACCTCAGAAAAATGTTCATATAAACGTGGTTTTAACTCTTTCGGATTTGACAGTTTTTCTTTATGTTTTGGAGTTTAGACGCAGTGACAAAATGTTTCAAGAATAACAAACTAGGGCTAACATATTCAGGAGATCGGTCGAAGAAGGGATCCGTTACTGCTACAGACGTCAGTACCTGTGAGTCAAACTAGTTTTAGAGAAAGACGTGTATCCTAGGTTGTATCAGGGAAAATAGAGTCCATTAGTGAAGACATTAGTTTTACAAGGTTCGTTCTGGCTTAATTTGAATGCTGTCATAGATAAGTCTAAAGATGGTGGCTACAGTTTTATTTCCACATTCAGAGTATTGAAATTATATTTTATGTAAAATTTAATGGTAACCAGAATGCAGCAAAAAAAAAAAACAAAAAAAAACAACAAAAAAACATATGAACAAAAGAGAAAATACTATTTAATTTAAATTCACAGATAACAAAATATGGATCGGCAATAATATGTGAACGAGGTACGTAATTCATATTATCAAATGAAATCAACAGTTTAACTTTGAACTAGTGGGGATGGTGGTCATTTAATATTATGATCATATTTTTACCAAGGATTAACAAAATAATTACCAAATTTTTATATTCAGTAGCATTTTTAAGCTGTAAGAAGATGTAAATAGGCATACAAAAAGTTTGAACTGGAAATAAACATCAGAAAATATAAATATACATGCTTTAGAATTGTCAAAATTAATGCTCTAGTATTGTCAGAACATATACTTCCTATAGTATTGTAAGAATATATGCATGCTGTAGTATTGTCAGCATATATACATGCTCTAGTATTTCAGAATATAAACTTGCTATAGTATTGTCAGAATATATACATGCAGTAGTATTGTCAGAATACATACATGCTCTAGTATTTCAGAATATAAGCATGCTATAGTATTGTCAGAATATAAACATGTTATAGTATTGTCAGAATATACATGCTATAGTATAGAAGAATATATACATGTTATAGTATTGTCAGATTATACATGCTATAGTATTGTTAGAATATACATGTTATAGTATAGTAGAATATATACATGTTATAGTATTTACAGAATATATACATGCTATAGTATTGTCTGAATATACATGCTATAGTATAGTAGAATATATACATGTTAAAGTATTGTCTGAATATACTAGATATAGTATAGCAAGATATATACATGTTATAGTATTGTCAGAATATACATCTTTAAGTATTGTTGAATATATACATGTTTTAGTATTGTCCGAATATACATGCTACAGTATATTAGAATATATACATGTTATAGTATTGTAAGAATATACAAACTACAGTATAGTAGAATATATACATGTTATAGCAATGTCTGAATATACATGAGCTATAGTAGAGTAGAATATATATACATAGTCAGGATATTTACAAGTTCTAGTATTGTCAGAATATATATGCTTTAGTATAGTCCGAACATATACACGTTCTAATATTGCCTGAATATACATCCTGTAGTATAGTACAATATAAACATGTTATAGTATTGTCAGAATATACATGCTATAGTATTGTAGAATATATACATGTTATAGTATTGTCCGAATATACATGCTACAATATATTAGAATATATACATGTTATAGTATTGTCAGAATATACATACTATAGTATAGTAGAATATATACATGTTATAGTATTGTCTGAATATACATGAGCTATAGTATAGTAGAATATATATATACATGCTATAGTATAGTCATAATATGTACACGCTCTAGTATTGTCTGAATATACAGGCTATAGTATTGTCAGAATAGATACATGTTCTAGTATCATAGACACACTGGCAGTTTGGCTTAGAAAAAGTAAGGAATGCGTAATATATCGATTTTTTTTTGCCGAAACGAAAAACATGAATATCAGACGCTCATATATCATTTACTGTTTATATAACCATATTAAGGTATTCTAACAGTATTCTAGGACATGGAAAGGTTACATTAGAGAGAAAAATACACTAACGTAATTTAAAAAAAATAAAAAATTTTTTTTTGTAATTTTATAATTATTTACGTAAACGAGAAAACAGTCGGTACATTGGAACACGTTACATTAATGCAATTATGCTACATTTACTATAAAGTGAATGTTGTGCGTTGATTGGTCAGCTACACCTCGGTGGGAGGTTTTTTACAGTCGTTATTTACGAAAAACAAGACTTATTCTTTTAATCAGGATCCAATTGCACCAACCGCCTAGTAATGCAAAGTAATAACGCCTTAGACCACTCGGTCATCGTAACAACCCACACAAAAGGTTGCGCAAATAACTGGGATATATGTGTCCACCTCACACCGCACCGGTGACAGGCGTTAGTTATATGACTATATGATACTTTATGCACGGGGAGTGGCACATTGGCTCTGATTAGTCCTGGCCAATTTTTATGTCCACTTTTGAAAAAGAGGGTGATTATTGTTTTGCAGATGTTGGTTGGTCGGTCGGTTGGTAATTTGGTCGGTAGGTCGGTAGGCCACATCTTTTCCGTTCAATAACTCGTGTATCATTTGACCTACGCCATTCAATCTTCATAGAGTGGTTGCCCTTATTAAGCACAAAAACCCTATTGTTTTTTATCAGTAGGTATATTGTCACTGTCACCTTCAATTTGAAAACAATGGCCCTCTATAACCTAAGTATCATTTGACCCATAGCCTTTAAAATTCATCACCCTTAATAGGTAAAAGATCAATATTTATTTATTTATTTATTTATTTATTTATTTATTTATTTATTTTGAGGGGTGTTGGGTGGTAAGGGGGTGGAGGGTGCTACTTGCTGCGATCCTTAGACTTGCGGCGCTTCCTCGGCTTGCTGCGCTTCTTCGACTTACTGCGCTTCCTCGGCTTGCTGCGCTTCTTAGACTTACTCCACACTTGGGGACTGACTTTGCAAGTAGTGCAAAGTCTTGACAATTCTGAGGAAGTCCTTTTTGAGAATAACTTTTTTTTGCTTTCCCGATATTCTATCAACGAACATCAGGTTTCTTTATTTTCACACAACATATATAAAGCAACAGCACGAACCGGATTGAGAACAATTGACGTGACGTCACAATATAAACGACGTCAAAGTTAAGTGAAATATGTGTGTTTCTTTTAACACACAAAAATATATATCTCTTAAGTTTGGAAAGTCTTATCGACATAAAATAAACTGCAAATGAAAGCTTACTTACATATCTAATAACAAAGTAGGTTTAATCCAATCAGGTTCTTGCTGTTGAAACAAAACAAATAAAATCCATCAAAAAATTATTCTTGACACCTTATTAAGAGGAAAACCCTTATTAATTTTAAGGTCAGTAGGCCGAAGTCTAGGTCACCGTTTCCTTTAATTTAAAACCTGTTTCCGCTCAATAACTTCAGTAGCATTTGACAAAGAGCCAGCAAATTCAAACTTTCAGGGTTGTTGGGTGGGAGTCGGAGGTGAGAGTGAGTGGCAGAAATATCAGTTTGACGTCTTTTGTTTACAATTCATTAATCGAGAGTAATAAAAAAAAAACTTTTAAGGTTTATAAATATTTAAATCACATCGATAGATGAATCAAGCTGAGTTTTAAAATTGCATATATAATTGCAATAATTTATATCATTTTAATACTTTAGTATTGATCTCGATTACATGTTGCGTATTTTTGTTCTAATTAATATAATAAGATACCTCGTTTTATGAATTATAGGTGTTTACGCTAATTTTCAGTTTCATTCGAAAAACTTTTCTCCCGTTGAAGGCCGATAAATGTCAACATAGACTTTTCTTGAAATTGAATAAACTGAGTGTTACTTAATGTCTTATATGACTATATGGAACTCAGTATTACTGCCAGATTTTCTACAGATGATCAAACGATAACGACTCAGTCTTAGTTACATCGACACATCTGTTAAACGAAGTACATCTTGTACACAGTGAGTAAATAAATCGATAGCCGTGTTAAGAGTGTTATTTATAATTGTGAACGGGTGCAGGTAAAGCAATGATTATTTATGTTATATGAATTTTTTTTGGATAATTTTAACACAGTGAAAGAGGTAAATGTTTGATGCGTTTGGATATTTAAAAAAACTTATTTTATGACATTGATGCAAAAGAATGACTAACAACCGAGTAGCGTCCCTTAGATTGTTTGTACCATTTGTGCACCAGTAAATAGGTTATAAAAAGAAGTCTCGGTCATTGGAACATATAAGGTACGATCATATTATAAATATATATTTTGCCTTTTTCATGTTATCATGCATATCCTCTGCTTGTTTTCATAATTTGTCGTAAATTAACCTCTTATATGCCATTTGTTGCTCTTTTTTATTCCTACAACCTACACGTTATGTAGGCTGCAGTGTACTGCAAGTAGGCTAGATACCGTGTTAACCTAAAATACATATGTATATAAGTTAAATTATTATTACTATTTAATGGTTCAAACCTTATGTATGTGAAGGTAACAATTTTAAACGGTTTTAAGATAGGAGTGCGAAAAGTCTCTATTTGTGTAAAAATGGTAATATATTCACAAAGCCAAAAGGCTTTGCAGTTAAATAAAAATGTTCAAGAACACAAATGATACTTAAATACCTGATATCTTATCCCAGCTTTCTATATGTTGTGAAAAACTGCCATGGAATAGCAGCTTTGGTATTTTGGATGGATGTAAAATATATTAATTTGCTTACTGTACTTTTGTAATCGTCTAGCGTTTTCAGTTACTGCCTGCCCTTAATAAAGGTTAATAGGTTCCATACATCGACGATTCTGTTTATTATATTGTAATTACAATATATATAATAGGGGATCACACATTAATAACTAGCTCGTTCTCTCGACGAAGTTAACTCGTTCCCACGAATATTTGGTTGTCCCCATGAAATACTGACTCAAAGCTTTCAGCTTTGTACTATATTCTGTATTATATCAGATTTTGGGACCCAAATCCTATATTTCAAAAAGTGGCCTATAAATCCTATATAATCTCAAATATTGGGTCCCAAATCCTATATTTTTTCACAATTTGTGGTGGCTATTTTTGAAAGTAACTTCATTGATACTGCCCAGATATTCTTAGCTTCCATATAGCTGCAAAGGTCATTTTGACAGTATTTCGGCTGATGCAATTGGTTTGTTGTGGTGTTGATACTGACGGCTTGCAGACCTGATATACCCGAAACTAAGACATGATGATATGTTTGCACAAACTTGTTCACTTCTTTAACCTTTAGAATTGCATGATTTACAGAGTTTAGAATATCTTGGCTTATTTTTTTATGGAAAATATATTAAAAAATCATATATTTGTCCTGTCTTTCCATTTGAAAAAGTCCTAAATTTGTCCTGTAGATTTTGAAAGTCTGGTTGACAGCCTGTGTCTCTTTCCCTTAGAGTAAGTAACTCGTTCTCTTGGCATAGTTAACTCTACTCGTTCACAAGAGTGAGTGAAACATCTTCTTGGGCATTTTTGACTCGTTACTTTCTTGTATGAATAAGTTGCTAATTCGACGGCGTGTCTTTTAAAAAAGAAGTACATGCCACCTTTGTGCTACAGTAGAAAAAAAATGAGATAAAACAATAAATTTGTAAATAACAATACAATGAGGTTATTATTTTAGTAAGAGCGATAAACAATTACTACTCGTTTCTCATTAAATAAAACCAAAATGGAATTGCAACAAGGCATTACAGACATGCATCAATATTTGAATGCGGTTCTCAGTTGTAAGTTCCTGTTTAAAAAAAAGGCAGGACAAAGCACTTTGTATTTTACAATAGTGACTACAATTTCATACTAACCAACAAATGTACAGTTAACCTACACAAAAAGGTATACATGTATGCATACATTTGTCATTTATTACACGGTATTTTACTGTAAGCATGTTGTAATTCCTATATTTATGTCAGTGAAGGTTCATACTAAACTTTAGCAGTGAATTTCTTTTGCAAATGATAGAAATATTAGGACCAGTTTATGGAAACTTCAACATCGGAATATTCAATGTATAAAAAGGACAAATATAAAATTTGATAGTCTGTGAAAATATGATACGTGTATGCATTTATAAACAAAGTTTCAATCTGTTAATCATTTTTAAGAGACTCAATTTAAATCAATCATATTTTCTCCCCAGTTTTAAATTTAGAAACCATTCTTCAGTTTCAATTGTATATATTGTTAAAAACCTTTGAATATCACACTTATCATATTATATCATCAAAACAGTTAGTGTGTATCGGTTATGGATTTTTGTATCCTTTCAGATATACAAAGATAAATAACAAACAAGTTTATTGACAGTATCCGTATAAATCCTGGTGAAGATGTATCTGTTCTACGTACTGGTGATTATCTGTGTCTGTAGATTTACAAGTGCGAGTAAGTTGACCTTTAATGCATGATATATATATCAGGGTTGGGTAGCATTACTTGTAAAAGTAATGCATTAAATTACCATTATTTAGCCAAAATGGTGCATTGAATTAGCATTAGCATTACCCATATTTCCAAAAGTAATGCATTAAATTACCATTATTTTGGGTTGCATTAGCATTACATTAAGCATTACTTTTAGAGTTATAATACAAAATATACTTATCATTTTACATAACCTGTTTATTTCTTATTTATAAACACTTTTGATAGAAAGCACTGTCTTTAGGTTACATTTAGTGTCATGTTTAACTTCATACAAAATTCAAATCTAAACACATGCAGCCTTAATTTTATCCGCTGTAAATTTATTAAAGTTTGTCAGCGTTACATTTTATTAGCATAAGCTGCTCAAATGTGTTATCGTTCAGTCTGTTTCGATCTGGCCTAAAGACCTTGCCAGCAATGGAAAATAGCCTCTCTACAGATGCTGAGCTAGCAGGAATAGCCAGATACTTTGCAGCAAGCTCAGATAGTATCGGATATTTGAAACACTGTTCTTTCCAAAATACAAGTGGATCTGCTTGTCTGTCAATGGTGTCCTCTTTCAAATATTCTTCTACTTCTTGCTCTCCTGTGCCTGAAGGATTTCTTGTGCGTTTAGGGGTAGACGGTAGGAAACTGAAAAAGTCATCAGCGTCCTGTTCAATTTTCGAACGCTTGCTGGGTGGGGATAGTGTTTCGTCCTGAAATAGCAAAATTTCTCTGAAAGTCTGGAAATTTTATATCAAAATGCTTATTACATAATGTAGATTGTAAATTATCATATACCAGATTTATATAAAATACTTTGACATATTTTCATGATGAACTAAATACTTTGTTACAGGGCTAAAACTTTGAATACTTAATGAGATTTTACTTTATATGTATAATCCAACTTCTTATATTTGTCAGAAATAAATCTTTTTTGAGCATTTATAAATAAAGCTTAAAAGAATTTATTTACGTGAAAAGCTTGAAATGTATCTTTAACAACAACATAAAACTATGTTTAAAGTCTTCATTAGTGATTCAAAACCAAACAAAATCACCTGTAAAATAATAAGTTGACATACTGTGAAATACATCATGCATTGATTGTTATATAGTATTAGTTAATAAGCAATTATTTCCTTTCACACTTCATTCAAAGTGTCAACAGTTTTGTCTTGGTAGTACAATAAACCATAACCATAGGCAAAATATGCATTTTTTAAAATAAATACACTACAAACTTTGAGCCAATTTTAATACATTAAACAGGTTGCCGGCAAAAAATGTTGGTTAAATTCAGACAGAGTTATAGCAATTTATTCTTTTTTATCTCAAAGTATAGATATTTTGATTTTTATTTTACCACTCAGAATAATGAAAAATATTGTTACTATTTAGAACTATAATTAGAGAAAATACCTTAGTGTCTGGACTGTATTTCACAACTTTGCGCTTGAGGTCTGAGGTAAATTTCTGCAACTGATCTTCATTGCACCAGGTCAACTTGAACCGTGGATCCAAGATGGCTGCGGTGATATAGGTGTCATCCTGTTCATATACAGACAGCCTTTGTTCTGTTGACTTTCTGAGTCTCTCTACTAAGCTGGTGTTGTAGTCACTCTTAACTCTGTCAAGATGTCGTTTCAATCCAATAGTTACTGGAATGGTCATACTGGCACTTACAGTTTTATCACACTGAATCAGATTTGTAGCCATTTCAAATGGGTTCAGTATTTGACAAACTTCAGTCAACAGTTTTCTTTCGTACGATGTGAGTCTTGGTGAAAAGTCAATAAGATTCAGCTTTTCTTCAGGAATGTTAAGAATTGATCTTATCATAACAAGTTGGCTATTCCAACGTGTGGCATTTGCTATCTGAACTCTGTTTTCGGCTTCAAGTACTTCTGTAGCAGCTGTAGATTTTCTGATATGTCCAGCAATTTTTGAAGCCTTTGCAACTACTTTATGAATGTTTAAGCTACAGTCTCTAAGCCCGTCACGCACAACTAGTTGCAGTGTATGAGCATAGCAACGCATATGTTTGAAGCCAGTTTCAGGTTCATCATCATCAAGATCCATGTCATCATTTTCGTCCAAATCATCATCTGCATTATCTGTCACACATGTTTTTTCAAATCCAGGAAGAGACATTTTAAATGCCTTAACCATATTAGACGCGTTATCACTTACAACATATGAGATTTTATTTCTGACATTTAAGTCTGACACAACTTCCTCGTACTCTTGTCTGATATTTTCTGCAGAGTGCCTTCCCTGAAAACGTGAACATGACACCATCACCGACTTAAGACACCAATCCAAAATGTAATGACCTGTAATTCCCAGGAATCCTTTCATGGAACGATTTGTCCTGCTTTATGGAGTAAATTAAGATTTGTGTCCATCAATATCAACTGGTGAAAGTAAATAACCACAAAATAATTCAGATTAATGCCATGCATTAGCATTAGCATTAACAAAATTTGCATTAAATTACCATTACTTTTAATGCAAAAAACTTGGCATTAATCATTACTTGTCATTATTTGAAAAAAGTAATGCATTATTAATGCATTAGCATTAATAATTGAATTGACCCAACCCTGATATATATAAATGAATACCTACAGAAAAACAAAACAATTAGATAAGAATTACGTGTGTGTCACACGGCCATTACTAGTGATAATAAATATACATGTGAATGTGTTCCTTGCGATATGGTGTAAACAAGTTCTTCTAAAAGACCTATCGCATTCGGACGCAACAAACTGCCATGCACATGAAACTTCTTCTTGATAGAATCATTAATGTGAATGACATCTGTCTTGACACGGTCAGCGAATTCTTAAATAAGCGACAGTTTCAAGAATGCTACAGTGATATACCAGCTTTAAAATGAATTAAGCAGTGATATTGGTACGCTTGTTTTATTTATTTTTCTTCTTTTGCATTATACATTAGAGAAATAACATTCAACTATAATATATGAAAGATATGTATCATATTAAAGTTCTAAAGTAATGTCAGACAGCACAATACACGCATGATATCAGCCTAATACATCAGTTATTGTCCCTTCGGATTTTTCCTGCAAAAAACAGGGATTTAAAAACCCCGGTAAAATGAGTCGATTCTATAACTTGTAATTTCAGTTAAGAAATAAACTGCACAATTTGATGCTTTATTGGTATTGAAATACATACGGGCAATTCAAAATGGGTGGAGTTTGGAGGACTCCTTCGGCACTTTGAATCGCCCCATCGTTATTTTGTGCACGAGTAAATCATCAAAATGTGTGCAGTTTATTCATTAAATGTATATTTATTTTAAAGAATTACAACTGCAAAGTCAGAGAAGCGTGTTTTGTGTTCGTTCAATGAGTCAACAAAATGTACCATCGTGACCAATGACAATAAGGGGCGTGTCTAGTTGAAGTTAATGTTTTCTGGAGGGGTAAATAGCATTTGCTTGGAATATGTTTATCGTGTTATTGTGCATTTGAAAGATAAACATAAATAATAATTAAAAAATATACATTGGTGCAATTAATAAAGACCCTTTCTTGAGCAGACGAAATTCATTTTTTTATGTTTCTGGAGCGAATGCGTAACCATTGTAATGATTCTACTTTATTTTGGAACTCCAAAATAAATAAGTAGAAACCTTCAACCAAATAGATGTTCACCAACCCAGTAAAACTGAAGATATTCAACAGAATATTCCATGCTATGAGTGTCATCACCTTTTAAGCCATTTTTCTACACGCACCAACGACGGAAGGATATATTTGTCGGTGTGAAAAAGTTTTCAACCTTTTTTAATGCATTTATTTTTCCGAAGTTCCTTAACAAGATACAGTGTATGTGATATAAATCTATTCGTTACATTTCGTTGTTGACCGTAATTCACTTCTACTTCCTTAGAGGTCTGTAGATTGATATGATATTTGATATTTTAACTGGTATCTTCTAATTGCTCTGAAATCTGATGCTATTTTCTTCACAACCAATCGGAATAGAGCATTCTAAATCAATTAACATTGCAGCTTCTCTACCTTCATTATTTTCTAATTCAGGCTTCTTGTAAATTTTACTCTGTATGTGCTGCGTAACCAGAATCAGATAGGTTTCGTTGAAACTGTTTTGAGAACTGAACCTTTCCTTAAACGATTGTAAACTTCATTTCGGTGTGTAAATAGATGGCGAGGATCAAAATCTTTAAGTAAATAGAAAAGAACTCGGTGAAAAGAAATGCTTGTTCGCTTCTTTTGGAATGGCATTTCCTTAACTCAAGCTACCCTAAGGCATTTTATGTCTAATTCTTGAATTAAGGATGCTAGTCAAGTGTACTGTTTTTGGCGTAAATAAAGTTACCACGAATTGTCATTAGCATGAATTGCACAATAGTTAGACAGTAATGTATAGTTTTATGTGGTCATAAAAGTTTGAACATTTTCCGAGTAGTAAGTCCGACAGAAAATCAAGAATGCCGTTCTTTCAATTACAGCAAAATGAAACACTGATTAGTATTCTGTAGTGTGCGTGCTGTTGAATTGCACTGAGATTTTTTTTGAGGAAAAAGGAAACAAGCTAGAATTGTACAATGCAATCATACATGCAATTCTTACTTCTTACACAAATTTACATTAATTTTATGGATACCTAAGATAATAACCTTACTTTTTGCTTTGTATTTTTTTCCAGGACTAGAGTTAACAGTAACGTCAGGTGTTTGTAGTAATTACTATTATATGGAAGATATTGAGGAAGCTTTTGTGACCTATAGAGGGGCATCATTAAGCGACGGTTGTTATATCAAGTTTATTAACTGGGATACTTTCCAGAAGAAAACATGTATAAAACCAACCAGTCTTAATCTTGATTGTTCCACAAAAATTGAATATCACAGTCATTTTATCTCGGAATACACGGACCCAGATGTAAGTTTGGTTTAATAATGATGAGCCATATAATTATAAGGTTTATAGTTTTGTGTAATAATATGTTTTGTAGGAATGTTAAACACAGTTATACTCGAGGAGTGTAAACATTTATTTAGTAAATCGAGGTTCTTGTAAAGACTCTGGCATACCTTCAACTTATATTAGTATTTTCTTTCAGATCATATAAATGTTAATGAAACTGAATGATATATTATCCAATGTCAAGGTGTCAGCTTTTTTTAGTGCAGCTGATAAACTGTAAACATTATTTTTAGTCTTTATAGAGAGAGTTTTTGTGGTACCATTTTTGGATGGAATTTCAGTAAATCTAGTCGTTTTCTGGCTTTTTACTGCCTGAAAAAAAAAAGTATTTGAACACATGTTTTTTTCTTTACCTCATTCATTTTTAAGCCTTTGAGCTAATTAACCCTGAACATGCTGAAATTGTGTGATGGATTTGCCCAGCTTTGAATTTTGAACAGTCCATTCAAGTTTAAGGGATTTCAATATCAAAATACAAAAATTGAGCTACCAGCAGTATAGAGCCTGGTCAGACTGTACGGATGTGCAGGCTGGCCTGGCTCTATACTGGTGGCAAAGGCTTATCACTTTCGGTTCCAGCAGGTTAAGGGTTAAATAGATATGCAGATTGTAGGTTATGTCTCTTTAATAACATTGTTTTACTGGATGAGTTCAGTCTAAGCTGTACCCATAGTTTGTTTCGTTTTATGGATCTGTAACCAGACAACCACTTAAAGCGCAACAGACGTTGCTTGCAAATTTCTCTACATTCAAGGTAATATTTCTTATTAAGTATCAAATAATTCTTATTTCACAGGTCCTATTTTCATGTAATAATGTATCCTACAATGAATGGTGCGGCAATTTGAGAACTACAAATCTATTCATAGTGTTCAAAACAAGTAGACACAACTTTGTTGATAATGTCAAACTACATGTTTACTTGAAAGAAGGTGAGTATAAAGTATTAAATGATTTTTTTTTCAGAATAATGTTTTAATAGTATTTCATATTGCGTCGTTATGATGTGTGTAGTACATCGAGATTTTGTTTTGCTTTGTGTGTTATACACTGCATTAAACTGTCCGTTGAAAGATGTTAGATAGTATCAACTTATATCAGTTACTAGTGAATTAGGTTACCCGTAACTAAAAAAATAGCATTCATTACTGAAATCATGTGACAAAACTTTTGGTGTGATCCGTAAGAAACACAGTTAATAACTTTAAGTAAGAATACAAAATCTATTCTATGTCTATATTTGATCACACAAAAGTGCTCTGCCGCTTATTTTTTTTAAATATTTTAATTTGTTATCTGAAGATACAGAGAAAATAGTGTATAATTTTGTAAATATACATATTGTATATTGTAATGTGTGTTTCAAGAAATATTGTATTTTTCATTTTAACATTGTGATTAATCTAATGTATTTCAGTACCCAAAGAGGATGATCCATGGAGTAAAACAGCTTCTCACAGCAGTTCAGTTGCCATTATTGTTAGTTTGGTTGTAGGCGGAGCTGTCCTTACCATAATCATCACTTGTGTTATCGTGTGTGTGATAATCCAGAAGCGACGCTCAGCACAAAGACCACAATTTGCATATCAAACAACCACAGGCCAAATCAATATGCAAACTGGTAACAGATTAGAAAATGTCCTCTAGCTCACTAGAGCACAGACCGCTCATAGTTTACAAAGAATTCTTGATGAACAAATGCTCATAGTGAACCAAAAGGTCATAATGAGTTTTTGTGATTGGCCTTTGTTTTATCGGCTTTTGCCATTTGTCTACAGTTAGCGTCAAATATTATCTAGATTTGTACTTCTAGATTAAAGTTTATTAAATTATGAAGGTGTTCTCCAGGCATGTTTAAGTATTTAATTCCGTGCTTTAAAATCTTGTTTACCTGAAAATGCTAGACCAAGAGCCATGGATTGTTGTGTGTAACATTGTCTTAAAACGTCTAATACAATTATTCAAATCACATTGTATACCAGTTTTAGCTCGACTTCTTTGGGGAAAAAATCAAGTTATTGCTAAAGTCATGGTGTCGTTGCCGTTGCCGTTCTGTAGTCGTTGCCGTTCCAGTCCGAAAACTTTAACATTGATCATAATTTTTTTTATTCCTTAATGGATTATCTTCATACTTGGTCAAAACAACCCTTTGGACAAGAACTTTAAAAAGACCACACTAAACTTGACCTTGACTCTTAAATGACCTTCGAATTCAAGGTCAAAATATTGAATTTTGCTAAAATTGGCCATAACTTTATTATTAATTGGTGGATTCTCTTCATGCTACAACAACCATTTGGACAAGATCTTCAAGCAGACTGGACTAAACTTGACCTTGATTCATAAATGACCTTTACCTTCAAGGTCAAATTATTGAATTTTGCTAACATTTGCCATAACTTAATTATTAATAGGTGGATTGTCTTCATACTTGGACACAACAACCCATTGGACAAGATCTTCAAGTGAACCAGACTCAACATGACCTTGACTCATAAATGACTTTCACCTTCAAGGTCAAATTATTAAATTTTGCTAAAATTGTCCATAACTTTAGTATTTATGGTTCGATTTGATTCATACTTGGACAAAACAACACCTATGACAAGACCGACATGTTGAATAACTCAGATGTGACCATGACCTTAAAATAACCTGACCTTCAAGGTCAGATGATTGAATTTTGCTTAAATTGTCATAACTTTCTCATTTATTTATAGATTTGATTCATGTTTGGTCTAAACAACACTTATGACAAATCCGACATTATGATTATATCAAGATTGACCTTGACCTTTAATAATCTTGACAGTCAAGGTCAGGTCATTGAATTTTGTTAAAACTGGCCATAATTTTGTTATTTATGGTTGGATTTGAATCAGACTTGGACAAAACAGTACTTATGACAAAGCTGACAAGATAAATTATTCAAGTTTGACCTTAACTTTAAAATAACCATGACCGCCAAGGTCAAATAATTAAATTTTGCTTAAATTGTCATAACTTTGTTGTTTATTGTTGGTTTTGATTCATACTTGGACAAAACAACAATTATGACAAAACCGACATATTGAATAACTCAGGTATGACCATAACCTAAAAATGATCTTGACCGTGAAGGTCAGATGATTGAATTTTGCTTAAATTGTCATACCTCATTTATTTATGGATTTGAATCATACTTGGACAAAAAACAACTTATGGCAAATCCGGCATTTTTAATCTTTCATATATGACCTTGACCTTTCAATGACCTTTACAGTCGACGTCAGATGATTGAATTTGCTAAAACTGGCCATATTTTTGTTATTTGTGGTTGGATGTTAATAATACTTGGAAAAAACAACACTTATGACAAAGCCAACATGGTAAATTATTCAAGTGTGACCTTTACCTTACACTGACCATGTTCGTCAAGGTCAAATTATTGAATTTTGCTCAAATTGTCATAACTTTTGTATTTATTTATGGATTTGCTCATACTTGGACAAAACAACACTTATGACAAATCCGACATTATGATTCTTTCATGTATCAACTTCACGTTAAAATGACCTTGACCTTCAAGGTCAAATTATTGAATGTTGCTACAATTTGCCATAACTTTGTCATTTATTGTTGGAATTGATTCATACTTGGACAAAATCACATGTGACAAAACCGACATGTTGAATAACTCAGGTGTGACCATGACCTAAAAATGACCTTGACCGTCTAGGTCAGATGTTTGAATCTTGCTTAAATTGTCTTAAGTTTGTCATTTATTGATGGATTTGATTTATACTTGGACAAAACAATACTGTTGACAAATCTAACATTTTGATTCTAGTTTGACCTTGACCTAAAAATGACTTTGACTAGCAAGATCAAATTATTGAATTTAGCTAAGATTGTTCATAACTGTGTAATTTATAGTTAGACTTGATTCATACTTTGACAAAACCACATGTTGAATAATTCAGGTATGACCTTTACCCTAAAATGACCTTGACAGTCAAGGTCCCATTATTGTATTTTGCTTAAATTGCCATAACTGTTGTTTATTTATGGATTTGATTTATACTTTGATAAAACAACAAAACCGACATTAATACTTTGATAAAACAACAAAACCGACATTTTAATTTATTATAAGTATGACTTTGATCTTTAGATGACCTTGACATTTAAGGTCAAGTTATTGAATTTTGCTTAAGATAGCCAAATGTTTGTTATTTATGGTTTGATTTGATTTATACTGGGACAAAACAACACTTATGACAAAACTGACACATTGAATCATTCAACTGTGACCTTGGCCTTCAAATGACCCTGACCATCAAGGTCAAATTATTGATTTTTGCTAATATTGGCCATTAACGTCATTTTTAGTTCTTTTTATTAATACTTTGCCAAAACAACGCTCATGACAAAACCTACATGTTGAATTATTCAAGTGTGACCTTAACCTTTAAATTACTTTTACAGTCAAGTTCGAATTATTACATTTTGCGAAAATAGCCAAACTTTTGTTATTTATGGACGGATTTGATCTGTACAGGGACAAAACAACACTGAGAATAAAACAAACGTGTTGAACAATTCAAGCATTACCTTGACCTTTAAATGACCTCGACATTACTTAACTTGGCTATATCTTTGTTGTTAATGGATGTAGTGTCTTCATGCTTGGACATAACTACCTTTTAGACAATACCTCCAAAGAAGATTAAACTGAACTTGACCTTGACCTTTAAGGTCAAATTTCTGAATGTTGCTAAAATTGGCAATTACTTTATGTATAATTATATTTCCAAATGATGTTTCATTTGAAATCCCTTCACCACAATGTGGTTCCTCTAATGTGTTTGCCTTTGGAAATAGGAAAACTTCGAGCGTGGCCCCGCTTGCGGTGGCTCTTGTTTTTATAAAGACTAATATATAAAAGATATCATTTTAACAATTTTCTGTTGAAACCAGAAAGACACAGAGGTCTCGAATTCAGTATGTATCGTTTTTATTGAACTATACCATGATTGTTGAAATTATATACCTGGTGTCACCATTGGTTCCGTTCGGGTTTTTTTGTTTTTTTGAGACGTTATGTGGTAAAAAAAGTCTTGTTAGAAATAAATAGGCTCGGAGTTCAAAAGTTCGATGTGAAGCATTGTCAAGTGAATTCTTACTAAGACTGTTCTGGTCATGCGATATTATTTGGCTCTTCTGTGGGGGCAGATAAATTCAACCTTAACTTATGTTATTGTTCTTATTAGTCCTTCTGGAGGTCTTAATTAGTTCAAGTATGGGTACTTATATCTAGCTAAATATTTGAAATAAACCAGACAACATAGAGTTTTTGTACTGGATATGTTTCCTAGCAGTTAGTTTAGTAACTCCTTTAATTTGAACTGGACATCCATAGCACTGCATTTTAGCAGTTTTTTTTCATTTGAGCGAAAAAGGGCTACAGCTTGCTCTCTTGTTGTTGTTTTTTTCATGTAATCAAATTAATTGGTGTTCAAACCAATCGAATTATTTCAAGAACTTTTTGATGCTCTGTGGATATGAAGTTAATGATTAAAGCAGCTTGTTCACAGTTGGTCGTTGAATAAGAATTTGATTTTAAGTAAATGTGTGTATTACGTCTATCAATACCCATCTACATACGCATTAAAACCATAACAACATTTCGTGATTGTGAAAAAATCGGTAGTTTCTGCATCATAGGCTATAGCGTTACGAACGGTATAAAACCTATATTTAGAATTTCTGTTTTTATTTGCCATCACATGACTGATCACATTCACTCGTCGTGCATGCGGTCACATTATATCCGTATTTGAATATTGAACCAAAAAGCACAGGCATTCGTTCCATGGATAAATGCCCAGAACTACTATCTAACCAAAACAAGATACGAAAACTTCACAAGAATGAATCTAAAGGTCACTTTAATTTACTTCAAACATAATTTAAATTGTCCCTCCAAACATCGCTATCAGTGTTGTCAAAATATTAAAAATGAAAGTGTATCAGCCGATTAGAATTTATCGACATGTTCCATTACAACAACATATAAAGTCCACTAAAGACCAGTTTATTCCTACAATAAATCTGACTCTTGATTAAGATTTTAGATTGAGGGTTCAACAACTTAATATCTAATTTCTATTTATCACGAAAAGTTTTGTAAACAAGAGATGAAACTCATTTGAGAGAAATCAGAAGTGCGGTGGAAAAATGTTTTTTTCTTTTAATGGAGTTTTGATTGCTGTAATAAGAAAAAAAAAAGATCCAACAATCAGAGATAATATTATAAGAGTTACATTGCATTTATCAGCTTAAATTACAGATTTTTTTAAAAGTAAATTGACCGTCAGATTCATTCTTGTGAACATTCTTACTTTGGTTATATAGTGGTTAGAACATTTATCTATGAAACGAAAGTCTTTACTGAGAATAGTGAAAACGCCGTGTTGCGGAACGTTTCACGTGGTACAGCAAGCACCTGCTTCGTGGATGCCGTATTCTGTATTTAACGGGAATTCTTCAGGTAGGCGTTTTACAAAAAAAGCGTTTTTTCCGTGCATTGTGACCGACGCAAGCCCATTTTTGGTCAGAAAACGAAGACTTCGCTAACACTAATAAGGGAGAATAGATTTTTTTTTATTCTACCGTTTAACTTTGAACGAGCTGCTTTAAAGCTTTGGATTGATTACCTTGTCTAATTTTAATGAACAAATCTTAGAGAAATAATGTGCTTGCAGTAATCTTTATACAACCAAGTTATTTAAATTATCAAGTTCCCAAAGTCAAGCGTTTACATTGCAAATGTATTAGAGATTGCTCTATAAATAAGGAAATCATATCCTTGATGATATTAACCATTCGCCAGTAAGAGTTAATGCTGCAAAAACATATAATAACATTCATTTCTCTGTTTAAGGTGCCGCCCCAGTACAGCCTCAGCACCTTCCCCCACAACAACAAACAGCGTCAGGTAACTACCAGTGGCATCCTATGCAGAGTGCCTTTCCGGTGTCGATGCAGCAAGGCAATAGTAATTTGGCAAGTAACCAACTTGCTCAGCAACAGGCTCCATCCGGTAAAAATAGTTATACTTTTTTGTCCTGTTTAATTAGTTGCAACTATCATTATAGATCCAACATTAATGAGGCTGTATGTTATGACGCACTCTTAATTTCTGTTTACATTTTTTCAACATAATGTCTTGGGTTACGAAGTTTTTAACCGTTTATATAGTAGTTCAGTAAGTAGCGCACAAATACTGCACCACAACACATGGTCATTCGTGTGGCATGTAAAGAGATAGGGAAGAAACCAATGAATGTCATTTTAAATCCGTTCCATGTAGTCCACTTTATGTCCATGTCATCTATAGAGTACATTGCTTCTCTTTTTGCCATAGATTTAGCCCTCGGACATTCAAAATGATTGTACTGAATTAAGATCTGCCTAACGTCTCGTGACTGCCCACGTTGATGTAACATCCAGTTTTAATCAGAGCAGCCGTATGAATATTTAATCTATACAACTTCTTACTAGATTTGAAATTATGTCTTGTAAACCTAAAGTAAACTTGTGAAGCAGTACGATAATTTGGGTTTTTATACAAACGCAGTGTCCGTTTGTAAGCCTTGCAAAGCAACATCAAAACATATCTCTTAAGAATTGTAATGACAATTTTTGTTTTATCGGGCTAAAGAACACATTATTTTTTTCCTCTACGTACAAATAAATAAAGAAAGTAATGCAATTCTCAATACTTAATAGTAGTATCTGAATAAGTTTAGAAAAATTAATAGACACACGTTGAACATTTACAGCCTTGGTTTTGAGAAATCAGCATAAAAATACGAGTGATCGATATTTGTTATTTTGCAAACAGTATTTTAAGAATTATTAGACATTAATTCCTTTAATTATAAGTTATAATGTTCGCACTGATACTAAACTAGCCCAGTGTCATATATTTAAAATGGCACTTGAAGTGATTTTGCCATTGCTCTTGTATTTGTAACCTTGACTTTTCAAACCGTTCCACACCTTCAAATGATGTTGCAGCGCCCCCTCCGTCCTATGAAAGTGTCAGAAAGATGTGAAGACTTGCACATTCTACATATTCTCATGTACAGTTCTACTCGGGTGTTAACATACAGTACCATACTCACATGAGAAAAAAAACTTTTTCACCCATTACACCAGTGATACCTTGCATGCGTTTCAGAGTAAAACTGTGGACAACTTTTCTGTATTGTATAAAGTCAGTATGTGATCGAAGTTTTTACTAAATCATTTTGTTTGTTGTTTAATTGACCAACTTAAATTTCTTATGCTCGGATCGTTTTCTACTGAACTTGTTTTAAAAAGTTTGATCTATGAAGGTATGGGATATTTTAAATAATAACAGATAGATAGGTAGATAGATAGATAGATATCTTTTATTCCTCCAGTATAGGAGAGCATTTCAAATATATATTTACAATTTCGTAAACAAAGTACAAACTTATAACACACATGTACAAGGATACATACATACATACATACAAAGAAACACATAACAAAAAAAGAAGTATATATTGAATCAAAGTTACAAATTGCTTATCATATGATATATATTTACAATGAAAGTTTAGAATGTTCATTGAATAAAGTCCCCCTGAGAGGAACTCTATTTCGAAAGCGAAATCAGTTTTATTTTTAATAAAAACTTCGAAAGTTAGTAATTTTCATGTTTGGCTAACTTCCAATAGAGGTCATATTAAGCGTCATCATTGTGCTAATAATAAATTTTATTCTTCTTGAACTGCCAGTTTGATTTTGTGAAAACAAAACACGAGATAGCATAGTCAATCGGAAATTCAATAAATGCTGAGTCTGTTGGCTGAAATTTCGCGTTAACTTGTTTCGAACTTCCTTGCGGACATTTTAATTATTGAAAAACAAGAACTTTTTAAAGAATCTCGGCTTTATACGTTACTAGAAAACCCATTTGTTTGATATTATACATTTCTGTTACAACTGGCCAGTATCTATACCATTTGTTTTAACCAACACATTATGTTAATAAATTGTATCACTTCTAATTAATACTGTACTTCAGTGGTTAGACAATATTATAAGGAATATACAAACTGCAAATTGCACATGCCTACTATGTATATTGTTCTATATTAAGAATATTACTGATGGACTTGTTGATTTTATTGAATAAACACAATGCTTTCATGGCTTTATCAGTTCTAGCTTACCGGAACCTATGCTTAAACTGAGCTTTTGTGATCACTCTTGTGTCCGTCGTGAATCCTGCGTCACGGATCGAAAACTTTTTACTTTAAACAACATCTCCTCCTAAACCACATGTTAAAAGTTTGAAAAAACCTTGTAAAAATGTTCCATACGGATGAAGTTCTACCAAAGTCGTTCAAAGAATTCTATTCCATGCAGAATTGTTGTTCCCAGGGCAAAAAAATGAAACACTTTAAAATTATTTTTTTCTAAAACGTTTGAAATTTGGTGTTAATCGTTTCTATCAAATTTGTTCCAATAATGTCCCTGGGACAACTATTACTCCCACCCGAGGGATTAGATATTACATGTTTAACATGAAAATGTAGAGACAAATCAATCAAAATTGTCTTATCTGAATCCACAAAGCCCGGTTTTTTTTTTTAAATTTGGCATGATGTTTTGTCTTGAAGACCTCTAACAAATTATGTCCCTTTGGTCAATTTTGGCTCTATTCTTGGGGTCACATGATTTACATAGAAATATAAAGGACAAAAAAAATTCTGCTTGTATAAAACTGCAAGGCTTAGAATTATTTAAATTAGTAATTAGCTTAATTTTATTCAAATTATATCCCTGAGATTACTGATGGTCCCGCCCAATAGGTAATGTGTTTACATAGAAATAGAGAGTATGAATGTATGAAACCACAATGCTAAGAGTTCTTCAGTTTGACATGACGCATTGATTAGGCGTCCCCTACCAAAACTGTTAAAATTTTGTCCCCTGACCACATTTTGCTCTGACCCTAGGAACAGATCTATGATATTGACATAAACATATTGACATATTGGCGATAAACTTTAAAAAAAAATTTCTGTAAACAACTACAAAACCTAAGACTTTTGAAATTTTGTATGGAGCTTTATGTAACAGACCTCTTTCAAGTTTATTCAAACTATATCCTTTGGATTATTATTTATCTCGCCCGACGAATAGAAATACAGAGCCAATCTTTATTATTCTTCTTGTATTGAACCACGTGTCATTGAATTCTCAATTGACTGTATCTATTGGTTTTGTATCAATTTTGTTCAAATTATGTCACGTGATTTAACATTGGTCACTGATCAGTGTGTATCATATTTTACATAGAAATATATGAAATTTCTTTAAAATAAAATTGAGACTTCGAAAATTGTTTTTAAGAATTGCCTTGTAGACTTCTACCAGTATTGTTAAAAAACTGCCCCTTATTTATTTCATTTTTATTTTGATCATCAATACATTACATGACACGTGTTTTTCATAGCAGTTTTACTCCGGTGAGCCCTTTACGCTATCATTGCCCTCTTGTTTTATAGAACTGTTATTTAGATAATGTATAAATTGCTTATTTATGATATTTTAATCATTTCTTACTGCTGTTAAAAATATATATTTGTTTGGTTTTATTTTTGATAAAGCTTTTAAAGCATACACGTTTTATAATTGTTCCACTTTGGCTGTTTTTACTGCCAAAAATACATAAGGGTATTGTGTAATCCACACCACCTCTCATTAAAAGCAAAGCCATCTTGACTTTCTGAAGCTTTTCTTTTTACTAGATTGATGTATCGCGGATGAGAAATGAAATTAAAGGATTATTCCGATTCTAAGGTGTTTTGTCTAATGGTATACCATCTGTGACAACTGCGTGATCGTAACTTAGCCTTTTCTATTCATAACACAACCCTAAAGTAATTACACCTACTGACATACTGCCCAAATGTGAAAGTCCGAATTAAAACATCTATGTCTTAGAGAAGTAGATTTCTGTAAGAAAAAATCAGAAGTACCACAGTGGCCCGATCAAATACAAACATACCAATACAAATAATCTCTTTTTGGTCTACTTTTGCAAGTGAATGGCGTATGGATCAAGTGATGATAACACTCAATATTTTACGCCAAACGAAGAAATTACAAAGGACGATCTCCGAGGAGACTTAAATACAGTAAAAGTCTGTGCTTTCATTCAAAACGACATGAAAAGCTCTCACGAAAAATGAAGACCATTACCTTATAAACATTTATCACTCATCAATATATTTAAATGTTTATTCACTCATCGATTGAGATAACTTTGTTGCAGGCCCGAACGTGTTTCTGTAGCGATTTTTCTGTTCTGTCTCTTAGGCTATTCAATTATTACAAGGCAAGTCTGAAGCAATAAATCTAAAACTAGTAATACTGACATCAAATCATTCCAGAGTAGATGTTCCAAACAGTACATGCAGTTTTAAGCTGTCTTTGGAGAGAAGATAGACTGCATTGAAATCTGTGTTATATAGATACTTAAGTCTGTAATATTCAAGGAATTTAACGTTGATCATTTTGATGATTGATATTTCTGGGACAGAATGTAACGGTCTAGTGCACACCTTCCATATAATTGTATAAATACAACCTTAGACAACTGCGTTAGGGAATCGATTCTTTGGTTCAGTGGTTAGAGTGTTGGTGTGTCACGCGGGATATTGGAGTTGATATCCCGCTCTGGGTTGTGTATTCTTAGATGCATTGCATCTTTCTTTTACGGACTCAAACAGCTTTAAGTGAAAAATGCAATAATTATGGGTCATACATGGACCAGTTGTTAGAATTTGATTACATTTAATGAAAATACAGCTGTAATAATACTAACAAATTACAAGGATGTAGTCTCCAACAAAATTAAACTTATATAGTTCTCTCACCCCAATACCATTGAGTGACTTTGTCTTGCTAAACTGATTTAAGTTCTTTATCAGTTTTATTGTATGCTCATTATAAATAAAAAAAGGAAAACAGATTTTCACCAGATTCTTTCTTTAGAATTATAAGGATAGCTATCTATATTCGAAAAAATGTCTTATCTTTTGAAAGTTTTTACAAGTTGCGAACATAGATTTTGTTTGCTCAGATTGTTTAAAATAATTACTCTAGCAACATAGAATTTACTAGAAAAGGTAAAATCCTGCCTTCAAACGTTCTATCTACTATTGCACGGGGGTTAAAATAACTCAAATATGTATACCAAATTGGCATTCACTACAAATCATATGTGGTACTTCCGAAACTACATATGTGGCAAGAATCGAGCCTAAAAAGAGTTTAGAAAATAATATTATTAGTTTGAGAAACATTCTCGTTAAACTGCCGTAGGCATGATACATGTTCTACTTGCGATGATATTAAAGTAAGTCCGAGCTAATGAAGACAGGTTCTACACAAAAACCGAGTTTACTTTAAAAATGTTTGTAAAGCGGTGGTTTGGCTATTTCAGTTTTGACAGTTTTCTGCATGTTTCGGAATTAAGACGCAATGACAAAATGTTTCAAAGTCATAGGTCATTTGTTTGCAAACGCGATCGAAGGAGGGATCCGTTACCGCTGCAGACGTCGCTAAATGTGAGCCAACTTAGTTCCAGATACATACATGTGCATCCATGTTTGTAGCCGGGAAAAATGAATCCGTTAGTGTATAAATAAATTGTGTAGGGTCCTTTCTGGCTAAATTGAGTGTTGTCATACAGTAGGTCTAAAGTTATATAATATGTGCATATTACATTGGTGGCTCGTGTTTTAGACAACTTTAAATAAAAGGATTGTTTGTTTCACATGACTTATATAATACAATATGATTTCATTTAAATTTATGCTTAGCAGTTTTCACGAAAAAATGATATTATATCTCTATATTTATAACTTAACTCAAGGTTTCAAAAGATCCCTTAGATAAAAGTCTCATTTTAATGTCTCCTAGCTCAATAAAGTTTCTCTAATCGTGACGAGGTATTCGGCTTTTTATTTTGCATACAATTTATGCAGATTTTCCAACAACTTACTTATCTTGAATAAGGTGATTTTAAGTTAACTCTTGTAACACACTATTATTTGAATATAGAATAGATTATTAAATGTATCTTGGAAGGTACATGCTGTAATTATACCTATAAATCCATCGCTATGTACTATATCATATGCCAGAAGAGCTGATGCAATGCCATGCATCAACACCTCTATACATTGTATCCTACTAGAATTTTTTAACCACTCTTTTCCGTATGAATAAACTGAATAAACGAGACATCAACTCTTGTGTTTCTATAATACGTATACATACGCTTATAATAAGTACATAGCAATGGTTTAAGAGATGAAATAACAGGTCGTATCCTCCATTTTACATTTAATGGTCTGTTCTAGATTTATATGATTGTGTGTTATAATATTCAAGTTCCCAGTGGGATTCAAACCCGCACCGAACGGCACCAACCGCCTAGCCATGCAAAGTAAGAACGCCTTAGACCAAAACTCCCCCAAAGGTTGTTCAAAGAATCGAGTAATTGTAAGTGTCAACCTTACACCACAACGGTGACAGGTGTTAGATGTATGACAACACTGACTATATGTATGGGGAGACTTTTTTTCTGCCGCCACACTGAACAAATAGTGTTGTTGTGAAAGTAAAAGGAGTCAAAATAAAAATAAGTCTCTAAACGCGACTTCGCCTTTACAGCTAACAACTGAGTAGCGCCCCTTAGATTATTTGCACCATTATTGCAATATAAATAATATGAATAAAATATGTAAATGATAATTTACAAAGAGAAGGAAAATCAATCGATGGAACATGAGGTACGGTATTTAAATATACCATTTGTTTCTTTCATTGTTTCCACGTTAGTGATGATTCATACTAAACTCTAGTAGTGGATTTCTGATGCAAATGATCAATATAGTAGAACCAGTTTATGTAAGCTTCAACGACGAAATATTCAGCGTATCAAAATAAGATGGACTTCAAGTAAATATTATAACAGCCTGTGTCTGTCTTAAAAACCAATGTATTTCTATCAAAATTCATATTGAAATAGTTTGAAATAAATGTATATAGTTCACCAGAGCTGCCTTCTCATCGTAGCTCGTATGCTGCATTTATATTATTTATTAATCCTTTCCCCTCCAAGTATGTATTATGCCTGTTTGCATTTCTAAACAAGGTTTCAATCAGGTATGTTTTTATTTTAGGCAACCATATTTTCTACTCCATTTTTAATTCTAGAAACATCTTCAGCCTCATTTGTATAAAATAAGTAGTCCATCATCTTAAAAACCATCGAATTGTTACGATGATTTTTATATTATATCATCATACAGGTAGTGTGTATCGGTTTTGAAATTTTGTTTTCCTTCAGATTACAAACGATAAAATAGCAGCAGACTTCACTGACGGTGTCCTTATAAATCCTGGAGAAGATGCATATATTCTATCTACTGGTTATTATGTGTGTCTATAGATTAACAAGTGCTAGTAAGTTTATTTTCCATGTATGATATTATGATTTTAAAGAGATGTATACCTACCTGTGTATAAGGAAAAGGGGACACTCTGCCATTACTAGTGATAAAATATATTTGTTTCTTGCAATATGGTGTTAATCAGCTCTTCAAAAAGAACTAATCTGTATTCGGATGCAATAAACTGCCATGCACATGAAATGTTTTTACCTACTGTGATGGAATTTATGAAGGAAAAAACACTTAAAAGCTATTTCTTTAACAAAATATTTATTTTATTCATGTCTTAAGAAAAATTCGATAAGTTGAATTCCATAAGAGAAACAGGTTAAAATACCATCATTTTATAGTTTGCTGTATTGTAGCAATGTCGTATAAAGTTTCTTGCATCTTGAATTTCTAGTGGCAATATCCTGTCGTTAAGTGGTTCTTGTTCGTTGTTACACAATGTTTTAGTAAAGCATACATATCCATTATAAAACGTTATAAACTCAACGATTATTTAATAAAATATTTTATATAGGGCCTATTTAATATTCGTCAATTCAGAAGTCGTACTTGCATTTCACATTTGCATCATGACCAATACGGCTGACCTTTGACAAATGATAATGGGTAGGCCTATATTAAAATTCTTATATTTATTGATACCCTAGCTAATAATAACGGTAAGATTTGTTTTGTATTTTTCAGGCCTAGATTTAACAGTAGAACAAAGTGTGTGTAGTTATTACTATGATATGGAAGATATTGGGGAAGCCTATGTTACTTACAGTGGTGCATCATTAAGCGACGGTTGTTATATCAAATTCGTCAACTGGGATTCTTTTCAGGAGATATGTGTAAAACCATCCAGTCTCAACATTGATTGTTCCACAAAAATTGAATATCGCAAACACTTCATCTCGGAATACACGGACCCAGATGTAAGTTTGGTTTGTTGATGTTGAACCCTATAACTATGAGGGTTTTAGTTTTGCGAATCAGTAAATGTGTTAAGTAAGAAAGTAAAACATAATTAAACACCATGAGTATGAACTTTTATTCAGTGAATCGAGGTCTTAGTGAAGGCTCTAATAAGCTTAAAGAGCTACACTGTGCGGAGGTTAAAACGAAAAATGAAACTGAACAAGTTTCCATGAAAGGTACAATATCATGACAACAAGAGAAAATTAGAGTAAATATAAACGATGGGTTCGCCAACTCAGGCAAGATACACAATTACATTTATAACACGTGCATAACGTAAAAAGCTAAATGGTTATATTTCATCAAAAAACAACTTCTTACTGATTACTCTCCATCACTAAATAGATTATAATGTACTAAATGTGTCAACAGTTTGTTTTGTTTTATGAATTTACTTAAAGCGCAGCAGTCGTTGCTTGCAGCGTTTCATCTACATTCAAAATAATATATTTTAATTAGTAATAAGTAATAAAAACGTATCGTTTAATTTCACAGGTCCTATTTTCCTGTAATAATGTATCCTACAATGAATGGTGTGGCAGTGTGAAAACTTCAAATTTAAACATAGTGTTCAAAACAAGAGGAAACAACTATGTTGATAATATCAAATTGCATGTGTACTTGAAAGAAAGTGAGTATAAACTATCAAAAGTTGTTTTTTGTTATCTTTTGCAGAATAATGTCTCACTGTATTTTATATAAAATGGTATCTACATTGCGTTGTTATTATCTGTGAAGTACATCAAGTGTTTGTTTTGCTTTGTGTGTTCCACACTGCATGAACGATTATTAGATAGTATTAACTATATCTGTCACTCTAGTGGAATGCTTTGTTTAGTTGTGAACTGTTCTTGCACTGCAACTAATGAGCAAATTTGTGCGGTTAAGATTTGAATAAAGTATTCTGTTTATGTACCCAAAATGTTTTGGTCTCCCTGACAAATTATACAGAACTATTACAGTTTTTACTATAAAAGTGAATTTATTATGTGTTCTGTCCTTGACCATTTAGCTATAGCAACGAGTAAAGTCGTTACCACGGTCAAATTTGCCAAACGTTTGAAAAATATATACTCCGAAATAATTTCTCTGATATTTACAGTCAGATATGTATATAAAGGCTACTCTTAATTAAAACAATCTAGCATTTACTGCATTACATGCTTAAGAACAAAACAAAATGTAACAAAACTTTTGAATTCATCTGTAAGCAACTTTAGTTCGAACACAATTATTATTTTATATCTATACTACATCATGCTGAAATACTCTGCAGCTTTAAAGCAGCTCGTTCATTGACTATTACGTCTACCAATACCCATCTACAGACGGATTATCATCCAATGCAACAGTTCGTGGTTGTAAAAAAGGGTAGTTTCTCCATCATATGCAATAGCGTTACGAAGAGTATAAAACCTATATTTTTCGTTTGACGTCACATGACTGATCACATTCACTCTTCTTGCATGCGCTCAATTATATTGGACCAAACACTACACATATTCGTTTCATGGACTTATGCCCGAACCACTATATAACCAACACAAGGAATGAGAGTTCACAAGAATGAATCTGAGGGTCACAAACATGATTTGAATTGTCCCTCCAAACATCGCTATCAAAACGTTGCCATAATATTGAAAATGAAAGTATATCAGCTGATTCGAGTTTATATACAAGATCCATTACAAAAATATAGAAAGTCCACTGAAGACTTCAGTTATCTGAAACTTAATTGAGATGTTTAGATTGAGTTTGCTCTGCAATTTAATATCTAAATATTTCAATTTATTGCGTAAAAGACCTGAAGTTGTGTCACGAAAAGTTTTGTTAACAAGCGATGAAAATCATTTGAGAGAAATCAGAGGCACGGTGGAAAAATGTTTTTACTTGAATGGAGTTATTGATTGCTATATTTAGAAAAAAATAGGTTCATCTGTAAGTGACAATGGGAGTTACATTGCATCTGCCAGTTTAAATCAGAGAATATCTGTTTGAAGTAAGGTGACCGTCAGATTCATTCTTGTAAACTTTTGTACTTTGTGTTGGTTATATAGTGGTTCGGAACATTTATCCATGAAACGAATGCCTGTTGTGAGATTGGTGAAGACGCAATGTTGCGGAACGTTCCTCGTGGTACAGCAAGCAACAGTATTCTATATTTAATCGGAATTCCCCAAAGTAGGCGTTTACGAAAAATGCGTTTTCCCTTGCAATGTGACATACGTAAGCCGAGTTTTTTGTCAGAAAACAAATACTTTACCAACAGTAACGAGGGATGGTAGAACAAATTTTTTTTAAATTCTGTCGTTCAACTATGAACGAGCTGCTTTAGAAAAATTAAATCTGTTACCTGAAGATACAGAGAAGAAAATGTATACATTTCTAAACAGATATATTGCATACTTAAATTTGTATATCTGAAATATTGTACATGTCATTTTAAAATTGTTGGTTATTAATCGTACACATTACAGCACCAAAAGAGGATGATGAATGGAGTACAGAAGAAGGTGTCGCACAGAGTACAGCAAGTACTCCCATTTCTTCAGTTACAATTGTTGTTAGTGTGCTTGTAAGCTTCGTCGTCCTTACTATAATCATCTCTTGTGTTATCGTGTGGGTTATAGTCCTGAGGCGTCGTTCAGCACGAAGACCACGATTTGCATATCAAACAACCACTGGCCAAGTCAATATGCAAACTGGTAACACACATTGGAAAATATGCTTGTTTGAGTAGTATATATATTTTATTCAGTCATGATTAACAAACTGCTTATGATGAACAAACTGCTCATGGCGGACAAAGTTCTCGTGCTGAACTAAGTGCTGAGGGTAAAGAAAGTGCTCATGATGAGTAGAATGCTCATTAACTAACTGATGATAGCAAAGTGCTTATCGTAAACAAAGTGCTCATTATGAACTAAGTTGCCATGGTCAACTTTTGTGATCGGCCTTTTTTGGTCTGTACTACTAGATGAGCTATTTAAATGATTAAAGGATTAAATTCCTTGCAGAAATATGGCAAATAGGAGGACAAAATTTGAGAATCTTCTTGTCTGAACATTATAGGCTAAGAGCCATGAAGTGAAGTGTGTAACATTGCCTTATTACTCAAACACAATCGTTCAAATAAATTATACCAAAAGGGTCTAATCCCCACTTTCCACACACACTACCCTCCCTCCGCTAGGTGTCACTTTTTTAAAAGACAAATATATTGTAAAAATTTTAACAGATTCGTGCCACAAGCCCTAGAGTTCTGAAATTCGGTATGTACCATTGTCTAGTGAACCGGTACTACAGCTGTTGAAATTATGTCACCTAGCATCTCTTTTAGCTTTAACAGACACGTAGGTCGTGGGGGATCTTTTATCTTTTTTTTTTAAATCTGGTCTAAACCTTAATCAAAAATTCTAAAAATCTCTAACAAGATTGTTCTAGATCTGTGATATCATTTGGCTCTTTCCCGTGGGACATATTATTAAAATTGTTCTTATTATTCCACGTGAGATTTTATTATTGCAAGCACACTTGTTATATTTAGAAAAAAGATAATCTAAAAAACTCAATTTGAAATAAATTAGACAACTAAGAGCTTCAGTACTGGGCATGTACTGTAAAAGTATTAAGTATAGAAGTTTCTTTTTTTATGTCTCCTCGAGAGCGGGAGCCCTCTCTGTCTGTCGCACTTCGTTTCCGCTCCATAACTGGAATACCGTTTGACTCAGAGCCTTCAAACTTCATAAGGTGATTGTCCTTATTGATTAGAAAAACCCCATTGTTTTTAGGGTCAGTAGGTCAAAGGTCAAGGTCATAGGAATCCGAAGAGTAAAAACCGTTTCCACTCAATAACTGGAGTTCTATTTCATTCAGAGCCCTCAAATTTCGTAGGTCAAAGGTCAAGGTCATAGGAATCCGAGTGGTGAAAAATCGTTTCCACTCAATAACTGGAGTACAGTTTGACACAGAGCCTTCAAACTTCAAAGGATGATTGTCCTTAATGAGTAGAAGAACCCTATTGATTTTGGGGTCAGTAGGTCAAAGGTCAATGCCACAGGGGCTCAAAGAGTGTAAACCGTTTCTGCTCAATAACTGGAGTTCTATTTCACCTAGAGCGTTCAAATTTCATAGGTTGATTGCTCTTATTGAGAAGAAGAACCCATTGATTCTGGAGTCAGTAGGTCAAAGGTCAAGGTCCCAGGGGCCCGAAGAGTGAAAACTGCTTACCTGTATGATTTAGGCACTGCTTACCTCGATGATCTACTCATCATTTAGTAACCACATACATAGATGATCATGCCATATTAAGTGTGACATATTGTTTTTGCCCTGTCCGTCTGTCACACTTCGTTTCCGCTCAATAACTGGAGTACAGTTTGACACAGAGCCTTCAAACTTCAAAGGGTGATTGCCCTTATTGGGTAGAAGAACCCTGTTGATTTTGGGGTCAGTAGGTCAAAGGTCAATTTCACATGGGCCCGAAGAGTGTAAACTATTTCTGCTCAATAACTGGAGTTCTATTTCACCCAGAGCCTTCAAATTTCATAGGTTGATTGCTCTTATTGAATAGAAGAACCCCATTGATTCTTGGGTCAGTAAGTCAAAGGTCAAGGTCACAGGGGCCCGAAGAGTGGAAACTGCTTACCTGGATGATCTTTTATTTAGGCACTGCTTACCTCGATGATCTACTCATCATTAGTAACCACATACATAGATGATCATGCCATATTTAGTGAGACAATGTTTTTGCCCTGTCCATCTGTCCGTCTGTCACACTTCGTTTCCGCTCAATTACTGGAGTACCGTTTGACCCAGAGCGTTCAAACTTTATAGATTGATTACTCTTATTGAGTAGAAGAACCCTATTGATTTTGGGATCAGTAGGTCAAAGGTCAAGGTCATAGGGGCCCTAAGAGTGAAAACCATTTCCGCTCAATAACTGGAGTTCTGTTTCACTCAGAGCCTTCAAATTTCATAGGGTGATTGCCCTTATTGAGTAGAAGAAACTTGTTGATTCCGGGGTCAGTAGATCAAAGGTCAAGTACCCAGGGGCCCGAAGAGTTAAAACCGTTTCTGCTCAATTACTGGAGTCTTATTACACCCAGAGCCTTCAAATTTCATAGGATAGTTGTCCTTATTGAGTGGAGGAACCCCATTTTTAGCTCACCTGTCACGTAGTGACAGAGTGAGCTTTTCTGATCACCTTTTGTCCGTCGTCCTTCCGTCCGTCCGTGCGTCCGTCCGTCCGTCCGTTAACAATTGGTTTGTTAACACTCTAGTGGTCACATTTTTGCCTCAATTGACATGAAACTTGGTCAGAATGTTTGTCTCATTAATATCTCGGACGAGTTCGAACATGGGTTATCAGGGTTGGAAAACTAGGTCACAGAGCCCAAATATAGAAAAAGCTTGTTAACACTCTAGAGGCTACTTTTTCAGTCTAAATATACTGGAAATTTGTCAGAAATGTTCTAATGATGATTTCTAGCTCAAGTTCAAATATGGGTCATCTGGGTTCAAAAACTAGGTCACAGAGCCCAAACATAGAAAAATCTTGTTAACACTCTAGAGGTTACATTTTCAGCCCAAATAATCTGATAATTTGTCAGAAAGGTTGCTTTGATGATTTCTAGGTCAGGTTCAAATATAGGTCATCTGGGATCAAAAACTAGGTCACAGAGCCCAAATATTGAAAAACTTTGTTAACACTCTAGAGGTAACATTTTTAGCCCAAATAATCTGGAAATCTGTCAGGAAGGTTGCTTCTATGATTTCTAGCTCAAGTTTAAATATGGGTCATCTTGGTTCAAAAACTAGGTCACAGAGCCCAAAAATAGAAACATCTTGTTAACACTCTAGAGATAACATTTTCAGCCCAAATAATCTGGAAATATGTCAGAAAGGTTGTATCAAAGATTTCTAGGACAAATCCAAATATGGGTCATCTTGGTTCAAAAACTAGGTCACAGAGCCCAAAAATAGAAAAATCTTGTTAACACTCTAGAGGTTACATTTTCAGCCCAAATAATCTGGAAAATTTGTCAGAAAAATTGCCTTGAGGATTTCGAGATCAAGTTCGAGTATGGGTCATCTGGGGTCAAAAACTAGGTCACAGAGTCCAAATATGGAAAAACCTTGTTAATATTCTAAAGGTAGCATTTTCAGTCCAAATAACCTGGAAATTTGTCAGAAAGATTCTATGGATAATTTCTAGCTCAGTTTTGAATATAGGTTCTCCGGGGTCAAAAACTAGGTCACAGAGCCCGAAAGTAGAAAAACCTTGTTAAAGCTCTAGAGGTTACATTTTTAGTCCAAATGTCCTTGAAATTTGTCAGAAAGGTTGTTTCAATGATTTCTAGCTCAAATTTAGATATGGGTCATCTGGGATCAAAAACTAGGTAACATGGTACAAATATGAAAAAAACTTTTTAACACTCCAGAGGTTACATTTTCAGTCCAAATATCCTGGAAATTTGTCAGACAGGTTTTTTTGATGATTTCTAGCTTAAGTTGGAGTATGGGTCATCTTGGATCAAAAACTAGGTCACAGAGCCCAAATATGGAAAAACTTTGTAAACACTCTAGAGGCTACATTTTAAGTCCAAATGTCCTGGAAATCTGTCAGATAGGTTGTTTTGATGTTTTGTAGCTCAAGTTTGGATATGGGTTATCTGGGGTCAAAAACTAGGTCACAGAGCCTAAATATCGAGAAACCTTGTTTACACTCTAGATGCTACTTTTTCAGTCCAAATATTTTGGAAATTTGTCAAAGAGATTGTTTCAATAATTTCTAGGTCAAGTTCGAATATGGGTCATCTGGGGTCAGTTAACCAGGTCCATGGCAACTTTGTTAAAAGCAGTCATACTCAGGTGAGCGATACAGGGCCATCATGGCCCTCTTGTTTGGGGGATAGTACGTCAAAGGTCAAGGTCACAGGTGCCTGAAGATTGAAAACCATTTCCGCTCAATGACTGGAGTTCTATTGCATCCAAAGCCTCCAAGCTTCATAGGATGATTGCCCTTGCTGAGTAGAAGAACCCTATTGATTTTAGGGTCAGTAAATCAAAGGTCAAGGCCACAGGGGCCCGATAAGTGAAAACCGTTTCCGCTCAATTACTGGAGTTATATTTTACCCAGGGCCTTCAAACTTCTTTGTATATATACACAGCTCAAAATAATTAAAGGAGTGCCCATATGATCTATAGAATACATGTACCATAGGCGTTGAGTAGATTTATGAATATCTTTTACAGCAATAACAAAATCGTTCTGTTTACAAAAACAAATCGGCATTTTCATCGCCAACAGGCACATTCCTAAACAGAGGCAGTGTCCAGGATATGAACACTATCAAATTAACGTTGAAAAAGTGGTCTTACAGGAGAACAAATAATGTCTGTAAAAGCAGATTCAGGCCTGGAAACGTTTCATAGTCATTGCCTGCAATGAGTGTATTCCCTTTCGGGCGTTTAGGCACTTTCTGCATCGTCAGGGAATGATGTATATATATAATGTTCTTACTTATACCATAATAAATGACAGAGGCATCTGTTTCAGAAAGGCGATATCTTTCCCTTTGCCTTCCTTCCATCGGGTGCAGGGGGGAGACATGCGTTTTCACAAAAAACATCTAGTTTGAATTGAACTATTATAACATTGCACTTCTTTTTTTAACAGTTTAAATGGGCTTAAATTGCTCTCATATTTTCTTTTCTTGAAATCAACTTGTTTTAGTGTTCAAAATAAACCAAATCATTTCAAGACTAAACTTCTTTAATGCTTATAAAATCCTTTCTGTGGATCTGAAGTTAATAATTTCTTCTTCGATTAGCCTACCTTGATTAATTTAAATGAACTTTATAAATTTAAGTACAAATCTTGAAAAACAGATTACTTTTTTGAAGTGCTTGCATTATTTTGTACAGACAGTTATTGAACTAGTCAGGTGTTTATATTTTATATAATCTCTATAACTATGAGACATCATTTATAAATGATACTTTCACCATTGAGAGTTACTGCAGTAAAAGCATTATGATACCAGCCATTTCTCTGTTTAAGGTGCCGCCCCAGTGCAACCTCAAAACCTTCCCTCACAACAACAAACAGCCCCAGGTAACTACCAGTGGCATCCTATTCAGAGTGCCTATCCAGTATCGACGCAGCAAGATAACAGTCTTGTTACAAGTGACCAGCTTGCTCATCAACAGGCTCCATCAGGTAAAAATATCAATTAATTAATATTGATATTTGTTTTGGTTTTATATTTTGGTTTCTTTTTTGTTTTGGTTAAGTCAGTTAAAACTGTCATTATTTTGAGGTCTTTTCTGTTTTATCGGGCAAGTGAATGCTGTATGTTTCCCTTTATATCTTAATAGATAAAACATATTTAGTTAACCATGCAGGTCCCAACTCATTATAAATAAGTGACTGAATCACAGAATATAGCTGATTTTTTTTCTTTAAAATTTAAGGAAAGTTAATATACTATGGAAAAAACCCATAATATTATGCTTCTATTAACCATGATTTTTTTAAAGTTTTGATTTATCAGGATTCGAACCCATGACCTTTCGGTCGGTAAAATATAAAGGGACAATCTGATCCACAGAGTCTAGTTTTCACAGTTCGTCAAATTTAATTTTATAACTAAAGTATCTACTCCGTGACAAACGGGGTAATTTTTTACCGATAAAGTGTGTAAAACCTTATGTTTTGATGTTTTCTATAACAAAACATGAGTCAGAAGGTTAGTTTTGATGTGTTCTTCACAATTACAGCTTTAATTTCCAGATGTATAAACATTTTTTTTTCACCGTCGGCCCATCTATGAGTCAGTAGCTTTAAATAAGAAATTGAATAAGATATAAAAAAGAATACACACAAGTCGAACATTTGCAGGATTGTTTTCGTTTTCGAGAAAGTGTCAATAAACTGCAAGCGATTTTCCGTATCATCAGTTAGCATACAGTAATTTAAGAATTAGCAGAAATTAGTTCCTAGATTTCAAAATTTTACAGCTTTCGCACTGAAACCAACATAGCTCATACAGCTGACATCGTACATGAACATAACTCATATAGCTGACATCGTACATGAACATAACTCATATAGCTGACATCATGCATGAACATTACTCATATAGCTGGCATCGTACGTGAACATAACTCATATTGCTGACAACATACATGAACATAGCTTTTATACTTCACATCGTACATGAACATAACTTACATAGCTGACATCGTACATAAAATGTTTTTCCCACTGATGATGTGTTTTGTAATGTTTACTGTTTTTACTATTCCAGCACCTTCAACTGATTTTGAAGCGCCCCCTCCATCCTATGAAAGCATTCAAAAGATGTGAAGCCTTACACATTCTACAGATTCTTATGTACACTTTTACTCGGTAGTTACCAAACAATGCTTCAATGCCATTATCACACGAGAAAAAAAGTGTTCACCCTTTTCACCAGTGATACTTAAACTGCTTGCGATTCGAAGTAAAACTGTTTGACAACTTGTCTGTATCGTATAAAATCAGCTTTCGATCGTAGTTTTGACTTAACAACCTTGTTTGAAACCACCAAAGTTAAATTTCAAATGCTTGGATCGTTTTTTACTGAAAATGTTTAAAATAAGTAAGATCTATGAAGATATTGGGTATTTTGATAAATCACAGAACTTAACTTTTAATATATTTTCAGAAAAGTTGTTGAGTAATTTTTGTGAGATTGTTTTGTTTGACATTTTCAAAGAGAGGATATAATAAATGAACCATTAGTGTGTTGTTAATAATGTTTTTGAATTTCAAGAAAAATAGCTGCCAATTTGAATTGGTGGAAAGAAAACACGATATTGGATAGCCAATTAGAAATTCAGGCTCTGGGTAAACTTGTTTCGAGTTTCTTGCTGACATTTTTGTCAGTCAAAAACAAAATCAATAATGAGAATCTCGGCTTTAAACCTCACTCTAAAAGCCATTTATTTGATAATATATATTTCTGTTACCACTGGCCAGTATTTATATCCATTGTTTTAATTAGCACATTTATGACATTAAGTTGAATAATTGTTAGTTATACTATACCTTAGTTATACATTTTTAAAGAAATATACAAACTGCTAGTTGTACTAGCCAACAATATGTATATATTGCTTCATATAGAGAGAACTACTGATGCATTTGCTTGTTTTATTAAACGATGATATGCTTAAATGTCTTAAATTATTTTTAGCTTACCTGAGCATTTGCTCAATGTGAGCTTATGTGATTGCCCTTTGTGCGTTGTGAATTGTGCGTCGTGCGCAGTCAAAATTTTACTTTAAAAATCTTCTCCTAAACCACAAGGTGAAAGTTGATAAAACTTTGCAGGAAGCTTTACCAAAACTTTTCAAAGAATTTCATTTCAATGAAGAACTCTAGTTGCTTTGACAACACAAATGAAAAGTCTTCCTGTTTGAAACTACTCACATGTCTGAAATTTGGTGTCGCATTGTCTATTGCACCTCTATAAGTGTTGTTCAAATATTGTCCCTTGGGGCAGTATTGGCCCCGCCTGCGGAGTCACATGTTTTACCCAGAAATTTAAGGAAATACTTTAAGATCTTCTTGTCTGAAACTAGAAGGCCCTGAGTTCTAAACTTTGGCATGCTTGATAACCTCTACCAAGTTTGTTAATATTATTTTATTAGGGTCACTACTGGCCCCTCCTTCCGACAAAAAAGACGATAATCTTTAGAAGTCTTTATGAAACCACTCATATGATTTTCAAGCGGTATATATCAGATGATAGTTTGCCCTACAATCTAAATTTTGGCATTCTTTACGTTGGTGAAGAACTCAAATACACTGGCTAAAAAATTACCGGATATTATATATACTATATACAAACAGCTCGGCAGAGTGAACCGCGAGCGAACTGCACTCTAAGAAATATCGCTTTTATCCTACATGCCTGTGCCGTAGAGAACCTCGTTCAATATCCACGGGCAAGGCCCACACAAAAAAGTGAGATTTTTTCGTATTACATTATCATATAAGGGAGAATTTCCAAAGTCTTAAGCACTTAGGGTTCTGAAATTCGACATGAAGCATTGTCCATTGGACCCCTACAAAAACTATTTAGTCTTTGATCTAGGTGGTGATCTTTTATACTGACTTATATAGGCAACAATTAAAAAGACTTCTTGTAAGAAACCGTAAGGATGAGACATAGATATATTTAAAAATCTTAAAAATAAGGCTAAGACATCAGACATTTGATTTGAAACATTGCTTATTGGACCTGTACCAATATTGTTGAAATATTGCCGCTTGTTAAATTCTTTCTTCCTTATTTCAATGATATATGCATTTCAAGGCACTTGTCTTTCAAAGCAGTTGTACTAATTTGTGCGCTTTAGGGCCATCATGGCCCCCTTGTTTTATTGAACTGTATTTTACATAATGTATCATATAATTTGCTTATTTTTTATTTTTTATAGTCATTTCGTACTGTTAAACTTATACCTTTGCATGTTTTTAATAAACTTTTCATGGCATACACGTTGTTAAAATTATTTGCATTTTGACTTTTATAATTGCACAAAAATACAAAAGGATATTGTGTAATCCTCTGCCCTTATCATTGAAATCACAGCCATAGCTTTTTTCAGCTGTCTGTGAAGTAAATAAATATAACTTAAAGGCACATTGAGCCTCAGAAATGGCTACAATTTTTCCTCTCCGGAAAAAGGCATAAATGTGTTTTACAATATTTAAATAATAGATTGAGAGCATGCTATATGCTTAGCACTTTAAGATAGTTGCGTTGAATGTGAAATAATTTGTTATAAACGTAGCAAACTTGTAAACAAAGTGGTATTTTAACATTCATACAAAATACTAATTCACTATAGCTTTACCAGTGGCCAAAAGCAAAGGTGACAAATCATGGGTCATTTATATGGCTAATGAATACCATTTTGGAAATTGTAACACTACGCTAAAAATGAAAAGCTTTTGAGAAAATAAAAGTAGTATTTTTGGGGCTTAATGGGCCTTTAAGTTTTAGAACTCTAAGAGAAGTTGTCAAAAATCTGTTAAAAATAAACTGGATTAGAATCTGCATTATACAAGAAACTGAAGTCTATAATATAAAGGAATTAATGGTTTATTTATCTAATTAAAACAAAGATTACTTTTCATGGCGACAGAGCTTGCCTCTCTTAATTTAGCCTTTAGAGACCAAATAGCTTTAGGTTGAAACGCAACAATTTTGTATCAAAAACTGATGAGCTGATAAAAATTTCTTTGATTTAATAAAAATCCATAAGTTCTTGTAAAAATACTTATAAATCACAAAACTTGGGGTCTCCGACAAAAATACACTAACACAGTTCCCTCATCCAAATACCAAGAAGTGACTTTCTCTTGCTAAACTGTTATTTTATTATTATTATTATGTTGTTGATGATGATCAGTGAATATCAAGCTGAATGAGAAAAGGATAATATGTGGTCACATTTTTTTAGTAAAAAACATATTTGTTTATTTTCTAAGAATTTAATTTAATTCAAGTATTTTGGGCAAGGTAGTCATTATTTGCTGGCTAAGGCTTGTGTATAAACACAAGTTATAAAGTACAAGTTAGTAGCATAACAAATTTTTAACAAACAGTACATGCTTTCAGCTGGTGACTTAACATTTCAACCCACCTGACTAAATTTAACTTGTCCGAGAGATCAGCCGGGCAAATAGTTTGAGCAGCTTTCATGAATGTTTGATCAAATTGTTGCCTAAGATTGTTCATAAACTAAAATACTGACTACAGATGACCGACAAACACAAAGGCTTACATGACCCACAAACTAAATCGAACTATTTAAATTAAAAATGAATTAATTAATAAATTATGCCTATATTACCACAAAATATTTTGAGGTATGGAAAGATACATTTTTTCAGTTACGAATATGAAATAATTCTGAAATATTAATTTTGAATTCCCATAATGTTCAGACCAAAACGGCAGAATTAATGCATCATATTGCGGACAGCCTTTTCTATGCAGCTGGCACTTATTCCAAACATCTCGATAAGTTCTTCTGCTTTTCCGCTTCTTGGAAGCTCAGTCACAGCCATTTTCTTTATGCTTATGTCACGTTCTTCGCACAGAGCACCAGCCACACAATCTCCAAGTCCACCTGTTTTATAAAGTATGATAGGTTTGTTTTAAATATAATACAAGGAAAGTCAAGAAAAAGTCATTAAAAGGTAAAGACAGAAAAAAGAAGTCTTGACTTCTTAACCAAAATATTTAAATGAAGACAAGTACTTATTTTCAAAGTTCATAATTTAAAAACAGTTTTTAACTATACACACCCCATTCATAATGATCCTCAACTGTAATCATTCTTCCACCAGTTTCCCTTGCATTCGATAGTATTGTATCTTTATCAAGTGGTTTGAGTGTAAATGGGTCAATCACGCGGATGAATATACCGTCTTGGCGTAATTGTTCTGCCGCCTTTAAGGACTCGGTTAGAGTAATTCCACATCCAATAACAGTGACAGCATCGCTGTAACTTTTTCTAACTACCTGTTTATGTATCAATGTTCCGTAAGTAATACATGGAGATTTAAGTAATCATATAATCAATTCAGAACCCATCTGATATGTTTCAAAAGCAGCCGTAAGTGGGTGTATTCATATGTGTTTTCTTAACTGAAAGCATACATGCATTTCAACCAGATAAATTCACTCAGTTTTCTTAGTAAAACAAATGTGCTTTGCAGAAAAGAAAATATATATTTTGAGTTGTTTTTACTTTGACATGCAAATATCTTTGATGTATATATGGCATAAAACATATTCATTTAAATTTTCTCACGAGTTCAAGAAAGCCTTTTACGAAAAAAAGTATGCGACAGTGAAATAAGTAAAAATGGCAATTCATTTAGTGCAACAAGCTAAAACAAGTGTCCTTCTCTTACGTCTTTTTTTATTTTGATCATTCGGTGATAACAATTTCCAGGACAAGGGCAAAGAAAGGTAAGAAAATGTTAAAATAAAGAATGGAAAGTAATTACTCATGTTCGAGAACGGTTGATGCACTTCATTTTATGGAGCAAGAAATCATTCAAATCGTCATTTACTTTAACTCATCACTGAAACCTAATTAGCCGAAATGATTGCGTCACAGTCACCTAGAACCGATTGTTCCTGTTGGTTATCTCTTATGCTTTATATATCAAATTAAGTGTCTTTAAAGAAAATTTTATACCTACAAGTGACTGATGTGTTCCACTTCTGCTCTGAATAATCTGAAAAAGACACATTTGTTTATTTCCTCGATTATTTATGATACCTACCTTTGCCTTTCCTATTTCAAACACTTCGTCATTGTTGTAAATCACTGGTACACTTGGTCGGCTAGTTCTGATGTAACAAAGTCCTTTTGTGTTTGCCGAAAGTTCAACTGCCCTCTCCATGGAAACAGCATCACTGGGATAGAACAAGGTGGACCCCGGTATAGCTCGAAACATGGCGATGTCTTCAAGGGCCATCTGAGTTGGACCGTCGCATCCTGCCATTTAAAGTCTCACCTTTCATTTTGGATAACTATTAAGTAACTTAATGTCAAAATAGTGGGCCCTGGTATGGCTCGAAACATGGCGACGTCTTTAAGGGCCATCTGAGTTTTACCGTCTAATCCTACCATTTAAAGTCTCGCCTTACAATTTGGATAACTATTAAGTAACTTAATGTCTAAATAGTGCCCCCATTAATTGATGCTGAAAAATCATTACAATCAAAATATGTCCGGGTTATTTAAGCATTGTTTTAAAAAGGTTCTTACTAATAATTTTTCATTGATTTTTTTTTTCTGAATGCGAGCTTAAATCATCACTAAAACTCAAATATCGAAAACAGCAACAACATTAATTGTGAATATACCTAAATGGTCCAATCTCTTATAAATTCCCTCTTTTATTCGATATTGTTACAGCAATAATATTTGCCATAACTATATTACCAAAGATACTCAGACCAAACTTTTCAGAATAACTGCTATCACTCCCCAGCAAGTATCATGATTAATTTTTAGAGAAGTCCAATATTTTATTTTTCATAATCATGTTTTCTAGATAATACCATAGAATGGTTGGTTGATTTTTGACACCTACCGATTGAAATTCCAACATGTGAACCAACTAGATTGATATTGCTTTGTGAAATGCCCCCTATTCTGATCTGGTCAAATGCTCGAGCCATGAAGGCACCGAATGTATTGCAGAAAACAACATTTCTGTCCCTAATAGCACAACCTATAGCCACACTGACCATATTTTGCTCGGCAATGAAACACTCGATATATCTCTCGGGATATGCTTCCTGAAAGTAAAAACAGCGATCAAATCTTAAACAAAAAGGTTTTAATTTAGACCTCGACATTTTAGTTACATTAAAGAAATAACTTCATCAAAACAAAACTGTAATTTTAAGTTAGAGCTTTCATAAGAAATAAAGCATCGTTCATTTTCTGTTTATTCAAAGATTACGGGACAAAATGACTAGATAGAAAGACACGCCTCGCTTATCTTTTCAGCTGTCCTATGTTTTACCTTTGCAGGTTTTACACTGTGATTAAACCAGTCTATCGACAAGTGCAACAACCTAAGTATACATGTACAAATTATAAATTTTACTCACCATAAACGTGTTAGAGTAAGTTGATTTTCTTGTGTCGGCATCAAGAACTACAATCCTGTCATTGGTCCTGCCGAGCTTTACAAGTGCCAAGCCGTACGCAACACGTGTTGGTATCTACAAATTAGGAAATAGATTTTAAGTTTGAGTGATATACCGTCTGATATATCACGGTGTCGAGTTCAGATGCGTAGTAATTTAATCACGAAGGCCGTAGGCCTGAGTGATTAAATAATTACGCATATGAACGAGAAACCGTGATATATACGACGGTAGATCACGAAAATGTTAAAATCTATTTCCATTCTAACACGTACGTATATTTATAAGGGACGTTAGTATGTGCACTATTTAACAGTGGCGTTCTCAGTGACGTCAGCGGGCGCGCGCTTGTATTCAGCGTGCTATACTGCCTGATATATCACGCTCAATTCCTTCTTTGTTTATTGTCGGCAAATTGCGGATAGTGTTAGAATAAAAGTTAAACCAGCGAACATTTCTTGTTGCAAATCTTATTGCAGTTCAATACATGTTAATGTTTTGTAAGGTAAAAGGCTCGTCGTGTAATATTTGATAATTTGTGGTAACTGTTATTTCAAATTAACATCTCACAAAAAGACAAAAAAAAATTAAACAAACGCAAATCAGTTTTTTAACTGTTTCGTAACTACATTTAAATAGGGAATTAAATTTGTTACAAATGTGCGCTCTTTTTCTGGACAGAAAAAGGTGTTCTTAACTTAATAAACTTGAAAGTTTAGTGGAAAGAGCAAAGAGTATTTTAAAGGCATGCTACATACTGCTTCTCCAATGTTGTACTTTGGAGCATCTGACAGTTTTACTTTACTTATGTCTACTTGAAGAACCTGAGCTGTTATTGGTCGTGGTTTGAGTTGCCAAGGTGCACTGCTAGTCATTCTCTCCTGAATTATCTTTATACATTCTCTTGCCTGATCGTCAAGTTGTTTACCGTGATAAGATGCTCCTTCAAAACCTGCCAAATATATTAAAGGCCGGTTTCCCTCATAGGCATGATTTAGATTTTTATCTCCAAACTGTGTTAAGACAGTCAGCGATGAGCCGTCAGTCTTAAGTACCGCAAATCAAAATCAGACATCGTGATTATGTGTGCGAAATGGGGAAAAAGGAAGTTTTTATGAATCGTGTAGTTTCAACCATAATACCATCTGATGGCTTTTATTCGACTTCATGATCTGTGTTTTAACCGTAATAAATATGTCATATCACCTATTTTACAAATCGTAATAACCTGACTTACCTAATTGTTAATAAAAAAAGCAGTCTGATGTGATAGCTCAGAGTTCAAAAAACATTCAGGTATGAAAACTGATGCGTTTAAAGCGACTGACTCACAAAATTTTGCTGAATTTTTTTATTCTTTAAAATTTAAGAGGATTTAATATACTATGGAAAAAATATAATATCATGCTTCTATACACCATGAAAACTAAAAAAAGGTTTTGACTTAAAGTTATACACGGTCTATAATTTACCCTTACAAAACATAAAAAAAAACACTTCAGATCGATTTATTAGGGGGAAATAGGCATTATTTGAGAAAACATGTTATACTGATTCTTTCCCGTTTGTCGAATAAATAGAAATGAAACATGTATAAAGTTAAAAAAACTGGCAGTTTTTTTAACTCGCGGATATAGCCGAAGATAACGTAATTTTTACGACGATTTCCGTAAATCACGTGATATGAATATTAATTAGATACAAATCGTGAACAAAATGGCGGATGAACCGTTTCAAAAACGGAAGCGAAAGTCAACTGTGACGGATTCATCCAAGAAAAGGAGAAAACAGGCATATAATTTAGGATTTAGCAAGGCCAGGATACACATTGGGAATGAGTTTACACGCTGGCGTGAAGTAAAAGCTGAGTTAGCTATAAAGACCGACGAAAAACTTGCCAAGTTTTTGCTGGACAGGTAAAAATACTAAAATGGATTTTATTCGAAACATTTGCGGTTTACTTAGTAATATACAATACACTCATGAATGATTATTCGACGTGCAGTCTGTTTAGTTCTGGTATTAAAGACTGCCTTTTTTGTATGTTTCGATTATGTTACATATTAGTATTTTCAAATGAGTAGCCATGTTTCGTCCCAATAAATTTCGTACAATGAGGGAAACCAAATAGGCTATTTCTGTTACGGTTTTAATGAAAAAACATCGTCTGAATTGGCAGACAGTTTTATTGTATGTAAACAAATTTGATAAAAACTATTTTATGACTAAGTCAGTACATCTCATGTAAAGGTACGGTCAAGTGAATTCTGTTATTTTCAGTTTTTTTTTTTTCATAAATTTTGTGTTACAGTAATGAACACAGAGATGTAAAGTAATGCCATGCTGTTTATTTACATGTTTCACTACTTCTGATGCTTGTTATGATTGAAATTGGAGAATTTAACTAAATATTTTTTACTTGCTGCTTTTATGAACTTACTTCTCATTCCCCAAAACAGATAAGAAATTAACAGCAATTATTGTATTTCAGATATGATTCATCTAAGTTGAAGCAGAGCCAAACAACACAAAGGCCATCTGGTCAGTTACACATACCAACTGCAACGCCATCCCATGTTTATCAGTCCTCTACACCAGGTCCATCACATGGATACCTGAGCATTCCTCAAATTCCTGTATCTGAGATATCATCAACATCAGATATTGGGGGCTCAGAAAGGTACTTGAAGTTAGATAATATATTTAACATATTTTTTCATCTAGGGTAGCGTGTATGTTGTTATACATTGTTGCTTTTACATAAATATTTACATAATTGTGTCATTGTAAAAAAGCGATCTATATAAGACCAAACATTAGTCTGGTGTCTAACCCAGATAAATTGTCACCTTGTCTGAATACGGATAACACTTATTATTTTGAAGATTGGCAAATACATTATATATAAAAAAATATTCTGCTTTTCACAGGGAAGAACCAGAAATGTCAGGTGTGGAGTCAGTTCATTCTGAAAAAAGTGGCACGGGGTAAGAGTTGAATATTAATTGCACTTTCGGTTCAAATAGTAAACAATGCATTTCCTAAATTGATGTGAAATGAAGGAACATTACTGTAAAACAGTATTGTTAACAACAATCATTTATGACACTTGTATTTGTTTTGAAAGTTACTTTTTAACTGTTACATATGTATATGTGTGTGTGTATAAGGCAGTTGTTCTTTATTTGATAGATTCTTTTTAGTATGAGGTATGAAGCAGTACCTTTATAATAAAAGCATACTGCGTAAAATATGAAAGAATTCCTTCTATACGTGTAGAGTAGTACAAATTCATGTTTTTATGAATAGGTCAGCAGAGTTGAGAAGTGCTGGTGGGGTTCCTGTAAAATCTAAAGCCGGTCGTACACTTGAACAGAAAAAACTGTCTGCATCTTTTGCGGATCCTTTTGAGTAAGTTCAATTATAAATAATGATATCTGATTTTAAATTATTTGTTGAAAAAGTAAGAATAGAATCACTTGAACTATTGAACATGTATAAAACACACAGCTGAAACTACTAACATAAATTAGAGGCCTAGTTGTTGCCTATGAACCACCTTCTGCTAACTGCTGAGGGTTTGAATCAAATTTGGGACTAAAATTCTCTCATACAGCAAAGATAACCAGCTGCATTAGCGAAGGTTGATGATTCTACCCAGGTACCTGCTTATGCATAAATTAATACCCAAAGGGGCAACAGGGGTGTTCATCCATTTTTAAAGCTAGAAATTCACCATATGACCTATACAGGTGTCAGTGTGACTGAAACCCAAGAAAATAGAATTAAATAATGTGAGAACAGTAACAGTTAATTGGCTATAAGTTTCCATTTCATTTTTAAATGAAAAATATATATATTAAAGACGAAGAATATATTAAATATTCTAGAAGTATTTTCCTGAAATCACTGTTACAAATCAATTTGAGTCTATGTTGTAACACTTGAAACTTTATGTTGTGGTGGAATTTCAGTCTGTCCATCGACATCACTTTGCAAGAGTCCAGCTATGAAGATTCTGATGACCCAGACTTTGAACCTAGCTTTGTATTATCAGCTGTTTTGTAAGTCTTTTTTAGAATTTGTAAATTGTAAAATATCTGAGTCATTTAGAAGCTTGTATTGTTTGCTAGTAACTAAATGTCATTGTTGATTTTTTTCACAGATGATTCTTGGTGGCAGAACATCAAGATAAGCGGTTTAACTTTGTATTGAATTTGCTAAGAGGCTTCTGACGGATGTTCTCTGTAATAATAAAATTTCAATATCTACAAATGAAGTTGGTGTTCTGTCTGTTTCTGTGGCAGAAATGTTTATTATAAATGAAATGGAAAGTACAACATACCAAACTCATTTTTTTAAGTTGTAAAAATGGTACCAAATTATACACAAAAATCGTAATAAATGAATTTATCTTTTTTCTGCATTTTAATTTCAGACCTAATGTTATCGATGATGAAGCAGAAGAGATGGCCTTTGAAGAAGTGGAATTTGGACTGGAAGTAGACACAAACACTATTGATGAGGAGGGTACAGAGGAGGTGGAGGAAAAGCCTGGATTAATGAAGGTGGAAACAGATGACCAGTGTGATGAAGTCTGTTCATATACACTTTGTTTGTCATTCCTTCCACAGCTGAAGATGTTGGCCAGTATTAATGTTAACACGTGTAGTACAGTCAGTTGCAAAGGGGCAGTATCCATTGTTGACAGCTTTGTAGGGTCAGCTCTTTATTTCAGATGGGTAAGTATTTATATTTTTTACACTCATATAACATATGTCGAATCTCAGATTATATTTTTTGTTCAGTACAATAGTCAGATCAAGTCAAAATATTTTACTAATATGAAAAGCAGAAGTATCTTTTTTCATTGGTAACATAGTTAAACAGAAAACAAGTGAATAACATTTTGTTTGTTGATATAAATGGTGTGACCTGTATAAAGATAAAACAATGTAATACTTAGCTCATCTTGTAATGTTTTAGCTGACTGTATGCATGACATGTGACAAGTTTTACTTATATGCTAGACAATTTTCTTGCACAGGCAGGCAGCTGGGAAAGCCATACTTCCTTTATTACCAAGTGGCAATGTCCTTGAAAGTTTCATATCTCTCGCACAGTGGTACGGGAATCTCATGTATACAGTTTTGCAACTGTATTTATGTGGAAACAGAAATTTTAGAGTAAGAAAATAAATACCACAGATATATAAATTTCTATTTGTAGGTGTGTAGCAATGGTCACATCAGCAAAGAATGGTGTTCACAACCAATATTAAACAAACGTCTTCACAGTGGAGATTTTTTGGTTTGTGGATCAATCTTAGCATCAGGAAACAACTATGGGAAATTGTGTTTATGGGCCAAGCTGCTGAATCTAAAATTTCCTTCGTCTGACCAATTTCACCGTATTCAGTCCACTTATCTTGTGCCAACTATAGACCAGTTCTGGCAGGAACACCAACAAGAAGTGCTGAACACTTTTAGGGGTCAACAAGTTGTTGTATTAGGTAAGACCGTTCATCTTTTTTTCAGCTCATCAGATCTATTGCATTTACCAGTCGTCGGTCTATCTACACTTTGCTTTAAAAGTATCTCCTCAGCCTCTCGGTCAATGTGATCAAACTTCACAGTGATGTTTCAGTGGATGATCCTCTTTCAAAGTTGGCTTAAAAATTTAAATCCATGCAGAAGTCTGCTTGTTACTATTACTTAAAAAAAACTACTTGTCTGATTTCAAACTAAGCTGGCATACATGTTCCTTTGGTGAACATTTATCAAGATTATTCATTTAAATTTGGATCGTCATGTGATGTAGCCTGTTTTTAGAATGTTATTGTCATAAATTGTTACACACTTTCAAAATAATTCGGCACAAATGTTCCTTGGGTGAAGCTGTACCGAGATTGTTCAAATAATTTTGATTTTTCAAAAACACAGCCACAGTGGGCATGTCTCTTTTCCATATAATTATGTATAACTGTTCATGTCAGAAACTGCTAGCATGCAATCTATATTCATATATTTTCAACTTGGATCAATTTTTCAAAATGCAAAGGCTTCCTTTCAAATTTTGATGATACAATTCATGTGCAGTTATCTTTATTCACATGTGTGTATCTTGTTTAATAATAGTATATACAGTCAATAAAATTTGTTGTTAAGAATTTGAAAACAGTATATTGTACTGTTTATATAGATAATGCATTGAAAAATTTGAAAGGTACCAATTGGTTAGATTATTATTGCTTCATTAGTGATTATTTGATGTTGTCTTCCAGGTGATGGACGCAATGACTCTCCAGGACATAGTTCCCAGTACTGTTCATACACCCTTATGGAAGAGACGACCAAAAAAATTCTAACAATAAAAACGCTGGATAAGCGTATGACAGAACGAAAGTCTGTGAATATGGAGAAATTAGGGTTTGAAAGAGGGATGTCCGAGTTAGAGACTGAACAAATTGAAGTCAAAGAAGTTGTGACTGATGCTCATCTTGGTATAGGAGCACTTATGAGTAAGTTTATAATGTCAAACTATTTAAAACTATATGACTTTGTAATGTTTCCCTGTAAAGTAATTGTGTTACAGGTTATGCAGAATATATGAAAAGGAATACCATGTGGTAACTGTATTATGGTATACCTTTTATGCCTGGTTTATACATATTTATAAAGAATGCCCCCTTCTCACTTTAAACAGATAATTTTATGAAAGTTTATCCTGCAATAACATGAAATTTCATGATACAGTTCGGGGAATACACATGTCTTATTATTTATTAGCTATCAAAGAACTCACCAAGTACCCTGGTAAATTTCTTTCAGTTCGTTTTAAGAAATTAACCATTTTTGAGAAACAAACATAAGATATTTAGGTCTTGTAGGTTGTTGCCGAAGATTAGTATGTTTATGAAGCTTTGACAACAAAAGTCTCTATTTTGTAGCCATTTTGTTATTAAAGTTGTTACATCATTTTAGCTTCTGATAAGGGAATTTATCTGCTAGGCAATAGTCTTATATTCCTTATTGGCATTTCTTCTGTATAACATTTTGATAATAAAAGAAAGTTTGCTTGACATATTTGATATATGTGTTACTTATTATATTATTGTTATATTTCAGAATCAAGGTACCCAGACATAAAGCACTCCCATGATATTTGGCATGTGGCAAAGAATCTCGGGAAAAAGATAGTGAAGGTAACTTCTTTACTAAAATAGATACAAAGCAGTTTAGTTAGAAACCACTTTGTTTGTCATAGTGTTAATGTGTTTTAACATAGAGATTCATAAAGCAGAGAGATTGGTCAAGCAGAACATAAACACAAGTCAATGAGGAGTGTTTAGTGCGGCAGAGTGACTCCAACCACTTGGCAAAAATTAAAGCAATGAAGGCTGTGTTATATAAAATTCTGAAGACTTATAACACAAACAGTTAATTTGTATTGTTAGCTTGAATTTATTCATTGTAAGAAAACAGTAATAGTAAGTTCATATTGAAACCTAGTTAAGGATGGTGAAAATAATCCTCAGGTGGGGTGAAGACCAAGGTGGATTTGACTAAATTATGTTTATTTTGTATGGTCGGCAAAAAATATTGTGATGAAAGGTATTATGCAGCCAGTTATTTCAGTTTGTGACTGGTTTTGGGGCAGATCTGGTCCTCAGTGTAAAAAAGGAATTATGGTTTCCACTTAACTTGAGGTAGGCCACATTACCTTTTAGCAGTTGACCTGGACCCTACTGTACATGACATGCAGTTTGTAGTATTGTAATACAGCCCTATTCTCTTCATCTCATTATTTGCTAGACATGTTGCTCATGGGCTTCTAGTGTGCAAAATTTATGACAAAAAGTACATCTTTTTTTTGTGTTTCATTATTTTAGATTGCTCAGAAAAAGCAGAACTCAGTACTGTTGAAGTGGTCAAAGGACATTGTTAATCATTTCTGGTTTGCATGCAAAGAAGCAAACACTTGCAGTCAGTTTGTGGTAAGAGTTTGTTTTATTTATGGTAGAATTGTTGTTGAATAGCAACAGTGTTTTGGAGTAAACTTTCCTTTTCAAACTTCATGTGAAATTTCTATATAATGATAAAATATTTGGAAATAAAGAAAATGCTCGGAAGTTTGTATCCAGCCCACATAAACAGAAAGAAAATGCTCGGAAGTTTGTATCCAGCCCACATAAACAATTGATTTTCTTGTTTTCTTGGGATTAAGTGTGGCTACATAATGACTTTCTAGCTTTTATTGGTGGAAGAAGGTTTCAGTTTCTTCACAGCTTTATTTTAGGCATAGTTTTGGCACTGTGGTAGAACCACATATGTTCCCGTTGTATGACTTCATCAAATTTTCCACTTCTTGGGTTTTGAACTGACAGAAGTTAGGGGCAGTTATGTGATTTTGTGTTGGCAACCTAACCACTATGCCAAAGAGGCCTTTCATGCAAAGAATATGTAGACCTGTTATCTTGACAAAATGTTAAGATATAGAGATTGAGATTTCAGTCAGCATCAGAATTTTCAACAACTGGTTTATTGCTATATCATCTGTATTATTCCATTTTAGCAGATGGTACATTGTATATGACCATTCTGCCCTTACACATGCAGAACTAATAAATATGCAACCTCACTAATGTCACTAACTGGAGATAGATCAATAAAATGTTATATTGCATTGTATTTAGAGCATCTGGAGAAGTGTACTCCATCACATCACAAACACACATGAATGGATGTTACCAGATGGAAATGGGCAGACAGGATGCTTGCATGAACCTATGTCAGCAGAGGAGGTTCGAGACAAACCATGGCTGGACCCCTCCAAAGATGCTGCAGCACTGAAGGATTTGACTAGTCTTGTTCTAGATAAAAGACTTCTGAAGAAAGTGGGCTATTACTTGAACTTCAGGTATAAAGTTAGGTTACTTTGGTTGACATTATACAAATATCATGTTCTAAGCTGACTATCATTATTTGAATTTTAGAAAAACACCAATATCCATGCTCCTTTATATGTTATCTTGTCTCATTCTTCTAATCATGCCTGAATGTCTATAAAAAGTTATGGAAATAAATATATCATGGTAGATATTTTCTTCCATTTACCGTTTATTGTAGGGCAAGTTATAACAAAACTTGCGTCCAATACTTATGATTTCAGCAAAAACTTGATAGCACTTGATAACTTTAATAATATTACAGGAGCACAGCTGATCTGGAAGGATTTCATCAGCTAATCCTTATGTACTGCTCCAAGAGGTTTTCATATTCCCCACCTGTTTATAGAGCAAGAAATCGCCTTGCTGCTCTTGACCACAACATGAACCTGAATAGAGATGTGATTGTCAACAAAGATGGAACTCAAAGGTAAAACTACACTATCTGTTGGAAATTGTAGCATTAATCAAATAGTGAGAGTGTCCAGTTTTCTTTTCATTTAAAACTTGAACCTTCATATTTGCTGCTAATAGTGGACAACTTCCTATCTTGAATATGTGGTTGAGACAAACCTCCACTTATAGTCACTTGTAAATCGGTCTGAGGAAAAATGAATTCTGAACAGATGTTCCATATTATAAGCAATTGTTACTATTAATCTGTCAGGCAATGGTCAGAAGTGATATAAAATGACATTGTTACTTGGACACTGTCTTGGAAACTCTGTTATCATCTAATTGGTTCTTTCTTGACCTAACAATCAAACAAAACAAACCTAAAGAAATCATACTTTGCCCCTACAGTAGGACAGTGAAAGCTGTGCTTTACTCCACCATTTAAAAGAAACAAAAGTAATCAGGTTTTAAGAATCTTTGAATAAAGTTCATCTCTAATCAAGACCTTTTTATGCAGTCACAAAGATTGTCTTTAGACACAGATTTGAGTTTTACACAAGTGTTTCGAATAATGGTAAACATGTCATAAAAAATTACTAACTCATATTTTATTATTGGCCAATTCTGTCTATGCTATTTCAAAACAGCTTGTTAGAATTATCACAAAGTTTTCACCTATTTCAGATTGCAGAGATTATGGAATAAGAAGAGTGGCAGATGGACTGCACATGTGAAAAAAGTTCAAAAGGACTATGGCTATGTAAAAGACATTCAGAAAAGAGCATTAAAGATGCGTATTCATGACAAGACTGGCATGAGAAGAAAAAAGGAGCTTGAGGCTGATGATCCAAGGCGTATATCTTCTCACCTTGCACCAGAAGAACCAAAATCAACCAGGGAAATTATGGCTGAAAAAGTGTCTAGATTCAAATGAAATGTAGACTGTGTCAATAACATAACAACCAGCCTCATAACATTAGGTTACAGCTGTGGATACAAAAACATTTTACAAAGTAAGACAGCTGCATCAGTAAGTCAGAGCTGTTGTTCATCAGTTTAATTACTCTGGTTTCCCAGTCCAAAAATAGTACACATTTACACAGTTGTGACCAAAAAACAAATGTATTATGTTAAAATTCCATTTTTGAAAATATGCAACACAGTATGTTGTAGGCTTATTGAGCGAAGTTTTCCCTCATTTTTTAAAACATTTTATTGAACAGATTAAAGAACACAAGTGATGTAAAAAATGATAATATTCTGCAGACTTATTTATATGCACTGTCTTTGACTTTGATGAAGCTGTATTAAATTTTTCCTTTTTATGCAACATCTACAGGCAGAGTTTATTGGGAAAATTATTACTAATATAGAAAATTGGTTTCCAGTCAATAACAAGTATTAATTGGTCAATCGTGACCAAACTTGGTATATATATCACCCTTGCACGGAACCTAGCTAAGGGTTGTACTTGGGCTTAGTCGGGTCAAGGTCATTGTTACTAAAAATAGAAATTCAGTTATCGTTTATTAATTTGGGTTTAAAGGGACTGACTTACAGATGGGCCAACGATGGGAAAAAAAGGAAAATTTTTATACATCTTGAAATTCTTGCTGTAATTGTGTAGAACATATCTAAACTAAGTTACTGACTCATTTTTGTTACAGAAAAACATCAAATGTATAATTTTACACAGTTTTATTGGTAGAAAATTTTCCCTGTTAGTCATGGGGTAGATACTTTAGTTGTGAAATTAATCTTGACGAAACTTGTTAACTAGTCACTGTGGCTCAGTGGTGTAAATCATCGCTCTTAATTTTACGGACCGAAAGGTCATGGGTTCGAATCCTGGTTTTCAATTTTTTTTTCAGTTTTGGTGGTGTATAGAAGCATAATAATCATGTTTTTATTCCATAGTATATTAACTTCTCTTAAATTTTAAAGAAAAAAAAAATAGGCTAAATTCTGTGAGTCAATCGCTTTAAATTGACTGATCTTTATGATACTATGCTTACAGCATCCTTGTAGCATTCTGGCATCTGCATGCATTTTGTACACAGGCTGTGTGTTACAGTTCACAGATTTTTGTCAGACTAACGACCATTTCTCAACTAAAAATTTCTATCATGCATTCAATTACTAATATTTTTTCTATAGTTATGTGCCCTTTTTCCTCTGACAAATGTGTATGGCAGTACTCATTGAATTTAGTGATAGCTCTAAACTACTGTTTCTGTTCTATTTGGTGATTTTTAGCTCGACTATTCGAAGAATAAGGAGGGCTATGGTTCTCGCCCTGGCGTCGGTTCAAGTTTTAGGGCAAGTTAACATTATACACCTATCCCTTGCAGATATAGCCTTGAAACTTACAATACTTGTTTACCATCAACAGCTTACTCTACTAACAAGAGGAGGTAACTCTTGTCAAGCATTTTGTGTGAATTATGGCCTGTTTTTGATTTAGAAATTTTTGTCCATTTCTCAAAAAGTGTCTAAGATATTCCATTCGAACTTGGAATACTTGATCACCAGCAAGACCCCTGCAAAGATTGTTGGTACCCATGTATCTCTGGTTACCGTTAGCCCCACCCCAAGGGGTCACTTGTTTTTGCTTATACTTATAAATAGGAAAAAAAAACTTCTTAAGCTTGAAATAAAATATTAACTGATTTGAGATGGGTAAGTACTCCCCCTTTTTTCCCCTGCATCCCCTCTCTGCATCCCCCCGCCCCCTTAACCCCCCCCCCCCCCCCCCCCACCCCGGCCGGATTTTTTTTAAATACATGAGTACTTCACTCCCCATCCACCCTCAAACCTGTGACTGCCACAAGAGGAGGTAACTTTGTCAAGGATTTTGTGTGAACTTTGACTTTATAAGGTTTTATAACCCTTCAGTGTCAAGTACTGAGAATAGTCGAGCGCGCTGTCCGCTCTTGTTCATATGAATTGTGACAAGAATGATATGTGATTCTTTTATGATTAATTTAGGCTGTTTCTTTTTTTCTGGTACCTTTCTAATTTTTGTTCACTTATTCATGTTTTTCTTGTATGCAACATTAATTATTCATTTAGATTCTAAATAGAATATATGGCAAAAGGTAACTTGCATGGAGACGACAGTGCTTAAAGAAACCAATGTTAATTGTCTATCTCCTGAAAATGAAGAATCCCAGACTCCAGTCTTGTATTTTTCACCATGTTTCATTGCCTGGCATTTTAAACATATCAGTTAATCTTTATTACTTTTAACTCTGTATATATTTGATATGTATAATGAAACAACAAATAAAAATGATACATTTTTATTTCTTTCATGTATTTGCGTATTACACTTTAAAACAGGTTTATTTCTTTTGTCCGAGGAAAGTCATTGATTATATCCTTATCCAAGCCGAGATGGCTTATAGCCAGTATACTGTCCAAAAGGATCAGGGAATTTGTCCCTGATCCTCCAAACACAACATGAAGGAATGACCCTCCTGTCCCCAACTCCCAAGTGTCCATACGTCCACAGAATATACTGCCTGTATGCGGTGTGCCTATTGGCAGCCATCAGGTCTGGCTCATCGTCATATACTAATATGTCTTTGCGGAGAAGACGAGCGAGTGCAAGGACAGCTTCGTCCAATATAAGTACTTGGAAGTCCTGAAGAATAACAACTGTAAATGACAAATGATTTTTATAACATTTTCTGTTGTTTCATTCATTGGAATTTTCACATTAGTCAAGAAAATATACTCCCATCATTGTAACAAAAAGGTTAAGTAATGTCACTGATCCATGGCTGATTGAGACTTTGATCCTTTATTTATGATGCTACTGGATTTTTAACAAATGTTGATATTTCATAAAGAACACTAAATTTTTGTATAAATAAATAATGCGAGATCTACTTACATTAGCATACAGTCAGCTTACTTTGTAAATGTAAATGCACTAAAAATAATTATATATAAAGTGATTACTGGTTTGTTTTTTAAAGCTATTCAAAAATGTCCATCTCTTTACATGGTAAAAAGCAGCACTGTACAGTTTAAAATCATGTAATACCAAGATATGTAACTGCTGTGTTTATAATATCAAAATCTGTTTAACATTACTTACTGGTATTAGGGAGATACAATTTTCCTTCCCACAACAGACTCTTTCTATCTGTGTGGGCATTTCCCTGCATTTTGTACACACACACCAATTGGGGGATGCAACATCAGGGCCTGGATGATAGCCACCAGGCTGTCTTATAGCTGGCCTCATGATGTCAATCATGACTGTTGGATTCTTCTCCAGAACATGGAGAAGGAGCTCTCTGCTGTCCTCTAAAGACATCTGATTTATTTCATCCTGAAAGAACAACAAAAACATAATCATTATGAGAGAAATTCCTCTGCAGTTATTTATCAGTCAGAAAGTATTTTGTCTGTTATTTGATTTCAACCAGTTATCAATGTACTTTCAGAATGCTAACACTTTAAGTAAAAATGACATCTCTTTTATGATGTTGACCTTTGATGATACTATTGGCAAGTGTTTAATATTCTGTTGTATTTATGCCAAAAGTAACCAAAAGTAAAGCACTTTTGTTCATCAAAAAATTACAAAAATAAAACATCGGATTTTTCAATAACTATATTTGAATGAACCTTACCACTACAATGTTTTTTACAAGTATACATTTTTCCTGCCATACAAGTAATATATATCAATTTTCTGCTGTTATTATGTACAAATACAAAGTAGGGGCATAATAGTTACCCTCATGCTGTCTTGTCTCTGCTGGATATTTCTAAGGGCTTCATCTGCCCTTCCTTGCTCAGACCTACTCCGAGAACGCCCTCTTGATCGAGTTCCCCTTCTGGAAGCTGCCCTTCCACGAGAGCCACTCCCTCTCCTTGAACCCCTTACACCACGACCTCTACCACGTCCTCTCCCCCTCACATTTCGCTCTTGGTTACTTGATCTTGAGCTGGAACCTTCTTCTTGCTGAAATAAGTGTAAAATATAATTCACACGCAGCCCTCATAGTAAGCTTTTTTTCGGGATACCCACAGTTATACCATACCAGGTGTATTCTCTGTTTGGTTTTATCATCATACCTTTTAAAAGATTTAATTCTTGCGTGAAAAACTACTACTGCAGACCTATATGAAGGGACCAGGTTTTGGTTACGAATACACTAAGGTACGAATAGGTGGTTTATATTTCAAATTCGTTCAGCACGTTTAATTAAACACATCGTTCGATCGAACTCATTTATTATGAACAAAGTATATCAATGATATTTTGAACCATCAACTTCAAGTACATGAAAAGTTTTCTTTTTACTCGTTTGAACACTCATCATTTACCGCAGTTGTGCAAGTGTTTTTGATGCATTTCTCTATTATTTAAAAATTATATCTTAATAGTAACATGCGGAAATATTGCATACTTCATACGATGTATATCAATTGACAATAAATTGATGAAATACTTACCAAATCCATCGCTGACTCCTCATCAGAATTTCTCGAATGCTCCGACATTTTGTTTTTGTTTTGTTGACCTTTTGGGCGAACTTCCGGTATGCATAAATTATCCATCGCCAAATGTCGGATAGCAGCGAACGAGCGTTTGCTTCGATATTTGTTTTTGCAAATATCTTATTTAAACCTTTACTTTTTACATAGTTTTCGGTCAAACAAGTTTAAATAAAGATGTATAAGCTTGCATGGCAATAAAATGGATTTTATTTTTTTGGGTTCAGATGCGCCAGATATATCTTTAACCAGGATTCGAACCCACGACCTTTCGGTCAGTAAAATATAGAGCGACGACTTAGTCCACTGAGCCACGACGTCTAGTTATTAGATTGCCTCAAAATTAATGCTATAACTAAAGTATCTACCCCGTGACTAACGCGGTAAATTTATGATAAAAGTGTGTAAAACTTTATATTTTGACGTTTTTCTGTCACAAAAACTGAGTCAGTAACTTAGTTTAGATATCTTTTTCACGATTACAGCAAGAATTTCAAGATGTATAAACATTTTCTTTTTGTCATCGTCTTGAGTCAGTCGCTTTTAAGAAATAGTGTGGATTGAAAATCGATTCAAATTTTTAGAAATTAATATTTACTGTTTCAAAAAATGAACATTGAAAAAATTCATTCAGAAATTGATCACTTAAAGAATATAAAGTAAGTCATTTCTAATAAAAAGAATTTTAGGAAATGCCCCTTTAAAGAAGATGCCAAGATGGCCCTTATAGCAACAATGCTGTACTGTATTCTTAGACCAGAACAATCTGATGTGATGCCAAAATTTAAAAAGATCATTACAATTTTAAACATGTGCTGTCAAAATATCTTTTAATATATTTCTGGAGCAGACAGAAAGTAACGGAAAAAAGCTGAGTTATATCACTGAGAAGTTTCATGACCCCGAGTAAAACCTTTTGGTAGCTTTTTTCACTAAATCAAAGGCTATAACTTTCCTCTTCTTGAAAGAATTGAGTTGAAAAACCCCATCTGCGCAACTTTATACGCTGATCTATATTCCCGTGAAGTTTCATGAATGTTAGTCTTAAAAAGAATTTTCTCTTTAATTGTACATTTATCGCGTACGAACAGCAAAATGTTATAATAAAACATAAAAAGACATTGAAATGCAAAATTATCACCTTTTAACCCTTTTCCTTTGTATGTTTTTGCAATGATGCATGTAGGTTTGCCATTCTGTTTTGAGGACTCAAAGAAAGTCCTACAAAGGCTCTCAATGTTATGCCCGTCTATGATGTAGGTGTTACATCTGCAAAAAAATCCATAAAACGTCAAAATGGTTAGGATTTATTTTCAAATATCAGGAATTCGTCCAGCATTTCGTTGGTGTTATTTTAGAAAATGTTGTAATAGTTTCTTCTTTGGATTTTTCTTGTGACTATGTACAAGTCGCTTCAAGTGCATCAACATGATTATAGGAGTAACATTACCTCCATTTATGCGTGGCAATTTTGTTATAATAATATGTCTATGTAATAAATTGATAAATTCAACATGTTTAAGATCGCTTGGGAAGAGTATCAAGATTCCAGTGGTGACAAGGACGACTTGCGGCATATCACAAATTCAATTTCTGGTTCATAACTTATAACTATTTTTGTCTTTTGTATGAGACGAACCATCGAGGTCAATGTATCAGAACAATACATTGAGCATGTAAAAGAACCAGTAGTATCTCTGGAACGAACGTGATATTTTCTGTTTCTTGCACTGGCTGGGTTTTGGTTATAATGACAACCGTTACTGACGATAAATAAACTCGGAGCAGGGTCAAGCTTGTTTGAAAATAAAATATTCATTTAATTGCACCTATGTTTACAAGATTTGACCTAGTTTAATGAATATGCCAGGCAGTTAAACTTGTTTCGTTGAAAAGCTATCAAAATTTCCAAATGCGCTGTTTTCTTAAATACTCTAGTTTCATTTACCATTGAATTTCATCGCTTTATTTTTAATATATTTAATATATTTTTATATATGTTTTTACAAGGTTCGTGAACCGGTGAAAAAAATAACATACCCGAATGACTTCAATTTTATTTCATAACTGTTGACGTCATGCCCATACATTGTCTCCTCGTAAGACCCATATTTGTTGATGTCAAATATAGCCACTAGATTATCTAACTTGTAATAGCAAGCAAATGCTATAGCTTCCCAGACAGCCCCCTCCGCACACTCACCATCCCCTAGCACGCAGTAAACGCGATAACTAGAAAAAAAAAACAGCGAGTTTGAAACATTTATTTAAACACATTAGCCGACAATGTTAGTCGAAACTCATTAGTCGACAATGCTAAAAAAGATGATAAACGTGATAAATTAAAACTTAAGAGTGTAAAACGTGCTGTAAGTACTTAGGAGCAAAATATTTTTAAAAAATGAAGTCGACGATGTTAATTGAAATAAAGCGACACAGTTTAAATGCAAAGTACAATATTACTAGTAATGAGAGCTCGTAAAACATGCAATATACGTAAAAGGTAAATTGAATAAAAATCGACAGCGTAAGGGTTTTAAAATCTATGTGAGGAAAGATGACAAAGGTAACGGCACGAAAGACGTTAACCTAGAAAGATAGCGCTAAAGAAGCAAAAGACACAAATATTTCACAGCCACAACGTTGACTTTGAACTTTTCTTCGTGAAATAATAACTTAAGAATTTACTAACACGAGATTCTGCCAATTAAGATTTCTAGAATTACTATGTTATTCTGTCAGGTAAATAACTTTTAGATTTACGTATATTTACGATACACTTCTATTTTGAAAACAGTATTTTTTTTCATTTATAACTGAGTAAAAGGGTAAATAAGATGTCCTTCATTCTTTTTATCAAACTCACTCAGATTTGTCAAAATATTTGCCAGTGTACGCCATGCCCGCGGCACAACCAACACCTTGACCAAGTGATCCTGTGGCGACATCGATAAACTTCAGTCTCTAAAAACAATAGATGATGAATGGCATACATTAAAATTGCAAACATCACATACAGTTTAAAACATCCACATTTATTCCTGACCTTTTAAAACCTTTAAAAAAGCTATTTGTTTTATTGTTTGCTAAACGTCAACCTTAGTTTTAGAAACCTAGCTACACAGTCATAAATAAACACAATTAAGTACCTCGCATTCGTAAGAGACAGAGAAATATAATAGTTCAACTAGATTGCATTCAGAATTACAATTAATGGAAAATGTAATTGTATAAAATAAGCTCAGTGTTTTAATAATATTATTTTAGGAGAATAAAATATAAAAGACAACAACCCTTAATTGTTTTAATTCTGATATTATTATTCTTGACCTGGGGTATCTTCACGACGAGATCATGCTCATACCTGGAATTACTTAGTATTTCTTTAAGATCGGACAAATCTCAAAATTGCTTGATCAAACGTTACTGATACAAGCAATTGTTTATTGTACAACTGAAGAAAGATTCACGAACATTTTGAAAATTTTGATTTTTTACTTTGAAACGTGTCCAAAATGTTAAGACGGCAAGTTGTCCCAGATACAGCTAGACTATTTTGTGTAATTGTAAGTGTGCTGATGTGTTTGAAGCCTTGAATGAAGCCTCGTGTTAATTGAAAAGTTTTATGATGTAAACATTTATGAATAAAGCAGTTATAATAATTTCAGATTTTACATTTTACTTCTTTATCCTTTTTTGATAATAGTAATTAAAACGTACATAAAGAATTGTTTATCCAGATACATGAGATGGCAACTGGCTGAGATGCAGGCAAATTTTTGTACTGTTCAGCTTATATTTTATAGTTAATTTCTGTTTCAAACGTCTCAAATCTTTCCATTTTCCACCGGGTAAATGGAAGGTAGGTATATTCAACAGATTTACACGTGATGTTTCTATGATATTGATGTTTATTATAAGTATGTGAAGTTGGCTTGTACATTGTACATCGTAGTTCAGCTTGTAATTCGCCAATTACAAGCTAGTAGTTGGGTATTCAGCTTGTAGTTCGGACCAGATACACCAGCATACAGAATATTTGAATTACAAGCTAGTAGTTGGGTATTCAGCTGGTAGGTCAGCCCAGATACACCAGCATATACAATATTTGAATTACAAGCTAGTAGTTGGGTATTCAGCTTTTAGTTCGGACCAAATACACCAGCATACATAATATTTGAATTACAAGCTAGTAGTTGGGTATTCAGCTTATAGTTCAACCCAGATACACCAGCATACGTAATATCTGAATTACAAGCTAGTAGTTGGGTATTCAGCTTGTAGTTCCGACCAAATACACCAGCATACACAATATTTGAATTACAAGCTAGTAGTTTGGTATTCAGCTTGTAGTTCAACCCAGATACACCAGCATAAGTTATATTTCAATAACAAGCTAGTAGTCGGGTATTCAGCTTGTAGTTCGGACCAAATACTTCAGCATACACAATATTTGAATTACAAGCTAGTAGTTGGGTATTCAGCTTGTAGTTCAGCCTAGATACACCAGCATATACAATATTTGAATTACAAGCTAGTAGTTGGGTATTCAGCTCGTAGTTCGGACCAAATACACCAGCATACATAATATTTTAATTACAAGCTAGTAGTTGGGTATTCAGCTTGTAGTTCGGACCAAATACACCAGCATTCACAATATTTCAATTACAAGCTAGTAGTTGGGTATTCAGCCTGTAGTTCAACACAGATACACCAGCATAAGTTATATTTGAATTACAAGCTAGTAGTTGCGTGTTCAGCTTGTAGTTCGGACCAAATACACCAGCATACATAATATTTGAATTACAAGCTAGTAGTTGGGTATTCAGCTTGTAGTTCAACCCAGATACACCAGCATACACAATATTTGAATTACAAGCTAGTAGTTGGGTATTCAGCTTGTAGTTCGGACCAAATACACCAGCATACACAATATTTGAATTACAAGCTAGTCGTTGGATATTCAGCTTGTAGTTCAACCCAGATACACCAGCATACGTTATATTTGAATTACAAGCTAGTAGTTGGGTATTCAGTTTGTAGTTCGGACCAAATACTTCAGCATACATTATATTTGAATTACAAGCTAGTAGATGGGTATTCAGCTTGTAGTTCGGACCAAATACACCAATATGTTATATTTGAATTACAAGCTAGTAGTTGGGTATTCAGCTTGTAGTTCGGACCAAATACACCAGCATATACAATATTTGAATTACAAGCTAGTAGTTGGGTATTCAGCTTGTAGTTCGGATCAAATACACCAGCATACATAATATTTGAATTACAAGCTAGTAGTTGGGTATTCAGCTTGTAGTTCGGACCAAATACACCAGCATATGTTATATTTGAATTACTAGCTAGTAGTTGGGTATTCAGCTTGTAGTTCAGCCCAGATACACCAGCATATACAATATTTGAATTACAAGCTAGTAGTTGGGTATTCAGCTTGTAGTTCGGATCAAATACACCAGCATACATAATATTTGAATTACAAGCTAGTAGTTGGGTGTTCAGCTTGTAGTTTGGACCAAATACACCAGCATACATAATATTTGAATTACAAGCTAGTAGTTCAGGGTATTCAGCTTGTAGTTCGGACCAAATACACCAGCATACATAATATTTGAATTACAAGCTAGTAGTTGGGTATTCAGCTTGTAGTTCGGACCAAATACACCAGCATACACAATATTTGAATTACAAGCTAGTAGTTGGGTATTCAGCTTGTAGTTTGGACCAGATACACCAGCATACGTTATATTTGAATTACAAGCTAGTAGTTGGGTATTCACGTATGCTTGTGTATCTGGTCCGAACTACAAGCTGAATACCAAACTACTAGCTTTTTATTCAAATATTATGTATGCTGGTGTATTTGGTCCGAACTACAAGCTGAATACCCAACTACTAGCTTGTAATTGAAATATAACGTATGCTGGTGTATCTGGGTTGAACTACAAGCTGAATACCCAACTACTAGCTTGTAATTCAAATATTGTATATGCTGGTGTATCTGGGCTGAACTACAAGCTGAATACCCAACTACTAGCTTGTAATTCAAATATGGTGTATGCTGGTGTATCTGGTCCGAACTACAAGCCGAATACCCAACTACTAGCTTGTAATTGGCGAATTACAAGCTGAACTACGATGTACAATGTACAAGCCAGCTTCACATACTTGTTTATTATTATTATTATTATTATTAATATTATGATTAAACAGGAAAAGAAGCAACAGCGGATGTCTATGATTTCCATAAGTTTACATCTAACTGAGTTATTGTGAAGTTGGTTCATAACAGGATTGTCAGATTAAAAAAAAAGATGGTGACTTTTCTGTTTGAAATGTTTTTTTAAGGTTTCAGTATTCAGTTATTCTCGACTAATGGTTAGCATCGTTTAACTGCCAAAAGTGATATAAACATATTGTACTCTTGGTTCCAACAAAAGCAAACATGAAACCTGAAAATTCGATTAATTGCATAATACACGGTAGAGACAGAAATTATGACAAATAAATGTCTTTGCACTTTGTACTCTGTAGATCAAGTAACGCCAGAGAAATAAGATTTTATTGTTAATGATGATCTGAATACATGAAAATCTCAAATCTCGTTAAATTCCGCGAAAATGCCTGTTGGTACGTGTACGCTACAAATAGCTTTTAAGGACAAGCCGTAGACTAGTGGGACATTTAGTACTCGAGTAGCATTTAAAGACAGACAGGAATTCATAAACACGACACAGTTTTGAATGGATTAAACTCGCCGAATCGAACTTTATGACACACTAAACTCTGCAAATGCACCACGCTGCATAGACATCTAGGCACCAATGTCCCTGAAAAAGTGTCCACTGTAAAACTGATAGGTGTCATTCAAAATAAAGGCACCTAGAACTTTAACTATCTCAAAAACCTGTTTAGATCACGCTCCCCCACATTTTTATGAGAAAAAAAAACATTCCGAAAAAAAGACTCAGAAAGAAAAAACACAGTAAATATGTCAACTCCCTTAAGCTGAAATACTTTTTTAAAAATAAAATCGAAACAAAACAAACAAAAATGTAGCCATGTAATACATCTCGTCAAGCAATGATACAATTGTAAAAAGCATTCAAGAGCATTACTTGTCAATCAAACATAGATACAATCCATATCGAGAGAAGACAAACAAATGGCACGTGCCCAAAGGCTAACTGATTTAATGTATTTATTTTTCATTTGTTGCCTTTTTTCTGTGTTCGAAATCGATGTTGCCCTATAGCATCCATCATTCCCGATTATTTCAATCCACATCCAATAGTATACTTACTGACAATTATTTTGCGCTAAACTGTTTATATTCAGTTGGACCAATAATTGCATGATTGGCGTTCCATAGTCTAACATGCTACATCATTCGACTAAGGTCAGGCGAATCTACTCAAGTCGCTGCATTTAACTTACAGGTAAATTATCGCTAAATATGCGAATTCATTCACTTATCATGTATTTTATCACTCCAATCATTTGAAACTAATGGTAATCACGTTTTTATTTAATCATTTGAATATTTTGTCGAACACATTTTCGCACTTGATAAAATTAACATCATTCGACTCAAGTCAGGTGTATTTTATAGTTTCTGCAGTCGCTGCATTGTGCCTCACAGGCCCCGTGATCCCTAACCACTAGAAGTTGAGTTCTTGTTTATTAGCGGTAAACATTAATGACACGGTTTTTTTTTTTTTTTTTTTTTTTTTTTGACGATTGATATTGAATTTGTACTATTTTTCGAGTGGTTTAAAAATTACTTACAGGTGTTGGATGCCCTTCAAAGTCGGAATTGATTTTTCTGAGACCGTTGATGAAGTCGTCCACATGAAAAAGACCTGCTTCCGCCCAAGCTGCATACAGAATAGGACACGCATGACCCTGAAAACGTATTGTAAACGTCTAAGGAAATATTAGAAGACTATGAACAATGTAACGAGATAATAAAAGGAGCATTTCTTTACTAACATCAAGTCCATCAGTCTCATGCTTTTACTGTACTGGACAAAAGATTTATTGATTTACATAAGATCTACTTGTTTTTTTTTTTTGTTGTTTTTTTTTTTTTTTCATGACCGAGTCACAAATCAGATAAGGTAAATGAGATATAATGCTGATTTGTCGTTACTTCAAAACTCTTATTTTTCAAGTGAAATTAAACATCTAGTAACCTCGTCCTTTTGCAAAATATGATATTACTCAGCTAAAATGAACCTTAAAAAACTAACATTTTCATTTACAAAAAAAACTCCTTTATTCACTGACAGTTATTTTTTATTTTGTTTCCTGTAATTATGGTCATATACCTTAAACTAGTCATCCATGCTTTTTTTGTGATACCTGGGTACTTTTTGTGCTAATTTGGATCAACAAATATAGTACTTAGTAATTATGTTATCGGCAAAATTCAACTTTTTGTCCACCTAGACGTATTTTACTGTTACACAATTTACATGTTTCTTATTATTATTGTTCTGTCTTTTGTTGTACATAATGTTCTCAGATCCCGTTCTTTCAGGATGACTCATCCTTATGATAGGAGATTGCCTGTGTATTTGTATTTTGTTAACACTATAGACCGACCGCCGTCCGTCATGGAACTTTGTGTGTGTGTGTGTGTGTGTTCTTTTCCCACATAGGTAACAGCTTAATGGCATGGCGGTTAGCGATTGGTCTATTTTACAACGGCGTACAGGAATTTAAACATAGAACCTATTATACACATTCATTTTGCGGCGTATTACTCAGTCTTTTCATGGAAATGTTATTTTTCCTGTTTAGTTCATTGTATAATTATATTATATCGTTATACTACCACGCCAAATGCACACAATTTACATTATGTATTTTTACCCATTCCATTCACTCATTATGTGTACTCGTTATCATAAATATCCTTTCGCTCGACTTTTCGCTTTTAAATTTTGAGATATGCTCAGTTATCCTTTTGTTATTGATTTTAAGTGGTGATATAGAGAAAAATCCAGGTCCGTCAGACCAGACTGAAATTAACTGTTTGTCAATTTTTTGTCAAAGTATCCGTAACAAGACAGAATACATAAACGACAACTGGTCAGATTTTGATATACTTTGTTTTACCGAAACGCACCTTGATTTCGCTGTGAGTAATGAAACTGTAAAATTAGATGTTTTTTCGACGTTTTACAGAAGAGACGTTACGTGCCACTCGGGTGGACTATTAGTGTATATTTCAGATGACGTAGTTTCTAAACAAAGGCAAAATCTAGAAATTTATTTAAATGAATCGTTGGTGATATAAATGAAGATGAGCTCAACATGAGCAATAATAAATTCAGGGAAATTCTTTTGTTAAATGATCTAAGAAACGTAATCAATGAACCGACTCGCGTTACAGATACTTCAGCAAGTCTTATCGATCCTATAGCTGTTTCAAGTAGTATAGATGTTCTTAACTCAGAAAATTTTCATACTCACTCTTCTATCAGCGATCACTATGGTACATACATATTTATAAAGTTTTTGAAGAAAACGCCTACTTCATACAAAAGACGAGTCTGGAATTATAAACGTGCAGATTTTAACAAACTTAATAATCTAATAAGTAATACCGACTGGTCAATTTTAAACCGAAATACCGTCGACTCAGCTTGTGATCTATTTACTGACGTTATCCTAAATCTTGCGGAGAAATGTATTCCCACAAGTATCGTTACTATACGTTCATACGACAGACCGTGGTATGACTCTGAAATTCGTCATACTACTAGAAAAAGAGACCGCGCTAAGAAAAAAGGCACTTAGGACAAAATCAATAACAGACTGGAATTCCTTTAAACATTTACGTAATTTAGTTAATAACCTAAAAAAACATGCAAAAGAATCGTTTTTTAACAACCTAGAATTGTCTCTGGAAGAAGCCAAAACAAATAATCATTTTTTTTTACTGGAAAACGGTTAAGATGCTTATCAGAAATTCTTATTGTGAAAATAACACGATACCTACATTAATTGTTGATAAGCATGGAACAGAAGAACACTACATCACCGATAAAGAAAAAGCTAATTGTCTAAACGAATATTTTACCTCTGTGTCAACAGTTGATGATTTTTCTGTTGTGCTACCGAACTTTGCTTATAAAACAGATAGAATATTACCTGACTTTACAATTCAGATGCAAGAAATTAAAGACATTCTAAAAGGTTTAGCACTTAACAAAGCTGTTGGACCTGATAAGATTAGCCACAAAATATTGAAAGAGACATGTGATAGCATCTCTTATCCCCTCTGTATATTATTCAATCGATCTCTTCATGAAGGTATAATCCCGATGCCTGGAAACTTGCACATGTAATGCCATTATTTAAGAAAGGAAACAGAAATTTACCAAATAATTACAGACCTATCTCACTTATCAGCTGCGTAGGAAAGTTATTAGAAAGAATAATATTTAAACACATTTTTAATCATCTACACACTAATAAACTTATATATCCACTTCAATCTGGTTTTCTTCCCGGACATTCCACAGTTTATCAGCTAATGGATATGTATCACCAAATATGCGAGTCCTTTGATAATGAACTGTCAACATGTATAGTCTTTTGTGACATATCTAAGGCGTTTGATCGAGTTTGGCATCCAGGTTTACTTTTTAAACTTAAACAATATGGTATAAACAATAAACTACTTCAGTGAACGCGCGACTACCTTACGAACCAGAAACAATCAGTTTTTATAAGATCTGAAACATCAAGCACTTTGAGTATCTCAGCAGGTGTACCACAGGGCTCTGCTCTTGGCCCTCTTCTTTTCTTAATATATGTGAACGATATAGCTGATAATCTTCTTAGTGTAACTAGACTTTTCGCTGATGATAGCTCTTTAGCTGTATCTTCCAATGATTTAATTGAAATAGAAACGACACTTAACAGCGATCTCGAAAAAATAAACGTATGGTCTAAGCAGTGGTTAGTCGATTTCAACCCAAGCAAGACTGAAGTTATGTGTTTCTCCTCTAATCCCAATAACAAACCTGAACTGGTTTTTAACGAGACTCCTCTAGATTTTGTAGACAGTCACAAACACATAGGTTTAACCCTTTCATCTCATTTAAAGTGGCATCATCACATTAACAATATTATGCTATCAGCATCTAAAGTTCTTAATTCTATGCGACTTCTAAAATTCAAATTGAAAAGAAGAAGTCTCAACCAAATATACACTTCTTATATGCGTCCAATATTAGAGTACGCATCAACAGTCTGGGACGGCTGTTCAGCATATGAAAAACAGTCACTTGAATTATTGCAATACGAAGCAGCGCGTGTAGTAACAGGTCTAACACGATCAGTTTCTATTGAAAAATTAATTCGCGAAATTGGTTGGGTGTCGCTCTCTGATAGGCGAAAAATTAAAAAATTAGTTATAGTTTTTAAAGCTAAAAACGGCTTTTTACCCGAATATCTTTCAAGCATATTCCCGCAGTTGCTAGCAGACGTTACCACATATCCCCTTAGGAACAATGATGATTACGTTACTGTCGTGAGACGTACTCAACTTTATAACTGTTCATTTCTACCTTCATCCCTCGAATTATGGAATTCTCTTGAGAACGATATTAGAAATTCACCTTCGCTAAATATGTTTAAAACTAAACTGAAAAAAGTTTTCAAGGCCCCTACCATACCTAAGCATTTTCTTTATGGGGACAGATATCTATCAGTGATCCACTGTCGATTAAGAAACAATTGTAGCAACTTAAACAACGACCTATTTATTAATCATTTAAGAGACAATTCCACTTGCAACTGTGGACATAATGTCGAAAACGCCGAACACTTTTTTTTCCGTTTCTCCTATTTTTCCAATCAAAGAATTACGCTTTTCCACGAAACGAGAGCTTTTCATCCGCTTAATGTTAACTTATTACTATTCGGAAGTGATTTTCTAAATTACGAGCAAAATACAATAATTTTTGAAGCCGTCCACAAATTCATTAAACAGAGTAACCGGTTCAACTTCAATTAATTTAAACGGCTCTGAAACCCTGTACCCTACCTTCCTTGGGGGCTCTTCTGTGGGTATGTTATTCCAAAAGAATGGGATCTGAGATACGATATCCGTTACGATATCAAAAAATGATTTCACATACTTAACACACGATCAATAAACATCAACTGTGTGTTTTTTTCTACATTTTTTTCTATTTTTACTTGACACTGTTTTGTCATACATGTACACTTCTTTCTTCCTTCCACGCCGACTTATCATTTGTTATGAACTATAATTCTGGAAAGGGCGTTAAGCTAAGTTGTAAGAACTTGTAGCCCAACCCATTTGTTAAATATTATGTTGTATTTTAGTATATTTGTTATCACATAATACATGTATTTGTTGCAATAAAATACGATTAAACATTAAACATAAGATCTACTTCCTTTTAACAAAAATAGTTATAGTCAAATAGTTATTCTGTAAATTTTACGAAGTATCGAAAATATTTTTTTTTTTTTTTTTTTTTTTTGTGCCGGGGGGTGGATCACCATTTTTTCACAGATGTAAATGAAATCATGGCAAGCTGTGAAAAGTGTATTAAAAGACAACAGACCAACCAGTTTTGTTCTTAATTTTGATTTCGTTTAAGCAAGTAGTACACGCATCATTGCTATCAAACGTAACTGCAAGATGTTGCGCTTTAAATTAACACATGGTGTTTATTTCCTTTTCTTGTTGAGCATTACGTGTGAAAATCTTTCATAGCAACCTTCAGGATAATTTGTGACATCTGCAGTACTCGAAAGCAAACTTCCAGTCGAACCTGTGGCTAAAAAAGCTTTCGATAGGCCACGAAACTTTCATTCATTCATTTATTCATTCATTCATTCATTCGTTCGTTTGTTCGTTCGTTCGCTCGCTCGCTCGCTCGCTCACTCACTCACTCACTCACTCGCTCATTCATTCATTTAAACGTAAGTCTGTATATTTATTCTTTTATTCGTACTTTCCTTTGTTCATTCATTCAGACATTTTACTTGACAACAACATTATTGCAGTCTTTCTGATAAGATGAGAAGCGATTTATATTTGCTTTACCCATCTTTACCCAAAGACTGTAGAAAATAGTGAGTGACCATAAAATTGAACATATTCTACATATTGCAGCAGCACCATCTTTAAACTGAAGTCAACGTCTTTAGGAAGATCACAAGAACAACTTACAGGCAGAAACAGAAGCTGGTTGTTTTATATAAGAAAGCTCTCACCTTTGACAGGATAAACCTGTCGGCGGCAGGATGTTTTGGATTATCGGTCGTATATCGCATGACATGAAAAAAACAACACAGACATGATCTCGGCGATCGACGCACACGATGTTGGGTGCCTGAATAACATAGTATTACAAGTTTTAAACCATTTTAACGCTCATCTTTGCTCAGTGTTTATAGAGTTTAATTTATATATATACTACAAAAACGCTCGTGTTAATTTGATAGTACAAAATAATTTAATAGAGAGTGAAAGTTTTTTCCACAGGGCTTTTAGGGGAAAAGGAAACAAATTCTATTTTTAAAAGAAGTAGGAACAAAAAGGATTTTATGGCTATGGAAAATTGAAGCCGAATTAAGAACACGTAAAATTATCAAGAAACTGAAATGATAATACTTATAACAAATGCTTTAGAAATTATTATAATAAATTTAATGCAACTTACCCAGACATGCATGACTGCGTTGCTTTTATTACATCAACCCTTAACTGGTTTGCAATGTCCTGAAGTGTCTGCAAAATTTCAATGTCCGGAGCATTGTAGTCCGCCATAATCAAAGCCTCTTGGTTTTGAACTAAAAGCACAATCTGCTTAAGTTGTACACAGCGTTTTTTCACTTAAGGCAAACCTTATTTAAATGTTCTTTTCATGTCCGAGGAAAGTTTTCCTCTAAGCTGTAGGTTTGAACAATTGATTCAGGCGTCTGGTTACGTTTGAATTCGAATTTCGGTTTCAATACATATAACAATACCAGTGGAAAGAGACAACCGGTTTTCTGTTAACTTAACGAATTTTTATATTTACTCAAATAAAATGTATGTCAATTAGTCCTCGCATTTAAATTGAAGTTCAAAAAATCGTCGTAAAGATTCAATGCAATATCTCGTTTGATATATCTCTATAGGTATTAATGCGTGAAATGATGGAATACCTATCACAAAAAAACACATTACAAACACTGGTTAGATTCAGTCGTTAATTTTTTACTAAGAGTTTAAAACGTTTAATAATGGTCTGCTTACGAAATTACAATCTTAAAAATGACAAGCATATTTATGCAAGGGAAACTTTGTTCACTTTCACACTGTTTATAATGTACTTAAAATCAGTTTTATTTGAAACACTATTATATTTGCTGCATTTTATAAATTCATCCGATATACCATTATAAAATTTACTACCTTTTTCGAAACATAAAGGAAATCTACGTGTTTTTCTTTTTCTCTAAGCTGGTTACCAACAAACCAAGTTTCAAAACCGTTTTAAAAAATAACAAAGTCAATCATTCAGCTCAAATATCATAAAAATTGGAGAAAATTATGTTAGTGTTGTTTTTTCTTCCACATTAGTTAGCGACCTTGACCATTCATACTTAAATCATTCCTAACTGATGTCTTGTTGCTATATTCTTATATGCTATATTTCACATCAATAACACTCATTCCTGACTTACAAATTTTAGCGGTAACTGAGCGGTTGAAATTGATCTCGACATTTTCGACTCGTGACTGTCTGCATGGCAAATTCAAACTAAATACATGAATTTCTTTTGAACTAAGCTGCTGACCGTTACCTCTCCGACTTTAAAAGCTATCCCCACCTTTGTCTCTAACACGTATACTTTTCAGACAAGTTTCAGTTTCAGACCTCATTCTGAACTTTAGAAACTGAGCGGAAAACAATTATTTTGACACCACCATTGCAAAGATATTCTCCTGTCTAAACACCAGATTTATTTTCAGTCCTGTTATGAATGAATGAATGAATGAATGAACAACCACAGGACTTGAAAACGGAAGAGCGGACGTATAAACGAATGGTACCTTAAATACAAGTTGAATAAAGTTAATATTGTTCGTTTTTACTCTGAATATTTACGCGTCAGTGAAAAGATAATTGCAGTTTTGCAAAATCTAAGCCATTACGACCATATGTTGCTTAATCGATAAATCATAGTATGAGAAAATTCGATATACATGTTATAATGTCTAGCTGTTGTTATCTTATTTTAGTGAATGTTCTGCATGTAAAAGAAAAATCGGCGGGCTTAAGACATTTCGGGGAAAAAACATCTCAATGCATCATTGATATATATTATGTAACTCTATATCACGCTTCTGTAGAAGGCTAGTACGCAAACTTCGAATACCAGATAGATGAGATGTGTCCTTGGGCGAAGTCACTTGACAACACACGTGTAAAAAGGTCAAGGGCACACTTGTAAAAAGGTCAAGGCAGCAGTGAGTAGTTACCGGTAAGGAATTTGTCAATAACATAGCTACTATCAAATGTAACTGGAAATGTGTCACAAGAATACTGCACCGCAATTACCGTAGAAGAATTGAGATGGGGAATAAAAGGAGTTGAAAGAAGTTTTAAGTTACACAAACTCGATACAAGAACGTGACATAACTCTGGCATTAGGCACCTGTAACTGTTTTCACGAGGAACGAATGTTAATCGGAAATACCGTTTGAGGAAATGTTGATACTTATACGAGAAATTGTTTTTAGAACAAGTCGAATTGCATGTACTTCGAGTATATCATTTTCATTGAAAAGAGTTATCTGGTACCAATATGTTACACTTAAATGTACAGATGTACAGATTGCAGTTAACATGTGTTTATCTGAGCATGTTTACATCGGCAGCTCACTGGTAAGGGCGTTTGTCTTCGGTCTGAAGCAGAGTACATGGTATTTCCTCAGACAAAGAACTGTTAGACAAGCTGTAGTTTACATACATGATTAATATTCTTGTTTATTATATACTTATAAATGAAATAATTGAGAAATACTGATGAAATGAAATGCGTATTTTCATTTTCCGTATTTTCACTGTAAAAAATTATTTTTCACTGCAGTGAAACATATTTTCCGTATTTTCACTGGAGTCTTGCCGAACTACTTCCTTCTAAATTCAGCCAATACACAAAATTAAAGGGGAATTCTTTCGAAACGTAAGGTCAAAAAAGAGAGAAAGTATATAATAAACAGAAAATTCAAGTTTTTTCTATAAATACGGGATTTCTTTTGTTCTCATGGTATGAAAATTATCATATTTCTCTCGTGGCTATCGCCACTTGTGAAATATTTATTTTTATACCACTCGATGAAAATAAATCCCATGTTTATAGAAAAAACTTGAATATCCTCTATTTAGTTCCGTGACGATTTATTATATACATTTAGAGATATGCCCCGAAAATTATTACCATTGATTAAATCAAATACCATACCTCCACTGTTTCAAGAGTTTTTATCAAATTAATTACCTCCACCTTACCTTATCGTTCATATAATATTTTATGCCTTCAGTAGCTTCTGTAGCTTGGGGTTAGGCAAGTAGTGTCTTTCTATTTTTCATCAAATCTAGAGTCACAACACGGATAATCATAAATCAAGTAACACAAAATAGACATTTCTGTTCTAGAAAAGACAGTTTTATTTTTATAGTCTGTTACTCGACGAGATGAAGTTAGAGCAGTTTTACATTCGAAGAATACGTCTTGAGGACACAAACAACCAACTGACTTCACCGTATGTTCATTGAAAATGCATTCTCATCCTTTTTTATTTATCTTTTGTAGAAAATTGCACTAGTACCATTGAAGTTCCATCAGAAAGCTATTAAAAAATCAAAGGCGTAGGGTTCTGTAAAGCTGAAAATCTGTGCAAATTTGCCTCGAAGATCATAACCCTCGATTTCGCAAGTCAAATTTATGGCTCAGTTCCATGTACAATCTGTTTCCCCCATTTCTCAAGGAAAAAAATAAACATTTAAGTTTTAGCATTTTCCACAGCCATGGTTTAATGTGTTTTTGAACGCAAACTCTAAAAGGTGGCTCTGATTATGACTGACAAATAGTTTTGAGTGAGGAAACACGAAACAAATTGCTTGTCTTATTCAAATACTGATCAGCTCTCGATGTCATATAGAACGTAGTGTTTTGCTACTCTGCTGGAGTTGTTTGTTATTCTGCAGAAATCTTTTCTTTAAACAGACTAAAATGATTTATTAACAGTCATTAATGCCATAATGGTGTTGCAAAATAGTCTTAGGCTAGCGCTAATTGTGCAAAGTAATATGCGAGATGTATGTTATATGAAGTTTTTCTTTTAGTAGAATGGACTTGTTTTCAAATAACTTATAATAGTGCCATGTTTGTCGCAAGAATAGTCTTAGGCTAATATTACTTGCAATACAGATGCAAGGTGAAAAATAAATAAATAAAAAAAAGCTCGTTTAGCCTTTTTGTACTTTAATGTTGTTTTGCTATTCTGCTGGAGTTGTTGTCTGTCTGATATACTGCTATTTTGCTAGAGTTGTTTCTTCAGCTGTTCTGCTATTCTGCTTTTCGATATTCTGCTTACTACAGACAGACGGAAACGTTGAAGAAATCCGTAACATGATTTATACCACGAAAGACCGGTGGTGACATTTTTTCTATATTTTTTCTTTCACAAAGTACATACCTCACAGCTCATACTTTACACTTCATACTTCAGTTTACAAACCTCACATCGTTTCATATTTTGTACTCCATACTTTACACTTCATGTTTCAAACTTCATACATTAAACTTAACATTTAACTGTGTTTGCCAGAATCTATTGTTGTAACATAGTGTTGACGTGTTTCATGCTACCTGTGTAATTAGATTAATTCATTAAGTCAATAAATGATGAAGTCGGAAGACAGACTAGTGAAAAGAAATTAAAATTTTGTTGTTGTACATCATTTTTAAAATTCTGCCTGTCAGAATATTATCATGGTTTTAAACACAGAAAAGGACCAAAATCATTTTACTACTGATTATAGGAGACTTATTCTTAGAAGTTAACTTTTGTCTTTAGTGTTCGCGTTTTGATTGAAAATATACAGACAATATTTGCACAATTACGTGACTTCTTTCGATCGGACAAGATTTCAATATCTAGATCTCAGTTGAAATGTTAGAAGTGTATTGTATCTATTTTATTTCTTTAAAAAATGTAAATTTGCATTAGTGTTACTGAGTCAATAATCTGCGGTAAAAGTAACAGTATTCTATTGAAGCTTTGAAGCTATTGAAGCCCAATTTAGCAATATTTCCTCTGTAACTGAAGCGTTTGTATCTCTCGTTGAAGTAACTTTATTTAATTCTTCCGTTTTAGCAAGGTAAACACTTGTAATCGGCTTTATTCACATAGGTACAAACTTCACAGTCATTTTTCCCTCCATCGTAATTTTCCATTATAGATATTATGTATTAAGTCAAAGTCTTTTACCCTACATCTAAAGTCATCAATACAGAATTCTGTCTGACTGTTGCATCTCTTCCCAGTCAGTATTCCCTTCAAAAACTTGAATATTGCAGAAACAACTTACAAAATTCATATCTATTATATTATATGAAATTAATACTTATTTATTTTGTATCTTAATATGACTAAGAATATGTAGTTTTATAGACAAAACAGGTGCATAATTATATGTGTTTCGGCCTTCGCAGTTTCATATATTTCTGCTGTAATACGAATATCTAAGAAATTGATAAGGCTTTCAGTTAGTCTTCGTCAGTTTTAAGAACATCTCCGCACTACTTGCAAATACATAGTTGTAAACATAAAATGATTTCCCTCGCTTCAAGTTTGACTCTTGACATTATTTGATTAAATGTATTTATCTTTGACGCCTATGACTGATATTTTGCGACACACTTATTTGTTTGAAAGGTATCTCGTGAACTGATCTCATGGATTTCTATCTACGGCTCTGACACCATGATGAGGAAAATATAACAACAAGAAAAGACCAGAAACCCACACAAGTATTAGGATCTTACCTATTTAATTAATTGCATTGTGATGGACTTCTATTGATCAAGTGGGCGAATACGCTTGATCATATGCCTCAGGAATAATCGTACTAGTATATAAAAAACTGTGCAATATTCAAATGGATTTAAACGTACCTTCCAGCGTCTGCACACTTTTACTCTTGTCAACGTGGATTGTCAGATCAAAGTTTATGAATATACATTTAAGCTGTCTAAACGTTTTAGAAGACTGTTATCAATGTTAGTGGTATCGCTTTATAATTGTATAAAAATGTTTATATAATTCAGATCACACTACGACAATGTCACTCTGTATACAAATAATCGTTTCATTAAATGTTCTATTTTCAATTAATTTATCAATAAAGAGTCTGAGTTTAAAAAAGTTCAAATATGTGTTGTCTTGAATGATGGTCGATGAAAATTATGTTCTCAACAACAAACGTTGCTTGTTTTTTGCTTTTCTTTTCCTTTTTTGGAGGGCTAAAATGTTCTCATGATCAGAAAAAAATTGTACCAGCCTACAACATATATTGGGTACCACAATTATATGTTTTTTTAGTTACGGAAACTAACTAAAAAGAACGGAGGTTTGGGATGACGTGTTCGAAACTGAAAATATGTATCACGAACTTAAGAAGATTCACAAATGTATTAGTATGCATAAAACACATTGTGTAATGTAACAGAGCGTGATTGGCTAAATCAGTTAAGACAATAAAGAAAGATCAACAAGAATACTAATGTCTTTAATCTATGAAGGTAGTACATTAAGACAAACAAAAAGACATACAATAAGCAAAGCAAATGAAGCATAACTAATTTACAATGCGGCCTTCAAAACATCAATGATAAAAATATGCATAATGTACCTTAAAATCTATGATGAAACTTATGCTTAAATTGTGCTCTTAAAATTTTTTTCATTATCAGAATAATTTGTAAGTCATTTTTAATGAAAAGGTCTAATGCAAGCCACCAGGTTTTTGTTGTATTATAACTATTGCTGGTGTTTTTCTTTGAATTATCTTAAACTTTTAGAAATAGAGTTATCTAGCTGAAGCAACATTTTGTCGCGTGGTGCACCATAAACATTGTCTGTTGTTATAATTGTCAGAGTTGTGCTGTTTAGGTGAATGAAGGAGTCTTTGTCCCATAATTTCTTCTGCCACTAGTACATCTTGCACTCTGAGAAAAAATACAACAAATTAAACATATTGTACGTTTTCTCTGTGCTGCTAGCTTGTCCTGGTAAGTGGCTGATGTTAGTGTACTTTTTCTCTGTGCTGCTAGCTTGTCCTGGTAAGTGGCTGATATTAGTGTACGTTTTCTCTGTGCTGCTAGCATGTCCTGGTAAGTGGCTGATATTAGTATACGTTTTCTCAGTGCTGCTAGCATGTCCTGGTAAGTGGCTGATGTTAGTGTACGTTTTCTCTATGCTGCTAGCTTGTCCTGGTAAGTGGCTGATATTAGTGTACGTTTTCTCTATGCTGCTAGCTTGTCCTGGTAAGTGGCTGATGTTAGTGTACGTTTTCTCTATGCTGCTAGCTTGTCCTGGTAAGTGGCTGATGTTAGTGTACGTTTTCTCTATGCTGCTAGCTTGTCCTGGTAAGTGGCTGATGTAAGTGTACATTTTCTCTGTGCTGCTAGCATGTCCTGGTAAGTGGCTGATGTTAGTGTACGTTTTCTCTATGCTGCTAGCTTGTCCTGGTAAGTGGCTGATATTAGTGTACGTTTTCTCTATGCTGCTAGCTTGTCCTGGTAAGTGGCTGATGTTAGTGTACGTTTTCTCTATGCTGCTAGCTTGTCCTGGTAAGTGGCTGATGTTAGTGCACGTTTTCTCTATGCTGCTAGCTTGTCCTGGTAAGTGGCTGATGTTAGTGTACGTTTTCTCAGTGCTGCTAGCATGTCCTGGTAAGTGGCTGATATTAGTGTACGTTTTTCTCTGTGCTGCTAGCATGTCCTGGTAAGTGGCTGATGTTAGTGTACGTTTTCCTCTATGCTGCTAGCTTGTCCTGGTTAGTGGCTGATATTAGTGTACGTTTTCTCTGTGCTGCTAGCTTGTCCTGGTAAGTGGCTGATGTTAGTGTACGTTTTCTCTATGCTGCTAGCTTGTCCTGGTAAGTGGCTGATGTTAGTGTACGTTTTTCTCTGTGCTGCTAGCATGTCCTGGTAAGTGGCTGATATTAGTGTACGTTTTCTCTATGCTGCTAGCTTGTCCTGGTAAGTGACTGATGCTAGTGTACGTTTTCTCTATGCTGCTAGCTTGTCCTGGTAAGTGGCTGATGTTAGTGTACGTTTTCTCTGTGCTGCTAGCATGTCCTGGTAAGTGGCTGATGTTAGTGTACGTTTTCCCTATGTTGCTAGCTTGTCCTGGTAAGTGGCTGATGTTAGTGTACGTTTTCTCAGTGCTGCTAGCATGTCCTGGTAAGTGGCTGATATTAGTGTACGTTTTCTCTGTGCTGCTAGCATGTTATGGTAAGTGGCTGATATTAGTGTACGTTGCGTTGCCTTGGAACTTGACAGGTTTGGTTCTGGGTTTCATTGCTGACGCTGCAGACTCGTAGTCGTCACCAGATGGCATATCTACCTTATTTATATACACTTGAGCATTGGCTGCTTTGCTATCAAAATCTATGTCGTGATTAACATTCATATTCTCCCCAGCGGTTGTGTTTTCATCAAAACATATATTATCATATCCTGCACTGGCTTTATCACGTGGTCCAAGTATTTGATAGTTATTAACATAATCGCTGCCACTAGCCTCCTCTGATAAGTTGTCTCTTTCTAGTTTTAAATGCACTTCGTCAGCTTCTTTTGACGGTGATCCGATTTTTTCTTGTAACTTTACTGCCTGGCCTGTTTCCGCTTTGGGCGACTTTGCTTTCTTTGCCAGTTTGATGATTAAACCTGGATTTTTTCGCCTGAAATAAGTAGATAGTAAATAAATAAAAAATATAAGGGAAAAACGCAATTATCAGTACATTCGAGGTTAATACTTCATACAAACGTAAAATGTTAAGGGTTTTGTGTCTTGAATCTTTGCCTTGGGTCTTAATATTACAATATTTAGTTGATTTTTAATTGTAATTCAATGCAAAAGTCGGTGTTAAAGTCGTGTTCATATTACGGACATCGAAGCAACGAAACTTAAAGAGGCTGTACTCCAGATTTGACATAAAAAATTTTTTCGATAAATTATATATTTAGAGATTATAACAACATAATATTTTACTTCAAAACTGATTATAAAAGTCAAAATAGAAATAAAAAAAATATTTTCGCTCCAGCCTGATTTGAACTCTGGACCCTCATGTTAACAAAATATTTCCAACGCTTTTACTGTCACCACCATCGCCGCATGTGATATAACAGATATTTACTTTAAATCTTATACGATATAGTTATACCGTCGCGTTACGGTATAGCATTTTGAAAGGGAAAAAAATCAATTTATAATGTAATTATTCGACTTATTTTTTGTCAGTAGGTTATTTTTTAAGCATTAATCATAAATATGACAAGAAATTTATAATACAAGAAAACTTTCCTTTTTTTGTCATCTGGAGCACAGCATCTTTAATATAGGCTTTTTATCTATTATTACACTCTTACCGAAAAGAATTTTACCTTCATTAATCCTGTTGGCTTATAATGAAGGAAAGAAATAAAACTACTTGCGTAGACTTGCGTATATTTTTTTCATTTTTTTACAAAATTTTAAGTAGAACGTGTTTCAAGATAAAATGTCGTAACAAACATTTTCATGCAAATCGAATAAACTGGTCATAGTTATTGTTTTTAATCGCATATATACAATAAATATGTAAATCTAAATAAAAAGATGAGGAAGTAAATTCTGTTACCGTCTTATCAGACAAACAACAACAATAACAACGGTTGTAACAACCAGAACAACTGACACTGAGGCACCAACAATAACACTGACATCTGTACCTTAAATATAATAGCTTAAAGGTAAAAACAGTATAGAGGATAGATATTTGAAGTACCTTCCTGTCTCAAAGATAGACAAATTATTTCATTTAATAACGTATACGTAAGTACTGGTTAAAGGATATATGATTACAATCTTTGTTGATGAAATGAACAACTCACATGGGTAAAACGAAAAACCCCAGGTACACAATTTCACTTTCTGATATATATAGCACTGTTAAGTTTCATGACCCTGGGGGCAACAATGTTGGCTGAGCATATAACACTAACATTTTGGTAGCTTTTTTCACTAAATCAAGGGCAATAGCTCTTCTCTCCCTCGGAGGAGGTAAACAGAAAACCCCAGTCGTGCAACTTCATTTGCTAGTCTATATCCGTATGAAGTTTCATGACCATAAGTCTAATAGTGTTGGCTGAGCGCACAACACAAATGTTTGGTATCTATTTTAACTTAATTAGGGGACATAACTCTGCTTTCGCCTGATGAAGGGAGACTAAAATCCCCAGGTGGGCAACTTCATTTGTTGATCTATATCTCTGTGAAGTTTCATGATCCTAAGCGTAAAAGTTGTGTCTGAGCGCATGACACAATCTTTTAAACAATGGAGCATACAAAGGATCCCCTATATTGATTCGTTTGAACAATTTTAACTCATTCATTCGAAACAATTCTGTCTACAGTAGCATGTTTATGCTGTTTATGCGTCGGACTAAAAGCACTATATTTCTTCCTATTATCTGCTTAATACCAGTAAATAACAGCAGGGCAATGATGGCCTGATACAGTCCACCTGAGTACCTATGTCCTCATTGAAAGCATTACAGCATATATAATTTATCAAACAGAGAAAAGAGTTTTAAGTCAACCAACTTAGTTTTTCTTTCCCTGTAATCTAAATCTAGAGCCCGCATGACACATTTTCAATCTCTAAAGCACAAGGTGCAAGTGTAGTGAAAAACGAGTAAAACATGACCTCTAGGGTGTCAAATAGGTTTTCAATTTGTTACCTTTTATTATCAAGTTGAATGTTTATCAAAGAAATTTTAAGGCAAATATCCTAATTAAAATTAATGATGATTGGACAAAAATGCAACATATAAATTGTTCTTTTCGCTGATCCGAGACAGTGACCTTAATTTTGACCAAACATGATCCTGCCTAGGCCTTATCCTGCAGATCATAAAAGCACATATTTTTTACCAAATCTTGTGAAGATTTGGTCAAGCAATTAACCTCTGGTGTCACACAGTTTTCACTGATTTGTGACCTAGTTTTTGACATGACTAAGTCTCACCTCAATCCTCCTACAGATCATTAAAACAATCAAAATAATCAATTTTATTGAACACTGGAGCTAAAATGTGACCAAAAGAATGTTCACAAGGTTTCAGTCACCTAATCTGGTCCCTAATTTTGTCCAATATGACCCAGTTTCGAACTAACACCAAAGACAAATAATTGTTGTAAATATCAAGGTTGGGCCCAAAATGTGCCTTCTAGAGTGTTCAAAAGGTTTTCAACTTAGCCCAGCCTTCGATGCAATATCAGATGTAGCAGAGAGATCATCAGGGCTAATATTGTGACAAAAACATGAGTGTACGCAAAACTTTCCGATGTCTATGACCTAAAGTTTGACCCAATATGACCCGGTTTCAATCTCTCCCGAGTTCTCATTCAAACAAATATTCCTACAAAGTTTCACGAAAATTTGGTAAAAAGAAAATGTGAATACCAAATTGTTCAGTGTGTTAGTGTTTTTTATATTAACTGGAGACCTAGTTTTCGAACCCTCATAACTCGTTTACCCACTAGCCTAACAAATAATTAGAACAACATTCTGACCAAGTTCCATGACGATTTGAGCCCTGTTATCTCTAAAGTGTTAACAATTTTTTCCACAGACCCGAGCTGTTGACCTAGTTTTTGACCAGAATAACCTGTTTTCAAACTCATTCGATAAATCCTCATGACAAATATTCTGACTTGGATTTATGAAGAGCTGGCCAAAATATCTAGAATGTGCCAAATATGTTCTACTGATATGAGTTTTTGACATATTTTAACATATCTGCCACAAATTAATCCAAGAGATGGATAACAGTACAGAAAAAAACATTGTAATCAAATGACATGGCTGAACAGACGTGTAGATTTACACTATGTTACGTGATAGACTGTCAATTTGTTCCCCGTATAAATATCTAAACGTGGAAAAATTGATAAAATGTGGTTTTAAACAGTAAAAGTTTAGGTGCCAACATTATTTTCGTACAATCACATCTTTTTAATTACCTTGTCCGATTGTTGTGGCTGACAAAACATATGCCGTAGAAGTCGAAGTTGTAGACTGTTGAGCAAATGGTGGAGCTGAAAGTATTTATATAACATGCTTATCTGCAAGTAAATGCAAGTACATGTTTGTGCTGGTTGTAATACGACTGTTGATGTAAATGTTTGGAAGTATAAACTACGTAGGGTATTAAGAAGTTACGATGATTCGAAAATACGAAATTTGTTTTGAAATGCATATTTGAATCTCCAAGTACGTGTTAGAATTGCATTTGACAATGCACATTTAAATCCAAAAGTAGATGCCAGAAGTAAATTTTAATTACATTGTCCGATTGTTGTGGCAGACCAAACATTTGCTGTAGGTGTCAAAGTTGTAGATTGTAGAGCAAATGGTGGAGCTGAAAGTATTTATATAACATGCTTATCTGCAAGAAAATGTTGTGCTGGCTGTAATACGACTTTTGATGTATATGTTTGGAAGTGTTTACTACGGAGGGTATTAAAAAGTTACGATGATTCGAAAATATGAAATTTGTATTCAAATACACATTTGAATCGAGAATGCACATTTTAATCCAAAACTACATGCCAGAAGTATATTTACGCACATTTAAATCCCCTACTACATGACAGAAGTGCAATCTCGAATGTACATTTAATGCCATATCAAAAGACTATTTTCGAATTCGTATCTCCAACCACCAGCTAGAAGAGCATATTCAAATTGATATCTGAATCCCCGACTGCAGGCCAGAATTTTATATTCAAAAACATTTGAGTCCAAAACTACAGGCTAATAGTATATTTTTGAATTCACATTTGAACCACCCAACTACAGGCATTATGCATATATGACATTCCAACTATCAACAATAAGCCAAATTCACACAAACCTTTATGCCTCTGATCTGAGTCAAGATGAAGAATCAAAACCATTCAAAAAGTAGTTACAAGTTTCGAATTCTAACATAAAAAAGTCACTCCAAATAAATTCAAAAGGTGATAGAGTGTCCCAGTTTTGGTGATATTATCTTTTCATAAAGTTGTCGTGCAAATCTTATACTTTATCGATATTAAGTCCAAGACATTAAACTTTAAATTATTGTGAAAGTGGCCTCAGCTTAACCCTCTATCAATATACTGAATCTAGGTAAACGACTAAATTGTCTATGTGAAAAGTTATTTAGTCCAAAAATTTCGAAAATTCAAACTAAAACAATGTACAAAGGAAATACAAAACTACACGTTATCTTAACAACTCAAAGTTTTCTTACTGGCTTGACAGAGGACACTTTTTGCCGTATCATTTACTGTGAACCGAATCTGTTTATCTTTCGTCATGTATCCAAACTGTATTTGTCTGTAAGTATCTTTTCCAATCCAATCTGTGAATTAAATGAGACACATGCACTATTATTTATCAGAACTCTTTTTTGTTTATTTAAAATGTTTAAATAGAGAATTTCTTCGACATATTCTATAACTACTACCAAAATGCATATTGAAACGTGGACAGCCATACTCACAGCTGCATCGTACTCTTCGAACACAAGAAGTTAAGAGAGGGGGGGGAGGGGGGGGGAGGTGTCAGAGCTCTCTTAAAAGATCGGCGTTCTTAAACTAACGTTTTACACTAGACACTACTATAAACTTCAGATAGCTCTCCTGCTGTTTAAGGTTTCAGTTGGTACGCTGATAAATCGCAACCTGAATTCGGACTTTTTCTCCCAAAATGCCATTATCGGTGTACCAGAGTGTCACACAAATATGTCATGCACATTTTCAAAGACTAACTGGCAACTACCATCTGTTTTTATAGATAATTAGAAGTTGGTAAGCACATAGTTGTTTAGCGGCTTCGTGCATGTTGAGTTTGGTTGAAATATGTAAACATTAAAAAAATCAAAGATACATCTGTATCTGATGTATCTGTCTTATATAGTCTCAGATTATTAATGAAACTTACAGTTCAAGGCATAATAATGATGATGATGATGACAATGATGATGACGACGACGATGATGATCATGATGATGATGAGGGATGATATACAGTAACTTCTCACTAAAGTTGATTCTTTTTCGTTTTGTATATAATTCGTAAGTTAAACAGTAAATGTTTACAAACATGATAAATCAAAATTTAGTATCGACGACTTCAGAAATCCATTTTTGAGAAACTACATGGTAAAGTCTTATATGTTTCCTTAAACAGTCAGAACAGTATAAGAATAAAGTTCATCAAAGCTTTTCTGAAGCTCCATTGACATTTTCGAAATTTGCTCGGATACATTTTCCTCATCATGAAGTTGGTGGGGTAAAATGGTACTGTGTTCGTATTCTCATTATAGTAGTTCTCAGTATTTGATGTTTTGTTTGTTTATTCTCAGCAGTTATACTTTAACAAGTGTGAATGTTTACAGAGTGCATTGTTGTAGTTTTAATGGTCAGACCAAAAATATTAGTGATATTGTAACGACCAAATAAAGCGTGAGAGATTTAACAATAATGATGATTACAATAATAACAATAATTATCATATCTTTATTCGTGAATTAACAAATTAAGACAAATGAAAACAGTAAAGAAATGAATCACAGTTTTTCATAATGTTGCTTTAAAACATCATTTCCAGAACTTGTCGAGTATGTGTTTAGGCTACAAATGTTTGTTTATATAAATTTCATTATACGATTATAAATGTATTGTAAAATGCCAAATATTTGAGTTTGTTATGTGAAAAGGATCAACAATTGGTTAAAAATATCAGAATCTATTTTTTTTTATATGTGTGAAGAATGCGATATGGGAAACAGTGTGTGCTTTGAGGGCATTTTTTACAAAAATTAGATATTAAATACATTTTTAAATTATAATCGTTGCTGCTATGATATTAGGACAAGGTTCAACTTTTCGGAAAAAAATGACAAATCATTTTTTTGTGTGTGTGTAAATATTTAAAATTTTGGCAATACCTTTATATGTGAAGATGACTTTGCTGCTAATCACACCTGACCAGGAAGGTGTCGTAACACCCTGTATTCGTCCGAGAGTTTCCCAAGAAGCAGGACGTAACCCGTTTTGGAAACAATTTATAACGGCGCCCTTCCATGGTCTGTTGGTTTCGTCAATACTTGTCACACCCGTTCCTTAAAATGTCAATGTGTATGAGGTACTGAAATCAGCGAACAACATTCGGCTCGGCATGCTTGTTTAATGTCGAGCTCAGAACTAAGCTGGTTCGACCTTTATATTTTTCATTTATTTTTTTTCTTTATTTCACTTCCTTTGAAAAATAATTTAGTCACCTTTATAAATAAACATAATTAAACATTAGTTCATTTGAATGTGAGAGATATTTATTTTATGCCTACCAATGAAATATAGGGAAATATCAGTGAGATAAAAGTGATAATCCACTGTTTTGAATCAGTGAAATTACCATTTTGATAATCCACTGTTAGTGCCGGAACTTGTTTCCCCACCACGTAAAAACAAGAGAATCTACTGTATTTCAGACAGTGACAGCGAGTGAAATTTATTTACCTTGTTCAATCCAGTTATAATATTGAATTCCTGAGCCTAACTAGTTGTGAACAATGATGAAATTCGCCATAAATTATTTAAAATGTCTGATTTGTTTACATAACTCACATGGACAATATCCAATATGGCCGACTTTCAATTCAATTGATTGAATATTACTCGGTATTAATCCGTTTTTTATAATTAAAGTATGTATGGCTAAAATTCAATATATATTGATAAACTGTGTAGAGAAAAATAAATGTTATTTGATGAAAGTGTATTCAGTTTATTTCAGCAGAAGTAAAGTTATCATATGTATTGGAAATTGTCTGCACTTTTTTTTTTTTGTAACGGTTTGACCAAAGTACGCATTAACTGATTTGGGGCTCACCATGGGGAATTTATTGAAGGCCCTGAGTAAAAATGTCATAAAATACCCATTTTTGACGTGTTGGCATAAAATAAAAAGAAAATTTGTTTGTTTTTTAGTGGAATATGGGAATTTATTTCATCTCGTGAACACCATATGTTTATATTTTCACTCGTGGCTGCGCCACTCGTGAAAATATCACATATGGTGTTCACTCGATGAAATAAATTCTCATCTTCCACAAAAACAAACAAATATCCTCTATATGTTTACCATTTTCACACAATGACATGCAGTAAAAAGAACAGCTTTCCCAAGTCAATCTATTTGTACCATCTGAGATTCGTTCAAAGTAAGAACAAGCTTGGTCACTGACACCTGTGATAAATGTATCTGTAAAATGAATTACAAATTTGTTAAACAAAAAATAGTAATAGTTTGACAATAATATAACAATCTCTTAAAATTTCCTTTCCGGGCGGAAAGATGAAATGCATCTAGGAATACATGTCCCAGAGCGCATTCGATCTCCGATCTCCCGCGTGACACGCCAACACTCTAATCACTGAGGCAAAGATTCGATTCCCTGCCGCAGTTGTCAGAGGTTGTAGAGCATACCGTAACACACCCCTCTTGAAAAAGTCATCATTTATGTGTATTTTTAGATCAATTGATCAGACAGAAATCTTGAAAGATTTTTTTTATTTTTATTTTTTTTAATAAATAAGTATAGGATAGGACAAACCCCCATCTTAAGAACATAAAAGTCCGTAACAGAAAGATGCAATGCATTTTAGAATTCACAACCCAGAGTAGGATTCGAACTCCGATCCCCCGCGTGACATGCCAACACTCTAACCACTGAGCCAAAGTGTGGATTCCCAAATGCAGTTGTTATAGGTAGGTGTGCACTACACCGTAACAATCTATAGATGTTTTAATGTTTAAGTGGAGTAGATGTTTTCTTTTCTCCTTTGCTTGTTGTGTAACAGATATCATGTAGGTTAAATCTTACTAATCAAAGTTGCTTTTACATAATTTCAAGAAAGCACATAGCGGAAATCGTCAAACTCAAGAGAAAGACTAGTAGTGCTTACTCCTAAATGCAAATTATTCAGAAAATACCTTGCAATATTTGAGCGATTTAAGCATTTAATTTGTTTCCGCACTTCGTGTTACTAGTATAAAAGAAATATTTTACCTTAAAATTAAGAGGATCGAAGTGCAAGTATGTAAAGAATGAGAAAGTTTAGATGCTGATTTATCTCTAGGAAAATAGAAGACATTTGCCGAGATAACACCAATGACAGAAAAAAGAAACTATATCCACCTTTTCTGATCACTCTGTATACAGACATATGGCCTTCTCCTCCACAAACTATACCCTCTTCACCTTCTGTATTACAGGAAGAAGTGCAGTTGATTTTAAAACTTGTGAAAAAACTACTATCTTTCTCCAGACAAATGCACTGAAAAATAAATGTTTATATTGTATCTTACACAAAGTTACTCATTCTTTCAATACTTCTGTCTGACTTGGATATTGAGATGTTGTTTCGAAAATGTGGAAATAATAATAATAATAATAATAACAATAATAATAATAAAACAAGAGATGTTTGTAAAACATATATGCTCCCCCCTTGCGCCCTATCCCTAGAGGCAGCCATGAAGTTTTGAGGAGCTGGGACCAAGCGTTCTATAGTTATTGATCGGAAACCATTTTGTTATTTAAAAACACTGCGACACTTGACCTTTGACCCAATGACCTGAAAAACGATAGTTGTTATCTACTGATCATGGCAAACCAACAAACTAAGTCTGACGAACCTGGGCCGAAGGATTCCCTAGACATTCCGCAGAAACTGTTCTAATTTTCAAGGTTACTGTGTCCTTGATCTTTGACCCAATAACCCTAAAAACTACATCTAATTGTCATGACCAACCTTCCCTTGATGTTTTTAGGAGCTGGGTCCAGGCGTTCTATAGTAATTTATCGGAGAGTATTTTGCTTTACAAGGTCACTGTGGTCTTGACTTTTGACTTGAAAAGCAATAGGGGTTATTTACTGGTCATGGCCAACCTTTATATCAAGTTTGAGGAACCTGGGGCCAAAACGTTCTATAGTTATAAATTGGAAATCATTTTGCTTTTCAAGGTCTCTGTGACCTTGGCCTTTGACCTGGTGACTTGAAAAATATAAGTAAAAACCTGGGACATACGGTTCTATAGTTATTGATTGAAAACCTTTTTGCTGTTTAAGGTCACTCTGACCTTGACCTTTGACCTGGTACCCTGAAAAACTACAGGGATCATTGAATTGTCAAGGCCAGCCTACACACTAAGTTTGAATAAACTTGATTTAAAAGGCCTATAGTTATTGATTGAAAACTGTTTTGCTCTTCAGAGTCACTGTGACCTTGACCTTTGACCTGGTAATCTGAAAAACCATATGGGTCATCTACTGGTCATGAACAACAAACACACTTAGTTTGAACAACCTCGAACTAAGGGCTCTTTAGTTTTTGGTCGGAAACTATTTAGCTCTTCAGAGTCACTGTGACCTTGACTTTTGACCTGGTGATTTCAAAAACTATCAGGGCCATCAACTTGTCATGACCAACATACACACTAAGTAAGAACAACTTGGAACTTATGGTTCTTTAGTTTTTGGTCGGAAACTGTTTTGCTCTTCAGTGTCACTGTGACCTTGATCTTTGACCTGGGGACCTAAAGAACTACACGGGACATCTACCAGTCATGTCCAACCTATGTGCTATGTTTGAACAATCTGGGACCAAGGGTCCTATATTTATTGATCGGAAACCATTTTGTTATTCAAAGTATCTGTGACCTTGACCTTGACCTGGTGATAGGAAAAGCTATAGTTGTCATTTACTAGTCATGATCAACCTACACACCAAGTCTGAGGAAGGTGGGTTTAGGGGTTCTGTACATATTGATCGGAAACCAAAGTGTTTAACGACCGACCGACCGACCTACCGACCGACCGACCGACATTTGCAAAACTATATGCTTATTCATCTTCGATGGGGGGCATAACTATAAGATTCGAAAAAAACACTTTTAACTGTAAATTTGGCATTTTGATTTTCATTTGATCTTGCATCGTTTCTTCGCTACTTCGCAACGTTTTGTGGTAACTTCGCCCATTCAACCTCAAGGGAAACAACGATAAGACGATGTGATGGGAGTTGTCATTTTCAATAGATATATTTCAGAATATTAATCAAGTTGATGACATGGTCAGTATTCTACTAATCATGAAAATATATTACCTCGTCATTGCTAACTCCAATGAGCTCTTTGTATCCACAAGTCTTGTAACATAATCCGGGTGACCTGGCTGTCTGGCTAATATTTACTCCTCGATTTTGTTGTCTGTCTATCTTAACACAATCTGTGAAACACGGTTAAAGTTGACAATATAACACTGAAATCAATATCAAAACCGAGTGTCCTATTTTTCAAGTTTAAGTTCAAATTATTACTGCTTACAGTCAATACCGACTATACTAGACAAGCATGTTCTTGCAACTCATATGGGTACTGCTTCCTTGGTTCATACTAGTACTCACACCGAAAGTGAGGACTGTAATGTCACTGGAGACTCTCGACTCTGGTGGGATTCGAACCAGCAACCTCCAGATCGGGAGTACGGCGCTCTAACCCCTCGACCACAGCTCCTCCTCGTTGCTCATCTCATTGCATTCTTCTTATCTTCACACATAAAGCGGAATATTACTTTCAATACTATTATTTTATTATATGATATTCGTAACAATCAGCAACCTAGGTAATCGATGTTTGCTAGAAGTTTTACACGAAATCAATGAGCGATCACATTCATGTGGTGGCCAGGACCAAGGAATTAGTCTATATAATTTCGGACAGACGATGTATGCAGGAAGTCATAGGGTTGCAATTTATGATTGAATGTTAGAGATTTCTTTGAACTTTCTTCCTGACAGTTAATAGTAGACAGTCCTTATACTTCCACATGTAAGTATTAATGATTTTACTACTACTTTTAAACAAGAACTATTGATTAACGATGCTTGTATTTGAATACTTTTAATATTTTCGTTTTTTTAGTTGTGAGTTACGAATAACTATATTTAACAAGATAATACCAAGTCAATACATGTTAATATTTATATCGGAAAACAAAAACTGTCACTGTAAGATGATAATGCCCCCGAAACTGGTGATAAGACCTTTGAGCTGAGAACCAGTCATTTAGGGGTCAAGAACAAATAAAAATAGACCAGTGGGAAGGTCTTATCCAAAGGGGGTTGTGTCCAAATATGAAGTAATTACACTAACTAATAAAGAAGTTATGGGCAATGTTAAAGATTTTAGACAATTGGATCTTCAAGGTGAAGGTCATTCAGGGGTCCAGGTCAAATAAATAAAGGTCAGTGAGAAGGCCTTGTCCAAAGGGGTCTTGTCTCCAAATATGAAGTAGATCCACTTACTTTTAAGGAAGTTATGGCCAAATATTAGTTTTTAGACAATTGGATATTCAGGGGTCAAGGTCAAATAATCAAAGGTCAGTGGGAAGGTCTTGTCCAAAGGGTTGTTGTGTCCAAGTAAGAAGTAAATCCACTTACTAATAAGGAAGTTATGGGCAATGTTAAAGTTCCTGGACAATTGGATCTGTCAGTCAGGGGTCAAGGTCAAATAAATATAGGTCAGTGGGAAGGTCTTGTCCAAAGGGGTGTTGTATCCAAGTATTAAGTAAATCTACTTACTAATAAGAAGTTTATTGCCAATGTAAATGTTTTCGGACTGACTGACGGACGGACGGACGGACAGTTCAAAAACTATATGCCTCTCTTCGGGGGCATAAAAAATCATTATTCAGTATAAATACACAGAAACAATTGTGTTGGTCGGATTACAAAAATGTCTACATCCGCGTCGAACACATGCTGTAAACGGTAAACATGCATATTACTACTTAAGGCTGGGAACCAGACCAGCAAATTTACTTTGTTTTCGGTTCTTTTTGGATTGAAACTGTATCTGTTTTTAAATCAGTCAAGGAGGAACGATGATGTAAGGTGAGTTTATTTGAAGTTTTTTTTCATATTGTGAATATTATATTATTTGATCTTCTTTGGAAAAATATGGAAAACAAATCAAAAATTGAAAAAAATCAACATTGTGTGACAAATCAGGGTCTTGAAAGACCCTGGACTATAACGAAGTTGGTCTAGTTTTTTTCACATTACAGAATACCATACGTTACACAGTCGAGTGCCAGACAGAACCCCATACGGACAAAATCCCACTCTATTATTTTACCTTGATATTTACAGAGCGTACAAAACATCACACATGAATTGATTGGACAAAGCTAACAGACAGTTCACCCCCAGACACTTCAGCATGTTGGATATATCTGGGATTTCCCAAAAATATTGAATGGGTATTTTCAAAACCCTGCGATTTTTGAATTAAACTAACATGCAATACCGGTGTGAAATGATAAAGCAGTTTGTCAAATTATTACGGATGTGCAAAGTTGTTTTTTGATTCACCGACAATACCAAACATTGAAATATGAGAATTCATAGCTAATTAAAGCTGAATATAGTGTCCGCAGTTTGACGATTCGAATTTCTTTCATGAATGCTCTGTTTGGTTTTATGTAAGGTAATATGAATTTATGCTTTGCTTTTTCTAAACTATTTAGATATGATAATCTCTGCTTGTAAGTCAGCGTCATACATCACAGCAACAGGAATTTTGTCAAATCAAATTTAAAAGATGCAGTCTGAGTGTTTTAAGTTTGATGAAGATTTTCAGTAAAACAAAATGTAAATAAAAAAGATTTTAAAGGAAGCAGTCATCCTATTTGATTGCAAAGTATTATAACCATAGTATTATTTCGAGCTGGCAAGTCCAACATTGAAAGCTGAAGGGTTCTACCAACCACTGCCTTGACGAAGGATATACCAAAGTTTTAGGTATCAAGCACAAAGCAATATTTTAAATGCCAGGAAAAAATGCTGCTGAATATTAAGACTTTGAGTTTAAAATGTAGATTGATTTTGTTTATATGACCAGTTCAACATATTTTGACTTAAAGCGTCAAATACCATGACAACATAATTCAGTTGAGTTTCAAAGTATGTTCAAATTATGCCATTGAGGTCATAAATCGCTCTATCCGAGGGTCATTTGATTTAATTAAGCCTTATATACATGTAGCGAAACAAACTGAAAATCTTCTTCTATGAAAACACATGGTTAGGGCTTAGATATTCTTCATGGAGCATCATCTCGAAGTCTTTCAAATGATACTCTTGTGGTCAAAACCAAACTGCCCCAGGGATTACCTGAATTTTGTAAAGACTTGCATAGAAAAAATAACTTTAAAAATCTTCTTGTCATTAACCGTAAGGCTTGTGTAAAACGTTTGATGTATATCATGGCCTAGTAGACGTCTGCCAAATTTGTTCAAATCATGGCACTTGGGTCAAAATTGCCCCTTCCCTGGGGTCACCAAGGCTAAAAATAAACCTTTCAAATTTTTACCATAGAGCCTTTATTTATTGACAAATGTCTGAGATGTTTGGTAACTATACGGACCATGCATGAATATCTGCCATTTACCTAGGTCAATGTCAAGGTCATTGAGAGTTAAAAAGATTTTTAGACTTGTCCCCATATAGTCTTCATTTATTGATCAATATCTGAGATATTTGTTATGTAGGTAACTTGCATGGATCCCTACCTTTTGATGGAATTTAAGGTCACTGGATCGAGGTCAAGGTCTCTAGGGCTAAAAATAGATTTTTCTAAGTTTTGTCATAGAGCCTTTATCTACAGGATGATATTTGAGATATTTAATATATAGCCAACTTGCATGAACTTTTTCAATTAAATAAGGGTTAAGGTCACGGAACTTAAATACATTTATCTACTTAACCTCATAAAGCCTTCATTTATAGACCAATATCTTTGACATTTGGTATATACGTTCCTTACAAAGACCTCTTCCCTTAGATGGATTTGAGGTCAGTGGGTCAAGTACACCGAGTTTAATAATATTTTTTTCTTTCTGTCATCGGGCCTTTATCTATTGACCGATATCTAAGATATTTGGTTAGTAGGCACCCTTCTTTAACCACAAGAATTCACTGTGGTCACGGTTACCATGGCTACAAATAGATATTTTTACTTTTCGTTATTCTTCATTTATTGACCATTATATTTATTACATATATATGTTAGGTCCCTTGCATAGACCTCTACCGCTGTGGGATCTAAGGTTACTAGGGTCAAAGTCACCATGGTTGAAAATAGATTTTTTTCTTTCTGTTATAAAGCCATTATTTATTGACCAATATTTCAAATATTTGGGTAATAGCCACCTTCCATGAACCCCTACCATTCACTGGGGTCAAGAGTTTCTACTTTTTGTTATATAGCATTCATTTATGGACTGATATGATCTTAGATATTTCGTATGTAGGTACAATAGTTGGACCTCTACCTTTTGGTACGGTTTGAGGGTCACATAAATTAAAATTTGTTTTTTCTTAATAACACGATCGTAATTACTATGCCTAGTTATGCATATCGTTATCACGTCCCACTCCGATGATTTTTGACTGAGTTATAGACCTTTGATATCTTTTTACATATCATGTTTTCCAGACTGTTTTTCATCAACTATTATACCGATTTTGATAATACTTTGCAGTAATAATAAGTACAATGCTAAGCACAGTTTCAATGCCAAGAATTTTCACTGAGTTATAGGCCTTTGATTTTTTAATACTTACATGTGTTCATGCTATTTGTCGGCAACATTTTTCAGATTTTAATAACACTTTGCAAGAATCATAAGTACCAAATGTAATTATGCTTGTTGTTGCCACATTCCACTGCCATGGGTTTTCACTGAGTTATGGGCCTTTGATTCTTTTTAATACATTAATTTGTCAATGCAATTTCTCTGCAAATATTTGTCAGATTTTAATAAAACTTTGCAGAAACCATAAGTACAAAACCTCCTTGTGCATGTCACTGATCTGGTTCGGTCCAATGAATTTTCACTGAGATATGGTCCTTTGATCTTGTAGCACATAAAAGATATGAAGTTTTTCAAGTTAAGTTTGTCAGTGCTTTTTAAGCAATTATTAATAAGAGTGTAATCAAACTTCTTTAGCAGTTATCCCAGATTTGCATTTCATCATCATGTAGTGTTTGTAAAGATTTCTGCTGATTATATATATATATATATATATATATATATATATATATATATATATATATATATATATATATATATATATATATATATTTATACAATAACTGTATCTGGTATCTCGTAATGGACAGATCTGTTTACTATTAAGTGAGTTTTTGAATACTTCAACGTAGGTCTGATAATAAGAAGAGATCGATGGAATAACCTTATCCGGTAATTAGCTGATATCGTAATAAACTTAATATATTCTCTAACACACCATAAATCCCACACTCGTACTTTTACCCATAGAGCACCAATTTCAATCCGTTGAATATTATAACTTGAGTATGTAAACTGTATCAATTGAAAACCTTTGGTCATCTGTTGCTTACTATACAGAAATAGTGAAACAAATGATTTTCTGTTGGTTAATCTACAGATTCTCACTTTAAGGAGTCCTAGCCAAACCGACGATTTCATAGGAACTTATTTTATTGCAGACAAAATATATATTCCAATCAGGGTCGAACATAACCTACATTGACTTACCTACATAATCAAATGCGGTAAGCATCCTATAATATCCTATCCACACTTCATAATGTTTGATTTCATGTTCAAACTTAGCCATGTAACCGTCTGGACCCACATGTATATCAGGAATTGACATGTTACACATTCTCGTTGCGTCTTTCCACTTTGATTTGACGTCAGTCTCGAAATACCTTCCAGCAGTTGAAGTAACATCTTAATGAGAGAAAAAAATACTGATCAGCAACTGTTAAAGCTTTTATAATTCAAGGGGTATTCCTTGTTATTGTGTAATTTAGTAGAAATCTAGAAAATATGGAGCCTGATTTGGGACAATTCGTTTCTTTCGTATTGACGCGCGCGACTTGACGAAACAACGACATTTAAAAGTTTCGAAGTTATGTATTGACACGCACGACAGAACAACACACTTAACAGTCCTTTCATCAAGTCGGCGCAGAATATTCTGAAGATGTGAACGTGTTGAATACAAGTAATTTTACACAAACAGAATATTTTTATAACTGTGGAACAGTTCTTAAAATTCAAATAAACAATATATGTGAGCAATTCGTATTCATGCTGCCTCGATCATAGGCAGTTTGCTAGACCAACGATTTCAGGTTCTGTTTCGCTACCCTTACATGTTAGCGCTCATCGCTTTTATACCCAGTTTTATAGTCGATTTTTCGATACCCACTTTTTTAGATGAGTGATACTTTGCAAAAACACTTGACGTTATTTAATACAAATTCACATTTTAATGCCTATTTACACTTTTTTTATTCGTGCAAATAAATTATTAGTATAAATTAATATTTTTTTTTAGAATTAAATAGTTTTAATCTATCATATTCATGTACAATTCGTAAAACAACTTAGTTTATCTTTGTTTCGGAATAAGAGACACATTCTATCAAATGATCTTCTAATAATTATGAACTTGTATCACTGTGCTTAATAAAACAAGTTATCAAACAAATCAGCGTCAAATACCAAAACACTGCAGATAGCAGCTTTAAGGTATAATCATAACTTATCATTTAAAGACACCGCCGATATTTCTAATTCTTCGTCATGTCCCAGACGCGTGTTTGTCGTAACTGGTGATCCTTTTCTACACTCAGTATACGTGTTAACTGTTAAACATAAATACAATTAAATAATATAATCAGCATGTATATTTGCTTTTAAATAAATACCGAAAGCTGTTTAAATTTGCGATAAACCGTGTAGCGAATCTACTAAGATGCGAAAGACTAGGTGCGAAAGAATCTAGGTAGCGAATATGTACAAGTAGCGAACTGACAGGTAGCAAAACGTCTTGTATCCAATCTATACAAACACAAGAGTGCACTGAATTGTTTTGCACTTGCTCTTCAGGTCAATATTAAATAAGTTAATTCAAAGGAAATCGGAAAAGGCAGAAATATATGACCAGAATCATATTAGTCGATATTTATACTGAGTTCTTATTTTGTCAAGCACCACACCACACAGCAGTTACTTCCCTGAATGAAGTGGGATTATCCATCCATCCAGACATCCATCAAGGCATCCATCCATCAGTCTACCCAGACACCCATCCATCTATCAAGACCTCAATCCAGACATCAATCAAGGTATCCATCCATCCGGACATCAATCAAGGCATCCATCCATCCATCAGTTTACCCAGACACCCATCCACCTATCCAGACATCCATCCGGACATCCATTAATCCATGACGACATCCATCCATCCATCAAGACATCCATCCAGACATCAATCAAGGCATCCATCAATCAAGAAATCCATCAATCCATCCATCCATCAGTTTACCCAGACACCCATCCACCTATCAAGACATCCATCCGGACATCCATTAATCCATGACGACATCCATCCATCAAGACATCCATCCAGACATCCATCAAGACATCCATCCAGACATCAATCAAGGCATCCTTCAATCAAGAAATCCATCAATCCATGACGACATCCATCCATTCATCCAGACATCCATCAAGACATCCATCCAGACATCAATCAAGGCATCCATCAATCAAGAAATCCATCAATCCATGACGACATCCATCCATCCATCCAGACATCCATCAAGACATCCATCCAGACATCCATCAAAGCATCCATCAATCAAGAAATCCATCAATCCATCCATCCATCAGTTTACCCAGACACCCATCCACCTATCAAGACATCCATCCGGACATCCATTAATCCATGACGACATCCATCCATTCATCCATCCATCCATCCATCCATTCATCCAGACATCCATCAAGACATCCATCCGGACATAAATCAAGGCATCCATCAATCAAGAAATCCATCAATCCATCCATCCATCAGTTTACCCAGACACCCATCCACCTATCAAGACATCCAATCGGACATCCATTAATCCATGACGACATCCATCCATCCATCCATCCATCCATCCGTCCATCCATCCATCCGCCCATCCATCCATCTATCCATCCATCCATCCATCAGTTAACCCAGACACCCATCCACCTTTCAAGACATCCATCCGGACATCCATTTATCCATGACGACATCCATCCATTCATCCATCCATCCATCCATCCAGACATCCATCCATCCATCCATCCAGACATCCATCAAGACATCCATCCAGACATCAATCAAGGCATCCATCAATCAAGAAATCCATCAATCCATCCATCCATCAGTTTACCCAGACACCCATCCACCTATCAAGACATCCATCCGGACATCCATTAATCCATGACGACATCCATCCATCCAAACATCCATCAGTCCATCCATCAATCCATCTTGACATCCATCAATCTATCCAGCCATCAATCCATCCAGACATCCATCAATCTATCTAGACGGCCAGCACAAAATCAAAACTTCTCCCTCCCTCTGTATTAGGAAAGACATAATTCATTGTGTCTTTATCAAGAATTCTAGTCACATGATGACAAATAAAATGCAGTGCATAATACAACTTTTAAAAAGCTGTGATAAAATATTTTTTCAGAGTGAAAGACATAGATATATAGTCCAAAATTACACATTTTGATGGATAAATCATGTTTTAAATATATGTAGTTTGAATCAAGCATACATCAGGATAATACATTTTCTTTCATCTATTATAGAGTATGCATAAAATTGATTTCTAACAGACCACACCTCTTAATCATCGCTGGTATACCACCTTTTATATTCATTTCAGCATTTAACATTATTTCGTTATATCAGCTCACTGTTTGCAATTGAACAATCATCTTTAAAAGAAGGCTGATTCGTAAAATGTTTCGTCAATGTATAAAATGTCGGGCTGAGGATTTGGAACAGAATTACTGCATTAATTCCATCTTGCTTGATGACATTTGGACTTGCCATATGCTTGATTCCATCTTGCTTGATGGCATTGGAACTTGCATTATGCTTTCAAGATTCCGTTTTGACTTATGTCATTAGAAACCTATATTTTCCTGAATAACATCCTGCCTTATGGTAACTGAATGCGCTATCATCTCATTGCAACTTCATTTGTTTCTCTCCGACATATGCAATATGCTATATGTTTAATTGCAGCTTTCTTTACTGACAACGCAATATGTTCGGCGTTCTATGGAACAGTCAGTCTATAATTACTATTTGTTAATATTACTCGATGTAAAATGTTACCTTCCCTTCAATTACCTTAATTTGCAGAATGTCTATTACTGCATATCATCTACCAACGTGTATCAAACCTATTTCATCATTAATAATAAATTTTGGTCTGTGCTCAGCGATTCTGTCGTGTCTTTACATTCTTACTCTTCAATGCATTTATTTAACACAAATAGAAAAGCATTTAAAAACACTCCGCACCGAACACGAGGATGACAACGATACCAATAAGAAAGTATTCACTTTACGGTAAGCGCTAAGCAGTAAGCATAATGGGATTTGCAATATTTGTGTTCATATTATGACAACAGATGGCGCTTTGTCGGTATATCCCGTTATTTTCCGGCTGGTCTCGCTATTTTGCGACTATATTTTTGCAAAGTTTTGATGTTTATTGCATACGAATCATAAATGGAATACCCTTAAACGCTACAACCCTGAGATCGATTTTACTGTATTGTTTATTTTACCTGCTAACTAGTTATTCTCGGTAACCCAGGTTATTAATCACACTTGATAAATACGGTATAATTTAGTTTATACGGAATGTGTACTGTGGGCTCCGACAATGCTAAATACTTTTACTGACAACGCTCGACAAGTTTCATTTACAAAAAAAAAAAAACACAAAAACAACAACAACAGCTCATAGCTATTGTTATAAGCTTTTAAATTAAAGTACCATAAATTGCCTAATCACGCTCTGGATGGCGTGCAAAAAGCGTGATTTTGAAAAGAGAGATCATTGTTGTATGGTCACCGCAGTTTCTTTACGGAATATTCCGATGAGAGGCAGAAATTGTCCGTCGATCTTGATAGTAGAGTTCTCGCCCCTAACAGTTAACAATGCAACATTAATTCGAAAACTATATACAAAAATTGGCCGGACAATGATAAATATGCAATGTCTGTTGCTCAAATAATAAAACAAGAGGGTCCATGGGACCCTGGGTCGCTCACCTGCCAACAACTGCTCAATGGTTGCAAGAGTCAGTGGATGCAAATACAATTGCCAATTGACTAAAAGGGTGCAGGCAATATTTTTTTTTAAAATCCTGCCGTTATACAAAAAACTAGGTTGCTGTGAACTGAATGTTGGAACACCGTTCCAAACAGGGATTATGTACATGACACATGTTCACTCTATTGCCAATTCTACTAATTATTTTAAAATCCAACCATAGATGCAAAAAATATATGGGCAAGACACAAACTATCAGCAGTAAGGCCTATATAGCAGAACTTACTAAGTTCAGAGGGTTGCTGTGACATGGATCTTGGAGGGAGGAACATGGGTTTCGAGTGTAATACATACTTATTTTAATTTTTGGTTGTAAGGGTTGCAGAGACTTTCAGTCTTTAAGTAATGTTATTTATAATACTTGAACTTTTATTAAAATACAATGTACACAATTATAAAGAAAAAGATTCATAACAGAAAAAAATGTGTAAATGCAATCTTTAATAAAATAGAACAATATTAGCCCTTCAAAATTATTTTTCCCTGACTTTTCACTAACTTTTCTGGATTTTTATTTTTCACTGACCAATTTTCAAAATTTCCTGACAATTCCCTGACCTTGAAAAAAAAATCAAATTTCCCTGACTTTTCAAGTCCCCTGGCAACCCTGCAAGATCTTATATTAACTCAAGTATTGTACAAGTCTGATTAAATTCAAATCAAAAATGAGGCTGCTATTGTGCAGACAAGGTCTAAATAGTTAATTTTGGCACTTTCAGGGGCCATAACCCTGGAACCAATAATGCAATAAGGCAATCTGAAGAAAGGAACCAAGATCTTATGGCAATGAAAGTGAAGATCAGACCAAAATTAAGACCACTAGAGTGCAGAAAAGCTTTTTCTATAATTTGACCTAGTGACCTAGTTTTCAAGGTCACATAACCCAGTTTCGAACCTGACCTAGATATCATTGAGATACACATTCTGACCAAGCTGGAAGAAGATGGGACCAAAATTAAGACCGCTAGAGTGCGGACAAGCTTTTTCTAAAATTCGATCTAGTTACCTTGTTTTCAAGGTCACATGACCCAGTTACAAATCTGACCTAGATATCATTGAGATAAACAATCTGACCAAGTTTAAAGAAGCTTGGACCAAAATTAAGACTGCTAGAGTGCGGACAAGCTTTTTCTATAATTTGACCTTGTGACCTAGTTTTGAAGGTCACATGACCCAGTTTAGAACTTGATCTAGATATCATTGAGATTAACATTTTGACCAAGTTTGAAGAAGATCGGAACAAAATTAAGACCGCAAGAGTGCAGAGAAGCTTTTTCTATAATTTGGCCTAGTGACCTAGTTTTAAGGGTGAGATGACCCAGTTATGAACCTGACCTAGATATCATTGAGATAAACATTCTGACCAAGTTTGAAGAAGCTCAAACCAAAATTAAGACTGCTAGAGTGCGGACAAGCTTTTTCTATAATTTGACCATGTGACCTAGTTTTAAAGGTCACACTACCCAGTTTCGAACTTGATCTAGATATCATTGAGATTAACATTCTGACCAAGTTTGAAGAAGCTCGGACCAAAATTAAGACTGATAGAGTGCGGACAAGCTTTTTCTATAATTTGACCATGTAACCTAGTTTTGAAGGTCACACTACCCAGTTTCGAACTTGATCTAGATATTATTGAGATTAACATTTTGACTAAGTTTGAAGAAGATCGGACCAAAATTAAGACCGCTAGAGTGCGGACAAGCTTTTTCTATAATTTGACCAAGTGACCTAGTTTTAAGGGTGAGATGACCCAGTTATAAACTTGACCTAGATATCAATGAGTTAAATATTCTGACCAAGTTTGAAGAAGATCGAACCAAAATTAAGACTGTAAGAGCGCGGACAAGCTTTTTCTATAAAATGACCTTGTGACCTAGTTTTAACGGTGAGATGACCCAGTTATAAACTTAACCTAGATATCATTGAGATAAACATTCTGACCAAGTTTGAAGAAGATCGGACCAAAATTAAGACCGCTAGAGTGCAGACAAGCTTTTTCTATAATTTGACCAAGTGACCTAGTTTTAAGGGTGAGATGACCCAGTTATGAACTTGACCTAGATAATAATGAGTTAAATATTCTGACCAAGTTTGAAGAAGATCGCACCAAAATTAAGACTGTAAGAGCGCGGACAAGCTTTTTCTATAATTTGACCTTGTGACCTAGTTTTACGGGTGAGATGACCCAGTTATGAACTTGACCTAGATATCAATGAGATAAACATTCTGACCAAGTTTGAAGAAGATCGGACCAAAATTAAGAATGCTAGAGTGCGGACAAGCTTTTTCTATAATTTGACCAAGTGACCTAGTTTTAAGGGTGAGATGACCCAGTTGTGAACTTGACCTAGATATCAATGAGTTAAATGTTCTGACCAAGTTTGAAGAAGATCGAACCAAAATTAAGACTGTAAGAGCGCGGACAAGCTTTTTCTATAATTTAACCTTGTGACCTAGTTTTAAGGGTGAGATAACCCAGTTATGAACTTGACCTAGATATCATTGAGATAAACATTCTGACCATGTTTAAAGAGGATCGCACCAAAATTAAGACTGCTAGAGTGCGGACAACAATTGTGAACGGACGACGGACGGACGGACGGACGACGGACGAAAGGCGATCACAAAAGCTCACCCTGTCACTATGTGACAGGTGAGCTAAAAAAGCATTTATTAACACAGCATCAGACACTAAGCTTCGTAAAGCATAAACACTGGATAATAGAAATGAGCGAAGCTCAAAGGAATCACACTTAGTGTGTGATGAATGATTTATTAAAACTAAAACATTCTTGTGTACAAAAGGAAATATGAAATAAAATATAGTCGACTTCAAATGACAAACATACAAAAAGCACGTATAGTTTGAACAGAGCATGAAGAAAGTCGGATGATACATTAAGCTACGTGACATTGCATTTTAATTGTTCCAACATAGTACTAAAGACGACAAAATGGTACAAGGCAAGATTGAATGAAGTGTTATGCAAGTCCAAAGGCCAACAATCAATGATAGAATTAAGCATAACGCAAGTTCCAATGAAATAAAACAATATGGAATCAAGCATAATGTAAGTACCGATGACACCAAGCAAGATGGAACAAATGCATAGTAATTCTGTTCCATAGATTTCTGCCCGTCTCAAAAACTTGTCAAAAATACAAGTAATAAAACTTAAAAAGATAATAAAGTGTTACTACCTGCCATTATAATTAGATGGAAAATGACCCGTACAAAATCCAGAAACATGTTGAGTCGAACTAAAACTTCCCTCTTGTGACAGTAAAATCACACACGAAAGTACAAATACCCAACCAGGTAAAATAATTCACTACATTCTGGTCGTTAATATCAAAAGGAAAACACAATAAGATTTGATTTATACACTCATAAAATCTCCTAAAATAGATAAATATGGTTTAAAAAAAAAATAAAAAAAAAGAATGAATTGTACAATCTCAGTGTCTTAGATATGGAATTTGATACAACTGGATTTATATATGTGCGTACAATCAATTTCAAAAATATATCTACCCTCAGATCTCATAATGGTTTCAATAGGCGTTATCAATATGTAGATGCACGGACATCGCGTAAATATTTTAAACTGTGGCGCCGTTCCTAATTATTGCAAAATACAAAATTGCGAAATCGTCATTTTTTTCGTCAATGACAAAATCGTGTAGTAATTTTCTTATATACTGTCTGAAATAAACTGAAACCATGTTCTTTGTCGGGCCTGGACTTTTCTTAACATCATTACACAGGAGAATTTTTTCATTCTGAAGGATAACATGTTTTTCATTGATAACATGTTTTTCATTGATAATACGTTTTTCAGTAAAAACATGTTTTTAAGTGATAACATGTTTTTCAGTGATAACATGTTTTTCAAGGATAACATGTTTTTCAGTGATAACATGTTTTTCATTGATAACACGTTTTTCAGTGATAACATGTTTTGAAGTGATAACATGCTTTTCAGTGATAACATGTTTTAAGTGATAACATGCTTTTCAGTGATAACATGTTTTAAGTGATAACATGCTTTTCAGTGATAACATGTTTTAAGTACCTAGAAATCAACAAAAACATGCATGAAAAGACTGGATATAGTTGAGAACCTAGGCAAATGCTGTGAATGTGTATTCTTTTTTTTTTTAAAAAAATAGGTTGCATTTTGATTAAAAATGTATCTTTTTGTCGACAAGTTAGTACACAGTTTCAGAAACATTTAAGATAAAAAGAAATATACATGTCTCTAAAACATCATGCGAGTTCTCTTTCGACTTACTTTCTTTCATTTCCAGACACTGTAAAATATGACAACAGGCAACTGTAGTTTATACCAATAAGTATAATTCAACTCATATCCGTGGTGTTAGGTACACGTTTATTTGTTGTGTTGTTTTTTTTGTAATAAATTATTACATAATTTAGGGACTAGTTGATTTTGACATCGTCTGCGTTTAGCTAAGGGACATAATTTGAAAACAAATTGAAAGAGATCTGCTAGAAAATGTTATACACAGGGTGATCACTAAATCTAAACCCTGAGCACAAAAGCTCATGGTGAACACAATGTGCTAAGGCGAGCTAAAAAGCAAAATACCGCATCTAACAGTTCAACTAAATGATTTTGTTTGAAGAAAAAAGGCCCAACCCCGATATAAAAAGATGTTCTCGCCCTCATAGAATTTTCTTTTATTTTGCCATCCTGGTATGAGAAAAATATTTTATTGGAAAGCCCCTAATAGAAACACCATTGACAAGTCCTGTCTTGTTAAACAGTCCATCAAAAGAGATTAAACTTGGTCAACCTTTATAAAGCTTTTCCAAAATATTACTGTAGGGTTAAAATTTCTCGGGGGTGGGCTGGATCACTTAATTTATATAGACTTATGCAGAAAAAAAACAAATACTGTAACCCAATAAATATTCAAGCAAACAATTTTTGAGTTTTGTGACACATATTTTACAGTGTCTTGAAGTGAAAGAAATTAAGTATCTACACACAATACAAACCAAATATATACCTCTTTTAGAGACCTTAAATAAAAGTAACTTAAGTCATTGCTGTGTCTGCATAAGAAATACTGTTATTTTCGATCTTGTTGTTCTCTATGTCTGCATGTCAGTGTAGCAATACCACGTGCCCATGACGTCACTAAAGGCATCCAAGACAAAACTGTCAACATTCGCTCCGCTTGAAAAAAAGAAAATTATCCGTAAGTATTTCATGTCTTCATCGATTTCTATGGGACACGTATCAGTCCAAGGAGAAAAATATAAGCGTTTTACTAAATATAAAAACTCCATCAGCAGCTGAGCCGTTCTTTTTAAGCACTACGTGAAACCTCGCATATCAACAGATTCCAGTGTTTCACGTAGTACTTGGAAAAACGGCTCAGTTGCTGGAGGAGATCCTAAATTCCGTGGAAAGCATACATTTTCTTTCTTAAGTAGGCCAAGAGCGTAAAAACTGCCCTTGTTTTGGGTAATCATAGCCCTGTAATTTAAAGCCCCATTACCTCAGAAAAAAGTAATCCTTAAAATTTATAAGTCTGGCTTTCAGATAATTCATCACATTGTTATGTAGAAAACAGCAAATCATAACATCGGAACGTCAGGGGTTTTTTTATTATTATTTTTTTCTTAAATTTGGCTGAACGTTTACGCAATTTTTTTAATTACGGTAATGTAAACTTCACAACAATAAATATTCGCAAATTATATGTCCGATCTGCACAAAACTCAAAAATTGTTTGCTCGAATATTTATTGGGTTACAGTATTTGTTTTTTTTTCTGTATAAGTCTATATAAATTAAGTGATCCAGCCCACCCCCGAGAAATTTCAATCCTACAGTAATATTTTGGAAAAGCTTTGTAAAGGTTGACTAAACAAACCTACATATAAATTTTCTTACTATTATGGAAAAGACTATTTTGAAAGATTTTGAATGTAACATAAATGGGCCGCTTAAGGCGTGCCAGTTTTGACCCAAGGGACATATGTTGAGTAAAGGTGGTGGAGGTCTACCAAACAATGCTGCATATAAAATGTCTTAGCTCAATGGCTTATACTCTCGGAAATGAAAATTTTAACAATAGTTCCTTAAACAAAATTATGTATAACTAGTGACCCACATGGCAAGGTCAATTTTGTAATAGTTTGAACATCTTTGCAGAGGTTAGCTTTAAAATGCTACATACCAAATTGTTCTTGTCTAGTGCCTATTTTTAACAAGAGTATTTTCAAATATTTTATATTTTACACAAATAGGACCTCAGGGTCGGGGTCAATTTTTATTCCAGGAGCATAGTTTGAACAATTTTGTTAGAAAACATCTAGATGATGCTCAAAAGAAAGGATCTAACCTTTAAGCATTGTGGTTTCAGAGAGAAAGATTTCCCAAGTTTTCCCTGTAACCCTATGTTAAATCAGATATCCCCCGAGATGGAGCCATTTATGACCAACGAGTAAACAATTTGAACAATCTGTGCAGAAGTAAGCTTTACAATGCTACATAACAAATATCTAAAAGGTCTAGAATCTATGGTTTCTTACAAGAAGATTTTCAAAGATTTTATATTTTACACAAATAGGACCGCCAAGACGGGATCAATTTTGAAGCCAGGGGTATAATTTGAAAAACAATTGAAAGAACACCTGTAGATGACGCCCCATGTAAAATCTCCAAGCCATCGGCCCTGCGGTTTGAGAGAAAAAAAATTAAATATTTTCAATTGTTTTCCTATATAAGCCTTTGTAAAATCAACTTAGACACGGGGCGATTCCATTAACAACCTCAGGCATTATTTCAAAAGTCTAGGTAGAAGACCTCTAGGGAACCATTTAAACATTTTTGATACAGCTTCATGCAAGTAACAATCCAGGCAAGTGACAATCAAATTTTATCCAAGTTGTTTTAGAGGAGATCTATGTCCTTGGAAACAATTTTTGTCGACTGTTGACAGCCGACGGACGAACGACGGACAATCATGCGTGCTATGATAAGCTTAAATTATGTCAAACAATAAAATAATGTTTTTGATCAGCCAAACAAATCAAACACAATATATTACAAATTAATTCAAATAAATTGATCGCTCCACTGGGTATTTTGGCTGTTGGTTTACTGTTGAGCAATCATCAGATCCAAAGTTGTAGTTTCTTAACTGAAGATTTTCAAAGATCTTCAATTGAATTTCAAACATAATTTTATTATAATGACATTATTTTGACGGGACCGATTTTGACTCCAGCGACATAGTTTGAACAAGTTTGGTACAAATTCACTCGACAATGCTACATACAAAATATCAAAGTTCTATGGCATACAGTTTCAGACAAGAAGATTTTCAAAGTTTTTATTACACAAAGTCAATGTAAAACAAGAGATCCGCGGAGCGGCGCCATCGCTCGTCTATTTTACATGTCGACAATGGGGGCCATAGTTATGGTTCTTGTGCACTACTCCTGAAGGAGGTCTTTATACCACTGACGTTTCATGTCAAGATGTTGATATCGTTCATATTGATACCTTTGATCATTCAACTTAATAAGCAATGTTGACAAAAGTTATAAGGTTAAAAGGAACATAACTCCAAAAATATAGCTTTCAGAATAATGCCCCTTGTGTTACAACTGCCTCTTGTCGTGATAAGCAAGCAGTCGAAGTTTCATATTGATACCTTTGATAGTTTTGAAATTATTCAACTCAATAAGCAATTTTGACAACAACTGTATGTTAAAAGGGGGCATAACTCCAAAAAATATAGCTTTAAGAATAATCCCCCCTTGTGCTCCATTCAAAATATAGGGATAGGACTTACGATTTTAACAAGAAAATTTTCAAATATTAAATGTTTTACACAAATACGACCTCTGAGGCAGGGTCAATTTCAACCGCAGTGCCAAAATTTGAACACACTTGGTTAAAGAGGCTGTACTCCAGATTTGATATAATTTTTTTTTTTACTTAAATTAAATATCTAGATGCCGTGAGATTATAACAACATGATATTTTACTTCAAAACTGATTATAAAAGTCAAAATAGAACAAAAAAAATATATTCGCTCCAGCCGGATTTGAACTCTGGACCCTCATGTTAACAAAATGTTACCAACGCTTTTACTATCACCACTATCGCCGAATGTGAAATTACTAGCGTTTACTTTAAATCTTATACAATATAGTTATACCGTCGCGTTACGGTATAGCACTATGAAAGGAAAAAAATCAATTTATAATGTGATTACCTGACTTATTTTTTGTCAGTTAGTCAGTTTTTTAAGCATTAGTCATAATTATCACAAGAAATTTATAATACAAAAAAATTTTTTTTTTGCGTCATCTGGAGCACAGCCCCTTTAAGGTCTAATAGACCATGCAACATAGAAATATCTAAGCTCTATGTCATATGGTTACAGAAAATAAGATTTTTCAAGTCTTCCCTATATAAGCCTTTGTAAAATAAAGTGACCCCGGGAAGGGCCCATAATGACCCCAGTGGCATAATTTGAACATTTTTTTTTGTATAAAGTCTCTTCTCTAGCTGATGCTCATTGCAATCCTGAAAGCTCTCCTTTTTTGCTCAGGTGAGCTTATAACCGAACTTTTTTTCAAATTTTTAAAAATAAAAATGTTCATGCTAATACATGTATTTTTTTACTTACTTACTTAAATCTAGTTTTTTTACATTGACTGGGAAATACGTTCTTGGGAATACAGAGCTCTTACCCATTGACTTCATTGAGCAGTAGTTTTTTGTCTTGTCTTGTCTAAATAATATTCCCAAATTTGTATGTCTATCTAAGTGAAACCATAGATCTCGAAATCGATCAATTGTCAATACTCTTTTTTTTCAAGAAGAATTTTAGTGCTTGCCCCAATAAGAAATGTATATTATGATTTAAACAGTTCTAGGGTTGCAGAGACAATTTTGGATATAAAAGATTTGATATAATCTTGTTTTCAAAATGCCTACTACTTTAACAACTAACCTTCTTTTTTCACATCCTCTTCACCTTGCGGTATCGTCTCGAGGTTGATGATTTTCACTGCCTTTCTGTTTCAGTGACTGGATACAGCCAACTTCTCTCTAAAACGAAAAGAAAAGCCTGTAACCATAAAATCAAATGATTTAACACTTCTAATGAGCAGTTCTGTAGTAGTGAAATACAGTCATTCACAAAAAGCACAACAGCTCACCAGTTCTTTTTGCAGAATTGCAATATCAATTGTATCATCTCTTCGTTCGTAAAAAGTGAACGGTGATTGTGTTCAAGTGTGATTTGTTCTTTTGTGGTATGGCTGTCTAAATACCAATATCAAAAGTTTTGTGATATGTTTTTTTAATATTCAGTGAATTTAGTTAATGGGTTAGATATTGTCTAACCATTTGACAGGCTTTGCTAATGGCCACACGTTCAAAGAACTGCTGACATCACGATTCTTCATGACATCAAGTTTTAATAATAACTTGTCAAGATGTCACTGTATGGTTGAATTTGTAACTGACACTTGGCATTTTATGTCTGTTTAAAATAAGATCTGCGTAGGGTCTCATGACTACCCATATGACTGTAACTGTAATTTGCATTTAGGGACTGAATCATCAAGTTAGTGAAAACACTGGCGTTTCCTGCACCCTAATATGGTGTTGTTTTAGCTGTTTGGTTAATGGCTTTGCTCATTTGAGGTATAGTTGTAACACATGGAAATCATGTTTCTTGTATACGACATATACAATGTATATGATGTATATTATGTCTTAGTAAGTAACTAGTCCCTTACAGAACAATTTATAAATCTACACCAGTTTATATTAAACTTAAATAGCTGAAAATGCAAAGATTTTTCTGACCATTTTGGAAAGGTTCATCTTTCTGATTGGGTAAAAATGCATATTTTTGACCTAAACAACGAGGCATTCAAGTTATAACTGAACACAATTTAATATCTTGGTGAAAGAATGGAAAGTAATAACTTCAAAAAAAGCTTTTAACAGTGAAAGAAATTTATCTGAAAACACAGAAGACATTATTTTTAAGCCGCAAATTAAAGAGGTTTTTGCACAGGGAATTATTGAGCAAGTCTGATTGATGCGCTATCACTACTATATATCATAAACCTCCCCTTGCTACTGAAGCTGTAACAAAGTTTTGTTGAATTCAAGCCGCTGGTTCCAAACTGATATCTTTTGAAGTCAAAAGGCCAAAACAATGACTGTGATATCCTCTGACTGAAGCTTGTAAAAAATGTGCATATCACCTCTTGCTGGCGAGAATTCATACAGAGTTTAGCTGAATTTAAGCTGCTATCTCTGAATAAAAAAGTGCAACTAGAAGACAGACGAACAGACCATGTTCAGAGAAAATAAGATTTCGATTTTGCTATACACTCTTTAACAATTGGAATTTGGGCCTATTTTGTCTGCAAACAAAGCAGCCCGAAAAAGAATGTAAGTGGCATAAGCATTTTCAGAAACTCACCTTTGTGTATTTGGCAACACTAGCAGAATTAACAAGAATTTCCAATTAAATATACAGGCAGTTATGTCTTTTTTAAGCTAATGTTGCTGCCGTTCTTTTTTAAAACATGAACATTTGCATTTTGCTCTGATTTACTCGGTTAAATAACAAAGGATCAATACAAGATACAGAAATATATGTATTGCTAAATTACACTTACCGGCAGGTGAAGAGACTTACATAGGAAGTTCCATACACCCTTTTACCAAGAACAAAGTCCTAGCCTTGTTTAAAAGCCCAGAATAACTATGTCAATGCATCAGTTCTTTCATTAGAAGTCGAGTCAGTTACTTGTGAATGCCATATTTACTGTTATTTATTCCAATATGCATATGCAATATGTATTCTTTGCCTGTCTGAAACAGGTTAGAAAATTGTCAGGAGCATTTACAAGATATTTAAATCCTTTCAGTCTATGATTAACAAAAATCTGTTTCAAACTGTAATGACAAAAAAAAGTAAATAGAAGTACAGAAAACATCATACAATCATTGAATTCTTGTCACACCAATAACAAATCATTATTTTCCTGTAATTCAAGTAGATTGAACAAACTTCATCAATAAAGAAAATACATTAGTTTTATTTAAATGAATACAGGTGCTACTTATCACAAAGGAAAATTGTACAAATAATAATTTTGTAACGTGAAACCGATTGTATTCTTTTCAAACTATCTTGACTTCAGGCAGAACCTGGATGAGTCAAAGCACTCGAGGAACTTGTGGGTCGTTACTTTAAATGAAATTTAAATTCTTTGGTTTTTAGATTCAAGTTTCCCATATCAAACTCAATCATCGAAAGTCAATTTGTTTCCACATAGTCGGACGAAAAATTGATTTCATATAGTTTTACTATTCTGTCACTCATTACCATTGTCTTTTTTTTATTTTGACAGTCAATAAATATGCCTTTGCATGCAATGACACTTGAGTGTGATTTGATGGTGACTTGAATTTTAAAGAGGCTGTACTCCAGATTGGACATAAAAATTATTTTTTTCATAAATTATATATTTCGATTCCGTGAGATTATAACAACATAATATTTTACTTCAAAACTGATTTTAAAAGTCAAAATAGAATAAAAAAATATTTTCGCTCCAGCCTGATTTGAACTCTGGACCCCTCATGTTAACAAAATATTTCCAACTCTTTTACTGTCACCACCATCGCCGCATGTGATATTACAGATATTTACTTTAAATCTTATACGATATAGTTATACCGTCGCGTTATGGTATAGCACTTTGAAAGGGAAAAAATCAATTTATAATGTAATTATTTGACTTATTTTTTGTCAGTAAGTTATTTTTTAAGCATAAGTCATAAATACTACAAGAAATTTATAATACAAGAAAACTTTCATTTTTTTGTCATCTGGAGCACAGCCCCTTTAAGCAATTATACCCGCGAATGATGCAAAAATCGTATTAATCTAATTGAAAATTGGGTAGCGAAAACGCTTGGGTAGCAAATCAACTTTTTACTGCGTTGCAAAGCTAGTGTAAACATGTAATAGGGAAACGACCTGAAATTTTTAGATACTTTTTCGGTCTAGTGAATACCTTCCTATAATTGTATAAATGCAACCTTTGACAACAGCGTCAGGGAATCGATTCTTTTGCTCAGTTGTTAGAGTGTTCGCCTTTGATGCGTTAAGATCGGGGCTCAAATCCCGCTCTGGGTTATGTATTCTATGATGCATTGCATCTTTCTGTTACGGGCTTCCTTGTTCGTAAGAATACAACCTCTGACAAACGCTTCAGGGAATCCACTCTTTGAGTCAGTGGTAAGAGTTGGTTTAGCAATCTACTTATGATCGAGACGGCCTGAATATGAACTGCACTCACAGTATATTTGAAAGAACTAACTGTTCTACAGATATGTAAATATTCTTTATGTGTAAAATCACACCACGTTCACGTATTCAGAATCGTCTGCACCGACTTGATGCTGTGCATTTTTGCTATTGTTTGTGTTTCCATTTTAGTTTTAGTTGTTATAGTTTTTAACTTTTTTATAAGTAAAGGGGAAAAGATTTTTAAAAAGACATAACATAAGACTAAAAGTTATAGAAGTTCATGGTCTCATTTTTTGGCCGGTTACTTTGATAGTATAAAATTGAGATGAAAATGTAAATAAGGCAAACCATTAACGAGTTTTGGTATTTTCCATTTCAGTAAAATACATTAAAATGAGAGTAACGATTCCAAATGCCCCTGTGCAAGCGTAAGTTAGCGGTAAAAATGTTTAACCTGCAATAAATAAAAGGTATAATGTTCACAGCTGTAAAACATTTTCAAGTAAAAGAAGGCACAATAAACAAAACAAGAGCTGTCGTAGGACAGCGCGCTCGACTATTCTCAGTACTTGACACTAAAGGGTTATAAAACCTTATAAACTCAAAATTCACACAAAATCTTTGACAAAGTTATCTCCTCTCGTGGCAGTCTAAAGCCAGAATTTGATTCCTCTTTCACTTCAGAGTATTTGTCTGTCTATCTATCCATCCAGAAAATTTTGTTTCTACAGTAACTAAAAAAGTACAGAATCTAGGTACGTAAACTTTTCAAAATAACAGATTGCTGTTTAAAGATTATGCATATATGTTTACAATTTTCGTTTCATTTATGTTTCCTTTTGTTCGTTTTTTGTATCCTTATACAACAAAATCTCTCAAATTACAAAAGCATTCTAAATAAATATGTCTTGATGAAAAAAGCAATATGACTATTATGCACGTAAGTTTAAATTTAGCTCATGTTCATGTGCGTAATTATTCTTCTTTCTGTCAAACAAGATCTGGTCTGGATCCTTCTGTAAACGAAAAATCTATAGAAGTAATGTTCTTAAAGCATGGATAGCTTATTAGAGGTTTTTGACACCTAGACATATGGCAAGAGATGTTGTTGTTGTTGTTTTTTTCATCAGAATAAACCTTGTGAGGTTCTTGGTACCTGATTGGATTATAAAAAGTTTATCAAATCTGAATAGATTATAAGAGGCTCATTAAATCTGAATAGATTATAAGAGGTTCTTGAAATCTGAATAGACTATAAGAGGTTCTTGGAATCTGTATAAATTATAAGAGGCCCTTGAAATCTGAAGAGACTGTAAGATGTTCTTGAAATCTGTATAAATTATAAAAGGTTTAAGAAACCGGAATAAATTATAAGAGGTTCTTGAAATATGAATAGAGTTTAAGAAGTTCTTGAAACCTAAAAAGGTTATAACAGGTCCTTGAAATCTGAAAAGTTTATAAGAGGTTTATGAAACATAATCAAATTAGAAGAGGTTCTTTAAAGCTGAAAAGATTATAAGAGGTTCTTGAAACTTAAATATATTTAGTGAGAAATAAAAGATTACATGTATTATTTTTCTAATTGCGATGGAAAAAGAAATTATTATTAAATAACAAATATTGCTTTATAATGTATTAATGCTTCAATTGAAACAGGACATTGCCAGTGTCACACTTTAATTTTATCTTACAGAGTTTATTTATTTTAATACCCTTTGCTTTTGACGTCTCCCTGAAGAGTTTAGTTAGTTAAGGTTGTGGGGAAAAGTGCTACAAAAAAGCTACAAACATCTCTAGAGACACTCCTTTTTTCCATTACATGATTGCTAAGTGTATAGAACCTTAGTTTTATGCTTCATCTAAAATCCCATCTGTTGTGTTAGTGGTGGACAGTAGAATTTTGCAAACTCGTGTACAATTTAAGTTTCTAGTATGCTCTGATTACCGATCAAAAATTTAAATTCATTTCATTATCTTTTTCACATAAAAACGCCAAACTGGAATCAAATGAAAAAGTATTTTAAGTTTAAGGTTTCGCTGAGACTATGAAATATGTTTTTTTTAATAAAATCGGTTCTATTCATCACTCATACAAAGCATTTATTAATGTTTCGTTGTCAGCTGAACCTATTTGTTCTAATAAATTGAATTTTAATACAGTTAACATTAAGTTATATTATAATACCAACTCCCATGTGTGCTGAAAGTCCCAGTATCGCATTGATATTCCTGGTAAAGAAAAAAATAAATGTATAGATACGATAATTATCGAATCTTGTTTTATTCACTCTAAAACAATATTGATATATGTTTTTCTTTCGTATTTAAGTTATATCTTTATGACTTTTTTATGCCCCGAAGGGAGGCATATAGTTTCTGAACTGTCCGTCCGTCAGTCCGTCTGTCAGTTTGTCCGAACACTTTAGCATTGGTTATAGCTTCCTTATTAATTATTAGTTTTACTTGGACACAACGCTCCTTTGGGCAAGACATGTTCATTGGTTTAAAAAAGCAAACAAAGTTAAGGGTTATTTCCACCGGTAAGGAATTTTTCTTGACAGAATAAGAACTACTTGTAATTGTGATCCTGTGACTTTAATAAAAGTTATGCTATTCTCAGAAACATGAATTGTTTGTTATAGAATCTGACTGAATACTGGTATATTATCTCGAATGGTTCTATGCCACTTTGAGCCCTAACTTTTCACTGGGGTTTAACGCCAATTTCAATATATTGTTGGTCCTATTCCGGAGGTCGGTCCGCCTAACAAGTTTCTCTGGGTATCCAAACAGTTTAACTAACCAATATCTACGCATCGAGTGATTGCTTCTTCAATTTACTCAGAGGTGAGGGACAAATGACCGTTAGACGCATTGTCAGAGATCATTTATCTTGGAGAAATTGAGCCTCTTTCCGAAACAGTTGTTGAAGATTGTGTACTGCCAATTATAAAGAGCTTATAATAGAAGAATTCTCTACAGACTTCTATGAGATGTAATCAAATTGATCAGTTTTAAATTTTTGACAGACGTGACCGTGCGGCCGCATACACGCATCACGGGTCTTCTCACCTTCTCCGAAAAGAAGGGGTAGCAACATGGCCGCAGTACGAACTCCTAACCGATTATGACTTCTTTTTTCCATAAAATTTTATTTCATAATAAATTAACAAACAACAACTCCAACTGTAAAGAATTTGGAGACATCAGCTATAACACAGTACACTTGTATTCAATACGCAGATAACTAAACATGAATATTATCTTGTAAAACAGTAAGCGAGAAGATTAAAGATATATTATGCTCCAGTTTCAGATACAAATAACTACTACACCTTTTCTATGCATATATAAAATTAACATGTTTGAGCATACATAACGTAGATATTTTATGTTTAAACTATACGTAAACACATTATATATACATGTGTCATTTAAAAACTGGCAGTTTTTTTAAGAAAGCACCAACATAACATGACCTGTGATAGGGATTGTAGCTTCCCATACATAGTATGTGTATTCTAGTAGCCTATTTAGACATATTCAGTAAGAATTTCCTAGATTTCAATTAATTTCTACAACAAAAGTATTCTATGCAAAGATAGGTATAGTATATCTTTAAATGCAAGGCATAAGTCAGATTTACAATAGCATTTATCGGAATACAATAAAGAACAATTATACATTACAAATTTTAATAATTAGTTTCAAAATTGAAAGAAGAATAGTATGGTTTATCTAATGGTACAACACTGCGTTTGACAGCTGCCTGAAATGAGAAATAAAGCTATAGAATCTTGTTAACATTAAACTTTAAAATAAGCGATATAAAATTTGAGTCATACAAGAACAAGATGAGGAAATGAGACCTATAACTGTGTTAAAGAAATCAGATGAAGGATGAATGACATGGAGCAAATTTGTACTGAGGTGTTAAAAGTCATATTTATACATGAATCAAAAAGGGTTAAACGGTATAAAATATGTGAAAAACATAGACAATGGTCATAGTTAAGAAACAGTATGCTTGTAGTTCTCGGGAAAAAGTATTTTACCAAAAGTAACACTGTCATTATTTATTGTACATATATCATGTCGGCTCAAAAGATCTGTACAGTTTATTGCACTTATGCAATCAAAGTCTGTGATAATTCTGTACCTTAGTAAATTAAAAAAATTGTGACAACAGAACTTCCTATAAAAAGTATCTGATTTCTGAAAGCCAAATCGATAGAATTACTTAACACAAGTAATAACGTGCTATGTCCAGCTTTTGAAGTTCAAAAAAATCTAAAAATTCTTTCTGAAAAATTAAGTTTATTTTCACTTAAAAGTTTTAATGGCTCAGCGTTACTAAGTTTATAGGCCGAAAGAAATGACATTCGACATAAACATGAGAAGTTGTCTCAATATGACTACAAAAAACAACAACTTTTTTCCTTGACAAATTATTTTTCATTAAAACGAATAATGTTCTGGCATAGCGTTGTGTGCTAATTTATAACAAAATATTTCGATGCACCGGAACGATAGCTTTTGAGAAAATATTCTTAAAAACTTTAAAAGTAACGCTAGGAAACAACCTTACACACCTGGGTGTGTAATCGTGTTGTTAAGTAAGAATTCTATATAAAAAAAAGTACTGGATAGAAATTTAACATTAAAAGATATGTCAGGATAAGAAGAAGTAAGTTCATTAAATGTAAGCAAACAATACCTGTAGAATTCAGGAATTTGTTCACTCTTTGGATAGACGTTTTTTGATAGAATACTGTTGTATTTCCTCAAATTTAGCCCTATCAAATATTTTAAAGAAAGAAACAAATAGCATTGTATCCAGTTATTAGTTTTTGTACATTACTCAAGGTAAATTTATACTACCTTCTAAAATGGCAGATAGAGGGTCATACGACAAACGGATTCGAAGTATGTGCCCCATACAAACTTGAAAAAACAAACTGCTGAAACATATTCAAATAATGTTATGGTATAATACCGGCTGTTATATAGTACAATAGAGTTGGGAAAGCTATGAGTTGATAATAGCGCTTTTCTCTTTGTATGAAACTTTTTTGTCAGAATAGAAATTCAAAACTCGAGTTAATTTCAAAATAATTTAGTCCAGATCTCATCTCCATTTATATCAAACCCAAAATGATATCCAAGTAACGTATTGTGTTATACCCAAGATATTCCAAACGGCTGATCGGAGCGAGTTTTCCACTTACCTGAATACACTCCATTTGATTTTCTGAAATTGATTTTAGATCCTGAAACTTTTCCGAACAATTCAACATAAAAAAGAGAAATTTTTGAAAGAATTATCGTCTGAGAGTATCGCGGTATTATCATCAGCATACAAAGACATCTTATAGTCACCTGGAACAGTTTTCCCTTTAATATTGGGATTGTCTTGCGTTGTTTTTGCGACGGGCTCTAGACAAAAGACTTTGAGTGAACGTCCTTGACGAACTGATCTTGATAGTAAGAAACTTTCAGATATATAATTATTAACAATGTATGATGAATTTATATCTTTATATAAGGCCTATATCCAATTAATGAAAAAGTCACTGAATCCAAAAGCGCTTAGCATATCATAAAGGTATGACCATGACACCCAGTCAAAAGCATTTTCCTGATCAAGATTAATAAGACAAGCGGACAATTGATTTTGCTCAACATAGTCTAAAATATTTCGGATAAGGTGTACACTGTCAAATACTGGTCTTCCTCTGATGGAGTACGTTCAATATTAATGCCAACTATTTTTAGCATTATATTCGAAAGTCTCTGTGTTAAAAGCTTTAATATTATTTTCCTACCTATATTTAAAAGCGATATTGGACGATTATAATGTTTTATAAGCATTGCCTTAGTTTTGTCCTTATATAAATGAGTTATATAGTATTAGCTATGTAACTAATGCCAAAAGGTAAGTATAAATGCTTTTAAGAAACATGATCATGTAACACATTTGTTGGAAAATATCAAAAATAATATGAAATGTATTATCATACTAGAACAAATAGAGGATATTTGTGTTTTTCTGTGTAAGATTGAATTTTATTTCATCGAGTGAGCATCAAAAACAGTATTTTCACGAGTGGCGAAGCCACGAGTGAGAATACTGTTTTTGATGCTCACGAGATGAAATAAAATTCAATCTTACACAGAATAAACACAAATTTTCTTTTTATTTTATGCTTTTTCGGTGTTTTTTTTACCGAAGTAAATGCTCTTTCCGGGTTTTATTTGCATATTTCCCCCACTGGCTGCCTCAAATTTGAATTTTACATTTACATATACGCTAAAGAAAAGTGTCCGTCAAGAATTATCACACGGTTTAATTTAACACCATCATTGTCATTGTAAAAAAATGTATTACATGTATTTACATGATTAAGCAGCAGTTTCTATATCGTTTTAAACCTTTTTTTTAAATTATATTCGGCGAATTAATTTACGCATGTTCATTCATAAAAAAAAAAAATATCGGCCGCCATGTTGAAAAAAGTGAAGCGATGGAAAATTAAAATCTGTTAAATGTCAATGTTTAATGTTATTTGAAGTTCTGTGACTAATTTAACTGGATTCATGGAATTAGGAGGATTTTAGCGTTATGAATCGGTTGGTTGTAAACATGAACTTAGTGAACTATTTGCCATATTTCGAGCTAGTGAAACTGTTCATAAAACCGGATAGTCGAAAGTTTGACTTTACTTACTGCCAAAAGTCAATACTGACTATACTATACTTACATGACATGTGGTCGAATACACGTAGCTTTTGCACTGAATGTAGAATAAGGGTATTTGATTACTTGCCGAACAATAAACTGTTTTGTGAAGTACTTGGTACTTGACAGTTTTTGCTTGGCTGTACTTAAATATACCAAAAATCATCAAATTCAGTGCTAGAGCCGGACTGTGCCAGTGAAATTCGTGCTAGCATTCATTGTATTTGTTTCATAATAATGAGAGGACTGCACTTATTAGTCATCAGACGGTAAGTTTATTTACATTGATTTTCTGTGTAAATAACAAGCCTGACTGAAAGGAATGGAATGTGATGCCAAAGGTTTGCAACTGAAACTCACAAAAAACAAACACCAGTTTGAAGAATTGAACAAATTTTAATATTTTTCTTCTCTGTTTTATATTATATACAGTGAATATGAAGTATTTATCATATAATTATGATATGAGATCATTGACTTTTAAATTAAATTTTTGCATGTTATGTTAATATTTTAAAGTTCATTAAATTAACTGTAAATGTTTTTAATTAATTATTTTTCTCAGAACAATGAAACATGAAAGTTAAATGTTTTAACTTAAACAAAAACAATAAATATTTCTGTTATAATTTTACAACAGTCATACCATGAAACACTTCAAGTTATGCAAAGTAACTAGATGAATATTGTCATAACTTTTCAGTCAAAGTAATTTATTCAAACAGTCTTGAGTTATCAAGCCTGCTCAGTCACTGTCACTATCTAGAACATATCTAATTCGTTTAAATGGCCTCTGGCGTGGAATTTCAATATTTGGTGATGCTGGGCTAGATGTGTCATGGCCTGAGAATTGAAGATGATTTGTTTGCGATAGCTGTTGACTTTCTGTCTTGCTTCCCATATTTATGATAACATTTCCATGTATATTTGAATTTATGAAGAAACCGGGTGGGAAATTTCCATTCAAACTAGTTGCAGCACCATGAGTAAGTTCTAAGGCTGAGGCTGGATTGCTGACAGTGGCTGTGGCAGGTCTTACCAAACTGACTGCATTGGTACATGTAGATTTGTTGGACAGGATGTCTGATATTTTTCTACTTTGATCTGGGTTAAGTTTACTATAGTTATTGATACTATTTACATTCTTATGCCCTGATATCTGCATTATTTGGTTTGCTGGAACACCATCATCACTTAATTTCTGAATAAGTCGCTTCCTTGAACTGAAATAATGAAAAAGAATGATAGTTTTGTAAAAAGTGTTGAATAATTTTTCAATTTTTTCAATATAGTCAGTAGTAAACCTACACTCATTTAATATTTTCTATACAAAAGTATGAAATAAATAGAAAATTGGTTTGTTTTACATGTAAGATACATATACAATTTATACATACCTGTATGGTGTGATTCTTGGGTTATCAATTCCTGCATCTTTTTTCATTTCATTCATGATATTGAATATGGAGTTGATACCCATGGCAGACTTCTTAAACCAACATTTAGTAGCCTTAGTTCCGGGTGTTAAGAAAAATGGGCTGTCATGATTGCACATCTCGGCTGGCCTTTTGGAAGCAAATTCCTTATAAATATGTACAGGATCGCTCTCAGGATTCTCTGGATTTGCATAAGCCCTTTGTTTCACAGCCCTGAATATTGGTGAGAAAAACAGGAAAGAATTAACACTTAAATTAACTTTTTGATAATCTCTTAGAACATTTTTAAATTACAGATGAAAAGAAAAATGGACATTTTGCTTTAACAACATCATGTAAAATTCAGAACTACCAAATTAAAAAAACATTGATATTGTCTTGTCATGATTTGATGACATCATGAAGAAGAAGGCATGACGTTATGCATCAAAAATCAGTAAAAATGACTGAAGACCACTAAAAAGCATGAAATTAATAGATTATTTGTTTGTAAAAATACATTTAAGATGGAAAATAATATAACCCTGGACACAAGCCGTTTTATTCTTTCTCATTGCAGCACTACTGAGCAGTACTGGTGAAAATATTGAAAAAAATTCTCCTGTTTGTCAAATTTTATTTCACTGAATTCATACATACTGTATGTCGTCTTGATCAATGATTCAAACTGGCAATATATAGTGGTTAAGTGTTAATTATTTTTAAATGAACAAGAAATTTGACTAACCGTATGTTTCTTGGATTTTCCCCAGTTCTGGTCTTGGTTTGTCTCTCTGTGTCAAGGATTATGTATTCAATGCCACTGGCTTCATCTAAACTGAGTTTCACATCACCCCAGGAAAGTTGATGGATCTCTTTACCAGTCCTCATACCAAAGTATGTGGTACATATGAACCACATGGAATGGAGAAGAGCTCTTGGATTTTTTGTGCCAAGTGTTTCGGCTTCATGCATTTTCTCAATCATCCATTCATCCAGCGTTTCTGCTGCTTTTGGCTTATTACCCAGGCCAAACTTTTTTAACTCTTGTTGTTTTCTTTTTAACACTGCTCTTGTCTTAGAGAATTCTTTATCTCGAAAGATTGACATAGGGCTATCAACACTTCTTAAATGACGATCTACTGATCCTATGAACCCTCGAAGTGTAGTTGGTTCATACTCTGAACCGTCATTGTTTGTAACAGCTAGGATGAAATTACACAGGTGGCTGTTTAATTCATCAGGAGGTATAAACTGTACTAGTCTAGTTTCATTTTTTGACATGAGGAAGGAATTAACATATCATACATGGTCTTCTTTCTAGTATTAAAATTCTCATTCCTCTCAAGGAATTGATCAGGGTCTACTTCTCTGAATAATCTTTCATTTGATGTCACCAGTTCAAAGTCACCAAAGGCCTCTTTGTCATAAAAATCATTTGTTAATTCTGACAAAATGTCAGGATCTATGTCTAATTCAGCCATTGCATTGATTTGCAGACGAACTGTCAAAATTATACATGTATGTTGCTATGTAAACAATGAAGGGGAAGTAACTCGAATTTGGTCAAAGGGAAGTAAGTTTTTAGTTCATTTGAGGCATCCAAGGGGGAATTTATTAAAAGTAGTTCTTCTTAGAAAAAGAATGAAATTATATTTGATATTTTTCACAGTGAAATTATCAAATATAATTTTCACAGAAATCTCAGTAATCTACCGAAAAGCATAAAATAATAAATAATTTTCTACACTAACATTAGAACCAGGCAACTCATAAATAGATGTTGCCTTAAAGATAAGTTCGTTATTCAAATACAAAATCAATCTTTGTAGCTGTGTTATTGTCGTTTGGCTCAGTAAGGTGGAAACATCTCATCAACCTTTTCAAAGTTATCAGGTGTATCAATAGGGCTTATTTCTGCCAGAACACTAGAAGTGTTCTGGGTGGCAATAGGGTTAAGGGAAGAAGTTCGCTTCTTCCTCTTGCCAGTCCCACGAGCTACTTTACGGCATAAAGGTGGGAATTCCTCATGAAAAGAGTCATTTACGTAAGAATCACTAGATCCTTTCTAACCTGTTGCCTCGTCATTATCTTACATCATTTCATCCAGAATCGTCACCTCTTCATTCGTCATCCAATCATCTGAAACATCATCTTCCTTGTCCTTGTCTTCTACAAAGGTCGCCTCTATGTTAAATAACCCTTCGGCATCTCCATGCCGAACCGTATCCTGAGGTACGGCAGTTCCAGCAGCACCTGAATAAGACTTGCTTGGACCATTAATACATGATCTACGCATGTGACCAACGGAGCACCTTAAGCATTGAGGTGGTCTACCTTGAATGGTCAGTAACACTGCCATTCCTTCTTCAAATTTAATCTTCTTCCTTCCGATTTCTGAAACCTCCAAGGTAACATCTTTCAAACAATTTTGAAAAGATTTCCTACAGTTTTCTTACATGTAGACAGCTTTTTAACATGAAGAACGTAACAAACTCTGACATGAAAGATTTAACTGCTGTATCATCTATGTAGCTGGGAAGCCGGTGGAGTTGAACAGTATCTGGCAGTTTCTCATTGCTACCAAATGAAAAATCTTATTTCGGTTAGATAAAGGCAACTTACCTTTTAATTCCTCGTATTTTCTCATCATATTAAAGTTAGAGAAAAATCATTTGGGAAAAAAAACATCCCGTGTATAACCTGTACTACAATATGTTCTGACATTTTCATTTTGTATTTGCTTTTTGGACTTTTTTGCCTTTCTTAAAGATGTCACTTATGTGGCAAACAGAATTATTTTCTGATGAACACCCTCGTTGTGGAAAGGTTTTCCGTAGTCTTGACAGTTAACTACTACAACCTTCATTAGAAACCTTCGAAGGACATGATTGTAATTCAGTGGATCGCAATACTTCTGTCAGTTAAACAATCAGTGCAGTATTTCCGGTGTAATGGCTATTGATATATGTGGTCACTGACATGCTTATGCTGAAATCCATATGACCATCTAAGCAAATGTTTTATCGAGGACATCTAAGTATGTTTTTTATAATTTACACCACTCGAAATTGCTAAGTGTTGAAAGCCTGCTTAAATTTTACAAGAGTATCTAATCGACCAAGACATAAAATATTTAGTTTTATTTTCTGATGGGAAAGTCACGATTTTATAACGCTCTTATAACCCTACTACTACTATTGTACTTCTGAAGTACAGCACTTAGTACGTTTTTGTAGTCAGAGAGATCCTAATTTTATTTTTAGTTTCCTAGTTTGATTATTAGTCGTTCAGTGGAACAGACACGTGAAGTTTATTATCTCATTGTTTACTTACATGGCAAAGTTTTTTTTCAAAATTTCAACGGCACGAATGGACTTACATTAGAGATTTATATGAGATTTTTTGGTGGTAGAACAGCAATCTAAGGGCAAACATTTTTTGACTCTAGAAGTTGTCAATAAAGCAATATATTCAATAGTTTATTAGTGAGCTAAATGAGAGATAAACGTCTTTTCTTGAAACGGCTTTATCCTTGATTTCAAAACATTAACTCGGAAGTATACTATGAAAATCATTTTGAACACTCGACTGTGAATCAAAATGGGGAATGAAACGACACCATTTGAACGCTTTAACAAGTCTGGCGGCAATGAGATTGGACTACAGTTTCACAAAGATTCAGCGAACAGTTTTGATACTTCCACTGATGACATTTTGAACTTTTCAACCGAAAATACGTCCCAATACGACGAATATAACTACTACACCTACTATTATTTTGAAATTTATTCTTTTGAAATACTTGCTCTTGGACTTGTGCAACCGATACTGGTCCTAGCTGCAACGGTATCAAACATTTTTGTCTCTGGATTTTTTCTGAGGAAGAAAACTCGCAAAAAAGGCACGAGTGTTCTATTTGTGAGCATCGCGTTTTCAGATACATTGACGGGCGTAACACTTTTGCCAAACGCTTTCGGGGTATATGCCACTGACCATACGGAAATGTCAATGGAATGGTGTAATGCGTACATGATGTTACGGTTCTATGTATCTCCTGTTTTCCATACAGTGTCTGTCTGGCAGACAGTGCTTCTTTGCATCCAAAGGTATTTGTGTGTTTGCCATCCATTTATTTCAGGTAGAATATGTACATTCTGGAAGACTTTAATAAGTATTGCTGTCATGTACTGCGCTGCTATGTTGATGCATTCGTATCACCTTGCTGATAATAAATTAAGCGATTTCATCATGTGTCGGTGGGAGATAGAGACACCCTGCAAGGAATCCTGCGTCTATTTGTGGATCTGTATAGTTTTGGAGCATCTGTTTCCATGTATTTTGCTGGTCATTTTGACAATAATAACTTTACAAGGGCTTTGGCAGGCACAGCGAAGGGTTGCTGCAATGGCACGCAGAAGAATTTCAAGTCGATCTAATCGTGACAAAATTATCACAAATACCGCCGCTCTTATTGTACTGTTTTTCCTTATTCCAGAACTTCCACACGGGATATACAGGCTCGTGTTTGTTATCTTTAAACATGCTGTTAACTTCAGTGGAATGTCTGTGTTCAGTAACCGTTTATTCATCAGCGTTTACGAACTTGCCCTTACCGTAAGCTTCTGTGCTAATTTCTGGATATATTGCTGCATGATGCGCGACTTTCGCCAGAAGTTAGTGACATTATTCTTTTGCCGAATATTCAAACGAGGATTCGCCCGACTACGGTTGCTTTCGGATTCTTCTAAAAACGAGAGTTTCAGGACAACATTCTCTCGTAGTAGTGCTTACACAAGTAGGAACAGGGTTCTCAGTAAAACAACTTCACTGCCTTCTACAGAATCAGAAAACGAGCATCTTGACTTCCCCCTTACAACAATAAGAGGTTTTGATAATGAAGGAAAAGATGAAAAGATAAAAGATGATGTGTTTGACGATAACATAAATGACTGAAATGCACTTAAGAAATTTGAAAACAGATCTTCTCAGAAAGAAAACTGTTTGTTTTCTTCATGTCAACACAGCAGAGATCAGTGATAAATACAAAAATGGTTAAGACCTTACGAGCGAAAATCTTTGTGGAAGATCTAGGTGTACATATGTTAAAGTAATCAGTGAAATACGGCACGGGCAACAAAGTATTTTCTCAGTTCATTCATAATAAGATCTCAGATAGTGTAAAGCAGAAACTTGGAAGAGCAACAACCACGCCATTCTTGTCACGTTAGCAGTGTCAATACTTTCTTAACGTTTGAAATATATTTAATTGCTTTCATGAATAGCATACTTTGCTTTCTTTTTAAGTTTACTCGAGCCAAGATTATTTTTTTAATTTTACTAAGTCTATACGTTTGTAAATGATTATCATTATCATCATCATCCTCATTTTTGTGTGAAGATGAGAGTTTTACATAATATATTGCTATAATTTTGCTTTTCAACAAAAAATAACGGTTTAGCATCTTTTATTCAATGAAATGATTCCCTGCGAAAAGTTTACGACTCTCTCTAGGGAAGCACGGACTGTGAATTGCTGTTGATTTGTAACAGTATAGGAATATCTTAAAGGCCCACTAAGCCTCAGAAATGACTACAATTTTTCCTCTCAAGAAAAGGCAAAAATGTGTTGTACAATATTTAAATAATGGATTTAGAGCACGTTAGATGCTTATCACTTGAAGATAGTTACGCTGAATATGAAATAATTTGTTATAAAAGTAGCAAAATGTAAACAAAGTGGTATTTTGATATCTATACAAAATACTATTTCACTATAGGTTTTAAGTGGCCAAAAAGCAAAAAAGAAACAAAAAACACGGTTCACTTATATGGCTGATGAGTACCATTTTGGAAATTGCAAGATTACACTAAAATTAAAAGCTTTTGAGAAATAAAAAAGTAGCATTTACTGGGCTTAATGGGCCTTTAACAGGGAGCTTACTTACATGATATGGATAGACAAGGTTTTGAGGTGAAGTCAATGGCGACTGGTCAAATGTATTAATGTATTATCGTCCTCATCATGAAGGTTTAAATACACACTGATAGTTGTATCGCATTAAGCATTCAATCAGTATACCCTGTAGATGAGAACGCCCTAATACTACTACTACAAGCAGCATGTACTGTATGCTAATATCATGGCCGATCCGTTATTATTACACAATTATTATTATCATTATTATTATTGTTATCGTTGTTGTCATCATCATTTGTTTGAATGCAGATATGTTTTTCGAAAATAATTAATTTGAGGGCTATTTGCCCTTTAGAAATGGTGTCTCATTTTGATAATAAACAATTATTAAACTTTGAAGTCAATAGCTCTGAAAGGTTCTTCGAAAAATGGAGCTAAATATTAGGGCCGGGAATTATATTCGAATATTCGAATATTCGATCTACTACCGAATATTCGAACATTGAAAAACGAATACGAATATTCGAAAAAAAGAAATGTTTTGATTTTTTTTTCTTTTTTTTTTACTTTCAAATTTCAAAGATCGTAAATTAAACACTTGACCTTCACTTGACCAGGTGTTCATATGTTTGTATAACGCGTGTCAACGATTATCGCCAATTAACTGTGAAAAGTTTGGGGTATAGTTGATCAAAAGGGCACCCCGTTTCACAGTTTGTAATTTACCTGTTTAACAGTTTATAATGTAATTTTTTCCGACTTTAATTATCTTACTTTATTGTTTTCTGTGCTTTAATCTTTCTGATCAATCGATGATTGCCTTAATTTTTGTGAAGAAGAATAAATCGGCACGTATTAATCATGCTAAAACAATCGACCAATCGATATTCATCACTCTAAAATTAACTCTATTTCACCCGGCAAAAAATCTGCAAACAATGTTTGCAAAAAGTTATTGGTTCCGAGTAGAGCCAATAACTTTTTGCAAACATTGTTTTCAGATTTTTTTTTAAAGGGATGATTTTGGACGTATCTTTCTCACTCTGTTGAAAAAATCAAAAGTCAATATATCACAATGCCGTCCCGTGTTTGGAATTACTTTTCACGTTCTATTGGATAGTTTTGTGCAACAATGCACGTTAATGATTACTGTAATCAAGTACTGGTGTGACCCAGGAACAAATGATAAAAGCTGAAAGAATGCAAAAGGAGGGGAACATAAACAAAAGTTCAGCTTGTTCGTAAGAGCCTACGATGACGTGAGTTACCTCCTGTTAATAAGACTAATGATCAGCAGCCGGATAAACTGACAATCAAATTATGAATTTATTGCAAAAGTAAGAATATAAACATATATATATATCGATTTACAATCAATAAAACAAAACTTTTTGACATAGTAATAAAGGTCTTCTTGATCGTCGATTATTCCAAGCATATTGAAGTAGTATAATATTCGACCTAATCAATTTCGGATACTACGTAAAAAAAGATATTGGAACAAATTTTGTAAAAACGAATATTCGAATATATTCGAACATGGAAAACGAATATTCGAACATCAAATTCCTTATTCGTTCCCGGCCCTACTAAATATGCATAAAACATGCTTAACTTTGTGAGAATACAGGAACTAGAACATGTTGCTAATATGCACATCTCCTCTTAGTAGAAAAGTTTCCTATAGTTTCCATGAATTCCAGTCAGTGGTTGCTGAGAAATAGACCAGACAATCTTGATAGGATAGCTGTGAAGGCTTGCAAAGGGCATAACTTTGTGAAAGATCATTGAGAAATAGTCTGGACAAAACTTCGGGACGGACGGACAGACGAAGCGGCGAATATATGCATCTCCATTAGAGAGCATAAAAATTGACTAGACCTTCCTCCACTACCCTTAGTTTCCTACTACTTAAACAAATTTCATTTAATAGAGCAGTGATATACGAATGTTTTGTTCTCCAAATTCTGTATGAAAAAAATTCTTTTATTCACCTTGTGAAAATAAAAAGAAAATAAGCTAAACATCTTTTCATATTATCACTTGTGTCATGACCCAATAATATTATCTGAATGGACTACTTTATGTCCCATCTAAATGACTAATGGATCCCAATTTTCGAAATCTGTAATAAAGTCATATTGCTTGATGTTATACAACTGTATCGTTAAATCTTAAAATCGTACAATAGGACAACACAGACTTTTTAAAAATTAGAAAAAGCACTGAAGGTACTTGTTGGGTCGTTACTTTGAACGGGATAGTAAATTCATTGTTTTTTTAGACTCAAGTTTCCCAAATCCAAAGTCAATTTGGTTCACATATACATGGCCGGTTTGGTGACCACATAGTCGGACGAAATTCAAATTCATACAGTTTTACTATTCTGTCACTCATTATCATTTTCTTGTTTTATTTTGACAGTATTTGGCACCAGAAAAGAATTTTGCGCATTAAACTTTTTTTTCCTTATACGATAAGTACTGAGCATTACAGCCTAGTTTTAATTTGTAAGTGTTCAGTAAATTTGCCCTCGCATGCAATGACACTTGAGTGTGATTTGAAGGAGACTTGAAGGTTATGCAAGTATACCCTCGAATGATGCAAAAATTGCATTTATCAAAAAACAATGGTAGCAAAAACGCTTTGGTAGCAAATCAACTTTCTACTGAGTTGCAAAGCTAATGCAAACATGTAAAAGTAGGGAAACGATCTGAAATATTTAGATACTGTTACGGTCTAGTGAATACCTTCCTATCATTATATAAATAGTAAAAAATAAATACCTCTGACTTTACTGCGTCAGGGAATCGATTGTTTGGCCCAGTGGTTAGAGTGTTGACCTTCGATGCGCTAAGATCGGAGTTAAAATCCCGTTTTGAGTTGTGTATTCTAAGATGCATTGCATTTTTCTGTTACGGACTTTCTTGTTCGTAAAATGGGGGCTCGTCCGGGATGACCTCGCCTGGACTCAGTTATAAAAATTGAATAAAAAAAGAATCTTTCAAGATTTCTGTCTGATCTTCTATCTACAAATACACAACACCATTTGTCATCATAAATGATCACTTTCTCAAGAGGGGATGTGTTACGGTATAGTGAATATCCTAAAATTATATAAATACAACCTCTGACAACGTCGTCCGGGAATCGATTCTTTGGCTCAGTGGTTAAAGTGTTGGTCTTCGATGCACTAAGATCGGAGTTCGAATCCTGTTCTGGGTTATGTAATCTAAGATGCATTACATCTTTCTGTTACGGACTTACTTGTTCGTAAGAACAACCTCTGACAAATGCTTCAGAGAATCACCTCTATGAGTCAGTGGTAAGAGCATTGGTTTAGCAATCTACTTATGATCGAGACGGCCTGAGTATGAACTGCACTCACAGTCTATTTAACTGAACTAACAGTTCTACAGATATGTAAATATTCTTTATGTGTAAAATTATACACGTTCACTTCTTCAGAATCGTCTGCACCGACTTGATGCTGTGCATTTTTGTTATTCTTTTTGTTTCGGTTTTAGTTTCAGTTGATTTTATATTTAACATTTTATAAGCAAAAAGGGGAAAATATATATTTTTTTTTTTTAAAATCTAAAAGTTCAAGACGTTCATCGGCTTATTATCGGCCGGTTATTTATATGATAGGGGAAGTAAATCTGCGTTGAAAATACTTCAAACTCAATGCAGAGTTGTTTTTCTTATTGAAAAAGGAATACATACTATATTGACAATATAAGAAATGAAATGAAAATGTATATAAAGCAAATAATAAAAGAGTTCAGGTATTTTCATTTAAATAAAATACATATAGATGAGAGTAACGATTTTACACGTCCCTGTGCAAGCGTAATAATAAGAGGTTCATCAAATCTGAATAAATTTAAAGAGGTACTTTAAACCTAGGTAGATTATAAGAGGTTTATCAAACTTGAATAATGATAAGAGGTACTTTAAACCTAGGTAGATTATAAGAGGCTCTTGATACCTGGATAGGTTAAAGTGGTTCTTGAAACCTGAATAGATTATGAAAGGTTCTTGATACCTGGATAGGTTAAAAGAGGTTCTTGAAATCTACATAGATTATAAGAGGTTCTTGAAACCTGAATAGATCATAAGAGGTTCTTGAAACCTGGATAGGTTAAAAGTGGTTCTTGAAGAAATCTGAATAGATTATAAGAGGTTCTTCAAACATGAATAGGTTATTACAAGTACTGATTTCTGCATAGTTGCATAGTTTATAAGAGGTTTTGGAACCTGAATATGTTAAAAGAGGCTCATTAAAGCTAAGTAGATTAAGCTAAGAAGCTCATCAAACCTGAATAGATAATAAGAGGTTCCTGAAACCTGAACAGTTAATTACTGGTTCATGAAACCTGAATAAATTATAAGATGTTCATTAAAGCTAGGTAGATAATAACGGGTTCTTGGAGAAAATAAATCGACTGATAGGATAATTATCGAACCATGTTTTTTTCACTCTAAAATAATATTGACATATGCTGGGGTTTTTTTTTTCGTATTCAAGTCATTTCTTCATCAAATAGGCTTTCTTGCATGTTTTTGCCAAAATCATTGAAAAAAATACTGCACTCTATTTCTAAAATATTTATTGATTTAAAAAGCCAATAAAAGTTAGGAGACATTTCCGCCGGTAAGGCATTTTTCTTGAAAGAATAAGAACTACCTGTAATTGTGATCCCGGGACTTTGATAAAAGTTATGCTTTTCTCAGAAACATGATTTTTTTTTTGTTATAGAATTTAATTGAGTAATTTTCTCGAATAGTCCTGCGCCACTTTGAGCCCCACTTTTTATTGGGATTGAACGCCTGTTTTAATGTATTTTTGGTCATATCCCGGCGGTCAATCCACCTAACAAGTGTCTCTGGGTTACCCAAACAGTTTAACTAACCAATCTCTACGTAGTCTAGTGATTGCTTCTTTACTTCTCTCAGAGGTGAGTGACAAATGCCAGTTAGACGCATTAGCAGAGATCATTTAGTATAGGTTAGTGTTTAATAATACGCATTAACAAAAATAAATTGGTCAGGCGTTCCGCAGGCACGCGACCAATTATTTTTGTTAATGCGTATTATTAAACATTAACCTATTTAATGATCAACATTATTTTTCAACTAAATACAAAGCATCTCTCTGAACTGCATAAACATTGTCGCCGATAGCTCCGCCCTTTCGCACCTGCACTTATTTTTTTATTTTGATTGACGTTTATGAGAAGGTAGTTATACGTCGGCGTTCTTTTGAAGTGAAAGTGATGAGTTGAAACTCCGCCTCTTACTCAACGCTTGGAGCATTTTTTCAATTGTACCGGCAAATGAGTCTGGATTGCGCTTAGACATGGATGTTACGGACAGTAACGAGTCATTTGATTTAATTAAAAAATCAGAATTTTGGGATTGCTGTCGGACGATTTTTTTTATGAAAATAATGAAATTAATTTTGACTTTAAACCACCAAATTTCACCAGGGTGCTGGAGATTTCTACCCAGGATATTCCAAGTGATGGCTATTTCCACTCAGGATCTGTTTGTTGATCGCCCAGGGGAGTCAGAGATACAACAGTTAGAAATTAACGTGCAGTCAAATGGTGCCCAACCGCCCGATAGGAAGCCGTTGGCAACAGTTGACACCAATTAACTGAGTAAGTTTTGTAAACTTATTAAATTATTATTATTATTTTCGATTCCATCAGTACAATCCAAAATTGCTAGGTGTGAGTCTGCCGTTTGACATGTGCATCTGTGGCTATTTGCACACTGCCACTGCCATCTGCATGTGCGGAAGTTGTCAGTTCCTTGCGGAAGTGAAGGCATATAACACTGGTAAAACCATAGGCCCTTGATGGCATTATTTTTACAAATAAATTGTATACACTGAAATTCCGAGTCTTCTGTGAACACGTTTAAACGAGGAGAAGTTTAGATTTGATAAGTTTATGTATTAATATAACAAAATATCACGATGGATAGTCGGAAATCACGACAGGCATTCGCCCAAATCATTAAGGGCCTATGAGTGAAACCGCTGGATAGCTTTCCAGAAACGGTGAACGGTGGCTGTACTGTCAATCTGGGGCACTTCATTGTACTCAGTGGGGACCCGTAGTATTGTCTACTACTGCTATTTTGACTCCATTCTTTGGTTATGCAGAATTCTTTTCCAGACTATATTTATTTGTATTAACCTTAATGATTGCCGCAGAAATAAGGCTGGTAATGATTGCTTCGTGACCACGGTTACCAGAGTTTAATCCCGGTCTGCAGCATGGCCGTAGTAGAGTCCTTGGGCAAAGCACATAAAGTCCGCATTGTTTATATCTATTTGGGGTTGTTTTGCATCGAGATTTGGCTTGACTTAAATGGAAAATAAATAATAGATTTAAAAAGCTCGATACTGCATGTATATTAATGAACAGCTCTATAGAAAGCTGCTATATATATTTTTTTCAAAAAAAAAGTCTAAAATTTCCTTGTAAATTTCAGATACTGGAAGATTTGCTGTGCCAATCTCAGAAAGGGAAATAAAAGACAAAAACTCTGGAGCTGTACCAAAACGAACACGTGCTGTCATGACTGGTGTACGAAAGTATTGATGGGCTGGGTAAAGTATAGGAATTCCCAGCCACAGACGCTCCATGAACCTGGATATCCAATACCGGAGGAGATCGAAACTTTAAGTGATGACATGATAAATTATTGGGGGCAAAGATTGATAATGGAAATAAAACGACAGGACGGGAAGGATTACCCACCCACAACTTTGCACCAGATAGTTTGTGGTCTGCAACGACATTTGAGAAACGATTGTGGTAAAACATACGTAAATTTCATTAAAGAGGGGACTCAGTTTAATGATTTTCGCCTCGCCCTTGACACTAGAATGAAGGAGCTACATGCTACAGGGGTTGGTCTTAAACAAAAACAAAATCTGGACAGGACAACTGTATCTTGCTTCATGTTCCAAATTCTGGTTGTTAAATCAGATGGAAAGAAAATTACCATTGATTTTTAAATTGTTTTATTCAATGAAAATTGAACTAGTATCGTTGATAGATTGCCGAACTGATTAATTATTGTGAAAAAGAACTGTACAGTTTGCTTATTATATAATTTGTAATTTGATTAAACTTCTTTCTTCGTTGATTTATTGATAAATGGTTTTTTCATTAATCTGTATTGTTTTTATAAAGCAAACGTATACAACTGCTTCATTTTTGTGGCAGTTTATTATTCCTGATTTATGCTGTTCCTACATATTTTACATTTCAGAGTACAAACCACACCTCTAACTCCTCCTTAATATAATGCATTGTTGAAATTAGTTAGACTGGTTAGACGGACCTGATTAAGTAAATTTAATTTAGTTAGTACACATTAACCAAAGTTAGACTTAGCAGAAATTTGAAAAATACTGCAATGTGATTGGACAAAAAATAATGTTGATCATTAATCTCGTAGAAACTGAGCTTTATTCCAAAATAGTTGTTGAATATTATGTACTGCCTTTTGTAAACAACTAAAAATGGAACTATTCTCCGCAGACTTCCATAAGATGCCGAATGTAATCCAGTTGATCTTTTATTTTTGACAGATTCATGTAATTATGACACACTTTTTAGAGAGTTGAAAAAATATTATTCAATTCGACTTGTGAAAAATGTCCTTAAAATAATCTTGCTAATTTAAAAGTAAACTGCATTTGGATTAGGACTGAATTTACGCGACATGACCGTGCGACCTCATACACGCATCACGGGTTTCCTCCCCTTCTCCGAAAAGAAGGGGAAACAACTTGTTCGCAGTACGAACTCCTTACCGATAATGACATAATCCCCTTAGGAAATTTGTAGGGGATTAGCATTCGGCAGTTGATTACCAACAAATTTCAACATTTTATATATGAAATCATAAATTACGTTTTGTAAATAAATTCAGTCATGAAAATAATCAAAGTATTTTGCAAAATGTGACAATTTGTATAACATGTATATACTTTTTACTTTTTAAATATTTTTTTTTCACTGATTAAATAGATGCGATTGCAATTTTATCAATTTCTGTTGTTCTAGAACGTTTTGGTTACGTTTCTTCACACCTTTTTGTACACAGCACACATCCTTTAACTTTAAAAAACAGACATCTCTATTGTAAAATCGAAAGGATATGAGTAGAAATTAATTAATATGGAAAAGAAAGAATAAAGCATGTTATGTAAGTCTATGCAGAATATATATATAGAGAGATTTAGATTTCTATAGAAGTTGTTTTGAATGAAAGACAATTTAAATTATAAGTTCATGTCATCAAGCGTCCTTGTCTCACATTGAGAAAAGGAAGCCTGGACAAACACAAAAGGAAACATCAAAACTGTAGATATGATATGTTATAATGATTGTCGTCTGCATCAGTACTATTACTCATACCACTGAATGTCTATTAAAAGAGTTTCTCATAGATATAACAAATTTAACAATATCTGATTTACTTTTCAATCTAGTTTTAACTTCGCCATTTAGATACAGCCCACTTCATCACATTCCTTTCATGTTTTTTTCAGGCCCCATTTAGAGGGTAACCCCATTTATTCAAATTAAACACAACAAACAACATTCATAAAATAAATAAATCTAGAGTCAACAGAAATATAAATACTGCCAACATTGATGAGAAAATAAAGAGAATTACCCTAAACAAAAAAGACCACACACACACACACACACACACACTTCAAGAGAACGCATGTAAAATTGGATAGATTTGTCGGAAGATACAAAACAGTTACACTGTAACAGAAGAGTTATGTAATGAGAAGCTGATACCACACAAAAAATTAGGAAGTTAAAAAAATGAAGAACATATACATAGATAAGAAATAAAGGAGGTATTCAAGTGACAATGCTTACTAATTCAACTTCAACTTAGTACTGCCAAAAGTCAATACTGACTATACTAGGCAGGCGCGTGTCAGGAACATTTAAAATTATAAAAGTTAATAACAAAGAAAACAAGATTTAACTGAAGATCTTACTTAAACATTTATTTTAAGTTCTTTAAAATCTATAAAACTTGTTTAGTCCACTGATAAAAGCTGGCACAGTTGGGGTAGCCTTAATCTCGGTCGGTAATTCGTTCCAGAGTCGTATAGTCCTTGGGAAGAATGAATTCATGTGATGTTGTGTTTTTGATTGTGGAATGAGGAATTTGCTGTTTCTTGTGTTTGTAAGGTGATTGTGATCAACGTTGACCTGATTGTTTTTTATTTTGTGTAGCATGACCAGGCTGGCATGGTTTCGCCTTTGTTCTAAAGTTATCCATCATGTTTGAAACAATGATGTGTTCCATTAGTTTTGATGCTATACATGTGAGTGATATTGGTCTGTAATTGCTAGGTTTTGATTTTTACCCTTTTTGTATGCTGGTGTGATGATGGCATGTTTCCAATCCTTAGGAACAATACCTGTGTCTAGTGATCTTTGGAATATGATTTTAAGGATTGGTGCTATCTCTGTGTGTAGCTCTTTGAGTAACCTAGGTGAAATCTCATCTGGACCTTGGGCTTTGTGGGGGTTTAGTCCTGTCAACAACTTATCAACTCCTTGAACTGAGATGGATATGGGAGCCATGGGCGGGTGACCAAGTGATGACATTGAGCTTTTAGTTATTTGTTTGAGACTGAGTGGTGAAGGCTTTGAGAAAACTGATTCAAACTGTTTGTTTAGAATGTTCGCCTTTGACACTTAGTCACTGTAAGTATGCCCATCAGAGCTGAGTGGTGAAATTCCTATGTTTTCAGTTTTTTTGTGTTTAATAAAGTTGTAGAACTTTTTCTTATGACCTGGATCTGTATTATCTGAGAAGATGATTGACTCTAGATATGACAAATAAGCATTTCTTATTTGTTTTTGCACTGATGCCTTAAGATGTTTGAATTTCTTTATGTTCTGACAATTCTGTGACCGAGACCTTTTTATTTTTGTGAAGAGTTTGTTCATTTTCCTAATCTGTTTAACAATATCGTGAGTAACCCATGGTAAATCAGCTTTATTTTTGCATTGTCTTGACGGTATGTGTTTGGATGATAACCTTTTGATTGCAGCTTTGAATGTGTCCCATAATTGGTTTGGGTCTTCATTTTGATTTTGGTTGAACGTACTACTGAAAGTGACCAAGTCATTTTTGAAGTCAGACCACTTTGCTTTCTTGTATGATTTGACCAGTCGAGGGGTTTGCCTGATTCGCCCTCTTTTGACCTTAAGTTCATGGAAGACTATATCATGGTCTGATGTACCTAAGCTTGGTAAGACTTTTGTGTCATGAACGTGACCCGGAGTGTTAGTGAGAAAGATATCTAGGATATTTTTATCTCGTGTGGGAACTTTGACCATTTGTTCAAGATTATGATTAATCATGTTCTCTGCAAAATTATCATACATGTCTTTGAATTTGCATGTATCTGTTGGTGTTTCATTTGACCAGTTCATGTCTGGGAGATTGAAGTCACCCAATACCCAGATGTTGTTGTTTTGAGGAATTTTTACTATAGATGACCAAAGTTCATTTAGTGAGTGTTCATCATTTTCATGGGGCTTGTAGTATGCAGAGACATATATGTCTTTGATACCAGTTATTGAAATTTTTGACCATATGATGTTGCAATCTGTTTTTAAGTCTGGCTGTTCTTCACTAAGTAGGTTATTTGTGACTGCAAGGAGGACACCTCCACCCTTGCCAGTTGTTCTGTCATCTCTATAGACCTGGTAGCCAAGGTGGCTGGGGAAAATTTCTGCAGTGTGGATGCTAAGTTTTAACCAACTTTCAGTGCAGCAGATTATATCAGGTTTGACTTGATCTATAACTTGATGTAGTTCAGGAATTTTGTTATTGACAGAACGACAGTTAATATTGAGAATAGTGAGTCTTTCTTCGGATTGTAGTTTGACCTTTTCCTTTCCTTTAATTTTACACTGTTTGGGTACAACAGTTAATTAACAGTTATTAAAGCATTATTCATTTCATGACCGTAAGTATGACATATAAGACTTAAGTGTAGGTTACAAGACCAATGGCAAGTCAATGAGCGTGCAGTATGGTAAAACAAATTGTAATTCAACATAGAATTCTCGATAACAGTTTTTAGAAAACAGGAGAGAGAGATGTTGATAATAAGTTAAATCTAATCAAAGCTATTAATGATAAAGTTGTGAAAAGTAAATTAACCTTTTTTCTTGGGTATGGAAAGAGAAAATAGCTACCCTGTCTAATGCAACAGAACGCATTAATTTTGAAAGTATGATTTTTGATACTTCTTTATTCATTTTTGTTGAACAACATATATTTTGTTTAATAACATAAAGCTAATTCTTAAGGTACTATCTGAATGACTTCACGTTTCATTAATTAAATCTAACAATTTAATACATACTTAATATAAATGTAAAGACCCCAGACTTCATCACCGTAAAAAGACACGCTAACATAAGTGTATCAGACGAGTCAAAATGTTTGTAAAACGATAAAAAATTGATATTTTCATACAAATCCTTGCATGAGTCCTCTATGTGAAAAAGAGAATAAAAATGCACAAAAAATGTTCCAAAACTTTTTTTTGGTCAGGAAAACGTTAGAAAAAAATGCCCATGCGATTGTTTCAAAAGGTTTATTCACAAGTATAACATTACTATACTGTTGTTCAGTTATAGTTCGACAAAATTCCCTACATTCTATAAAATGAAAAGTAATATAAAATGAAAACTAATAAAAATGCAATGCAACTGAGAAGTAATAGTATGAAAATTGTACAAATTCATGTAAAACATTTATAATACTTTTTACATTTTAACAGAGAAGGAATGGCACATGAACAAAGAACCATTATGGATAGTATCTAACTTCCCGTTTTTAATTTCACTGCAATAAATGTTTTAGTGCAGTGGATAACAAGATACCGCAAGGGTCAGTAAATGAGGCTAATTGGCTAAGAGCAGAAATAAGCTTCCTTATATCAATACTATCAATACATTGTTTCATTTTATAGTAACTTTTTGTTATTAGTTTTATTCTATTGCAATTTATTTTTCTTGTATTCTACTTTTAATAAGACTTGTAAGTGTCCACTCGTGATTATACATGGACTGATGCATAACAAAGTTATAACTTGGACGACAAAACTGTATCGTTTTGCATTTGATAGACATCGGTCCAGCATATTGCAATTTATGAAGAATAGTTCATTAAAATGAAGAACTTTCCAGCTCAAACTTTCTCATCATTCTGGGGGATGCATGCAATGTGGTCAACCATGGGACTTAGTGTGTATCATAAAGTTTATTTCATTAGAGCCAGTGCTTATCTTAAATTCAGCAGAAATAAAAATAAAAATCAAATATCGAATGTTTGTATTTTATTGGGCTGTAGTGCTATAGAACAGCTAGTATACTTTTTATGATACATTCTATATCAATGAGAAACACTTTGGCATGAATAATGCTACTGTAAACTTTAATTGTCGTCCACATTGGGTTATTAACACTGTAGAGGTCGCATTTCATGAAACTTGGTCAAAACGATTGCCTTGATAAATTCTAGGACAGGTTTGAATATGAGTTATACCAAACTAAAAATTAGGTCACTAGGTTAATCAGATGAAAATGTTAACATTTTAGAGGTCACATGTATTGCAAAACTTGTCAAAGTATTTTTCTTGATGATATCTAGGTCAAGTTCTAGCATGTAAGATTTTAACAATGAAAAAATAATGACTTACAATGTGATGTTTACTTATCCAAAATAACTGACTGTCACTATCTCCGTTCATAGAATCCTTTATAAATTGAAATATTATTCCAGCTGTGAATATATCTCAAGGTGTTGATAATCTCCATAACTTTTCATTCAGCACAAGTTAATCTCCATCACGTTTAAGCACTAACATATAAACATGTGCGTTCAAAGTAACAACTTCAAATACCACTCTTATGTCTCAAAGGGTTTTCCTTTTTATGTGTTCAAAGAATGTTCTAGATTATTCTAAAGAATTCTCCTTTTAGAATAAACAGTTGAAATTCTAAAAGGTTCTCCTACATATGAATAAATAACTTGTCCTGGAAAAACCAATACAGCAGATTGAATACAGAATTAGAATACCCATGTTACAATGAGTAATTAAAGTAAGTATAGGTAACATTTTTTTCTGATTTCAAAATTATGCATTAAAAATAAATATCGGACATATTAGTAAGCCATAATAATAATGATAATAATAATAATATAAAAATAAAATTTAGAAGAAAGAAGAAAGACGTTGATACAGGATAAAACTGACCCAATGATTTTTCAGAAAATTATTTTCTTCACCAACTATTTCAAATAGGAGAACATGTAAGTTTACCTTGTGACTGAATGTTTCTGTGGATTGTTTCAGGAGAACATAATCCAAGACAAGAGTCTCATTAGTCACGAAATAATTAATGGACCATGATGACAACGATAGCCCTGGATCGTCAACCTTCATCTTTATGTGTAGGTCTGCTGTTTGGCAAAATCGGTAGCAAACACAAAGCAGTCCCAATAGCTATCCTTGAATAGGATGTGCTCAAATGAGCTAAAACGACCATTCAGAAAGAATGTCATTTGAATAATACATATATTTTTTATACTTTACCTCCTTGACAACGGAGTGTAACTATATCAATTGAAGCAAACTGATGACGACCCACAACAGAAAACAAACGTCGAACATAGGGCGGTCCCAAAACCTTGCCTTGAGGCTGCATATCGTTATCAGGTGAGCTTAAATTTTGACGATGCACGATGGAATACACATATTCAATTAAAGGCGATTCCAATCGCTTACTTTGAGAATGTTTAGCTAAAGTTAGCTAAAAGTTAATGAAAACCTTTTTTATTGAAAACCCTTTAAGACTTTTCCTGTATAAAACGACAAGTAAAAGAAATCTAAAATTTTGCATAAAGCATTGTCCGGTGAACTTTGCCCTATGGTTATTTTTTGCTCAACCTTGGAGATTAGATTTTTACACAGACTTATATAAGGAAACTCTTAAAAAAACTCTGCAAAGCTGCGACTTCTGATTTATTTTACAGCATTGCCGAGTAGTCTTCTATAATTATTATTTCAATCATGTTCTGGGGTATCTTTTTGCTCTGCCTAAGGAGCCACATGTTTTACAAAGAACAAATATAGGTTAACCTTTAGAGTAATTCGTATATGAAACCTGAAAGTCTAAATTTTTAATGTTTTCTTAAGCATCGCTCAGAATATATCTACCAACGTTTTTCAAACTTGACTTTGGGTCATTTTAGCTCCATCTGCAGACGAAGATGTTTTACAAAGACATATACATTTAGAAAACTCTTAAAACAGATTCTTGTCAGACACCAAAAAGCTGAGACTTCTGGAATTTTGTTTAAGGCGTTGCCGAGTGGACCAATATCGTTCAAGTTATGGCCCTTGTTTAGTTCTTTCTAAAAGCCATACAAGGGTGTAAATGTAACGCATTGAATACTACAATAAGCAATTGAATGGTCTTACCTATTCAGCAAATAGTCCAAAGTTATCTTGGAATTAACTGAGAAATAAAAAAATACCAGAAAACAATGCAAATAAAAAGTTCTTTCTCGTCAAGAGAATTGAAAAGCCATTTAGAAAATTTATTTGTATTGATTCAGAACATTTTTAAATAGATGATATTTCACAGGCACTATGGAGAATGACATTGAAGATTTTGAATATAATTCTGAAATAACTGATATAAATAACTGGGGCGGAAAAGTCTCAGAAAGTCATAAAATTGCAGGTGAAGAAAACATTGTGCCCGATTTTTTTGCAATAGTATAAAGAAGATGTACGAACATGCACAAATATGCATAAAAATACACAAATATGTAAATACGAATTGAACTACAAGTATTCCTTTTGACGAATATCCCAAGCAAAGAAAAAATATCAATGGTAGAATGAAACTGAAATACGGAAATAAAGAGGTTTTATTGTAGACATGCATTATAAAATATAATTGCGGAAGGCAATTTAAAAATTGGACAAATCTGTATGATTCCTGCACATTACACTTGCTGTTAATAACCTCAATCATTGAGTAAACTGGATCACTAGTGGAAGGCTTTCATGAAATATCAACTAAATTCCCTTAGTAGTTTTAAAGTCCAATCTGGGACTTTAATTGTAATTGAATATAATCTGAGAACGAGTGAATGTAGAGTTATGGTTCTTAGACAGGGCATTTCTCACTTAAGTTAGTTATCATTATATGCGATATGGATTAACTCCCTTAATAACTTACTGAGTTTCAGATAAGCAAATTATGTAGAAAAAGGTGGTATGGTATAAGCAGAATTATGGCCCTTGTACACTGTGCGTTTTCGCGATGCCCTTAATCATTATGTTACGTGAAAAGGAATCCCCATATGCTCCAGATATTTTTTTAAGGAAGGAGGAACAATTCCTTTTACGTTCATTTGATGAAGAAAAATTGAGACTAAGATAACAAATGAACAGTTCGATAAAACAAGTTTTACATTTAAACGACCTGATGTCGAGAAGCAGAACGGAGTGAAATACATTTATTGTGTTGACTGCAGAAATAATTACCACTGGATATTGAATTTTCGTCCGGTAAAAAATTACAGGACCACTATTAATTATTATTTTAAAAAATGAACAATAGAACGAAAATTTGTTATTTTAGTTACTTAGTGGTAATTGTCAAGACTATAGTTTTTGAAATGTATGCCCTGTCATACAACTCAAGCAGGATACATCAAACTGTTCATTGAAGGAAAAATAATAGAAAAAACTTATCTAGATGTAGTGTCAGGTTTAAATGATGCCAAAGTTGACGCAGCTTATCCAATACTTATACGGTTTTAAAGAATCATTATATAAATCCACCTTCAGAATTACCATACAATATGACAAAACCTTACAAGGGGGATCCTTCGCATGGACAAGCAGCCTTTGATTGATCACATGGAGTAAACCCACGCTACCTTTGATTGGGGCGATCTGGTAACATGGTATGTGCCTTGTTACACTGACTGGTACAGTATATTTTTCTTTCTCGTCTTGGGGAAATAATATTTTTATAATACAAGAGAACCAGTCTAGTAAATTAAACTTAATGAATATGGTTTTCTTGGTTGATGTTGTCGCCAAAATACCCTGGTATCTCGATCCACCTGCGCAAAAATCATTATCTTGTAGAGCTAGTCTTAAGAAAAAAACAAACAACCTTTCATTGCAAATAATAAAATAAAAACGAAGACTTTAAACACCTCTGACTTTGTGTGATGCCTAAATTATGATAATAACTGAGTGAACCTCTTTCAGTATAAACTGTTAGCCTTTAAAAATGAATATTGATCATTACCGAAGATCTTATACCTGCTTCTCAAGTTTTAGCGCACATGTAGACCGTTCCATCATTGATAAATTGAACGCCGCCATTATGAAGGTAACGTGACTGTCCGCCATTAAAAGGCTACTTAACTTCGCTATGATGCCTAAGTCCCGTAAAACTTTGTATAACTTTAGCACATTTCAAGGTGACATGCTGTCTTTTAATGCGTGGATTTTGTGACATCATTTTATTGTATTATTATTACTTTTCTGTATGTTTTATTCCTGACTTGAACATATTTTTAACTTGAATTATTAGATACACGAAAGACGATGAATAAAGACCATTGACTGTTCAAAATTAAAGATTAGATAGTGTAAAACACATATAACTGTTCCTTTCCAAAAGTTGAAAATATGATTTCAATTATTTGAACACCTCTGAAAGTTTACAAAATGGACATAAAAACAAAATTAAACATTTTGCTCATCAACCGCATGTTGATGTAGAATGTTAACTAAAACTTGTTTTATTCTATGATACAGTTTCAAACAATACTTGTCCATAAAAGTGCATTATTAAGCGCTTCTATTATTATCACACTCTTTTGTCTTTCGCGGTGTCCTTTGGTGAAGGGATGTGATTACGTAATATGGGGGTGAGATACTGGCTTTGTTTTGATAAGTCACCGTTAATTGTCATTGTCGGTGTTACTTGATCAGTCACAGTAAAACACTTTAGTAATAAAATTTGCTCTTGAGAAAATGTCTGAAGGCTATAAAACAAAGTCTTTATTTGTTACTGATTGTTATATGAAATTTAGCATTTACTGCTGAATGAACCTTTTTCTTTAATATTTATTTCTTGCATTTCGGATTTTTTTGTGTGCAAAGTATTGATGTGTACAGCATTCGAGTTTGTGTATGCAGAAAAAAATAATAGCTTCAATGCACACGTTTGTAAGATATTGATCTTACAAATAATACGTTTGCTTTTTCTTATTTTTAATATTATTGTTGATGATATTTCTTGTACTACGGAAAACGAAATAATTATGACGCCCATGTAACTGTACCCTTTTATTCAGATTTCTTTTTAAGATAGAAACATGTTCTTCTTAAAAGTAGTTTTTCGTGAAATTTTGATAAAAGGATTAATCTACCGGAGAATATCAAAAGAGCTTAATCTAACACTTCATCAGATTGAGATGTAATCTATGATTCGTCTAAGTAAGTTGTAACTGTAAATTGATTATTCGTTCTATATCTTAATTGATAATTGATATCTCATAACAAACAAACTTTTTGTTTATTGCAGCATACAGCAAACTGTTTAAGCTAGTTTAATGTTATGAATCTGTATAACTTTCTGAAGCAAAATTTTAAATGTTTTATTACTGGCTTAAATTTCTTTGCTGTTTATATGTAATCATGTTCCATCATAGATGAAAAAAGATGTTTAACCAAAAACATGACAGTTTAGATAAATTAGATCTACATGTTCGATGTAATCAAAGCAAAGGCAAACTAATTATTTCAACAGATTGTCTTTTTTAAGAATAATTGAACCTGCTCCTTTTTTTAATTTTTAAAAGTCATTATGGTTTAATTTTTCCTCTAAAAGACAGAAGCACAAGCAGACCTAAGACGAAAAAGCACATTAAAGTGTTAATAATATCACCAGAGAAAACCTACTTTAAATCGCAAAATTGTTTTAAGACAATAAAGTACATCACTGTTACGCAATATTAGATCAGCCAGCAAAGAACATTTTAACAAGAGGCACGGTTTGATTAAATTTAGTTAAAAACTTGAAAACCCTGCTGTAAACTATGATCCATATCCGGCTTTAATGATCCAATACTGCAATTTGGTTAAGACAATAAAGCACATCACTGATCATCTTGGAGATAAAAATTAGAAAATAGACACGGGCAGATTAATTAAAGTTAAGTCGGTTTCATTTTAATTTCGTTCTAAAGTTTGAGACGCCTGCATCGGATTATGATCTATATCCGGCATAAAATCAAGAGTTTTGACAGACCCCCCCCCCCACAAAAAAAGGAAAAACATTATTACAAAAAGAAAACATTTTGCTATATAAAGATCCTTAGTTTCAACTAGTCATTATAACTCTATATAACTATAACTATGTAACTATGACCGATATTATTTTCGTATTTTCAAATATACGGAATTCCGTATTCTGAGTAATATACGGACTTGCAAGCACACTCCCGTATTTCAGAAATATACTGAATAGTATTTCAAGTTTCTCGTATTAGTAAATATATAGAAACCCTTTTTTGAGCAGTATAATGACTCCCGTATTTCCGAGAATACGAGGAGACTATCTTGATTTGATATGCCCGTCTTATCTAATTATAATCTAAATAACCAAATACTGTATTATAATCATTACTTTTTCCAGTTTACAGATAATTTTTTATTTGTTGACTTCTTAATCATTAGTTTTCTAGAGATGTTCCTTCTTGAAAATAATGACCTCCGAACCATTTTACAAATTTCAAAAATTTTAAGTATACAGAATGCCGCATTCGAGTAACATTTCGAAAAACTATTGTGTTTTAGACAAATAATAGGTTCCATTATTTACAAATTTATAGGACACTAGATTTGAGCAGTATACCGACACCCGTATTTCAGTATATACGAAAAGTACCTTGATTCTTGTTTTCTTAATTTTCAAATAAAAGGAAATATGAAGTTTAGCAGTATACGACTTTTCATGAATATGCAGTCTGTTTAGATTCACGTATTTGTAAGAATACGGAATACCGTATTTTAGTAATATACGGACTTATTATGACGTTCCCGTATTTTAGAAAAATACGGACACCGTATATCTAGCTTTCCGTATTTTGTAAGTATACGGAACACCGTATTTCGGTCATATACGGATTTGCTGAATATACGACACCGTACACCTCCGTATTTTATGTTTTCCGTATTTTTACCCGTATATTAATGATATACGGAATTCCGTACACTCCCGTATATCTACATATTTTTCGCAGTGCTTTGATGGTGATTTGTTAAACAGTAAATTAAGTTTATAATTTGCCCGGGTATGCACAAATAAATAGATCTATTAAATTCTCATTTAAGGTTATATATATTTTTCTGTAATTGTATAAGTTTCAACAGGATCTTTCTTTCTATGGTCACACGTATTTCTATATCCGGGCATCTTTCTAAAATACCAAGCAAAAATGTTAATTAATAATTTGATTTTAATTATTAAAAGCAGCATTGTGTAAGTGATTGAAAGTATACGATTTTCGAATTGAGTTGTTACTACAACAATCGTTTTACCCATAAGGTAAATAATCTACTTTAATCGCATTTACTTTTAAGATATTTTTTTTTTTCTCATTGTGAATGTGTTGCAAATTTGTCGAAGGAGATTCAAAGGAAATTACGGGCATAATACATGTATCTCGAACTTGCTTTCTTATTTGATATTAATATAAGTCGTTAAGAATATAGGTAGAGTCAATCGAAGAAATTTTGTTGCGACCATTGGTAGCCGAGTGATAGAGCTTTCACCGTAACAAAGTTATGGGATCGATCCTAGAACGCACAAAAATGCAAAAAGACGTGCAATATGATTTGTTTAAATTCTACATTGTGCTCTGTACAATAAAAGGAAGTGCCATGAAAAAGTGGTACTCTGCTCCTGGCTCCAGATCTAGTGGTTTGCTTGTTCGAATCCAAACACGGCCGATATTCTTAGAGCATTTCGCATCAGACACTTTCGTGGCGACTACTGGTTCAAATATAGGGTGCAGTCATCAGCGACATTGAGAATTTTTGCAAGAACTGGTATCAAATTGATATTTATTGAATAAGGTTAAAACTTATAGCATATCAGTATATTCTTCGAATGAATTACAATACCTGATACAGACAGTTTATTTCATTACAAAGCTTTTATGTTCAAACATAATTTCTCGATATCACCTGCCAACACTAGTTACGGACGGACAGACGGACTGACGGACTGACTGACTGACGGACGGACGGACTGACAGACGGAGGCCATTCCTATAATCCCCCTCGCTTTGCGGAAGGGGATTAATTAATGCCCCACAAGTGTATGAGCGTAGTACTCGAGTGTTCTATTTCCATAACAGTTAGGCTATGAACAAAAAAAAATGTTGAGTTGAACGCTAGAAGTGTCAATATCATTTTCAGTAAAATAAATTCAGTATATAATCATATTTATTATATATTTATTACATTTTAAAAATTTTTGGTTGATTAAAACGTTTTAATATTTAATTTATGTATTAATGTATTAATTATTGCATTATATTCAGAGGCAATTAAACTAATAATTACAATTCCTGCACTTAAATTTCATGACAGTAACACCTTCTACCAATGGCAAACTTCCTTCTTCATCTGGGAAAGACGAAATCAAACATTACTAATTGCACGACCGTGAGTATGATACTTCAGACTTAGAACAACTTACAAGAATAATGACAAGTCAAATGTTTGAACGCCGCCAAATGGAGTGGGGGTTGCGATAATTAGTAATGTTGGATTTAATGTACGGTGGTTAACCAAATATAATCTTATTGCACTCTAATTTTGTATATGGCTGACATTTGTTAATGTTTTTAATGCTAAAAAAGATGATTCTACGTCAAGTCTATAGGCATTGTTTCCTCTGTACGAAAATTGTTTGTTTTCACATTATGCTGTTTTGTAAGATAGAAATCATTGACCTAATCAAAAGATAATAGTTGTATTATCCTACCTCATAATTCTAAAATATAAATTTGCCTATTATTTTACATTTTCGGAAAAAATTAGTTAATTCGAACCTATGCTTGAAACTACATGTTTGACTGTCGAGTCACAAAAAATCATCGTAGTCATTCGTTTGAAATAGGCTATTTCCATAAAATTTAGACTTGTTCGCGATCTCAAATCAAAAGACCGCTTGTTACAAAGAATACACTGTGAAATCAGTTTACAGTCAAAAAGGAGTAACGCCACCCCATGGAATTTTTACTTACTGGATTCTAATACACACGCGGCGTGTAACAAGAAAATGAGCTAACAGTAATTGTAAAACAAGTTGTATTTCTACATATTGAATTCTCGATAACAGTTTATGAACACAAAGGAGAGAGAGAGTGAGAGAGAGAGAGAGAGCTAGTTATGATAAAATGATTCTAATCAAAGCTATTTATTATATAGCTATGGACTGTTAATGTATACTATTTCGTGTTATACGGAATATAAAATACGTATAGTCTAACGCAACAGAACAACGTTTTTAATTTGAAAATTTAAGTTTTTTTGTACATTTTTCTTCTATATACCTTCTGTAGTGAAATTGTTGGATTCAAACATAAAACTTACTGTTCTAAAATATATATTAATAACATGGCGTGTTATTTATTTATCTAAACAGTAAAAGCATGCATAGCAATGGATACTAATTTTAAAGTTAATAAAATTCATACAAGCGGGCTGTTTAAACACCCCAGACTTCATCACAATAAGAAAGGCATGGTAAAGCATTAGGCGAGTCTAATCTTTTGAGAAACGCTTAGAACTTAATATTCTCTTCGAGAAAAAAAGCAGGACTGAGGTAAATTAAAGATATTAAACTTATCATTTTGTCAGTGAATCGTAAACCAAAGACCAATGTGATTGTTTCGAAAGTCTAAATAACATATATCACATCACCAATCACCAGGATTATTCATTGTGGATAGTCTGGATGTAAGAAAATTTACTAAGGCAACAATTATGGTTCATGATTTCTGCTCTGTCGTGCAATTGCCTGGCGGAGTACCTATTTGTCGTGTTTCCACTCCCGACCTTAGGTGTAAGGGCGCAAATATATTTAAAAAAACAAAAAAAAAAACAACAAACTGAAGCCACGCGACAATTATTTACACACCTATTCGAAGAGTTTCGAACATTCGAATCCTTGCATTCTGACCGCCACCCACCGAGGTGAAAACACGACAAGTCAGTACGTTTCTGCATTTTGATTTATACACTATCAGACGCAAAGGCCTGTGCACAAGTTTACATATTTGTCATAAAAATTGTCATACGGCGACCTGCAAACATATAGAACAAATCGAATAGACGTCTCTGAAATTTCGCCTTATAGGTATAAAAACAAACAAAAACAACAAAAAAGCGACTGAAGAAATTCTTTTCTTTCCGAAAGCGGAGTGATAAGCTTTGGCGTTGTCTGTCCGGCTGTTCGTCCTTCCGTCTCACTTTGATTGGAACATAACACTAAAACTATTTAAGTTATAAACATAAGACTTCATATGTGATTAAATCTCATTGAGTAGAATCACAGTGCATAGGAACTTAAACTCTTCACCGTATAAATGTTTAGTTATTTTCCTGTGCTCGTTTTCCTATTTTAAGTTAATTACATAAAACTTCGTATGTGGTTACATCTTATTGAGTAGAAGTGTAGTGCATAGGAACTGTAACTCTTCACTTCATAAAGTTTTAATTATTCTCTTTTCCCTATTTATTTTTTGTTTGGACCATAACTCTAAAGGTATCAAAGTTAAATCTCAAAGGTGCATAGATGCCATCAAGGAGTATGCAGTACTTAGGAACTGTTTCTCTTAGTATTTTAGGTATCAACATGAAATTTAATAGCGCATAGATGTCACTTAGGAGTTGTGCAATGCATAAGGAACAGTAACTATTCACTTCATAATGTCAGAGAATTTAAGAGATTGCTTTGAATAATTTATGAAGACTTTGAAGCTTCAAGAACATAGCAGGTAACATAGTGTAACATTACTTTCAGTTATAAAGATTGCTTTATGAAATAAATGTGATGTGAATTGTAGTTCTGTACTTTGAATTGCAGTGCATTATAGCTATATGATTTAACCTAGTAAAAATATCATTCAAAAACTTTAATGTAGGCGTAGATTTTTTTTTATATTTGGTTTGTAGCATTGCTTAGTGAATCTTTACCAAGTTTGTTCAAATCATGATTCTGGGCCAATATTAGCCATGCTCGGGGGCTTATATACAGTTATACAGGTAAACCTTCTTCTCTACAACTGCTTGACACAGAGCTTTGTTATTTGATGTGAGGCATCCTCTGGTAGACCTCTTCCAAGAGATTGTTCATATTATGTCCCTGCGTTCAAAATTATTCCCACCCCAGGGGTCACTTTTTTGCATCACTTATATAGGGAACATAACTAATAGGAAAGCACAAAGTCCAGAACTTAACTATTTACTTACATGGGATGGGTAGGTACTTTCCCCTTTCTGCAATGGACCCCCAACTGTTAGCCTCCACCCCACACACAAGGTTTTTTTTTCTGTTCATTTTTTTATTGTTTTTGTTTTATGCATAGGTACTTGTCCCTCATTTCTTGTCATTTCTTTTTTTTTTCAGTGTTGCAAAGATAATGCCCCCAACCCCGAAAAATCATTCCTTTAAGCACGAATTGTGCTTAAGCATACTTTATAAGGAAAAATAAAAGGCCCACATTTCAGCTAAAGCATTCATTACTATTTGATACTAAAGTTTTCCTAAATAATTCACTGAATTCAGGTATAGTGTTATTATGAAACATACAGGTCAAATGGTATATGCCGACCCCTCTCCTGAATTTGCTGTGGAGCATAGATAAGCATCGTATATGCTCAAAGAATTTTTTTTTTCATATTTATCATTTTCATTCTGTACCCACTGAGTGCAAGTGTAAGAAATGACTTTGAATTGATTTGAATTTATTTTTACTTTTGATTTAAATTGTTCACATTTCTAACATTGGTATGTTTTCACTTTTCGTATATCTATTATGAATATCAACTGTTTCACCATTTTGTCTGATTTCAAAGAAATGCATTTAAATACATATAGGGCATCATGGTAAGCAATAGATAATAATAATAATAATAATAATAATAATAACAGGAACTCCAGATAAAACTGCATCAATGATTTCAAAACATTATTTTATCTAACAACAGCTTCAACAAGCAGCTCGCACCACTATGGTTATGAATTCACATTCAGACAGCGTGTTTCTGTATATTGTTTCAGGTAAATAGAATTCATTCTTAAACCAATGTTTCATGCGTCTGCGACTTAAAAGATGTATCAATCATGGCAAAATATTATACAGAATCTAAAATCAACGCTTAAGTAGTTACCCCAAAATTCAGTGGCATAATGCAAAAATTAAGACCTATTATCCGAATTAACATACTATTTTTCAATCTGGTTTTCAATCTACTCATATTTAACGGAATTGAAATTACTACTTTAGTTGTAAAAAATGTGTGTTGTATATTTGTAAATCAACAATTTATGTTTAGAAAATAGGCTGTATAAATTATCGACAACAATCAAAGATTAAAGTGAATGAATCGATAAACTGCTGCCCTATCGTAATCATATCTCATCAAATCACATCATACCAACACAACTTATCATGTTTTCATATTAAATGTAAAAACACAATCTCTATCAATCGATGTCCACATATTTCAACACAATATTCACTTTTCTTAGAGCTCAAACTATTATTTATATAAAAAACTCAAACAAAATTTAGCATTTCAATTTCTAAGAGTAGATAAAATGACACAATTGATAACAGAAGGAAAAAAATAAATAGACTAAAATGTGTTTAATTAAGTTACGATTGCAAATGAAACATGACCTATAACGAAAAAATAATTAACAAGTTTTTTTTTTCAGAAGAATAAAAGAATTATGTTCTGAAATTTTGGAAGAATCTTTGAAACCTTTCAATCAATATAATTAGAAATATTGTTTAACCTTAGCCTGATTTAAAATTATGCTTTACATACACTGATATAAAACAACTTTTCATCCTGTTTCCACCATATTCTTCTTAGTGATAATCTTTATTAGTTGTCACACACCATCAATGCATGGTAACATGCCAGTTGTACCAGTTACCGCTGCCCTCCAAATTTTATTTGACTGTAAAATGGCCGAGTAATGTTTTACAAATTTAAATTTATAGCTCAGGATGTGCTCAAGTGATTTCCCAATGTCCGTTGTGCGTCGTCAACTTTACGATATTGTTGTACGTGAGAAAGTCGCAACAGATCCTCGCTACATAGCAAAAATATATACTTTGTGTAGTAGTAGTAGTATATGCCGTAGGTCGGACTACTTAGTCTCTCACTACAACTGTATTTGAATGATTGAATATAACACTTCAGGCCACATTTTGAATCCAGATATTATAACAGGTGACAGAAGACAGTCATCATGATATTCAGTCACAATGTTTTTATTGATTATTTCTTGTTCAGGTTTGATTATGTGTCACCTGAGGTCATAAACAAGGACGCTGCATATACCTGTGTTTGCCATAATAAGTCAAGATATTTATCTTAAAATATATTTTTATTCACAAATTGGTGAACTTACCTTGATTCCTTTGTTAACCTTGAATGGTAGTTTTCAGATGAGCAATACCGGGCCATCATGGCCTTCTTGTTTTGTTTTGTAGTAATTGAAAAATATGTCTGCTGAAATGTCCTGTAAGACACTTGGACACTTCTTACTTATATGGTAAAGAAAAGTAATAGTCTTTGTCTAGTTGTCTGGAAATTCTTCACTGCTAAACATTCAATTAAACATTTTGTTCAAAGTTCAAAACAAAAATGTAACATTCATGATCAAATTCCCGGAATATACATGTATTTTATGGCGTTAACACCATTAAATATTTCATCATTTTTAATTAATAATAAAAACATTGTCTGTTGTATATATGTAATCTTTCGCGTTGTTATATAATATATTGTAGCGCTGTCCATCATTGGTGTGACAATTTCCTCGGAAACTGAAAAAAAACTTCCAAATGCTCAAGCCATGGCTGTAGTGTTTAATTTCTCTCAAAAATAGTCAGAATTTTTATCTTTGTAGAGTTTAATGATTAAACTTACGACTTATTGTATGATTATATTTTAATTTACAAACACATTTATATTCCGTTTTATCTTCTTTAACAGTTTAAATTTACCTATTTTCGTTTACTCCTAAACTTTCTCAATACTTTCCTTGTTGTATGTTTTTATTGTTTACATTCCTAGCAAAACAAGGGTTTACTATTTCATAATATGGCTCAAAAATGACATTTTGTAGATCTGAAAGACTTCCAAAGACTTAAATGAATGACAAAAAACCAAGTTTTAAATTTCAAATTTATTGGCAAAATCAGCAGTATAATGCCTTTAGCCATTTACAGTAAATGATAGAATTTGGCAAAGACTCTCAAAATGGATAAATATATAAAGTTGCGGTCACAAGTATTTATAGAAAAGTACATATTCAACATTAAAAAGAATATTGAAAAGTCAAGCAACAGTTACGTCAGTAAGTGCAATTCTCCTCTTTTCCACTACTTTTGTTAAAAACACAGCAATTTTGTAAATTTTGATTTACGATTAGAGGACATCAAATCAGAAAATTTATTAACAGTAGGAAATGATACTCCGCCTTTTCAGATCTTAAACTTTGGTATCTCAGACAACACATGAGTATATGATATTCAGATTTAACACAACAAAATTTACACATCCTATTAATTCTTTCACTCCTGTTTACACTTGTATATCTACCAAGTTCAATATCAAGGCAGTGTGAAGCTAGTCATTAAACGAGGCATTTCTTTTCGTATTTACTATTACCAATTTTATCTAAATATTCTTCAAAACAAAATTTAGTTTGTACATTTACAGAAGTAATAAAGTTAAAGATATTCTCCCAAAAGAACATTCCACTTTTGAATGTACTGGTCCCTTAGTCTTGTTATAAATAATGGTATGTAATTGAATTCACAATTTAAGTCATCAAAGATATTATTGAAACCCAAATTGTTTTTGATATTTTTGATTTTGGAAACCCACAAATTATCATTGCCAATGTTGACATCATCAATGTAAACATTATACAGAACGGAATAATATGTTGTTTTTTTTCATTATTTTAGTCAAAAACTTGAAAGACCTTTCTTTACAAATAAGTAAAAGTGGAAAACGACCGAGTTCTCTATATACTGCAGTGTTCGGAGTTGAGGCTTCACACCTGGGATATATTTACAAAATTTCAAATGTAATTTGTTAAATTCTGTATAATTATATGCTCCCCAAATTTCCGAGCCATATCGCTTGAAACACCATTCTACCAAAAAAGGATCAATTTAGTTCTAACTTCTAATTAGATCTCTGAAATAATGATAAAAGACAGTAAAATGCCCTTAGTGCTTGTTTTTTTAGAGATTTTACAGCATGTAACATATTTCCAGTATACGTGAAACTAACACCTAGGTAAATAAACGAATCCATTCTCCCAAAAGAACATTCCACTTTTGAATGTACTGGTCCCTTAGTCTTGTTTTAAATAATAGTATGTAAATGAATTCACAATTTAAGTCATCAAAGATATTATTGAAACCCAAATTGTTTTTGATATTTTTGATTTTGGAAACCCACAAATTATCATTGCCAATGTTGACATCATCAATGTAAACATTATACAGAACGGAATAATATATTTGTTTTTTTCATTATTTTAGTCCAAAACTTGAAAGACCTTTCTTTACAAATAAGTGAAAGTGGAAAACGACCGAGTTCTCTATATACTGCAGTGTTCGGAGTTGAGGCTTCACACCTGGGATATATTTACAAAATTTCAAATGCAATTTGTCAAATTCTGTATAATTATATGCTCCCCAAATTTCCGAGCCATATCGCTTGAACGAAATGCCCTTAGTGCTTGTTTTTTAGAGATTTTACAGCATGTAACATATTTCCAGTATACGTGAAACTAACACCTAGGTAAATAAACGAATCCACTATATCTATCTTCTTTCAGTCTATAAATTAGGGATGTAAGTGAACGTTCGAACGTTCGAAAGTTCGGATCCGAAGCCGAACGTTCGAATGTATTTTTGGCATTCGAATGTTTAGAAAAAAAATCTATCATTTTTGTTTTCATGGGAAAATGAAATCATGAAGTGTTGATGAAGTATAAAGGCGTTATAATCAGGTGAATTCACACCTATTGTTGCTTTAACACCTCTGTTAACACGTCTTGTCAGACGACCGTAAACTTCCGTCATCTAATGTTGGTGACCTGTGCTTTAAGCAAGTGTCACCTACAATAGCTAAGTCAAAAGGTACTGGTATGTCCGTGTCAGAGTGTCGAGTCAGTGGTCAAACTAGGAAACAGAAGGAAGAAATTAAATACACAGACGTGTTAGTCAGTTACTAGCACTAATCCCGATTTTACTTTATTGTGGCGCGATTTTCGGATTTATTTTATTCTCTCGCAAATTCTCTAACAGTTCACATCCGTAACGCTTATAATCCGTCAAAATGTCAACCATAACTTGGGCTTCGTCTCAATTTCTTTTTCTTTTCGACCTTCCAAGTATAAATTTAAATCGAAAGGTGATTTACCCATTAAGGATACCGGATACCGAGAAATAAACATTGTGTCAATGAATTGGAAACACTCGGATCTTATCGAGTTAACCACGTCGGGAAGCAATCTCCTGGCAGTGATCTCCCCTTCACTGTTAAACTTAGCTGGATTTCAGAAATTATTTTTTATTCTTTTTTCTTCAGTTATAAGAATTGCATCGATTTAACATGCCTTGATGTAATTAAATTGAAAAAAAGTTTAACAATTTGTTTATTTACGTTCGACTATCATCACGTGACATGCCTTTGTACTGAATGGAAAGTAAACGCTGCATGGAGTTTGGCCGAAAAGTTCGTGAAAACACTGTGTAACTATTGAGTACGAGTGATTCGAACGTTCGAACGTTCGAATGCAAAATGATCCGAACATTCGAATGCTAAAATGAACAAATTTTGCCATCCCTACTATAAATATATACATGTGTTTCCTTTTCTTTACTGCAAACACATACATTTTGAACATTTCTTTGTAAACTCCATTTAACCGAATAATGAAAAATATTATTAATCTGTGATTGTAAAGTATTATGATCTGTCGTAAATAAAACAATATCGTCTGCAAATAATATCATACATCTTAACAGTAATCTATGCCGTTATAATTTAAGGAGTTAGAATTAATATTTGATACAGTATCATTTATAAACAGTATGAAAAGCAAGGAAGTTAACGGTTCTCCTAAAGCCAAGCGTAACATAAAGAAATTAAGATATATCCATATTAGTAGATAATCTGACACTAACTTTAACTGTCTGATATATTGACAATGGGTAGGTTGGAGTTAATTCACCAAGACAACTTGTTTTCATTTGTTCTTATGATAACCTGTTGGGGCAAGTGTGAGGTTGGTAAACCCTATAGCCTGATTTAAAGCCCAAGTGGCAGATATTTTGCCACTGACCGTTCCAAGATGGTAAACCCTCGGGTTTTCTTTTCGTTAATTGTTTGTGGTATCCACCCTTTAAAAAAAATGAAATTATGCTTTTTTCTTCTACTTTTTGACTGTGTAGGGAGGCTGGTTTTTTTTAACTGTAGTTTTTCGTGATGCTTTTTTTCACTATTTTTATCATATTTAACATTTTGCTGCTGTTATCCGAATCTAATACTTTATTCTATTAAGGATCTCTAACAACACTGTCACTATTCAAACTAATCAGACTTGTCGAAGAGACATCGAGAAAAAGTCCAACCACAAGTTGCATATTTATGCGCGGAATATGCCCAATTAAAAGTCGTTGGGAGCAATAATTAACATACTTTAGGAGAATTGACCAACATTTCTTTTTAGAGAAACAATTGTTTTATACAAGATCCTGAAATATCACTTTTCAATGAACAACTGAAGATATCAAAATTGACTAAATTTCGATCGCAGCGCTAATCGCCTATAGATGCGGCCGTTTTGAATAGTTGAAATGAGGTAAACGCTGCATGGTAAACATAAGCTACAAATCCGGGTATCTGTCGTTTATCGGTGATATTTAATCAACCTTTAATTAAATATATCGAGAGCTGTACATTAGAAAACAAAATTTCCATTTCGTATAAGTGAATTCCATGGGAAACAAGATCTAGGCGTTATGACAAACAGGTTGTAGGAGACAGTCATAAAATGAACCATTTTAAATTTCAAGAAAATAAAATCTTACAATTTTAAAATTATTTGATATGAATTCGTTTAAATATGAGCCTGACTAACATCACCTTTATCGTTATCTGCCATTACAAGTATTTGTGAAAAGATAGAGGGCCAGCTTCCAAAAACTAGGGGAAAGGAGAGCTATCGTCCACCTTCGTTCAATAAATTCCATCTTTCGTGAAATATCAACGCAAACCTCTGATTAGTTTTAAAGGTAAATTTTTTATTGCGAAATTATAAAAAACGAATGAAAATAGAGTTATGGTTCATAGGCTTAGCACTCCCCATTGAAGTCCTTCATCGTTGTATGCGAAATGGATTAATTCCTTTATAACTTAATGAGTTTCACTCGAGATAAGCAATGTATATACAAAGGGTTATACTCTAAGAATGGGGTTAGACAGAACTATGACCCTGTACTGCACTTAATCTGCACGCCCTTAATCATAATGTGACATTAAAAAAGTTCCCATCGAAAGAGTTGGTATTTTGCTCCGGGCAAAAGTGTCACGGACGGACGGACTGATGGACTGAGATAAAAGTTTCATGAAACCATTACCATATCCAGTCCGTCATTGGGCAGTTGGGTAATGAATGCTCAGTATTTATGTCCGTTTTATTGAGGCGAAATGAAATGCAGTATGACATATTATTCGATGAAGATTTATTTTACATCTAAACGATATTGAGAAGCAGGAGTACAATTGAGCTTCTGGTTGACTGAACAGAGGATTACTATTATAATTTGATTTCTGCAGGAGAAAATAACAGGACTATTATTTCTTATTTTAAAAAGTGAAGAATGGACCATAGAACGAAGAGATCTTATTTTGTTTACACATTGCTTCTTGTCTCGAATGTAGTTGTCATATTGTATACGGCATCTTACTATTCAGGTAGGATCGAAATGTCTATTAAGCAGTTAACTGAAGAAAAAACAATAGAAAAATCTTATTTGGATGCCATGTCAAGTCTAAATGATGCCAGAGTTGACGCTGCTGACCCAAAACTTATTACGCTTTTAAAGAAACACTTCATCAAACCACCTTCACGGCTACAATACAATTTGACAGATCCTCAGAAGAGGGATCCTTCGCCAGGACAAGCAGCGTTTGTTGATAAATTGTTAAACAAAAAGGTAAGTTTATAACTTGCAAATTTTAGGTAATTTTCCAATGAATTTAACAAACATGCAACGAAAGCGTGAAATGATCAAGCAGTTTCTTTGTGAATTTCAAGGTTTTCTAATTATCGATGTGCAAGGTTGTGTGTTGATTCACCAATGCAAAACATTGAAAATTGAATAAAAGTGAATACAGCATTGACAGTTTGATGTTTCGATTACCTTTAAGTAATGCAAAGCGAATGCTCCGTTGGCTTTTATCATCATGTAGTGATGTAAAATCGGTTGGCCATTACAATCGATTATCGAATTGAATCGGAGAAGGTGTTTCGATTCATAATCGGAAAATAATCGAAAATACACATTATTTGTTGTATTTGATAACTATTTATACTTTTGTCTTTTGTGTTGGTGTTACCTGTACTATCATTATATTGTATGTGTTTTAAAATAAGTTATTTTTATCTATTATTTTTAGCACTTTTTGTTATCTTTACTCTTCACCTGGTGTGAGAAAAGGCTAGGAATCTGTAATATTTAGTTACTTTCTAGAATATTGACATCATTTTCTCTATTTTCCAATCACTTACAGCAACCAACTGCACTATACAAATGAAAGTTTCTTTTATTACCAAATTGCATGATTGTGTTTTACAACCTGATTTTACTATTCAAAATAAACATTTTTGAAACATAACAGTGTTTTTGTTTATAAAGAACAACAACTAGAGTCAAAATAGTCCATAAATTCTTATTCAATTCTCCAGCTTACCTTTATTGTAAAAAATCATTCAGGGGAAATAAAAGATGTACGTATTAATTTGAGTACGAACACGCTATAAAGACAACCATTTTGGGATGATTATAACAAAACATTCTTTTATTACCTATCAATTTTTCATGGGTGAGAATCCTGCTGACTTAATTTGTTTAGATAATTAACTCGAGTTGTATATTGAAATTGGTGTAAATGAACGCCGGTCGTAGTTACTTGATCGGTTGATAGTACCCTTATTTGTGTAAGATTTTTGTCATAGTTTGCATATCACTCGGTTCATATTAAGATTTTGTTTGGTCGGTGGTCCAATATTCTTTTTTGTGAAACCAAAGAACTTCCATACTGACGATCTTGCGTGCCCTGGATATGAATAAACTTTGTCGCTAGACATTTCTTCGCTTCGGTCAGCCATTTTTGTTTGACTATATTAACCCAAACGAACGAAAAAACTGCAAAGACGGAAAAGCACCAAATACCGAAAATTCGTTAGCGACATCGAGTTGACTGCTCTGCTATCGATTGTCGCCGACATGAGAGACCCAGCGACGATTTTTCGATTATATTAGATTATCGTTTCATCAGTTTTATGTATGGTAATATGTATTTATACTCTTGTTTTTTCCACACTAAGATTAAGATTTGATAGTTTCTGCTTGTTCGTCAACGTCATGCATCACAGAAATAGGAATTTTTACAAATCAAATTTGATAGATACATATTTGATGAAGATTTCTTATAAACAAGGTTATTAAAGTGAAAACTAATCATAATAATAAAAATGATCATAGCCATTCTATTTGGTTGCAGTGCATTATGGCTACGATTATACTTCGAACTGACAAGTCCAACACTTAAGAACCTTCCTAGAACAACGATCTCTCTACAAGAAACACTTTTCCTTCATCCGAATGGTGTTTGTTCTTGAGAGGATCGACTGTATGTCAAATTTAGTATTTAGCTTAAATGTGTGGTCCCATATTCAACGTAAAATATATTTTCTTTAGTCTCAACAAAATGTTATTGCTAATTAACAGAAGTGTGTAAGAACCCTAACTTTTCTTCGTGTGACAGACTCATTTGTATCGTACTTTTTTCAAAAGCTATGTCGAATCCGACATAGCCTTTTCAAGCATCGTCATTAAATTATGTCAGGCTTTGACCATGTCCTTCAATATAAAAAAAAACTGAACAAGAAATATTCAAATTATTGTGTAATTTGCTAGAGTTAAAGTATGTCTACCTTCTGTTTTCAAACATGTATATACATTTGACTCCCATTTATTGGTGGAACAGTAGCTGATCGGTTAGATCGCCGGATTTTCGATCCTGAGAATACACAGTGACTCTCTGCACCCGACACTTTCGGTGCAACTGCAACTACTAGCTTGAATCCAGGAGGCAGCAATCAATAGGGACTAATATTATTCAAAAAAATATTCGTAAAAATATGTTTGCTATCACGAAAAGCGCATCAGTTTTTCCGAATGTTAGAAATTTCTGTACATCTGGCAAAAGAATCATCAGGAGCAATGTGTAGGGCATAATTTTCCGCTTTGCATACACTATATACCATTTAAATTGATGAAGAAATGAAATACTGACAAAAGTTTTCTCCTCCATATCGAGGCAAAATTTCCGCTTTCGACAGCCTAAATGACATCATTTTCCACGTGGTATAGCCACACTGTTTACAGCTTATAGTTTAAATATCTGTCAAATTATTAGTATGAGTAAAAACATAATACGCTGTTTCCTTTTTTTAAAATGAAAAAAGAACAGTCTTGATTTTTTTTCTTAGATTATTCATCAATTCGTACTTAATAAATTCCCATATAGGTTCAGGTTATGAAAATATAAGACAGTGCACAGACAATAGTACTGAGGCGTATACTACTTATAAGTCAGAATAAAGACCAGGGTCAATAAGATGTGTTTGTAAAACGTACATGCCCCCACCCCTAGCGCCTTATCCCTAATGGCAGTCATAAAGTATAGGAAGGTAGAAGGACAGGGAGGATGACAGGGGCTCCTGATATCAAAAGCTATTGGCCATGGCAAGTAAATGAATGATAGGGACTGGAGATTATGTCACTGACAATTTGGCTATGAAATGTATAAAGTTCAATTACTGGAAAACACGAAAGACTATAGGAACTGCATGGGTAGGTAGTAAAGTGGGAGGGTGGGTAGGTAGGAAGTTCTGAGGCAGCAAGGCCCAAGGGTTCTCCAGTTATCAATCAGAATCTGTTTTCCTCTTTATGGTGTATGGCCACTGTGACCTTGGCCTTTAAATTAGTGATCTCAAAGACAAAAGGGTAATCTCCTGAACAGACCATCCAGCAAAGTCAATAAAGCCAATGCCCGGGCGTTCTCTAGGTATGGAATGGAAATAATTTTTCTGTTAATGGTCACTCAGACTTTGAACTTTGACCAAATGACCCCAAAAGCGATATAAGTCATCTAAAGGTCATTATCAACCAGTACTTTAAGTTTAAGGACCCTAGGCTGAAACATGCTCTAGTTTTTAATCAGAACCATTGTCAGTTAATGATCAAAATGACATTGACCTTTGATCTAGTGACTCTAAAAACTTTAGGGTGATCTATTCGCCATTACCAACCTGCCTATGAAGTTTTAGGAAGCATGGGCCTAGACATTCTATAGCTATTGATGGGAAACTGTTTTGCTTTTCAAGGTCACTGTGACCTTGGCTTTTGCCCTAATGACCTGAAAATTTAGAGAATTCATTTATTTGTTATGACCAACTACCTACTAATTTTACGAATCTGGTCCCAATTATTCCATAGCATCAAGCAGAAACCGTTTTGCTTTTCAAGGTTACTGTGACATTGACCTTTGACCTAATAACCCAAAAACTACAGGGGTTATCTACTACTTGTCATGACCAATCTGCCTATGAAGTTTTGGGGAGCTGATCCTAAGCATTTTATAGTTATTAATCGGAAACCATTTTGCTTTTCAACTATTACCTTTGCTTTAACCTGGTGACCTGTAAAACTATAGTGGTCATGGACAACATAATCCAATTTCTAGTTTCATGTATTTTTCATCTGTATTGGCCGCTTCATAAACCTGAACACAACTGGTATGGATTTCAGCTGTTTTATCTATCAGTAGCTTTTATTCTGTAAGGTCTATGTCTCGGTCATATTTTTGTTTGAAAAAGTAAATAGGCTACCAGAACAGTGCCAGTGTAATAAACATACAGATTCAATGGCTAGCAGTAGCACTGTCAGTATAAAAACATAATGACGCGTTAACGCTTAGGTAAGCCAGAATAAGTCCAGTGAAACAGATGCATTAACACAATGGCTAGCCGGAACAGTGCAAGCGTGACGAACGTAAAGACGCGTGATCAAAATGGCTAGCTAGAACAGTGCTAGGTTGATAAACATAAAGACACGTTAAAGCAAAGGCTAGCAAGAACGGAGCGCTCGAAGCGCATTAAACGTCGCTTGTAAAGCCACAACAAATGCAAAGGCTTCTTATAGAGCCGAACCCGATATCAAATAACGTAAGATGTCAACATAAACCTTTGTCCTCCATATTCATCATAAATCAAAAGACCATGGAAAATTAGAAATGTATATCTGCCCATACAGGCTAAAATCAATTACATAGACCGCCATTAAACAATTTGCAATTTTGTCATTATCGTAAAATGCCTTTAACCCTGCTTTTGACTTTATCGCATTGCTGCAACATTTCTCTTCTCAGGTTGAATGTGCAGTCACAGTAAGACTTAAACTCCTTAATCTTAAGGTCTCTGAAAATTAAAGTTTGCTACAAAGTTCCGGTAGAAACGGAAAGCATAGAAATGTTCACGGCTATCGAAGAGATATACTGTCTGTTGTAAAATATTGTAACAGCTTTGGGAATATAACAAAAGCAAGGTAATTGCTTATGAAACTGTCAGTATGAAAATCATCGTGTCAATATTCAGATTTGCAACAGACGGTTTTAATTGAACTGTTGTTAAACTGCAATTTATTTTGCTTTTTATAGAATAAAGAAATGTTAAGAACGTCGATGATAAGGTAATGCTATTTTTAGGTTATACCCCTAATGGCATCACCCAGTATAGTAGCGACAGAGCGTCTAATGACAAAGAATATGCAGCAGAGCGTCGGGAGCCGGAGATTTTCGGACATCCTTAATCTGCGGTCTTCCGATCCTATCTGCGACCACATATGCGGCCCTGCAATCATTAGATTTCTCTTCATGTTTACTAGAGAGAGTACCAAATATTTGTTTGTGTTTTTAAGGTAAATGATTTGTTAAAATCTAACAAGAAATTGATTGTATTTGATATATAACTTTGAATAATTTTCAATAACGACAGTAATAAAAATTGAAAATTATTTACTGCACTTGCAACAATAGACTTACTAGCTATAATGCAAGCAGGCGATGATAGCGTTGCTAAAATAACTGTGTATTGCACTATCTATTTGAACATTTGAACTTATTTGTCGTCGGTACCGATTGCCCATATGACCGACGCCCTATGAAGATGTTGTAAGGGGATCATGGTGCACGATACAGAAAGTTTCACATTCAAACGACACCTCTGGTTCTTTTCCATGCTCAGTGTATAGCGCTGATAAGTGATTAAAATGTACACTGGAAATTTCAATCTTGTAAAATTCAAAATTGTTATGTAGTTCTCTTTTCTTTGGCTCTATTTACAATACTATAACTATTTCCTAGCAAGAACATGAGAATCAACATCGCAAGAAATATTACATCAAGATGTGGTCACATGTACAATCAATTATTGGACATAGCCCACTGGATGCCTTTTTAAGCAGCCAACTTGTTCAAATAGGAAGTAAAAAGGACGAATTATGGAGAAATTTAAAATAAAACGACCCCTTTAGAGAATTAGTCTTGAATCTTATGATTGAAATAACGCTACAGTATACTAAAGAGGTGAACGATTTAGCCTTAAAGAGGCTGTACTCCAGATTTGACATAAAAAAAGTTTTTCTTAAATTATATATTTAGATGCCGTGAGATTATAACAACATAATATTTTACTTCAAAACTGATTATAAAAGTCAAAATAGAATAAAAAAAAATATTTTCGCTCCAGCCTGATTTGAACTCTGGACCCTCATGTTAACAAAATATTTCCAACGCTTTTACTGTCACCACCATCGCCGCATGTGATATTACAGATATTTACTTTAAATCTTATACGATATAGTTATACCGTCGTGTTATGGTATAGCACTTTGAAAGGGAAAAAAATCAATTTATAATGTAATTATTTGACTTATTTTTTGTCAGTAGGTTATTTTTTAAGCATTAATCATAAATATTACAAGAAATTTATAATACAAGAAAACTTTCTTTTTTTTGTCATCTGGAGCACAGCCCCTTTAACAGTCCACTCGTTCTGATAAAGACAATCTGTCTTGAGTTTAAAGGTGCATACCGCAAATTTTATAATATTCTGTTCTTCTTAGAAATTGTGTAATTGAGTATTTTAATGAACAGTTAATTGTTAAGGTGTCCATCAAAAATCCAAACACATGTTCCTTAGCAAATCAAAAACTTTTACTTCATAGTTAATGGGCCAAAGAAACAGATATGCAATCTATCATCGTATAGTTGTAAGGTATATCTTCGAATTTTCACTTCATAGTTAATGGGCCAAAGAAACAGAAATGCAATTTATCATCGTCTAGTTGTAAGGCATGTCTTTGAAAGCGACTTCTCTTCCATCAAATAAGAAGTCAGTCGCAAAAGAGACATTTTGGTCTGAATGTCACAGGCCATGGACACAGTCACTTGAAGTTGGGACCTCGCCCCGCCTCCCCACCCCTTGTACAAGAGTTTTGTAGCAAAAAAATCATAAATAACAGCTACATACAACTATTCCTACTGTTATCTGTTACAAATTTGGCCTTTTCAAAAAAAGCCCAAACCCACTCTCCAACACTATAATATACACAAGTTATGAAACATCGCGCCGCAAATCACCTCACCTGCCTATGTTTATCCTTCGTTTTCTCAATAAAAACAAAGGTCTGGAATATGTTGATAGTGCCTATCAGTCAAGAAATAATTATTCTACACAACAATATCGGTCTCACCATTCTTAGTGAAAGAATAAGGTAGAAATTTGATAAAAACACTCACAATTTACTCGCCGCCACATATTCTTTCGAGAAATAATGACAGCGGCGACACTATCTCCCGTTTTCCCGTACCATAACGGACAACTTCTGAATGTAAAATTGTGCGGTCGTATTTTGGAACCGTTATATTTCTTGATTTATTTATTCACATATAACTTTTATTACTTAAAATGGCAATAAACGGAAGGATAAACTTACCAATAATATCCAGTTTTCACCAAAACACAGAATATACAAAATGAAAAACACGATGTGCTTATCAGCTGGTTCCGCGGACGACTGGTTCCACATTCAAGAATTGTCCGTTTTGATACGGGAAGATGGGAGATAGTGTTGCCGCTGTCATAATTTCTCGAAAGAATATGTGGCGGCGAGTAAATTGTGAGTGTTTTTATCAAATTTCTACCTTATTCTTTCACTAAGAATGGTGAGACCGATATTGTTGTGTAGAATAATTATTTCTTGATTGATAGGCACTATCAACATATTCCAGACCTTTGTTTTTATTGAGAAAACGAAGGATAAACATAGGCAGGTGAGGTGATTTGCGGCGCGATGTTTCATAACTTGTGTATATTATAGTGTTGGAGAGTGGGTTTGGGCTTTTTTTGAAAAGGCCAAATTTGTAACAGATAACAGTAGGAATAGTTGTATGTAGCTGTTATTTATGATTTTTTTGCTACAAAACTCTTGTACAAGGGGTGGGGAGGCGGGGCGAGGTCCCAACTTCAAGTGACTGTGGCCATGGACGGATATATCTGCTATTAAATTAATATAAAAATGGCTTCTGGTATCGTAACTTTAAGTTCGTTTTCAATTTTCAAGTTATTTCATTTTAACTTAAAAGTCATTGAAATTTAAGGTCGATATAATAAACGAAAATATTATGTTATATGATAACCAGCATTGGCTTATTTACTTTTCGAACCTTAAATATTAATACTTATAAAGTTGGTACGCCCTTAATACAAATAGGCTCTCCTGCGCAGTGATCTCCACTTCGTCCAGGGAAGTAACTGCTGCCTGGTGTGGTGCTACATATGACGAAATAAGGAATTAGTAAATAATAGCTTATATGATTCTTTTGACTTCTACCTCGGACGAACTCTTCAGAAAATCGATTTTTCGGCTCAGTGATCAGAGCGTAGGTTCATCAAACTACTTATGACTGAGATGGCTTGAGCACGAATTGTACCAATATGCATTAACAATTCTGCAATTATATGAATATTGTGATTGCATGAAGTTATATCTATACGACAATTTTACGTCTTCAGAATCTTCGGCGCTGACTAGACCGTGCATCAATGGTTTTCTTTCACGCTCTTGTTTGATAACGTATCGTTAATATATGCTGAGGAATGCCCCGTTCCTGTTATTTAAATGAAATAAAATAATTCTAAACAGTGCTGGGGAACCAGAACACTACAACTCGTATAACGTTACATAAGGAGGACAATCGCAGCCAGAAATGCATCATGCTTGTGGAAATTGTACTAATTCTTTCAATCATAATGTGTTGCACATACAGGCTGAATATAACTTCAGAAGAAAGACCACTAAAATCAATGTAAGCCAACATGAAATGCAGTACAAAGGACAATTTATGTTAATATGAAATAGTCGTTTATTGCCTGAATCCCAACCACTGCCAAATCTTTTCAATACCTGTTTAGCAGTACCGTCTGTATGTGTACATACTTTCATACAAAAGGTTCAAGGTACAGCATACAAAACTTCCTTTAGAATTTCATCATCTACGTACACGCGAGTCAACACTCGATGTTTTTATCGAAAAACATTATTTTGATTTGATCTGTACATGGTTATGCAACAATTTTTGACATTCTCGACCTTTTTGCAGTTTCAATAATGTTTTGATATCATGTCTCACTTAATGGTAAAATAAATCATGATTTTCAATGTAGCACTCTAAATACTAAAAACATGATGTTAAAAGCTCTTTCTTTTTCTTTCCAGACAAACGGCTTTTTCATTGAATGTGGTGCTGCATCAGGCGAACTCCACTCTAATACACTGTTTCTAGAGAGACACCGAAACTGGACAGGCATTCTTATCGAAGCCAATCCGTCGACATTCAGAGAACTGAGGTCTAAAAACAGAAAGGCATACTCGCTAAACGCCTGTCTCAGCATGGATGCTTACCCATCAGTGGTAAAGTAGAAAAACAACAACAATTATTATAGTAATGAGAATTCAAAGGATATATATATATATATATATATATATATATATATATATATATATATATATCTGCTTTTTGACAGGGTATATTTATTACTTCGTCAAAGCGTAGCGTTTTGTACTGAACATACCGTAAAGGTGCTTCAGATCACTTTCTTTAAGTGTTTTATAGGTTACCTCTTCCGAGAAGATAAGATTATGATGTATCGTGTACTGTCATGTAAAGTAGAAAATATATTGAAAGTTTTCGAAGGTTTATAGCAAGAGTGATGTTGCTGGTCTAAGTTTTAGTTAAAACTCAGAAAAATTGAAAAGCTGTTGGTTTTTCCTTTTTTATATATATAATATATATATAAATATTTATAATTTTGGTATTTTTCATAATATAACGCCAAGTTCAAGTTGAAAGAGAAGTCTTCAAAAACTGTATCTGAATTAGTTGTTTACACAATGTGTGATTTCATCCTGGAAATTTGCCGGCCTCATGATAGAGCTGGACAAAATTAATAAAATGCCAGGCTTTAGCAGAACTGTTTTATTTGAATCATACGTGGTTTGTTACTTTGATACCAATAATAGAAAACTGATTTTTTGGGTAAAATTAGGATTATTACTCCAATGTTAATGGTTCTGTACAAACACAAAATCCTGTACAACTGTACACAATTAGCAATTTTCCTGTGGAGTTTCACAACAGAGCCAAATTCATTTAGAGACACACAAAAAATAAAATGAAAATTTTAGCTCCTTTCCTTTTTTAATTTTTAAAACTTTTGTTACTACTTGTTCTGCAAGCGAATTAACTGAAAAGTGATACAAATCCATTTACAACACACAGAAACAATGTTTTTGAGGATCCCAGGTACATTAAAAAGATACTGCGGTATGCTTTTTCAGCTGATAGTGACTTAAAAAATTAGTTTAAGAGGGAAAAATATCTCTTTTTCTTGCAGGCAACATTAAATTTCGAGGACAAATGGATGTGGTCTGGGAATATTTTAGGACGAGAGATAACAAAAAAAGGAGGGAAACGCTTTCATCAGCAGATTCAATGCTTCCCATTGTATTCGATTCTGCTGGCTGTAGGCCAGCTGAAGATAGATTACTTTAGTTTAGACATTGAAGGAGCAGAGAAAGGGGTACTAGAAAGTATTCCATGGGACAAAGTTGACATCGTTGTTTTGTCGATAGAACACCATTTTTGGTCAGGTGGTAAACAATCTCTGATCAAATATATGGAAGCAAAGGGCTACACATTTCTGAAAGAAATAACTGCCGGTGGCGCTGACATAATTGTGAGAAAAAAAGTAAACTTGAAATAGACATTCCAAACACGTCAGACTACTAATAGTAATAAATAAAGGTAAAAAATGGAGTACATTGCTGGAAAAATAAATCAAAAGGGCAACATGAAATATTGAACTTTTGGAAGTGCCAAAGTAAAACGATAGAAAATACTAAATTTGATTTATGACAAAGTTTATAACTATTGTTATATTATTTTAAGCAGTGCATGTCGGGATACTTTATTTCTTTTTTTAATTCTGGGTTTCGTATTACCTTTCTTTCGAGTTATCTTAGATAAGAATGCATTACTTTTAGATACCTTGTTGTTTATATATGATCTTGGTGACTAACGTTGTCTGTTCAGTGTCAAATAGCAAATCAATTTCAAGGTACTTCTTTAAAGTTGAACGCAAAAGTGATACATTTTATTTATAAAATACAGTCACAGCAGTAACAGACAATAACTTCAAAAAATTGCTCGAGTTTGTATACTTAACAAAACACGAGAACCGGCTTAGTATATAAATTTATGAGACGTCACGAAAAGGAAGCGTGATATATATCAAGAAATTATAATTCATACAAATAACACCTAGATGAAAGAACACCTTAGCAATTGTTTACAGCGATGACCTTAAAAGGACCACCCAGACGTTTTCCAGCGTTTTCCTGACAATTTGTTCTAAACAAGTTCTCTTATTTGTCCTCAGAAGTCAAGAAACATATCTGTGGGGAACGCATTTCGACAAAAATACTGAGAAATTAAAAAAAAATAATAAAAAAAATATTTTATCAGAGACAGTAGTGATTCAATTCTCTTTGGTAAATGTTTTTGATTCTGTGGTTTGTTTGTTTGTATATTGTTGAATGAGCGAAAACTGAGTAATTTTCTTAAACTATCATTGATCTATCTATTGTCCTTGTCTTGAACAGAAAACATTAGGGCAATGCATAAAATTTTAAGCTATTAAGCCTTATTTGCACTGTTTATTTAGGTTGACGACAAGTCAAATGTTGTGACATGTTTAATCAAATTTACACTTAAACTGACATTTGATTTAAATTTACCGTTTCATGTCGGTATCTTGTGAAGAATAATGATTTAGAAGTTGATAAGTAAAATAATCACTATCTTACGCGTTTGTTTTTATCCTATGTTATCAATAGTAGAGAACGTGCATAAAAAAGCTATAGCAGGTTTGCGTAAACCATAAAAACTATTCAATAAAAAAAACACCAGTATGGACCACGAATAATGTAAAAACAAACAACAAACGTAGGTTCTGTATGGGTTTTGTTTCGTTTTTTGCTTGTCAACGCGTCGGGCAAGAAAGCTCGTAATGTGCTTCTTTCAGTCAGAGAATGTCTCCGTTTCTCCCAATCCCATATTGCAATGCTCCATGTGGCTATTCCCGTTACACATAACAAATACACTTATCTGGCAAAAAAAGATATCCCTAGTATTTGCTGTTCATCATTGTCTAAAAAAGGAAAAAACAAACTGTTTATAAACGCGGCTAAATTGTGTTTCGGATAAAGAACTGTACTTTGTTGGAAGTTGCCAGAGTAATACACCATTATATCAAATTCTTATTGAAATACACTTTGTATTCAGTTAAAGATATTACGTCCTCGCCATGCCCTGTTGAGTATAACTTATTATATATATTACAATTCTCTATCTCCAAAGCTTCCATGTGAGCGACGAAGAAAATACACTTGTTTTATATACTGTGTTGGTGTCTGTCGTTTGAACATAAAATTCTGCATTTGTCCATATGAATATGAAACACGGTAACATGGACGTACGTAAGTTGAATAATAAGGAATACTGCTTTTATTGTAAAAAAAATCTTCGACAGAATATTACTAATTTACTTTCTAACAACAAAGGAATCGGTTAACATTTGCAAGCAAAACTAAAATATATTGGACCGAAAGATAAAATAGGGCAACATAATTTTTCAATCGTTTGACTTAATTAATTAAAATAAATGACTTATTCACATTTTTCACTGAAAGACGAACAGTTATATCATTAAGATTCAATCCTGAAAGACACACCTGCCAAACATGGGACATATGAAACCCAACATATTTTGATACAACTTAAATTACGATCACGACTGAAAAATCTTTAACCCTTACCCTGCTGGGGGCAATTGACTCTGCTTTTGCGTCCAGTGCAGACAAAGATTAGCCTGCACATCCGTGCAGTCTGATCTGCACCTCCTGTAAACAAATGATGATGTTGTCTAAATAGTAAGATGCACAAGACCGATTTTTGATATTTAGTATGGTAAAAAAGTGGGAAAAAGTGTACCACAGTCAAAAAACACAGCCTCCCTACACAGTCAGAAAGTAGAGGAAAAGATAGTTTAAATTCACGGTAAGGGTAAATCGACTTAATTTAAGTATTTTTACTCAACTGATTTGCTGCATATAAGTATGCTACATTTAGATTTCGTCTCTTACATGCAGTTATTCAGGATGACTTTCAACTCTAAACAAAGCTTAAGAATTACTCTCGATTCCTAATGTTTACATGGCAGATGAGCCCCAATCCCTTTACTGTTAATTATCAAGCAAAAGAAACATACTGATAATACCACATGTAAATGCCCTTCTTGTGAATATGTTACAATAAGCAAGTTAGTTAATTTAATTTTTTTGTGAGGCAAACACCTGAACATATACAAAAATGTCTGTAAGGATCTAATAACTAACTTAATAATATGAATCTTAATGGTACCAAAGGTATTTATCATTACTATACTTAAATACCAAGGCTAAAGGAATAGTAGATTTAATAGTCTGTAAGATATTCTACAGGAAATAAAGGTTTCCTAAAACGGGTACGAAACAGACTGGGTACAAATCGAAAAATGAAAAAGTTTAAGTGCGACAGTCCATATACTTTCTACTTTCAGATGTAAACTTTTCAGTAACGACGTATACAAAAAAAAGAAAGTCGCCAAACTCACTATTGATGATTTTTATGACTGTCGGTGGTCTTCGCAGATTTTTTTTACTAACTATGGGCGTTAAGTGACACCGTTAAGAAAACTTGGCACGCTGTCGATTGTTGCTGTATTGGGATTGTTGAGTAGCAGTGATCTTTGTCAAACTACAAAATGAAAACGAAGCAACATAAGGATAATCCAACTGTATCCTTTTTTCACATTTCATTTGTCTGTGTCAAGAATGCCTTTACTTATCTTTATATAGCATCTTACACATGAACAAGTGTAACAAGTCAAGCTCACGTTCACGACACAATAGCATATATTGTTACTGATGACAATATACTACATATCCGAACTGGGTAAATCCGAATTTCAGCTAGAGAAAAATGTTGTTCTGGTATGTTGCAAATCTTTCGATAACTAAGTATCAAATTCAGGGCGTACAATTTGCAAGGTTACTACCAAAAGAATATTTATCAAATTTTCCAAGGAATAATGAAGTTTTCTGTCACTTTTCACCTAAATTTACCTATATATTGACGCCACCATTGCCTGATTCGTTCTAGTAGTGTTAAGGGTACTGGCGGACGAGTCAAATCTTCCAAGCGTTGTGGTTTGGAGAATATTGTTTGTATCAAGATTTTAAGACAGCTAAAACAGTTCCGCTATCACCTTCATCATAACTGAGACAAGTTGACCTGAACTGCACAAAAAATCATTCTAATTTATTTACCTGCATCACATTGATAAAACTGGGAGACCAATGACCTGAAATTTATTAAATAGCCTTTAAATATTTAAATAAACACTTTCTTTTCGTCTGAAGCTGCAGCAGGTTGACACTTTCCGTGTTTAGGACAGTGTGAAAATGCAACATTCCTAAAACACTTGATTCTCTGGGTATTTTGTTTATGAAAAAGAAACAGTCTATAAGACGCCTTGTTTTAATTATGGTACTATGCATATAGATTATCAGCTTTAAAACATTTTACTAATATCCTACCTACTTTGATGTGTAAATGTCATCAAATTAACTTTAACATACATCTTAAGTGTTCGAATTAACATTAATCAGTTTTATTTACATTCTGTTCTGAACAATAAACTCAAGATATAACAGAATTAAAATAGAAAAAATAATGAAAAGCCATTTATTTGTGTTGGCTTTGAACCCAGTAAAATGATCCCAGTAAAATGATCCCAGTAAAATGAACCCAATAAAATGATCCCAGTAAAATGAACCCATTAAAATGATTCCAGTAAAATGAACCCAATAAAATGATCCCAGTAAAATGAACCCAGTAAAATGATCCCAGTAAAATGAACCCAGTAAAATAATCCCAGTAAAATGAACCCGGTAAAATGATCCCAGTAAAATGAACTCAGTAAAATGAACCCAGTAAAATGATCTCTATCATGTACCGTTCAAATGCACACTGAAATTTTTTTAAGGATTTTGCAGGAACAGAGCTGAACCATATTTTTCAGAGCGAAGTGAGGTATTTTTTTTTATTATTAATAGTAAAATTTCCAAAATTACAACATAAAAAGATACATTTCGAGGAATAAATGAACGGACTTATCATTAACTTTATTATTATTGTTATTTCATGTAAATGTGAAACGATGTTATTATGTATTTAACAGTGTTTCATGTAATTTTGATAAAAAAGAAACAAAAACTTTATTTAACAATCCAGCGGATGTGATATGTCAGGAAAATAAAGTTAAGAATATGCATTTTCTTCGGTAAGACGTCCATGGGATGAATATTTGATGATTATAAATGCTTCCTGATCTAAGATAGAATATGTTTCTTTACCATACAATGTCAAAGCCACACTTGTAAAAATAGTGTCAAATCTACGCTCCACAGTATAAAAATATTTCTTAAAGGCAAGCAAGCAAGGTAGGTAGTTAGATAAGTAGGTAGGTATGCAAGTAAGCAAGCAAAAGGGACAAACAAGGTTGGTAGGTAGGTAGGTATGTAGATATAAGTTCTGCCCCTGGCGTCCATGATTATTCCCTGAACACAATAAATTTCACAAGTGGTACAGAGGGTTATCCAAGGTACATTTCTGCCAAAATATTTTTAAGACAACCATGCAGTTTCTAGGAATAAGCCTTTTAAAGTTTCCCATATCGATATTTAAGGACATTGTTAGTAAATATAGCTTCTTGCAGCCCTGTTTTTCGCTGAGGACGACCTTAGGAATATTTGTGCGAATATATTTTCAAATTTGTCAAGAGATTACTGAGCATAGCCTTGATTCTTTTAACTGGTTGCCATAGCAACCGGATTTCTGTGTGAAGTTTAATTAATTTCACAAATCTGAAAGGGGGCTATGCAAGGACCATTCTTGTGCAGGTAGGTTGAGAAAGACCTTGTGGTTACAGATTATACGTTTTTTCTGTATGTAATTGTTAAATTACGGACGGACGGACTACAGACAAAACTTTAAGCAGGGATGATCTAAGCATACATTCTGATTAAATAGGAAAATTATTTTTTAAACTTTTTTTTTTTTCGAAAACATATGACTGTATCTTTTAGACGGTCCTGTTAACATTATTAAATATTTAAGATATTTATTAAGTAAACATAGTTAAACATTTAAGACATACAAATCCCGCTTCAGTTTCCTTGCTTCTTCTTAAACAGAAAGTGGTTTTGATGAAATGTGTTGATCTCTTTACTTTTCATACTGAGGTGTAACATGCTAACAATGGTTTACAATCACAGATAATCAAACTAGTTTTCTTTTTGAGTAACTATATTCCTTCTGTCACACGACACACTATCTCTGATAAAAAGGGTGTGAAAATAAATTAAATATCAACCGTTAATTTTCAATAATAAGTGTGTACTTAAAAATGAACTGTCAGAGGTAAGTTTCATAGAATAAACTGAGTAAATTATATTTTACAGGCCCTATTCACCCTTTTTTATAATATATTGCATCACATGTAATACAAACATTTCTGTCAGTTTGTCTTACATTATTATCAATATAAAAATAACTGAATTTTATTTCTGTTCTTACTGGTCTTTTCATCTGCATTCTGCTATTCTTAAATATTATCAATTTTCACTTAATTGATCCTTGGTGCTTATGGAGCAAGTACATCGAATGTCCATTTTTGACTCACAATTATACAGTATAATTCAGACAGCAGACAATCAAATTATAATGCTAAAACCACTGATTCTCATGAAGTGTTACAGGCTGGAATCAATCATTTGTGAAATACTAACCTTATCAACCATACCAATTGGGCTGACTGTTAAAACAGTACGATGCATGCTATAAAAACTACGGAACTTTATAGTTTTCAAGGATTGTTATACCTTTTAGGTTTTTGATTTTCCTTTTCATAAGAAATACCATGCGTTAGAATTGTCAACAGTGCCTAGTTGATTTTTAAGCAATTGATGGCTTCTAAAATATCAGTTAATTTCCTCCCTATTCACACTTGAATTCAATGCTTGGCATTTGAAAATTCATGAAAAAGTTATACTGAGAATAATTTGTTTGCAAGAATGTTAAATGGATTGTAAATATGTACTTATAAAAAGCATAACTGCACTAAAATGATCAGCTACTTAAAATATAAAGCAAGAATCGTATTATCAATTTCTTGGTAACCTTTAACATAGAAAGCTTCAGAGTTTTATTTATAAACAGTACCAGTCCCTGAATTATTATATAGGCGACCTTAAATTTTAACAGGCTACCTCTGACACTTTGAAAGCTTTCATCAACTAGCTACACAATTAGTAATTTGCAAATGATAATTTGTGAGGCAATCAAAAAATATATTTTACTAATTCGGATATGTAATGCTACAACAACTGTAAAAAATCTTTTTTTATATATTACTCGTAAATACTTTATGGGGGAAATATTTATTAACCTAGCATCTCAACCAGCAAAGCTGTCCCGACGGAAATCTGAAATAAAAGGAAAAAGCCTTCAGTGAAAAAAAGCAATTATATTGTCAAATATAGATCACATGCAGACTTTGTTTTTCTGTTGGTTAAAATTATTACATAAAGTTCGCTATTTTCTATGCAAATTCATTACCGGTGCCAAGCAAACGAAGAACAAAAGTCATTCTTTTTTTTATAAATGCCAGATGTTTCAATAAATATCTTTGATGATTGCTACTAAAGATGTTTTGTGAAACAGTTATTGGATGTTTTTGAGACAATGCTTAAAATGCAGACTTAAGTGAAGATAAAAAAGATCACAGAAATATGTAATATTTAGAATGCTAAGACAATGTCACTTAATGAGGACAACCATCTTAAACAAACATTCAACAGATTAACTTTAAATGTCTATATACAAAGCAAAGGTAAGATTCTTTTTTAGATTTTACAACCCAACTAAAGTGACAGTTTGCATGAAGCTTCAACATGAATGAAACGCCGTCAATCTAGGGATCGATCTATTTCTAGCAGGATTTCCTGGTTCAGTAATGAAATTGCAGGCAGCTTATGTTATCAAAAGGAAACAAGAGAAGCTTTTATTTCAATGCATTTTTGTATATCTCAACTCAATAATAAACAATATAAAAGTTCATATAAAAATTTAAAAAATTGTGAAATTTTTAGTTAAGATCAGAGATGAAAAGTTCATAATATCACACTTATATAATGAGTTTATAGAGGTTCATGTACGTTGTTTATACTAATGTCACACTGATCTTCAATTTTAGATAAATCGTGTTTTTAAATTCGGGAATCGGATGAATGAACAGTCACCCTGAGTTCGAGTTTGTTCATTGTACTTTGTGTTGAAAGTGTTTATGCTTTTTTAGACATCAACAGTAGACAGTACAACCGTCTTTATTAAAAAAATTATGTATAAAAAATAAAGTTATTTGACATTATATTAATATGTCGACTGCATTCAAGACATTGGCGGAAACACACCCTTTCCGATATATAATACTCAATACAAAAAAGTGATGAGCCAAACTCTTATCTGTGAGTAAAAATACCTATCAAGGCCTACGCTTTTTTCATACTCAGTTTTACTTGTAAATGCTAAATAAATTTATGACAATGATACTTTCCTATGCATTAATGTAAATAATTCAATCGTTAATAAACAATTAAAAGATACCCCCAATCTTCTTTAGTTGCCATTTTTCGAGTTTCGGTAGATTATCAAAAGCAAAAATGCAAAGCCTTTTTATACTCAAAATTGCCAACTATAAAGATTTAAGCGCACATAAATAAGGGAAACAGAACAGACTTTATCCAAATTTTACCTAGCAATTATGTCTGCCAATAAGAACTCGGCTAAAATTCACACACACACACAAACACGCACAGACACGCACAAACACACACAAAAAAAGACAGAAAAAAGTGTTTAACGCATTATTTTATTTTACCGTGTCATAAATATTGACATCAATGTGTGACTCTCAGGAAACAAAGCGATCACTCAAAATTTTGTCTTTACAAAACAATACCTATGCTGCTAAACTTTTTCAAATTGTCATTATCTTAGGTGATGCGGACGCACAGATGGACAGTTAGTCAGAAAATCTTATGTACCAATGTGACCGCAAGACAGCTTTCAGTCCGTGGGTTCAAATTTGTATCCTGGAAGACACGCCTGATGACAGGTCAACTGCACGTGATGACCGGATATCTCGTGCACACGTGCTTGTCAAATTATTTCCTGCCTCACAGAGACGCGGCAAGTGTGTTATGTGTTCAAAGGTAAATGTTACAATAATACTTTTGTGTCTATGTACATAACTATCAGACAAATGCAGCATGTACTGTATTCTAATATCATGGCCGATTCGTTATATAAGTAGGCAATTATTATTATTTTATTTTATTATTGTTGTTGTCGTTGTTATCATCAACATTTGTTTGAATGCAGATATGTTTTTCGAAAATAATACATTTGAAGGTTATTTGCCCTTCGGAAAAAGTGTCTTGTTTTGATAATAAACAAGTATTCAAATTTGAAGTGAATAGCTCTGAAAGGTTCTTCGAAAAAAGGAGACACATATGCATGAAACATGCTTAACTTTGTGAAAAAAAAACAGAATCTAGAACATGCTGCTAATATGCACATCTCCTCTTAGAAGAAAAGCTTCCTATAGTTTCAATGAATTCCAGTAAGTGGTTGCTGAGAAATAGTCCAGACAATCTTGATAGGATAGCTGTAAAGGCTTGAAAAGGGCATAACTTTGTGAAAGATCATTGAGAAATAGTCCGAACAAAACTTCGGGACGGACGGACAGACGAAGCGGCGAATATATGCATCACCATTAGAGAGCATAAAAATGGACTAGACCCTCCTCCACTACCCTTAGTTTCCTACTACTTTAACAAATTTCGTTGACTAGAGCAGCGATATACAAATGTTTTGTTCTGTAAGAAAAAAAATCTTTTATTCACCTTGTGAAAATAAAAAGAAAATAAGCTAAACATCTTTTTATATTATCACTTGTGTTATGACCCAATAATATTATCTTAATGGACTACTTTATGTCCCATCTAAACGACTTATGGATCCCAATTTTCGCAATCTGTATTAAAGTCATATTTTCTTGATGTTATACAACTGTATCGTTAAATTTTAAAATCGTACAATAGGACTACACAGACTTTTTAAAAATTAAACAAAGCACTGAAGATACTTGTGGGGGCGTTACTTCGAAAGGGATAGTAAGTTCATTGTTTTTTTTAGACTCAAGTTTCCCAAATCCAAAGTCAATTTGGTTCACATATACATGGCCGGGTTGGTGACCACATAGTCGGACGAAATTTGAATTCATATAGTTTTACTATTCTGTCACTCATTATCATTTTCTTGTTTTATTTTGACAGCTTTTGGCACCAGAAAAGAATTTTGCGCATGAAACATTTTTTTCCTTGTACGATACTGAACATTACAGACTAGTTTTAATTTGTAAGTGTTCAATAAATTCGCCTTCTCATGCAATGACACTTGAGTGTGATTTGAAAGTGATTTGATGGTTATGCAAGTATACCCGCGAATGATGCAGAAATTGAATTTATCAAAAAAATGGTAGCAAAAACGCTTTGGTAGCAAATCAACTTTCTACTGCGTTGCAAAGCTAATGCAAACATGTAAAAGTAGGGAAACGATCTGAAATCTTTAGATACTGTTACGGTCTGAATACCTTCCTATAATTGTATAAATACAACCTTTGACAACTACGTCAGAAAATCGATTCTTTGGCTCAGTGGTTAGATTGTTGATCTTCGATGCGCTATGATCGGAGTTCAAATCCTGCTTTGGGTTGTGTATTCTAAGATGCATTGCATCTTTCTGTTACGTACTTTCTTGTTCGTAAGATAGGGGCTTGTCCGGGATGACCTTGCCTGGACTCAGTTATAAAAATTGAATAAAAAAAGAATCTTTCAAGATTTCTGTCTGATCATCTATCTACAAATACACAACACCATTCGTCATCATAAATGATCACTTTCTCAAGAGGGAATGTGTTACGGTCTAGTGAATATCTTCCTATAATTGTATAAATACAACCTCTGACCACAGGAGTTTGAAATTCTATCAATAAACAAGAGATATTGTAAAATTTTATGTCCTCTACATAATAAAAAAACACCAGGAATGCAACGCCTTTTCCCGACCCAATACACGTCGGACCGAATTATACGAACGGAACACACAGTGGTAACAACCTAGCGAGCCTCCTCGATAAGAACACTTTAAGCTACCTATAACGACCGATGATATTCTTTAAAACGCCATTCTTAAAGAATTATTTAACAAATTACGCTCATTTCCTGATTTTTAAACTTGTCGCCGTAGCCATTCGCTGACGTCACTCCAATCTCAGCACCGGAGTAAATATTAAATTATTTCATTTTGAGATAAAAATTGTTGTTTTATTTCATTTGTTTTTAAATAAATTTATAATTAAGGCTATATTAAACATTTGGTAAATTTCGGTTCTAATAATTAAATACTAAAATAAACAAACTGTAAAAACCCAATAGGGGACGTCACTCTCACATATGCCATGTTGATTGTTTTATAATCATGCGGTAGAAAGGAACGGCGGTACGGTACTTATTACTATTTTCATTTACTCCGGTGCTTAGATTGGTGTGACGTCAGCGAATGGCTACGGCGACAAGTTTAAAAAGCAAGAAATGAGCGTAATTTGTTAAATAATTCTTTAAGAATGGCGTGTTAAAGAATACCATCGGTCGTTATAGGTAGCTTTAAGTGTTCTTTATCGAGGAGGCTCGCTAGGTTGTTACCACTCTGTATTCCGTTCGTATAATTCGGTCCGACGTGTATTGGGTCGGGAAAAGGCGTTGCATTCCTGGTGTTTTTTTATTATGTAGAGGACATAATTTTTTACAATATCTCTTGTTTATTGATAGAATTTCAAACTCCTGTGCTCTGACAACGGCGTCCGGGAATCGATTCTTTAGCTCAGTAGTTAGAATGTTGCTCTTCGATGCGCTAAGAACGGAGTTGGAATCCTGCTCTGGGTTATGTATTCTAAGATGCATTACATCTTTCTGTGACGGACTTTCTTGTTCGTGAAAATACAACCTTTGAAAAACGCTTCAGGGAATCAACTCTTTGAGTCAGTGGTAAGAGAGTTGGTTTAGCAATCTACTTATGATCGAGACGACCCGAGTATGAACTGCACTCACAGTCTATTTAAAGGAACTAGCAGTTCTACAGATATGTATAAATTCTTTATGTGTAAAATTATACACGTTCACGTCCTCAGAATCGTCTGCACCGACTTGATGTTGTGCATTTTTGTTGTTATTTTTGTTTCTGTTTTGGTTTCAGTTGTTTTGAGATTTTACAATTTCTCATCTATATGTATTTTATTTAAATGAAAATACTAGAACTCTTTTATTATTTGCTTCATATACATTTTCATTTCATTTTTGTACTGTCAATGTAGTATAGATTCCTTTTATTTAATTAGAGAAACAACTCTGCATTGAGTTTGAAGCATTTTCAACGCAGAGTAACTTTCCCTATCATATAAGTAACCCGCCGATAATAAGCTGATGAATGTCTTGAACTTTTAGAAATATTTTTTGTTTGGTTTTTTTTACTTGAATAAAACTGTGTATAGGGATATACATATGACGATGTGTAGAAACCTGAATAGATTATAAGAGGTTCTTGACACCTGATTAGATTATAAGGGTTTATCAAACCTGAATAAACTTTGAGAGGTACTTTAAACCTAGGTAGATTATAAGAGATTCTTGGTACTAGGATAGGTTAAAAAGGTTCTTGATACCTGGATAGGTTAAAAGAGGTTTCTGTTTTTTTAACAGTTTTTATTTCATATAGTTCAAACATATACAATTATGTACATCAGCATGATATTATACTGGACTGAAAAGGAAGTCAAAGACTTAAGTAAATTTATTTCCTGTGAATAATAAAAGTATAGCATAATGTACAGTAACAACACGTATTATTACACTAGTTACTAACATGAAATAATTACACTTAATAAGAGTGAAATGAGTAACAATAGTACAACAAACGAAACATAGTAAATACAACAACTATTGTGCAATCATATTGATTTGTTACTTGTAAGTGGGAGTGGGTACAACAGAAAATTTCTGATGTGCGGTTTTAAATCTAAACAAATACTTTATATTAATTGAAATTTGATTTCATTAATTGCACATGATAATAGTAAGGAAGTAATCTAGATAGTAGGATAGTTATAGAAGTAAACCTCAAAGAGGAAGATGAGGCCATTGTCTTTGACAGGGATGATAGGTCAATTGTGCAGAGCAATGTGTCTGTAATAGTTTTATATAGCTGAGGAAAGTTACGATAAGATAAACGTTTTAAAGGACGACAGTACGTTATTCAGACAGCAGGTGTCATGAAGGATTGCAAACTGACTATAAAACATCTGTATATGTATCTTGAATAGCGTAGAACAATATTGTAAACGAGCGTAGAGTAAATTGTAAAACATACTTCCTAATGATAGAGAAAAAACTTATCATTTGCTCCAATTTAAAAGATTTGAAAGGTTCTTGAAATCTACATAGATTATAAGAAGTTCGTGAAACAGGAATAGCTTAAAAAAGTTCCTTAAACCTGAACAGTTTATAAGAGGTTCATGAAACCGGAATAGATTATAAGAGGTTCAGTAAAGCTAGGTAGATTATAACAGGCTCTTGAAACTTGAATATATTTAATTAGAAATAATAGATTACAGCTATTATTTTTTCTAATTGCAATGGAAACAGAAATTATTATTAGATAACAAATATCACTTCATAATGTATGCTTAAATTGACACTACAACCTTGCCAGTGTCACACATTAATTCTATCTGATTGCGTTTACTTATTTCAATACCTTTTTCTTTTGACGTCTCACTGAAGAGTTTAGTTACTTTAGGTTGTGGGGGAAAAGTACAAGCCATTCCAGAGACATTCCTTTTTCCATTAAACGCTAAGTGTATAGAACCTTAGGTTAAAACTATTTTTTTAAAACTAGACTTATCCAAAATCCGATTAGTTGTGTTATTGGAGAACCGGAGAATCAAACTATAGTACAAATTAATTAAATTTCTGTTATGTTCTGATTATCAGTCAAAACCTAGACATTCATTTCATTTTTTTTATAGATGAAAACGCAAAAAGCTACATTGTATCATTACTAACTAGAATCAATAGCAGTTTATGTTTAAGGTTTCATTGAGAATGATAAGCATGTATAATAACATATATTTTTTTTTTAAATCGTTCATTTATTTACAGACGTAACATTAAGTTATATTATAACACCAACTCCCATATGTGCTGAAAGTCCCTGTCACTGATATTCCCGATAAAGAGAAAATAAATCTACTGATAGGATAAATTATCGAACCATGTTTTTTTTCACTCTAAAATAATATTGACATATGCTGTTTTTTTGTTGTTTTTTTTTTTTTTTTTTTGTTTTTTTGTTGTTTTTTTTTCGCATTCAAGTAATTTCTTCATCAAAAAGGCTTTCTTGCTTTTTTTGCCAAAATCATTGAAAAAAATACTGCACTCTATTTCTAACATATGTATTGATTTAAAAAGCCAATTAAAGTTAGGAGCCATTTCCGCCGGTAAGGCATTTTTCTTGATAGAATAAGAACTACCTGTAATTGTGATCCTTGGACTTTGATAAAAGTTATGCTATTCTCAGAAACATGATTTGGTTTTGTTATAGAATTTGATTTAGTACTTATCTCGAATAGTCCCGCGCCACTTTGAGCACTTTTTATTGGGATTGAACGCCAGTTTTAATGTATTTTTGGTCATATCCCGGCGGTCAGTCCACCTAACAAGTGTCTCTGGGTTATCCAAACAGTTTAACTAACCAATCTCTACGGAGTCTAGTGATTGCTTCTTTACTTCACTCAGAGGTGAGTGAAAAATGACAGTTAGACGCATTGGCAGAGATTACGGTGGCATAAAAGTGACATTTGCAATATTTTTATTTTTTGTTTTTAAACTTTTTGTTTTTCATACTTATTTTTTGTTTTTGTGTTTCGTACAATTTTGTTTAGTTTTACATACATATTTTATTTTAGTTTTGCATACATATTTTTTTTTAGTTTTGCATACATATTTTATTTTTGTTTTGCAAACATATTTTATTTTAGTTTTGCATACATATTTTATTTTAATTTTGCATACATATTTTATTTTAGTTTTCCGTACATATTTCATTTTAGTTTTTCGTACGTATTTTTTAGCCAATCAAAACAGACGTTACATTTTATAGTAATATTTAACTCCCATAGTAAAAATTACGCCATTTCCTTGTTCAAAATGGATAATGAAAGAGATTTACTGATATCTCAATATTTTTGCGAAGGGCTAAGGTATAGAGATATTGTGCATGTATTGTCCGAACGTCGCGGAATCTCCGTAAGCTTGCGCCATTTAAAAAGAATACTTAGATCCTTAGCATTGAGCAGAAGAGACTATAGCGATTCTGGAAGGGTTGTAGACTTTGTCATAAGCGCGGTCCAGCAGAATAGCCATGGTTATCGAATAATGCGACAACGCTGTCTGGAAAGTTGATTGATAACAACCCCACCCCCTGAGAATAGCGGGCAGGAATGTTTTTATCTGCGTATCCCCGCAGGGCGAAGATTTTACCAGAGGTCGGCTTGGTTTAAAGTCAGTGCCCCCCGCTATTCTCAGGGGGTGGGGTTGAGTGGTACATATTCATGAAATAAACTGAGAGTATATGTTCAGCATTATCATTATCTAAATATACCAAGGCTTACCATCCTGATCACAAATCCGCAAAATAGCAGCCACATCTTGCATGCGTGTTCTCAATCCACTTTCCAGACAGCGTTGTCTGTAAAATAAAATATGTATGCAAAACTAAAAAAAAATATGTATGCAAAACTAAAATAAAATATGTATGCAAAACTAAAATAAAATATGTTTGCAAAACAAAAATATAATATGTATGCGAAACTAAAAAAAATATGTATGCAAAACTAAAAAAAAAACTGTACGAACAACCAAAAACAAAAAATTAGTATGAAAAACAAAAAACAAAAGGTTTAAAAAACCAAAAAAAAATTAATTTGCTAATGCCACTTTTATGCCACCGTAAGAGCTCATTTCTCATGGAGAAACTGAGCTTTATTCCAAAATTGTTGTTGAAGATTGTGTTCTGCCATTTGTAAACAGCTAATAATGGAACTATTCTCCGCAGACTTCCATAAGATGTAGAATGTAATCCAGTTGATTTTTTTTTATTTTTGACAGATAGTTTTTCAAGTCAAGTTTTTCATATAATTATAAAACATTTTGTAGAGGGTGGAAACAATATTATTCAATTCGACTAGTGAAAATATTACTTAAAATTATCTTGTTGATTTAAAAATAAAATGCATTAGAATTAGGGCTGAATTCACGCGACGTGACCGTGCGACCTCATACACGCATCACGGGTTTCCTCCCCTTCTCCGAAAAGAAGGGGAAACAACTTGTTCGCAGCACGAACTCCTGACCGATTTTCACATAATCCCCTCGGGAAATTTGTAGGGGATTAGCATTCGGCAGATGCATATCGACAAATTTCAGCATTTATATATCAAGTCATAAATTTCGTTTTGTTAATAAATTTATTCAAGAAAATAATCAAAGGATTTTGCAAAATGTGACAATTTGTATTACATGTATATACTTTGTTACTTTTTAATATTTTTTTCACTGATTAAATAGGTGCGATTGCAATTTCATCAATATCTGTTGTTCTAAAACGTTTTAGTTACGTTTCTTCACGCCTTTCTGTACACAGCCACACATCCTTATACTTTTAAAAACAGACATCTCTATTGTTAAATCGGCAGGATATGAGTAGAAATTAATTAACATGGAAGCGTTTTAGAAATGCATGTTTCGTAAGTGGAAAAGAAAGAATAAGGCATTTTCTTTAAGTCTATGCAGGATATTTGTTTTAGATTTTTTAAAGAAGTTGTTTTGAAAGAATGCCAATCTAAATTATAAGTTCAGGTCAGCAAGCGTCCTTGTCTCACATTGAAGAAAGGAATCGTGTCGTGTTCAGACAAACACAAAAAGCAACATCCTAACTGCAGATATGATATGTTATAAACTATCTCCGTTAGTACTAACTCACACTACAGTATGTCTATTAACAGAGTTTCTCATAGATATTACATGTGTAATAACAATATCTGATTTATTATTGAATCTGGTTTTAACTTCGCCATTTAAATACAGCCCACTGCATCCCATTCTTTCACGCTTAAATGCAAACACCAACATACATTATGCTCTAAACTTGAAAAGACAAAGACAGAGACCTCTTTTACACACACACACACACACACACGCGCACACACACACACACACACAGAGAGAGAAAAACAAACAAAAAACACGTGTTTAACGCATTATTTTCTTTTACCGTGTCATAAATATGACATCAATGTGTGACTTTCAGGAAACAAAGCGGTCACTCAAAATTTTGTTTTTACTAAACAATACCTATGCTGCTAAACTTTTACAACTGTCATAACCTTACGTGATGCGGACGCACAGATGGACAGTAAGTCAGAAGATCTCACGTACCAATGTGACCGCAAGGCAGCTTTAAGTCCTTTTCAACATTGTACATGTACGTGCAAAGTCATGGCTTGACAGACAAAAAGTAAAAAAAAACAACACTAAATGTCCTCTTTCGACGGCATAAAAACAACTAACAAAATCCTTTTTTAAAAAAAAGTTTTTTTTATTTGAAAATTTTAATGAATAGTGCTGTTTTGACGTTGTAGTTGAGTTCAGTTATGTTTTTTTCAATTTGTTGCATCATTCGAATTTTACAAAAACTATTATAAAGAACGTACAGACTGAAATAGGCCTACTTTGATTTGCTGAATGTCTCAGAAACGCAATACAGCATTTGCAGTAGCAGAGCTAACCTTTGATATGTTTGTTCAATTGTCGATTTTGCACCAGGGCAAACATGAGGAAAATTGTAAACCCTTCTGGTATGCTTGTTTCTATAGAAACTGTGCTATTTACAACATAATGGCAATAATGCAGCTTCTCAGAGACGAGTTAAGCAGAACAGACAAATTTATTCGTGCAGAGCAGCATTTTATTCGATTTTCTGCGTGGAAAGCACCACTTGTGTGTACCGATTAAAAATTACCGATGTTTTAGTCGAATCGACGGTGTCTGGCGGCCATTTTTTCGTGTAAGTCACCAATTTTAGTCACGTGATTCCCCACATTGAATTTAAAAAAAAAACAATTTTTAAGTTTCAGTGTTTAGCTTTTTAATAAGCAGAAAAGGGAAAAGATTAAAAATAAACAAACAAATAAACAAAAACAACATTTATAGGAGTTTATAATCATTCTGAGCCTAAAACAACTTTGTTACCGATATGACAGGTGAAGTAACTCTGCGTTGAGACAGCTTCAAACTCAATCCAGAGTTGATTTCCTTACGGTATCATTTTCCATTTCTGATAAAGAATGTTTTACTGTTGTAAGAGGAAATTGTATAATTCCGTATATCGGAAGTCTACTGCTTTGTTCTGCTTTGTTGCTTTGTTGCTTATAACCAGTTATTCTTAAAACTATATTTTTTTATTCATGAATAGGAAATGTGAGTAAAAAATACAAATAATAGCTGACGGTCGTATAATTCCAGATCCATCTAATACCAGATACATCTAATCCAGACCCTAAAGCCAAAACCAGCTCATTTATGTAAAGACGAAAACTGTGCAGTAAAGGAAGACATTTTTTCTGTCAAATATTAAAGGCCGAAATCTGTCGGATATTCTTCAGTCAGCTGTGGAAAACTTTGTCGTCTGTGAGATATAGGAGTCTGTTTTTCCTATCACATATGAAACCGTATTCTCTGTTAGATTTATAAATCCATCATCTCTTTCAGATATTGAAGGCTGTATTCTGTCAGATATATAAAACCTTTTTTCCGTCTGTCATATATAGAAGGCCGTGCTCTCTATCAGACAAAGTAGGTCGAGTTACTTATGTCAGTTATAGAAAACGCTGGCAAATGGACAACTTTTTACTTTCTTCTTCAAACTAGAAGAATTCTCTAACAGACTGATAAATAACCAATGCCTTGTTCAAACTTGGAGAATTTTCTGATAGACTGATAAATTACCAATGCCTTGTTCAAACTTGGAGAATTTTCTGACAGACTGATAAATGACCAATGCCTTGTTCAAACTTGGAAAATTTACTGACAGGCTGATAAATTACCAATGCCTTGTTCAAACTTGGAGAATGTTCTGGCAGATCAACAACTTGCTACTGGCTTCTAAAGCAAGAAAGAATATAAGGCAGATAAACAACTTGCTACTGGCTTCTATAAGCAAGAAAGATTATATGGCAGATTGACAACTTGCTACTGGCTTCTATATGCAAGAAAGATTTTATTGCAGATTCACAACTTGCTGCTGGCTTCTATAAGCAAGAAAGATGATATGGCAGATTGACAATTTGCTACTGTCTTCTATAAGCAAGAAAGATTATATGGCAGATTGACAACTTGCTGCTGGCTTCTATAAGCAAGAAAGATTATATGGCAGATTGACAACTTAGTACTGCCTTCTATAAGCAAGAAAGATTATATGGCAGATTGACAAGTTGCCACTGGCTTCTATAAGCAAGAAAGATTATATGGCAGATTGACAAGTTGCCACTGGCTTCTATATGCAAAAAAGATTATATGGCAGATTGACAACTTGCTACTGTCTTCTATAAGCAAGAAAGATTATATGGCAGATTGACAACTTGCTACTGGCTTCTATATGCAAGAAAGATTATATGGCAGATTGACAACTTGCTGCTGGCTACTATAAGCAAGAAAGATGATATGGCAGATTGACAATTTGCTACTGTTTTCTATAAGCAAGAAAGATTATATGGCAGATTGACAACTTGCTGCTGGCTTCTATAAGCAAGAAAGAGTATATGGCAGATTGACAACTTAGTACTGGCTTCTATAAGCAAGAACGATTATATGGCAGATTGACAAGTTGCCACTGGCTTCTATAAGCAAGAAAGATTATATGGCAGATTGACAACTTGCCACTGGCTTCTATATGCAAAAAAGATTATATGGCAGATTGACAACTTGCTACTGTCTTCTATAAGCAAGAAAGATTATATGGCAGATTGACAACTTGCTACTGGCTTCTATATGCAAGAAATATTATATTGCAGATTGACAACTTGCTACTGGCTTCTATAAGCAAGAAAGATTATATGGCAGATTGACAACTTGCTACTGTCTTCTATAAGCAAGAAAGATTATATGGCAGATTGACAACTTGCTACTGTCTTCAATAAGCAAGAAAGATTATATGGCAGATTGACAACTTGCTACTGGCATCTATAAGCAAGAAAGATTATATGGCAGATTGACAACTTGCTACTGTCTCCTATAAGCAAGAAAGATTGTATTGCAGATTGACAACTTGCTACTGTCTTCTTAAAGCAATAAAGATTATATGGCAGATTGACAACTTGCTACTGTCTTCTATAAGCCAGAAAGATTAAATGGCAGATTGACAACTTGCTACTGGCTTCAATAAGCTAGAAAGATTATATGGCAGATTGACAACTTGCTACTGGCTTCTATAAGCAAGAAAGATTATATGGCAGATTGACAACTTGCTACTGGCTTCTATAAGCAAGAAAGATTATATGGCAGATTGACAACTTGCTGCTGGCTTCTATAAGCAAGAAAGATTATATGGCAGATTGACAAGTTGCCACTGGCTTCTATAAGCAAGAAAGATTATATGGCAGATTGACAACTTGCTACTGGCTTCTATAAGCAAGAAAGATTATATGGCAGATTGACAACTTGGTACTGGCTTCTATAAGCAAGAAAGATTATATGGCAGATTGACAAGTTGCCACTGGCTTCTATAAGCAAGAAAGATTATATGGCAGATTGACAACTTGCCACTGGCTTCTATAAGCAAGAAAGATTATATGGGAGATTGACAACTTGCTACTGTCTTCTATAAGCAAGAAAGATATTATGGCAGATTGACAACTTGCTTCTGGCTTCTATATGCAAGAAAGATTATATGGCAGATTGACAACTTGCTACTGTCTTCTATAAGCAAGAAAGATTATATGGCAGATTGACAACTTGCTACTGTCTTCAATAAGCAAGAAAGATTATATGGCAGATTGACAACTTGCTACTGTCTTCTATAAGCAAGAAAGATTGTATGGCAGATTGACAACTTGCTACTGGCTTCTATATGCAAGAAAGATTATATGGCAGATTGACAACTTGCTACTGTCTTCTATAAGCAAGAAAGATTATATGGCAGATTGACAACTTGCTACTGTCTTCTATAAGCAAGAAAGAGTATATGGCAGATTGACAACTTGCTACTGTCTTCAATAAGCAAGAAAGATTATATGGCAGATTGACAACTTGCTACTGTCTTCTATAAGCAAGAAAGATTATATGGCAGATTGACAACTTACTTCTCTCTTCTTACTTCTTCTCTATACTGTAGATTTCCCTAGCAGGTCGACAACTTACTTTGTGTTCCACAAACTAAAAGACTCTCTGACAGACTGACAACTTACCTGTTCTACACTTTTTAAAGGAGAAATCTCTGGCATATTGACAACTTTCTACTCTTTTCTACAAACTACAAAAATTAGCTTGCAGATACATACAACTCTATTCTGCAAAATATAAAAAAGTTTCGGACAAACTAACAACTTACAACTCTCTTCTACAAACAAAATATTGACCATTTACTAAACTTTTCTACAAACTAGAAACATTTCCAGACAGATTTGCAACTTACTACTCTGTTCTACAAACTAGAAAAAATTCTCGGACAGACTGACCACTTATTGTTCTTTTTAACAAACTAGAAAAAAATTCTGAAAGATTGACAACTTACAACTCTTTTTCAAAAACTAGTCTGAAATAGGCATAAGTAAGTTGTCAGTCTGCGTCAGACTCTCTTCTAGTTTGTAGAAGGCAATATTAGTTGTCAGTCTGTCAGAGATTTTTTCTAGCTGGTAGAAGAAATAACATGTAGTTAGTTGTCAATCTGTCAGAGAATTCTTCTACTTTGCTAAAGAGAGTAAAAGTTGTCAATCTGCCAGAGAATTCAGGGTAAAACACAATAGTAAAGTGTCAATCTGCAGGAGAATTCGTCTAGCTTGCTGAAGGCATGAGAAATATGTCTATCTGACAGAGAATTCTTCTAGCTTGAGAGAAGCAAAAGTAAGTTGATAATCTGCCAGAGATTTTTTTCTAAATTGTAGAATGCAGCTGTAGGTTGTCAGTCTGCAAGAAAATGCTTCATGTTCTTAGAAGAAAGAAGTTAGTTGTCAGTCTGCCAGAGAACTTTTATCTGGCAGATTGACAATTTACTACTTGTTTTCCCATACTAGAAAACATTTCTGGCAAACTGACAACTAACTACTCTCTTTTACAAACTAAAATCATTCCCTGGCAGATTGAATACTAAGTACTCTCTTCTTGAAACTAGAATAATTCTTTGGCAGATTGACAAATAACTTTGCCTTCTACAAACTAAAAGTATTCTCTGGTTGACGGACAACTTACTTTGCCTTTTACAAACTAGAAGTATTATTTGGCAGATTTTAGACCATGATTAGTGAAGACTCTTGTAAAGTAGGAGTTTTATAGAAATGTTTTGTCATATTTTTAAACTCTGTCTTCGTTTTGTTTTGGCAAAACGGACGAAACATTATGGAAAAGCAACGCAACAAACTCACATATACGTTCCAGTATTCTATAAAGTTCAAAGTATTAAAGAACCATGGGTTAAGTAAAAACACACGTAAAGATTCTTGATGCAGACCAGACCGGAACACAAAGTTGAAACACTTAATGCAGGCCAGGCGGGAAAACAAAGTTAAAAAAAAAAACTTACCGCAGACCAGATAGAAAGACAAAGTTAATTTACCGGATGAATTTTAAGCGAGAAAACAAGTCGCAACACTTGATGCAGACCAAACGGGAAGACAAAATTGAAATACTTGCTATAGGTTAGACGGGAGACAATTTAAAATACTTGCCTCAGACAAGCCGGAGAGACAAAGTTGAAACATTTGGTAAACAGCAGTCGGAAGTCAAGTTGAAGTACTAGATGTAGATCAGCCAGGGAGGACAAAGTTGAAATACTTGAAGCAGACCAGTTTGAAACTGATGTTCACATTTTCTCTCCTTGCATGTCAGCGTCACTGTTCATGTGTAGTGGCGTCGTGTTTATGTGCGATTAACAAAAGATTAAAAAAATAATATTTTCGATTGATAATAATCAGTGCTACTCGTTCATGATGAAAATATTTTACACACAAACAACGCACTGTAGCAGACTGGTTTTGATATTATAATTTACCGCTGTCAGACACGAAAGCCGGAAACTTAACCCAGGTTCTAAATGATTAATTCAGCCGTAATAATTACAGAAAAGAAGCGAAAAATCAAAGACATCTGTTGATAATAAATCGATTTCTTTAATTTAGTTGTTTTACAAGAGTTTATGGATATTGAATTTATATAATTACATTTAGAAAGAAATCTCAGTTAAATGGAATTTAGACAATCAAATTCAATGCATTTCCTAATTGCAAACAGTTTAAAATAAACACTATATGTTTGAATAAGACGATAAGCTTAGCGGCTTTGAATTTCTGACCCAAGCAACCAATAATAGGTTGACATTTTTGACTATATCTTACAAGTCTACTGTATTACCAGTCCAGCGTGTATCCACTGGGCCTCTCTCTACCTATCTGAGTTTATTTATCGTCGGTACCGGTTGCCCATATCACCGACGCCCCCTGCAGATATAAGATTTACTTATTTTATGTTGTGGGGGATAGTGCACGATAAGAAAACATCACATTCCAGAGACACCCATGGCTGTTTTGCATGCTCAGTGTATAGACTGATACATGGGACCTCGGCTTAACATGGGACCTCGGCTTAACGTCTCATCCGAAAGACACTTAGTAATGTAGTGGAGAAGCATGGGATCGATATCGCGACCCCTTTGTTACTAGTCCAATGCGTTAACACTGGACTAATGATCCATTCCTGCCCCTGGACCACTTATTCGCTCCATTTTTAAAAGCTCTATCTATCTATTTGAGTTTATTTATCCTCGTTACCGGTTGCCTATATGACCGATGCCCCTTCTAGAGTTCAGTTATTTTCCCATTCCAGAGACATCCCTGATACTTTTTGATGCTCATTGTTCTGCACAGATACATGGGAACTTGGTTTAACGTCTCATTCGAAAAACAATTAGAAACGTTAGTGGAGGAGCGGGCCATTGATCTCGCATCCCCTGGGTTACCAGTTCAGCGCGTTACCACTGGACCACTGATCCGCTCTTTTTTTAAGAGCTCTTTCTATTTAAGCTTATTTATCGTCGATACCGGTTGCACATATGACCGACGCCCCTTGAAGAGATTAGTAAATTTATGTTGTGGGGGTAGTGCAAGATACAGAAAGGATCCCATTCCAGAGACATCCCTGGTTCTTTTGCATGCTCAGTGTATAGCACTGATACATGGGACCTAGGTTTAACGTCTCATCCGAAAGACTATTAGTAATGTTAGTGGAGGAGCGAGGATTGAACTCGGGACCCCTGTTTGATCCCCCGCTCCTCCACTAACATAAGAGCTCGTGAAAATCATTTAATTTATATGACCAAGAATTAAAAAGCAGAAGCCAATCAAATAACTCGTAATAAAAGTGGTTTTGAAAAGAAGCCAAGATAGATGCGCTACTAAGTAAACAATTATTATTATTATTATTATTATTATATTATTTTGAAAAACGCATCATATTACAATATGTTACCTGCAGATTTGAGAAAGATAAAAGGAAGAGCTATTATATCATACTTAACCTTTAAGCCTGTTGAAAAAAAAAAGGTTTTTGATAACAATTGAATCTTGATTCATTGTTTTTGCGGAAATATGAAAGGTACACTTCTGTCTTTAAAAGTTCGAAACAATTGTTGCTGTTTATATAATAATGGCTATATAATAATAATTCCTGATCGGTTTTGAAAATAAGTAGGCAAAAAATATCAAAAAAAAATTAGTTTAAAGCTGCTTGTTCACATATATGGAGTCCAAATTTAAATTTCTTATAAAAAACTGTTTTAAGTGTCTATTGCATCATCCTCATCAAGTTGATATGCAGTGAGGTGTCATAGAAATCAGAAATTCAGAGTACATGACTCAAAATAGACCAAAATTAGTTAAAGGCAAGAGTAAAACCAAGTGCAAAACAGCATACTTTTAGAACTTTCTCCTCACACAGAACAAGAATTTGATGCCAACCCTACCTCAGAGGTATTTTCTGTCACACTATCTCTCCATATGTCAACTTTGGTCAGGATTCCAGAAATTTAGTTTTGTCCCAGATATCGTGAATAAGCAGTTTAAAGATGCAAAATCTAATGCTGAGTAGTTTGTTGCCAGTCAGTATCATCCAAGTTGAACAATACGTGCACTGAGTATATAGCTACGGGAGTTTAACTAAGTGGAACAAGTTTGGACATCACATAAGCCCGGTTCTTCCAGAGAACCTGAACCATGCCACTTCAGTGTGTCAGCGATTTGATTTTTATTTTTATTCCGAGCCAGCTTTGATTTACGTTTAATGCAATGTTTCCTGACTTTTGATGAACACTTTAATGACCTAAAGTATTATCCATTTATGTTAACAGTTACTACATGCCATAAAGTCATGACCTTACGTGAGCTTATATAACCTATCCAGTTTCGTAATTGTAAGTTACAGGCAAGAAGATTTATTTCTTTAATAGAAGTCTTTACTTGCATGGGAAAAAAAGCTTTTAATATGGGTCAAAGTGTAAAAACATCTTACACAACTTGATTCTCCAGCTGAAATCTTTAACATACAGGGCAAAATGTTTAACAGATGAAGTCCAACGCCATCAACGTGCAGACATGTCAGACTACATTGGGAGTTTTCATAAATTTGCTGATTTATCAAATAATGATCATAATAATTATAAACTATTTAAAGAATTATTGTACGGATGCCACGGAAAAACTAATACGACAGCTAGCAGCGAACACCCCAGAGAAGTTAGATTCAATGAGCAGAATAGCGAGACACGTGATCTAGAATCTCGTTACGATAACTATTGTAGTGTGCCCAGGGAACCGGAAAACTCTTTTCGCCAAAACATCTTTCGAAGAAATCAGGACGAAATGGAATATTGTCACTTTGATGAGCTTGAAAGATTGTCTTCATCTTTAATAAGATTGTTGGGTGAAGCAAAGAGAGAACACGGCAAGGTAGGGTTTTCATTTGTCGCATATTAAAAACATTTATGTAGCTTATGCAATTTTTTTTATATTTGCTAAACATACTCTGTTTTGACAGTGACAAAGTTATTTTTAATTATTTCAGTTAAGGAAAAGGGTTGAGCATCCACTACAAAATCACTGTACTGGACAACAATCGGCTAAAAAAAGTTCTGAATTAAATTTTTGGCGTTCGCTGAGCAATCGTGCCGAGGTCCAGTTCAGTTCTGACGTTTCAGTCGCCTCTGTGAGCAAGGCTGGCTCTCTACCGCATGCTGAAGGGAGCTTAATATCAGACCCTCAAAGTCCAGAGTCTGCGGGTTTTGACAATAATTCGAACACTTTTTCTGAGGTAAGATTTTCAAATGAAATAAAATTACATTTGTTAATATCAATATAAAAGGATACTACGTCATCGCGCACCTGTTTAATGCTCCCTCGTAGATCAACAATCCGTCGATTGAAAGGTAATATGATCCTTTTCAATAACAAATCTGTAGAGTTACAAAAAATCATGTTGTGCACCAAAGATTTTTCTGATTTCATGCTGAAAAAACTTTCACCCGTTCTCAGGCCTAAACTAGAATTTTACATTATAAAAATTCTTTACGTAAATACAAAGCACACCAGCCAATCTTATAGGATTAAAAATAATTTAAGCTTATTGGAAACTTATTTGATATCATTAATATAAATCTTGAAATGTTATAGCCAAGAATTATAGACAAATACAGTCAATCTTGTTATAGCAATATCAATAATTCAAATAGACTACAATCTTACTTAATATTTAATCATTCATTTGAATAAGAAAATACAAGATAAACAATTAAAAATTGCACATAGAAAATTTAGAGTTTCCTCACATGACTTAGCAATAGGAAAAGGAAGATATACAAATACACCACGAAACCAAAGACTCTGTAAATTTTGTAACATAGGTGTTCTAGAAAATGAATATCATTTTCTCCTAGTATGTCCAACCTACTCAAACCTGAGGAAACACTAGTTAATATCGTATTTCAGTCGATGGCCATCTATTTTTACATTCGAACAGTTAATGAACGTTAAGAATAAATCAGAACTTCAAATCAAATTATCCAAATACATCTATGCAGCACAACGGCTTCGACTAATATTACTTTAGAATTTAAATAAAATTGCGTTAATGTATTAAATGTAAGTTTAATTGACAAGTTACTGTAAATATCTATGTAACTACGATCTTCTCGTTTTTCCTTAATAATCTATGTCATGTTCACACTCATTGTTTTTTGTACTATTATATATAAGGCTAGGAGCTTTGAAAGCTCAATGCTAAATAAACTGTTGTTGTTGTTGTTGTTGTTGATACGTTTTGAAATTTGTTAGGATATCTTTTACTCATCATTAAGGTAAATTGCGATAATGTTTGTTATGATTTTTAAGTAGTTTTCATTATGTTATAAACTTTTTTTGTGTTCTATTCTCGGCAGTCATTACGTTTTCATTATTTTTTGTAATAATGTTAATGACTGGACATTTGCATCCTCCACGTGGCCTCCAGCGGACATTCACCTTTTCCCCAATATACAACATTTTTTTCATAAAGTATTATTTATGCAAATTTTGACAGAAATTATTGCTGGTATGCTAATAAAGAAAATACTTTAAATGTGTGTATGTTACGTGTTGTATAATGCTTAGATTTAAAATATTTTCTCCTTTAATTGTCAGCTAAAACTAACAGTTTTTTTTCACATTACATGATTTATTTATCACTCATTCTACTTGATAGGGATGTTGATTTTTTTTTCACATTGATCGTAACTTCTTGTTGAAACAACAAGATTGTTTCCTAAAAATGTTTGTTTAAGACTTGCATAATTAAACTTTGTTCTACAAAGTTAAATGAATAAAAGCCCAATGAAATTCTGACTGACAAAAAAAAACAAATACAACATACATAATTGTGATAAAGGCACCCTTATTATTCAGTTTTCAGTTTCGGATTTCTTTTATTCACTCAGTGCATAGAAAACATGCAAAAATGACGAATTAACAATAAATAAGACAAAAAATAGTATTGTAACATTAGATAGTTTTTATTTCTTAGATCAGATCCGTAGACCGAGGGCTGAAAAGCTGAAAATAAGTCTTTTACATCCCACTACGATAAACACGCATTTGAGGTTTGAATTTAATAGCGAAAAAGGTTTATCGCGGTAAGCCCGAAACGGCATCTTTCACGCTTGAAACATATGTGAATAGTAAATACAAGGAGAGGCTGACACATAACAAACCGTAAATGTCTAAATTCAATTTGTTCCAGGTTGAGAGTTTTCTTAATGATCTACAAGAAGATATTTTCAAGGACGACGATTTGTCGGCAATAACACCGTCTTTGGTAGATCGTCCGCACACGGTACGTTACCTTTAACTCTTAACCTGCTGGAACCGAAAGTGATCCGTGCCGTCTGACCAGGCTCTATACTGTTGGTGGCTCCATTTTTGTATTTTGATACTAAAATCCCATAAATTATGAATGGACTGTTCCAAATTCAAAGCTGGGCAAATCCATTACAAAAATTCAGCAGGTTAAGTGTTAAGACTATATTAAATAACATGTACTCTCCAAAGCTGTTGGTCAATAGGTCTACCTTATTTCATACTTTTCAGTGTTTAATTGAAAAACAGGTTTATATCTGAATGTTTTTGTTTAAACTTAAAGGTGCTTATTCACAGATTTTAGGTTAAACTTAGATTTTCTTTAAAAACACTGTTCTGAGTGTTTCGTCATTCTGATCAACTTAAATGTCTGTGGAATAAGTGATGCAGACTTAATTTTGGCATTAAATAAAAATTTGCCGCCAACTATGCCTTGAATTATTTTTCTATCACACTAAGTCTCCAAATCTCAGTTTTGCTCAGGTACTTAGAAATTAAATTTTGGTCAATAAAATGTAAATAAGCAACTTTAACAACGCATTTTTAACTCTGCCGTAGGAGAATGTATTATTCGATTTTAAGAAATATTCGACCGCAGATTTAGTCTAAAACATATCCATATTTGAAATTTAAGATAAATTAAAATAAGATTTTAAAAAATTAAAATAAGATTTCAAAGACATTATTTTTAGTTTCTGTACAGTTTAAATAAAGAAGAAGAAAAAATCAGGTCTAAGCTAGATTCGACCCCGTGACCCTTAGTTCAGTAAAACGATAAGGGATGAGCTATTTAGCTACGCTTGCTATTTAAGTTTGTTTATCGTCTGTGCTTTTAGCCCATATGACCAACACCCATTGCAAAGTTTAGTCATTTTGTGGTGGATACAGCTAGATAAAGAGAGTATCCCATTCCAGAGACACCTGTAGTTTTGCCATGTTCGGTGCATTACAATGATACATAGGACCTCGGTTTAACCTCTCATCCGAGACAATTAGTGGTGGAAATTTGAGGCGAGGGATCGTACTCGGTACCACAGGATTACCAGTCCACTGCGTTATCACTGCTCCTACCTTGCTTTTCAATTATTGCCCATAATTATATAAAATTTACAATATAAAGTAAGCCTGTACCGTGACTAACGGGTTAAAGTATTTACTGACACAATATTACAAGACTATTAACTTTGAAGCATTTCCGTGACAAAAATAAGTCACTAGTAGCGTTCTTCAAAAATACAACTAGAATCTCTACATGTTTACTAATATTTTTTCTTTCTTATGCATCATCGAACGAGATGCGGAATGGAAGTCACCAAAATGGTCGCCTTAAAAAGTTCATTTCATTTGCACTTTGTGATGATTGTTATTGCCTTACAGATGGCAAATATATAGTAAGGCAAACAGTGGTGACAAAACTATGGTCGCTGTGTTTAGGAACATTTTATGAACATCAGATGTAATTATTTTCAAGAGTGGCGGAGCTTTACATCTCATGTTCATTCCATGAAATATTTTCATTATTACACTAAACAAATAAATATCCTGTAATGTAATTTATTTTAGTGCAGGTATCATACACAGACCTGATAAAAACACCGAGGCAGAACGTGTCTAGGCCAGGGGGTCCAGGGGCATGATCTTCTGGGGTTTTTTTAATTTTTGCTACGATTTCCTGCGTTCTGCAGTAGTTTTGGTGGAATTAGGGCAAATTACAAAGATAACTGGGTGTTACTTTTAGAGCTATCGAAAATGGTATATGGGCCAAAAAAAGTGCATCAACGTAGCTACGGGTCTGATATACTATATTAAGCCGTAATAGGCTTATATATTTTTTATTAAATACATCATACGGTAGACCTTTATCACAAAAATAGCTTGTATTTTGGATTTCTAGGACACTAGGCATATTTACTTAGTATTTTTAAGGGCCGATTATCTCTTGTTTTTCTTATCTAATGTTTTGTAATTGATAGAAAAAATGGCTGTCCATTTTTTAAAATAGAAAATGAGATATGAAAGCAATGGGAAATCGAGAAAATGTGGAAGCTCCTAGTGGAAAGCCTTTGTTCAGGGTGTATAATGCTCTGCTCAGTGCGAATACGGTTCCTTATACATAAATTTCTATAACCAATTACATTTTGTGAATTGATATACGATTTTATAAAATAATTCGTAATACCGCAGATTAAACATGACCACATCTGACCTGATTATGGACTTCCGTTCGCCTGACGTCTTAGGTTATATAAAAGGCTGTATGAGGCCGTACATTCGGCAAAGACTCTAAATAACAAATAATATATTTACCTTAGTGATATTAGAACCTAGAATAACTTGAATATTAACTATATACACCATTGTTTGTGAGTCATCGCTGTTTACATAAGCGCCTCTTACACAACAGCTATAAATTAATGAAAGTAAACATAAAAATCATTATAAAACTACTCTTATTGTGCTGTCGTACTTTAACGACGAAGATATGATATAAATCAAATAAGAATTTTAAAGAAAATGATATTGTTTTTCCGCATTTTGATGTACTTATAAAACCCCGTCTTCCTAATGTGTCACAGCTTGTCAACGTGACAGGTAAGTATAAACTTTTTAAAGGTAACTTAAGTAACACACACACATGACCCGATTCAGTGTGCTTCTAAAGTACATTTTCTTTCTTTATAAACACGTAACATATTTTAAGTTTTTGTTGATAAAACATAAACGCAAGTGAACAATGATATATCTTTGTGTGAAATAAGCGTGTAAATATTTATAAGTGTTCCTTTTTTCTCGCTACAGAGTTCTGCCAGTCCTGACGATATTTTTGCTTCGATTAGGGAAGCGACCCCTAGACCTAAAACAACGCATGATGAATATCATACAAAATTCGGGGACAAAGAGAGAAGGAAGAAGGAGAATCATAATATGAGTATATATAATTTGTTTAGTTACATTTTTCTGGCTGGTAGTTTAATGTGACTTGTCCTCTATGAATACCTTTGCCATTCTGACTTGTATGTGACTAAAACATGTGTATAATGATAGCACTTCGTTCATAACCGAACAAATAATCGCCATAAACTTTTCAATTTTTTTCAGTTGAAAGAAGGAGAAGGTTTCACATCAATGACAGAATACAGGAACTAGGAACACTCCTGCCCCGGTATACAGACCCGTAAGAAAGTTATGTCTTGGTATCGTTATTAACATATTACAGTTTCGATGAACAGCTGAATAGATTAATGAGTTGATACGGTGGACCTGACTGCCTCGGGTTCAAAGTCATTCAGGCTTTGACATAAAATGATTTGGAAATTGAAACGCGTCTTCGTTATGCAGGCGTCACACTGTCCCGAAATTGACATCAGATGGAAACACGATAATGGAAATGTTCAAATTCGGCTCTGATCGTGAAAACATCGGGCCATTCGTGAGGGCACCATAAGCCATCGTATGGTCGCCGGTGAATTTTTTCAGGCTCCGGCAGCAACTTCGTGAGCGGTGGCAAAATCTTTGGCATGCCAAAAAATTGCCGGAAGGCCTTGCAAAGGTTCATTTTCGTGTTGAATTCGTTTGTCTATTTAGTCCTGCGTAAGGCCATCGTGAGAGCATCTTGTCAAATCGTGTCATCTTCGTGTTTTCTTCGTGTAATCATCGGTGTCTTGGGGCAATTTTTGCCTCACGAAGACAATACGAAGGAAACAAGAAGTCGCTCGATTGTCTTAGGGAGGCAACCCGACTACGTGAAACCCTCGTAATGCCGACGTGTATCAATCGTATTATAATACGATGAAATCAAGATGGGACCACATTGTCGACAAACACTGCCAAATTTGAGAAGGTGAATGCTGCAGAAACTCTTTTGAATGCTGAGGAGACCTCCTATACTGCTGAGGAGACCTTTCAAACTGCTGAGGGGAGACCTGGAACCCTCGGGTGAATGCTCTGAGGTTTTATTTGGACAAGGTCTGACACCTTTCTTCGATTTCTTCCACTTCTCCTCTGGATCACCAGTTTCTTCGTTTCTTCTCCTGAGTTCTTCCAGCCATCTTTTTCCCCCGGCCTCTACCAGCCTTGGTGGCATTTTAAATTGGGTTTAAGTTGAATTAAATTTGACAAAGTTGAAATGCATTATGTACTCTCCGATCAGCAAACGAATTTCCCACGGTCGACCGACGGTTTTATAACATCGGGAAGTCACGTGACGCCTTCGGGACCTAGTTCGAACGCACCGTTCTCGCTATACGACGCCGTGACGCCGTCGTGTGACCTTCGTTTGGCCTGCGGGAAAACTTCGTTATAAAAAGCACATATTCCTGTTGCTTTCGTGTATGGTTCGGGTGCAATCGTGTGACCTTCTGTAGGCCTCGTTCTTGCTTCGGCTAAGGATTGGCTGTTGAATCAAGTTCGAGTTGATCTTCGCGCAAAATTCAAAATTCCATATTCATATGGCCATCTGATATCAAATTCGGGACAGTGTGATGCCTGCATTACAGCTATTGATACTGTTCTAGGTTGTACGTTGTAACGTTTTAAGTCTCAAATTTAAGAAGGTTAGTCTTCTTGTTGTTTTTTCTCAATAAAATATGTTTTTATACTCCCGAACGGAGACATATAGTTTTTGAACTGTCCGTCCGTCAGTCCGTCTGTCAGTCCGTCAGTCCGTCCGAAAACTTTAACATTGGCTATAACTTCCTTATTAGTGAGTGGATTTACTTCATACTTGGACACAACATCCCTTTGGACAAGACCTTTCCACTGACATATATTTATTTGACCTTGACCCCTGAATATTCAATTGTCCGAAAACTAATATTTGGCCATATCTTCCAAATTAGTTAGTGGATATACTTCATACTTAAACATAACACCCTGACAAGACCTTCCCACTGACTCTATATTTATTTGACCTTGACTCCCTGAATGACCTTCACCTTGAAGATCCAATTGTCCAACAAATTTAACATTGGCTATAACTTCCCTATTAGTCAGTGGATTTACTTCATACTTGGATACAACACCACTTTGGACAAGGCCATCTCACTGACGTACACTCATTTGACCTTGACCCCTGAATGACCTTCACCTTGAAGATCCAATTGTCCGAAAACTTTAACATTCCTTATAACTTCCTTATTAGTAGGTGGATTTGCTTCATACTTGAACACAATACCCCTTTGAATAAGACCTTCCCACTGACCTAGATTTATTTGACCTTGACTCCTGAATGAAGCTCAGCTCAAAGTTTAAAGCACCACTTTCGCGGGCATTGTCATCTTACAGTGTACAGTTCTTAATGTAGAAATTGTTCTACTAAATATGTAATTGTTTGATGACGTATGATTATGACTCTGGTGAGACAGATTATCGGCGGAACAAAAAGGCTAGAGACAGGACAGAAATTAACCTTTTTTACTGTTTGCATATAGTGATAATATCAAGTGACATTGTTAAAACTTTTATATTATATTCCAGTCGGATGGAACTTATTCTTGAATATAAGGAATATTGCTTTAAAAAAAAATTAAAAAAAAACTGCATTTTTTTAAAATTTTATTCTTTAGGAAAGGTCGTCGAAACAAGGGCACGATCCTGAAAGCTTCAGTCGAATATATCAAGAAACTGAAGAAAGACCAAGAACGGTTTGGAAAGCTAGATGAAAGAATAAAACAAAATGAACTGCAATATAAAACTATGATGACCAGAATTAAGGTAAGCACTGAAGCCTTTACAGAGGAACGTTGATCTTATAAGACGTACATTTAACATTTAGGTAAGTGTGTGACACTATGAGACTTAACATCTATTTGTCCAGATTTCTTAAAGAAATACATTGATCAGTGTTGTTGTTTTTTTTTTTCAAATTACAGAAACTGGAGTTATTGCTTAAGACGAGAAGTACATTCAAAGAATTTTCTAAAGAACAAATTGTGTCTCAAAGTAAAAGTAAAGCAAGTGGAATGCACATCGTCGAAACAAAAAGCATAAACTTCAATGCAATGTCAGCGGAGTCAGAAATAGACTCAAACATGGAGGCGACGTCTACCTCTTCAAGAGCTAACAGTGTTCCACTGGAATCAGATGTTTCAACAGCCAACTCAGCTACATATGACTTAGATGATGTTTTAGATGACAGTTCTGTGCCCTCTACAGACTCCTTATTTTCAGTCCAGTCTGTAAGTTCTGGATTGGACGAGGATTATATTGGATGCAATGAATAACAACATCAAACCTCGAAATAATTTCTATCAACATCAAACCTCGAAATAATTTATATCGGGCTGATAATATTTTGAACCACTCTCACTGCCATGGTAATTACCGAAGAATGATTATCATGATATGACAAGGGTGTTGGTGCTTTAAGTGTTCAAGTTATTGGTTTTGTTGCGAATCATTTGTTGATTATTGATACGTATAATTATATGTGGTAACGTATTGTTAAAATGTTTCTGTTTAGGAATCAATGATTGACCAAGAATTACCAAGACTTCTGAAATCTGAGCTGGACAGTAAGAGTGGAGAAACTGTTTTAAGTAGAGTGGTCTACAATATCACTATCACTGCTTATGGAAATTCTAACTGAAAAATCATAAAGGTATCATCAAGAATAATTGATACGGTAATATAATGACTTTTCTTATAATGGCTGTAGTGGCTAACGCTTGGAAATGAGAGGATATATTGAATTGTAATAATTAGTAAAGAAGTATCAAAATATAAATGTGGAAAGTTTCCTGAAATTCATAACAGGAGGTATATTTACATAAAACCGTAAAAAAAGAAGTGTTTAGGTAAGCAACATATGCCAGGTCTTCTATTTGAAACAAGCTAACCTTTTTGAAGTTGGAACAATAGTATTTTTCTGAAACAAACATGTGCTCCAGACAAGAAAGGGTACATATTCAGTCTGTTACTTCTTAAAAGTGTAACAAAAATGTTCCAGTATCTGTTGAAAAATGAAATGCCATTTTTACAAGGTGTTCATTATCTGATATGTTTTTTACTTTGTTACGGTCCAGTGCACACCATATGCTTTTCATTGTATAAATATAAGCTCTTCCAATCTGTTACAAAGAATCGATTGTCTAGAACGTTGGTTTTCTATTCGGGAAGATCTGAGTTCATATCCCGCTCTGGGTGATATTCCTAAAGATGCACTGCATCTTTCTGTTATTAACTTCCATATTCGGTCCAGTAAAACCCTCCTGGCCTGAGTTATGATAAACAAAATTTTTTTTTTTTCAAAATATCTGATATGAAAATAAACTTACCCATTCGTCATCATAAATGATGATTTTCTCAAGCAGGGACGTGTTACGGTCTATGGCACACCCGCCTATAACTGTATAAATACAACCTCTGACAACTGCATCAGGGAAGGAGCGGATGTGGTCCAGTGGTAACGCGCTGGACTGGTATAATAGGGATCCCGAGTTCGATCCCTCGCTCCTCCACTAAAATTCTTTCGGGTGAGACATTAAATCGAGGTCCCATGTATCAGTGCTATACACTGAGCATGCAAAAGAACCGGGAGTCTCTCTGGAATGGGATGCTTTCTGTATCTTGCACTACCCCTCCAACATAAAATAACTAATCTCTTCAGGGGGCGTCGGTCATATGGGCAACCGGTACCGACGATAAATAAGTTCAAATAGATAGATAGATAGATAGATAGATAGATAGATAGATAGATAGATAGATAGATGCATATTTGGCTGAGTAGTCTTGAGCAGTGGTTTTCGATGCAGGAGGACCTGTGTTCGAATCCCGTTCTGAGTTTTCTTTTCGAACGTTCATGCTCGTAACAATCTGAAAATACTATCTGGCGAAGATATCTGATTAAGTCAAAACCATAACTAGTTTGTACGAGTTATACAGGGATATAGTTGTCTGCAATGTACAAGTTTGAGTGATAATATCTCTTAAGATAGCATGAACTAATAAATTAGTCGACGAGCAGAGAACAATGTTCGGAGGGAAGCTGATCATAAATCTTCATTATCAAAATATACTTCAACCTAACGAACAAAACATTGTTAACAAAATATGTTTACTTATGTCACCATTTAGACTAAATTTTGAATTTAAATGTTAGTGCAGACATTGTAGCTCAGGCTGCAATATTTTAACAGCTTAATTTCAGTAACTTGGTGGCATAATGAAATATACTCACATTTGTTTGATTTAATGGTGTTTTCATTAATTGAACATGTTGGCGCATTTCGGGACACGCAATATTTGAGCTATATCCAGGCATAAAGAATAAAGAATCATATATTATGGTTCTGAATGAGTTTAAGTTCCTCCCAAACAAATCGTCAGCCGTATTTGGTAAACAGACTTTCAACACAAATTAGTTATTTTCATATGTCATTGGCTAGAGAAAATAAAGCCTTTTCAACTATTGCTTAACCGAAATTGGGATAAAAGCAGTTAGCGTTACAGGGTCGATACAAATTCTGGAAAAACAGTAAATATAATGAAAAACTGTGTCAGTTAATAGTCAAAGAAATCTGCTGTAGATAGTTCCTAAAGCGTATATATCCATGCCTTTCGAGTTCGATTCGATAATCGATTTTCATTTCAGCCTGATTTTACAACACAAACATTTTGTATCACAAATTATTCTTAAAGAAGCTTATTTGACGTTGATAAATGGAACTCAGGTAACAAAACCGGGTACTGGAGTCATAAACCTTTCTGTGAGGTTAATAATTTCCGGTATAAGCTAGATTACATAATTAATTTAAAGACAATGAACAAAGCCCGTCAATAAAAAGTATGTTTTGTTTAAAATTTATTAACTCGAGAGAAATCTATTTAGCATGTATCTAAATACGTTCAACAACAAGCGCATATCAATGATTTAAACAGCAGGGGCACATATTAAAGTAAGTGTGGTAATAAGAAAATTTATAAAAACTGTACACGTACTTGCCAAAATGTATCTATTTCTTGCCAAAATACTAAACGTCAAAACAATTTTTATCATTGATACTATAGTACACAGAAAACCCGTAGACCAATTTTTGAGAGCATTTTATTCTTCAAGAATTTCTATATAAAAACAGAAGATGACTGAAAAAGCACCAAATTGCTCTAACAATATTACAAGAAAACGAACATCGCTTACATTTTTTAGGAATCCATCATACTTAATACAAATAAAATCGTACGCTATAACAGAGAAAACGCCACCATTTTTTATCATGTTTTGAAATATAAATATATTAAAAAAAATCAAATTAGTTATCTTTGAAAAATACACCGATTGAGCTGATTCCCTAGCAGCTGTTATTAGATTAAAGTTGACGCTACGAGCAGACATTTGACACCTCTCGGACGTCTGTACGTCTGCAGGTTGGTGCAATAGAGCTCCGTGTTTTTCAGTTCTCAAAATCACGGGGTATATAATCTACCATATATATTGTATACTATGTAAGTATGCAAGCTCAATAGGTGGACTGCACAGAGACATTTTCGTGTTAGAAAGTGTTGACCAGAGCTGCACCGTAGAGAACTTCGTTTAGCTTGCAGGTGCAGATCACAAGAAATAACGAACGAGCTGTTTCCTTCGTTTCATTGGCACATATAGAGGCATTGTAACAGAGGAAAGTATATTATAAGAAAGTATTGACCAGGGCTGCATTTAACGTTTAATTTTCTCAGGTCCTACTGATAAAGGCTGCACACATTTCGAAGAACATTACATCAAGTTGTCAGTTCACCATCGTCGGAACCCACGTTCGCTTAATACGCTATGCTTCTTAATCGACCGTGGGTTATTCAAACCTGTGAAAGATATGTGATCTTTTGTCCATCAATTAAAGCTTGCAGTGACTTATATACTATGTTCCGCTTAGAACTTGGATCAAATATTCAGCATGTTCAAATGTATCACTCTAGTACAACTGACATTGTAAAGGAAAATATTAAGTGTGATCTAAGTAAACCTGATGGTATAATTCGCATATTGATAGCAACTAGTGCAGCCGGTATGGGTGTTAACTTTGCAGCTATAAAAGGTGTAATTAACTGTGGACCACCAAAGGATATGGATAGTTTTGTCCAGCAGTTTGGTCGGGCGGGCAGGGATGGCGGGCAGGCTACTGCTTAGTTACTGTACAATGCCAAACAGTGCAGAAATATTGATTCTGATATGAAGGAGTATATCAGTAACATTTCTGAGTGCAGGAGAGATAAACTTCTGAGTTTCTATAATGCGACATCTTCTCCAAATATCAGTAAACATGCTTGTTGTGATATCTGTGCAAAAACATGTTCATGTGACAACATTTGTCCCAATGTCTTACACTCATATTTTGAAATCAAAGCTCCTGGTACCACTTCAGAATCAGAATCAGATTTTTCAGATAGTTTAGAGCAGATCTCAGAAAGTGAAAAATTATAATAAATGTATGTCTTCAGATCTGAACTATAATTAATGTATAATGTCTCAAGATCTGGTGTGGTGTAAACAAATAAATTAAAATCAGTTTTAATACTTTGTGATAAATCTTTTTTATGACTATGTTAGTTAAAATGAAATTAACACACTGTAGCAGTCACATTGGGATAAATAAACCTTGGTCTTTAGACAGTACGTTTTTAGGTTACCTCGTCTTTGTCCTTGACTTCATTGCTATTCTAGGTTACCACTAAATGCCTTTTCATTGGTTTTTGAATTAGCACTCTTCTAGGTAACCTCATCATTTGTTTTACCTTTAGACCAGTAATTTTCTAGGTAACCTAATTATTGTTCTTTACTCAAGTACTAGTTAAAACTCATATTTTCTGTACAGTACTTTGTCATTCTTGCAGAAGGAGTATTTATGAAGTTGCAATTATTGACCATTAGTCAGTGAGGATTTTACCAGAACTTTCTATAGATAATAGTTAGCTGAGAAGGAAAAATGACACAAAACTGTAAATGTGATGTGTGTTTTTGTTTCTTTTTGTTGCACAGCTGGTAGTGAGTGCTCTAAAGATCATTCCTGTTAGTGCTATTGATCATTGAAACTTGTTAAGTTTTGTTACTTGATTTCATTATGATGTATTACTAGCACAAGGAATAAATGATTGAAAAAATAAGCTCTTATTTTATGACATGTAATGGGCAGATTCTGATTGTGATACCTTTATTTGTGTTGCTGGTTACAAGAAAGCAAACAATATAGTAGTCAGATGCTATGGAGACTTTTAAACAGAAAAGTATGCCAGTCATATATACAGTTCATACTCATTAACTAGAACTGTCTTCAAATGTATCTCTGCAAAAGATATTTTTTAGTCCCAGTCCTAATTTGTCCTTTGTTAAACGTAGCTTAAATTGAAAATGTTTCAGTTGAACTACAGGTAACTCCTAGTGTTTATATTGGTCCCACTCACTTAAGTTTTAACTGTAGTTAAAAATCAAAACGCCAATAGTAAAACAAGATCTTGTGAGCCCATCGACTTTTGCTCCCATACATGTACTATATAGTACTTGCACTGAAACTGTAATATGCAGTCAGTGGGGACAATCACAGTGACATTTGAATTAACAACCTCCCAAGTTAGACCCCTAAAGTACTGCTCCTCCATACAATTTTATTATGTACTGGTTAACCTAGCTAAGAGGAACTGTATCCACGATCAGACTGCATTAATCACATCTAATCTGCACTGTTCACTATTCACTGAACAAGAGTACCACCTGTGTGTGTCAAAGCTCAGCTGCTTCTTAGTTTTTATTTTAATGGGGGTTAATAGATTTTCTAAGTTAAACAGGTACATTATTCTATATTATGATAGAGTTAGTCACTTTTTGGACAAATGCAGGTTGTCATCACAAAATATTCGGAGTTTATGAGATAATGGCAGAGATATTTTAAAATGTCAAAGTTTTTGCACACTGAGGAGCTATATCTTGACATTTTCTTTGAAAACAGCCAATAAATGATACTGATAGTGATACTGTATAAATTAAAAAGGGTTAAAACTTAGAAATAAAGCAGGTGGCCAGTTTAATACCATGATAGTCAAATTAGCTGACAAATCCACTTGGTTTACACATATAACTGTGATCTTGAACACTGACTGAGGAAATTACAGAGAAATGCATTAGATCCAACATTAAATACAGAACTAAGTATGATGTATAACTACTTTATTGCATTAATCTGTAATGTTCATACAAAACAGAACTCAAAATAATTTATATTACCAAACATATTTGGAATATTACCTGGTCTACAGTACAATAAATATTAACCAAAACAATTGTGCTAAGTCAACATTTAAATATAATGATTTTAGATACTTCTTCTCCATAGGTTAAAAGTTGATTCCCTTGCAGAGTTTGATAAATGTGTTTTTTTCTGTTCCAACCTGCTATGAACAACCAATGGTCCTATATCACTCACCTAAATACCATGGAAATATCAAACGTTAGTAAAATTTATACCAGTAATAAAAACAACTGTACATATATGGTATTGCAAATTTAAAGAATCTTGCTTCAAAACCAAAAGTAAAAAAATAAAGCATTTATTTTTAAACAAACAGTTGGAATTTTAATTATGTAGCTTTAACAAACAGAAGGGCCAAGATGGCCCTGTATGACTCCCCTGAGCCCAAGTTTGAACCCTGTGACCTAGTTTTTTACCCAAATGATCCATACTCAAACTTTACCTTCAAATCAACATTACATTACATTATTCATTATTGTATTATATTGTTACATATTGTGCTATATTATTCTATTGTACTAAATTATACTATATTGTACGAAATTATACTATATTGAACTATTATACTGTATTGCATTGTACAATAATGTACTATATTTTACTATATCACATTCTGGTCGAAAATGTAGCCTCTAGAGTGTTCAGATGGTTTTTACATATTTGACCCCTGTGACCTAGTTTTTGACTCCACTTGACCCATATTCAAGCTTGACTTAGAAATCACTAAAACGAGCTTTCTAAAAAATTTCCAGGTCATCTGGACTGAAATTGTAGTATTTTGACAGTTTACCACATTTGGGTTCTGTGACAGTTTTTGACCCATGTAGATCCCTTTTCATACATATGAAATACCAAGTGACCCTTGAAAGGGCCATTTTTGACCTGGGATCTTGATGTGAACAAATTTGGTAGAGGTCCAGTAGTAAATGCTACATACCAAATATCTAAACTATAAGAATTGTGGTTACTGACAAGATCACTTTTTTAAACTCTATCTGATACAATGTAACTCCATGCAAAACAAGTTACCCATTGGGCAGGGCCAATTTAACCACTGAAACAGAATAGAAGACCTCCGTATGATACTCCATGCAAATATTGTATGGTGTTGTGGTTTTAGGATTTTTCTCAGACTTTTCAACAAGTGACCCTAGGGCAATTGCAATTTGACCCATGGACATAATTTGAGCAACTTTGGATGAGGTCCACTTCACAAACCTTGCAAAATGTGGATTAACCCATTGGGTTCTGACTATGTGACAAAAGATGAAAGACATCAAACAGTCACAACAGTTTACATGAGTACTTCTGCTGTAGTGAGCTTAAAAGCTCTGCAGACAATTCACAAATACATACTTGCAATAACCTTTTGTTTTTTTATCCAAGAATGCAGGTTTTCTGCATCAACACATTTCAAAGGGTCTTGAAATTTTTTAAATGATTTCCATTTAAATTTCTCAGTTGTAGCTTGACTTCTTAAACATTTCACAATAGCTAAAATGTCTTTTGATTTGTCAACTTCTGGTCTAAGTCTTTTTGACTGAATGCATTTTTTTTTTTTTTGATTAGATTGGTTTTAATATTTTCAACAACCTGAGTAGTCATGCAAACTTTTTTTTGCAGACTCAAAGCATTTGTTTACACCCTGCGTATTTAACTGATTTTTCACATTTTTTACCTGCAACTCAACACCATTGTCATTTGGAATTTGTTTGTAACACCACCTTTTAAATTTATACACATGTTCCATTTGTATTCAAAACTATGTTCAGTGCCTAAAATAGATATACAGTATGTAATCATTCGCCACAACCAGAGTTTATACTTTGAATGATGAAGTGCTGAATCGAACAACCACTCGAAGTAAGCATTACGTACAATCCGTTCTCCATCACCCAATTTGTACGAATCACAGGTGTCTCTGAATAACAGAGCCATGAACAGGAAGGTACTAACGGGGTTACTCTCGCTACAATCATTGTCAAGTTGGTACAATTTCCATTAATGCACCTAAGAATGCAATCTAAGAAATGTTGAAGACGTATCCTTCCATTTATGTAAGAGCAAGTACGAGAGCATTTTAATGGCATGTTAAAGGTAGGTGCACTTTGTGAGTAGGATTGCCTTTTTCTCCTTTAAATCATGCTTGATCGAAAGAAAGATATATCCATGCACTTCAGCGTACACTATTGTAAGCTTAACAATTTGATTGCAAAATATCCACATGTGCTCCCTTGTATTGGTGGTATTTTTGTCTCGTTAGGTCCAAATGATTTTCAAAGTTTTACTGATACTTTTGATATATTTGCAAGTGGTCAAGGTACAAAATGACAATTTACTCATAAATGAATGTTTTTGGGAGTTTTTTGCGTGCATGCGTGCGTGCGTTAAGTATTATTATTTATTTCATAAGTGTCAAGAAAATTATTTAAACGTGATTAATAGCAAATTTTAAGCGGCAAATCGGCCATGGATAGAAGTCCGTTCGCGGATAGAAAAGTTAACATACCGGATAAAACCCAATATGAATAATTAAAACATTTTTTGTTAATTGATAACTGACATAGAAATGAAAATGTGTACGAAATATCAAGTAAAATTCAGTATGTTTGAGTAATTAATAGACAGTTATAAATGGCGCATCGACGAGTTCTGTCAGCACTTCTATCTGTATACTTACTTACCTAGTAATTATCTAAAACATAAGTTAGCGTTTCTTTCCTTTCTGGAGAATGAAGCGGAGGTTACTGCGAAGAGATCGATATTTAGTCACACGTTACCAGGCTGACGTCATTTTGATATGTTTCCGGTTTCACTTTGTGAATGATAAAGTTTTGCCGTTTTTCAAAATCTGAAACAGGACCCTAAATTATTCGTGAGGCTTTGCAGACATCAGCAAGATTAGATCTAATGAAATTTTACATTAACTGTTTTACTTAGTTGGCTGCATTAGGACTGCAGGATACCCAGACGAATGGGAAGCAAGCCAAGTCAAGTAAAGTTTATTTATATACTGATTACTGTCAACAAATGACATAAGTTCTAAAGAGCTTTTAACACCGACTATCTAGACAGACAAAATTTGATATGGATGGCAATCATGCTGCACAGAAAAAATAAATTACTTGAAGAAATTAAAAGATGTTAAAAGTTATTAATATTAGTTAATATGTAGTCATTACAAATTCAATTTACAAGAACAGAAAGTGAAAGCGTAACATAGATGATATGCGGGTGCCGGACGTTTCGGTAAATGACCAGTTCGATAAATTGGATTTATATAGTAAACCCTTTGGACGTTTCGGTAAAAAGGCAATTATATAGTAATTATATGGTAAATAATGGAGAAAGTTGTCACACATATGAAAAACACATAATAATTACCTAGTTTGTGATATGTGCTATTCCTGTAATGTGCTTATAGTATTTTAATGAAAATAAATAATAATACATAATAACTAGTTATTATTACTATCAAATGGTCTAGGTCCACTATGTATACCTAGCCCATTTACCGTGAACCTGATAATAGCAGCAAAATGAGAGCAGCGGTGAAATATGTGATATATCCCATTGTTACCATATAATTACAATATAATTGCCTTTTTACCGAAACATCCAATGGGCTTACTATATAAATCCAATTTACCGAACTGGTCATTTACCGAAACGTCTGTAAATCTGATATGCTGCTGTCATGTATTGGTCAAGTCAAGGTGTTACCACAGGATGGGCATATACATTTCTCGTCATTCCAATTGTTAATTAAGCTTCTGAATTGGTTAAATGAAGTTGCTTTTCTAAAATTTTCAGGCATTTAGTTCCAGCGTTTGACAGCAGCATATCTAAATGATTTCTTACCATAGTTTTGAGTTCTGGGCTGTGGATCTTCTACAGTGTTTGTATATCTAAAACTATAATAGGTATGATCTCAATGTCCAAGAAGTGGGATATTATTGGTGCATAATAATGCTGGTGGGAAGTCAAGCTAGCTGCTGATACTAAGACATAAAACTTGTTTTATACATTTTATTTTTATTCAGTAGATGTCCAAGATAATGAAAATTAGTTAGCTAATATGTACATTTTGAAATTTGATCGTCCTATTAACCAAAAGTAGCCATGTTTCTTCAATAATAACAGTATACATTTAATTGTCTCCCTTAAGTACTTGGATTCAAGGGAGATAAGGGTAAATTTTTAATAATAATACTGAATATTAAATATAATAATAATTGAATAATCAATATAACAAAATTTCTTAAATCCTTAAAAAGGGAACATTTCATATAACTTTGATCGTCATTACAAGGTCTCTTCTGTATATGCGTACATGCCAGGTATCTCAAGCTGCAGTCAGTGAGACTGGGATTTTTTTAAGGGAGACTGGGGTAAAAATAAGGGAGATTTTTTTTAATTGCATCAGAACAGGGTGTTTTATTCATTTTATCATAGAAAACATTATAATGAACATTTTAAATCAAACAAAGTAACAACCATCGTCGGAAACCCACGTTCGATCCATTCAGTTTCACTCTATTTATCTACCATGGGACAATTGGCTGGTAAAATTTCGTACTCATGAATAATTCATTACCTACTTTCGTTGGTTTACCTTGAAGATCCAATTGTCCAAAAACTTTAACATTGACTATAACTTCCTTGTAAGTAAGTGGATTTACTTCAAATTTGGACCCAACAGCCCTTTTGACAAGACCTTCCCACTGACCTATACTTATTTGACCTTGACCCTTTGAATGACTGTTCCTCAGCTCAAAGTCAAAGCACCACTTCGGGGGCATTGTCATCTTACAGTGACATTTCCTGTTTCCTCTGTTTTCTTAATTCCAAAATTTAATAACTAGATAGCTATAGACACTGATAGATCTACAGTGTATAATAGAATGACACTATGGGGGGAAAACCCTCACATTTTATCGAATTTTAATTAGATCTGAATTAAACATCAATTAAATGCCAATTAGCCACAGAACTCAAACACGCCTTTTTAATATATTACACTTCTGTACATTAAAAATGAAACAAATATAACACATTATACAGGTCTTGGAGTTGTCTTTGGGTAGTCTTGGTGTGTCTTTGGGTAGTCTTGGGGTGTCTTAGGGTTAATAGACTGACCCCATCTAGCCTAATTCATTATGCTTAAGGAGTCACTTGTAGATCAGATAGTTTTAAGTTAATTCAGCCTTGAGAAGGTGAACAAACAAAATAACCTGTACAATCTGTCCACCTTCAGAGTAGAAATAGTGAGACATATAACATAATATAACACATCTTTTTCCAGATACATTACACCCACTCAAATAGACAACGGTGAACCAGAAGGATTGTACAAGTACAGTGCAAAACATTCCCAGAAGAAAACAGGTCTAAGCTTGAATGAGAACCGTGGGCTGGCATGAATGATATAGTGAGGTTCAAGAGTATACGTAGCTTTTTCCGTCTGGTATTCCTCTCACTGAATGTCACTTGATATTTTGTTTTGGCACATAATTGACTTAGTCCAGGAAACCTTGCCGCAGTAGGATATTGTTGTATTTTCTGATTAACAATATCCTCTGTTTAGGGCACAATAAATGTCCAGATATCTCGTAAATGAGACTAATAATTGACTTGCAGAAAAAAAAAATCTTCATATTATGAATATATTTGTTAATGCATTTCCTCAATAAAGAAAACTAATGAGATACATGCCTCGCACATAGTTTTATCTTAGAACTTCATTTTAAAAAACTTATTCCTAATTGTTTTATTTTTGTCGAGCCCACTTGGGGTGAGCTCGACTTAGTCACCACTTTTGGCGTATAGTTCGGTGTATGTGTGTCTGTGCATCTGTCCGGATTTGTCCTGTCTATATCTTGCTCATTCTTTGAAGGATTACAAAATAATTTGGTACAAATGTTCACCATGATGGGGTTGTGTGTCGCACACAAAACCCAGGTCCGCCGCTCAAAGGTCAAGGTCACAGTTGGGGGTCAGCGCAAAACTCATGTCTGGAGCGTATCTTCTACATGCATGGAGGAATTTTAATATACTTTGGGACAATTATTATCCATAGTGATGCAGAGTGTTGAGCGAAAAATTCAGGTGTCTGTGGCAAAGGTCAAGGTCGCGTTTAGGGGTCAAAAGTCAAATAACAAAATAAAACATTCATTTGTGAGTTTAACTTCTATATACATGGATGGATTTTAATATAACTTAGCACAAATGATCTGCATGTTGAGTTGAGTTGTCTCGCGCAAGATGAAGGTCAAGGTCACAAGAGGTCAAAGGTCAAATAAAAATATTAAAATTTGTTTGTTGGCGCTGTATTTTGCATATGCTTTGAAGTATTATGCTTAGAGGTCAGAGGATTTGAAAAATTGAAGTGTCTGTGGCAAAGGTCAAGTTCATTTTTTAGGGTCAAAGGTCAAATAACAAAATAAAACATTCATATAAGAATATACCTTCTATATACATGGATGGATTTTAATATAACTTAGCACATATATTCTCCATGTTGAGTTGAGTTGTCTTGCGCAAAATGAAAGTCAAGGTCACAAGAGGTCAAAGGTCAAATAAAAATATTAAAATTTGTTTGTTGGCGCAGTATCTTGCTTATGCTTTAAAGAATTATACTAAGTGATCAGAGGATTTTAAAATTGTTGAGCCCCCTTGTGGTGAGGTCGACTTAGTCACTGCTTTTCACTTTTTGTGGTTTGGTGTATGTGTATGTGCATCCGTCAGTCTGTGTGTCTGTCTAGATTTGTCCGGTTTATATCTTGCTCATTCTTTGAAGGATTACAAAATTGTTTGATACAAATGTTCACCATGATAGGATGATGTGTCACACACAAAACCCAGGTCCGCCACTCAAAGGTCAAGGTCACACTTGGAGGGTCAGCTCAGTACCGTGTCCAGAGCATAACTTATTCATGCATGGAGGGATTTTAATATAACTTAGGACAAATGTAACCCATAATGAGGCGGAATGTAGCGCGAAAAATTCAGTGTCTGTGGTAAAGGTCAAGGCCTTACTTCAGGGTCAAAGGTCAAATACCAAATTAAAACATTCATTTGTGAGTATATTTCTTTATACATGGATGGATTTTTATATAAGTTATAACAAATGTTCTCAATAGTGAGTTGAGTTGTCTTGTGCAAATGAAGGTCAAGGTCACAAGAGGTCAAAGATCAAATAAAAATATCAAAATGTTCAAATAACATGAATTGAGATTTTTAGGCACAAATGTTCATCATGAAACTTCTTGTCATGCACATGAACCAGGTCACCAGGTCAGAGGTCAAGGTCACCTAACATAATGCAATGTCAAGATTTAGCTATGGGTATAAAGAGGATGTGCTGCGCACATCTCGCCTATGTATACATCTTTCTCCTTGATCTGAAGCTTATAGGTTCAGGTTTGAATTAAGACAAGCGGGCTCGACATTCTGCCCGTGGGCATGTCTTGTTTAAGGTTTGCACCCCTAAGTTCAGAGAACCAGGTTCAGAAACTTGACTGTGTTAAAGTAATATTGGTTAACTAATTTGTTGCTGCTTATTTAAGATAGTAGCATTGACTAGTAGGGTAATTATAAATGTTTGTTTTAATATGAAATTGTGACTGATTTAATGATATATAGTGACTGTTTACCTTGATTCTGCAAAGGAGCTTGTACCTTGGTATAACCTAATATTTACTTGGTTCTGTTTAATTATACTCCAAACTATTATTGTAGTAACTTGTAACTTGAAATGTCAGAACAACTCTTACTTGAAGTGGAGGAAATCTCTGTCATTTGAAATTAGTATTACTTATGTTTTTATGCCCCGGAAGGGAGGCATATAGTTTTTGAACTGTCCGTCCGTCATTCCGTCCGTCCACCATCAGTCCATCTGAAAACTTTATCATTTGGCATAACTTCCTTATTAGTAAGTGGATTCACTTCATACTTGGACACAACATCCCTTTGGACAAGACCTTCACATTGACCTATATTTATTTGACCTTGACCCTTGAATGATTGGTCCTCAGCCCAAAGTCAAAGCACCACTTTGGCGGCATTGTCATCTTACAGTGTCAGTTCTTGTTGTTTAATTATTTGAATATTTTGTAGAACCCATTGTTGCATTTGATAAATAAACATCATTCCACTAAAGTCATGTGTATTCCATGTCATATTTTCTAAAGTGGCTGCTCTGTGCCATAATTAAGGACCAGCCAACTGTAACCATTTGAAAGTTGAACCCCTGACATAATTATATGGTCAATAATTCAAATACACTCCTGAAAATATGATAAAAATCATGTTTTTTTTATTGACCATCATCATTTTCGTCATGGATGTCTGAGGTAATTTTTTTTTTTTCAGAGTCATGACAGAATGACAGCTAGAACAGAATGACAGCAAGAGTAATTCAGATTAAAGAAAAACTTTATTGACAACATAACAAAATGTCTGTAAAGATGTGTTTCTTCTGTCTGCTATTTGGTTTCTCTGTATTTGAGTTAGCTACTGCCAGTAAGTTGTTTTTGGTATATCATATTTGTATTTCCTTTTCATTTTATTGTTATTTCTTTTAACTTATGAAATAGATTTTCTTTTAAAATTACATTTCACCTAAGAACTGCATTTGTGTTTAAGATGTTTAAAATATGGATGCTGAGAAAGTGCATTTATGTAAGATATCAGTTCCACAGTATGATGTGATGATACAGATATTATACCTTGTAGCGTAGTGTCAGTTTCAGGCCAGATCTACGAAATGATTTCTTTAATAATAAAATCTGTATGCTTCAAATTATATCAAAGTTTTAAAGTGAAGCATGTAAAACTCTGAAACAAAATACCTATTTCTTAGATGGTCCAAGTGTTTTTGTTTTGTTTTTTGTTTTATTTTTACACAACATCGCATAATTGCCCTGGTACATGTATATATGAAACATATACCTAGCACAGGCTAGCCGCCTAGCTAGTGTGGGGTTGGTGATTTATGATTGATTGTGACCACCCAGCAAAAATGAAGAAACAAGCATGAACCCTGTATATCAAGTAGTATCACTGTCAGTGATGGGATGCTTTTTTTATTTTGCACTCTCCCACAACCTAAAATAGCTAATCTCTTCAGGCTGTCCATCTGTCATATGGGCAACTGATATTGACGATTGATATAATCAAATAACTTAGTTACACTGTCACGTTTGCGTTGTTCTTGTCTTAAAAAAAACTGTACAATTTGTGTCAAGAATTTCACTGTACTGAGTCATTCACGTAATCATTCTATCAGTAAAACTTTAGACCTACTGCCTTCATGAATAAATGAATAAATTTAATGAATTAAACCTTGATTTTTACCCCTTTGAAAATTACCATCAAAAAGAATTAATTTTCTGTTTGCTTTACATCTTTTCAGGAGTTGATTTGACAGTAGACTCAAGTGCTTGTAAAAATTATTATTATATGAAGGATATTGGGGAGGCCTATGTCACTTACAGTGGTGCATCATTAAGTGATGGTTGTAATGTCAAATTCATCAACTGGGATTCTTTTCAGAAGAAGATATGTATAAAACCAACCAATCTCAACCTTGATTGTTCCACAAAAATTGAATATCACAGAAATTTTATCAAGGAACATATTGATCCAGATGTAAGTTTATTTGACATATGTTTTTATGTGTAATAACTTTTAATTTCATAATATTGAACACTATAATAATTATAGTCAACTCAAACTGGGATGCTTGAAGTTATAGGTGATATATTCCAACAAGAGATTTCTTGTTAGTAGTGTAATCATTTAAGACCAAAGAAATTATGCCAAGTTACATCTTTAATACCCATGTCATAAGTTTATGAGTGTTTATACACATATACAATAATGTGTATAATAATGTTTGCTATCTTACAAAGGTTAGAAAACACCCTGGCTTATCAGATATGCTTTGCGAATGGCACAATGCCTCTATCACAGCATATGCAACGCTCTCATCCAGCATAAACAGTGTAAAAGTACAAAATTTTAGAGGGTCTAGTAAGAAAATTTCAGATTTTTAACTTGATTTTAAAATAATTACCTAACCATTAGGCCCATATGGCTGCAAAGTCCTGAAACTATATGTTTCTAGTTTTGGGGTTTAACACCGATTTCAACATATGTTATATCTCGGCGGTCAGTCCACCTAACCGGTTTTCCTGGATAACTAACCAGTAATTGCCAATTTCTCCGCAAGTGACTGACTACTGTTCCCACATGATCTACTCTGAATCAGCGGTGAGAGACAAATGAACATAAGACACAATGTCTGAGAACAACTGTCACGGAGAAATTTTGCCCTGCCCAGGGGTCGAACCAACGACCGATGGATTACTAATCTAGTTTCTAGTTTCCACTGTATCCAGGTTTTTGTAGTGAGTTCAGTCATCCGTGAAAATGGACAGTTCTTGGCTTAGGTATCGTGAAGAACTATGATTGTATAGAAGTTATTGACACTTGAGAGCAATACAGTATGGAATTTGAATGCCATGTACTTGTAGTTTGCATGCTTTTTGCAAAACGCGTGAGGCCACATGCCATACATGTACACTGGCACTTTCATTTTACTATGCAAAGCGTATCTGGTTAGCCAGGGTGAGAAAGGCCAAGTTAGACATAACAATTATAAGACCTATCAATGCCTGGGATAAATGTTTTCCGCAACAGCTGTTTATGAGTTAACCCATTTATACCTAGAGTCTACAAAAGTAGACATAGCCTACAGTGCAGACCACGATCAGATTAATATCACCCAATATGTGTAAATAAAATAAAAAATTTATACCAGAAACCCTTTTAATTGAAAATGGACTCGTCAAACTGACAAGGATGGCATCATCCATTAGGCATATATATCTATGTCTTAAACATTCAAAACATTCTGGGAATTTACTCAACCTTTTCAATAATTTAGGAAGTATTTACTGTAAACCTATAGATATTTCTTGGAATCTTTTGTTAGATACATTATTTTACTTCTAGAATTGGTTTTCCCAACCTTCTGAGGCTGAACTGTTTTTAACTGCATTTTGGAAGAAATCAGTTGAAATTGTTAATATTGATGATTTATGTACATGCGGAGAATCTTTTCTTTTTTCTTTTAAGTGATGTAATGCAAAATGGTTCATGCAAACGTATCCTTTTACATTTTAAATGGCATTGATGTAATAAAAGTTTAGTTTTTTATGCTCCCCGAAGGGCGAGCATATAGTTGCCGCTTTGTCCGTCTGTCCGTCATAATTTTGTCCTGAGCATAACACAAAAACTATGAGAGATATCAAGACCAAACTTCATAGGTAGTTAGATCTCATTAAGGAGCAGTGCAGTGCACAAGAACCATAACTCTTGCTTTATTAATTTTTGAGTTATTGCCTTTTGAAATTTCTCATACTTATTTTTTGTCCGGGGCATATTTCACAAAGTATAAGAGATATTAACATGAAACTTTATTTGTAGATAGATCTCTATGTGGAGAGGTGCAGCGTGCAAGAACCGTAACTCTGTTTTGCATAATTTAGGAGTTATTGCCCTTTGTTATTTTTCATACTTAAAAAAAAATACATATTGAACAATAGCCCTTTTGGAATTGGCATTTATTCGGGGAGCATCCATCGGTTCTACCGATTTCTTGTTCCTTTATCTATTAATAACTGCGATGACCTAATGTTTTTAACCCAATTTTGATCAACTTCTTATAGTCACATTTTTTAATCTGTTGTATTTTCAGTTTTCCATCTCTGTATCCAAATGCATATGGCTTTCCTGTTTCTTCAGAAATCTGGTGTATATTATTTCTACTTACCATTTTTATTACACAGGTCAGATTTACATGTAATAATGTATCCTACAATGAATGGTGTGGTGCGGTGAGAACGGCATATGTATACATAGTCTTCAAAACAAGTGGAAGGGACACTGTTACTGATGTCAGATTACATGTTTACTTGAAAAATAGTGAGTATAAGGAAATTTGTGCAAAATGTATTTCAGGTTAAATGGTACCTATATTCTATTGTATAAGAACTTGTAGAGTACCAGTACTCATTGCACTATGTACCTTATTCAGGACCTACTGTAGACCATTTTCTTCAGCTCATTACATACTGTACTGGCTTTGAAGAATGCAGTTGTATTGCTCTGATGGGAAAAAAGGCAAAGCTTACACTATTGGCCATTCTGTGGCAAAGGAGGGCCATGATTGGCTTATATGATACATCATTCACCTGAATACCATGGCTGTGAACAAAAAGGCCTAGAATGAAGAGCTTTCAGCTAAAATACAGCATACTAAGACATTTATCAGTATGTGAAATTGCATTCACTTAATGGCAGGTTTGTTACCTGGACTCTTACCAAATTTTATACTGTGTAAATATCATTTACATTATATTACTGCAAAACTGTACACATGATCCAAATTTTATGGATTTAGCATAAAAAACATAAAAAGGGTCACGGTTATAGTTGCCCAAAGAGAAAGTTGAAATATACAAGCAAAGTTATACAGTCATGGTTAAATATCAGTGTTGTAGAGATAATTGATCTCACACAGTGCATCTGTAGGTCATTTGTCCCTCACCTCTGAAGCAAGTGAGGAAGTAGTCGGTCACTTGCAGAGAAATTGGTTAGTAAACTGGTTGGATACCCAGGAACACTGGTTAGGTGGACAGACCACTGGGATACGACCTTAACTGTTAAAACTGGTATTAAATCCCAATAAATCAAACTAAAAATAAGTGACCCGCTAGAGCAGGGCCAATTTTAATCATTTAATCAACCTTGGTAGAGGTCTTTTATACCAAATATCTAGGCTTCAGACCTTGTGGTTTCAGAGAAGATTTTTAAAACTTTCTTCTATCAATAACAAGTTGGTCTTAAGTGGGGTCAGTCCTCGTATATGTTCATACTAGATATTAAATTTTTCTAGAGCATGGAGACAAGATCATTTTCAGAGATTATATACTTTATGTATAAAAGACCCCTTAGGCAGGGCCAGATTTGATCCCTGAAGCATAATCTTGGTTGAAGTTTACAGTAGAAGATACCAGATCATGAGATGTCTCAGCCTTACAGTTTAAGACAAGAAGATTCTAAGTTTTTGTATACAAGTCAGTATTAAACAAGTGAACCATGTCCTGGGTTCAGTTTTGACCCCAGTGGCAAAATTTCAGCAGTCTTAGAGAGGACCTTTAAGGTGATGGTAATTTCAAATATCTAAGCCTTACGCCTTGGGGTTTTTGATAAGGAGATTTTTAGAGCTTCGGAAAGTGCTCAAAGGTGAGCTGTTAGGATAGGTGACTAACTGTTGTCTCTCATCCATCATCAGCATTTTCCTTCAGACAACATCTCGTCTTAGACAACTAGGGTAATTTCAGCCAAATTTTTCAGAAATGTTCCGCAGTTGGTACTTTTTCAAATTTATTGAAATTAAATGGTTCCATTTAGAACTCTGGTTGCCATGGCAACCATAAGGAAAACTTCTCAGAAACAACCAGCCAGATTTCAAAATCATTTCACAAAAATGTTCGTTGGTTAAAGGTTGCCCTTTATCAAACTCTTTCAAGCCATTTGGGTCCCTTATAAAACCTAACCTACAAAGAGGACTATAACTGTTTTCCATAAACAACTATACAGAAAACTTTATTGATCCACTTGCACAACTTAATAATTTCCCACAGATGCTTCATATATAGTTGGCCCTTTATCAAATTCCTTTGTGTAATCTTGGTTTGTAAAATAATTTGGCTAACAGGAGAGAGGGGAAATTTTCAGTATAAAAATATAGAGAAAACAGAAAAATCTTTCTTAGAAATCCTGGTCTCAGTTTCAAAATAATTTCTCAGAAATGTTTATATGGTGGCCTTTGGCTTTATTGAAATTCCTTGAAGCCATATTGGTTTGTTAAGAAAAAGAACTTGGCAATAGTTGGGCAAGTTTTCACTGTGGAAAACTCTGAAATCTCCTCAGAAACCCCTGGCCAAGTTTCAAAGTTATTCCATGGAAATGTGCCTTTGGTGGACTTTTATCAGGTTTGTTTGAGTAAGGTTGGTTGAAAGAAATTTTAAACACATAGACCATTTTGAAAACATTTTAACCTTGACATACTGATTTATGTTCTATTTTCTGGAAAAATTGAACAATATCTACAATGATTCTCCTGAAAATTATGTATTGTAATTTCAAAGTTTTCAGAGATTTATTTGTATATTACAGTACCAAAAGAGGTTAATTCCTGGGAAGAATCAACTGCAAAAACCTCTGTTGCTGTTACTTTGGGCAGTATTGCAAGCGTCATTGTTACCATTGTCTTCATCTGCATAATTGTTTATTTTATTGTACGGAAGCGACGTTCAGCACCAAGAGTACGATTTCCTTACCGAACAACCCCTGGACAAATCACTGTGCATTCTGGTAATACAATTTGAAATGAATATAGTTGTTGAAGTGGTATCTTGTGATTTATAAAGTGCATATTAAAGGTTTAAACCCAACCAAGTTGATTTCAGAATTCTTTCATTTTTTTCCTCCATTTCTAGGATCTAGTGTTTACGATTTAGATTTTTTAGTTTGATTTCATTCTGTCATGATTTAGTTTATAAATCTAAAAATTAGCACAAAAAGTGTATAACTATAAAATATATAAAAAAAAGTAACATGTTTTATGTGCTGGCAATTAATTTTACGACAGTTAAGAACAAGTTTTAATACATGTCATGTGCTAACATTTTATCTGTTCTTTAAAGAGCACATTTTGTATTGTACCTCTTAGTGAAAAAGGCAGGTCGTTATAAAGTTTCCATTATTCAGGTGTTGCACCAGTGCAGCCTCAATACCAGGCTCTACCGCAACAGTCAACCCAAGGTAACTACCAGTTGCATCCTATGCAGAGTGCCTATCCAGACTCGACTCAGCGAGACAATAGTCCTTTTATGACTGACCAACTGTCTCCGTCACCATCACCAGCTCCGTCAGGTAAAATTGGTTCTACATTTTTGTTTAATTTTAAACCAGCTACAACTATTACTGTTGTTCTGTCAGCATACATAGTGATCTAAATTTAGTTAAAGGAAGAAAAGGTTGCAGAGACTTGAAACATACATGATTTAAGAGAAATATTAAAGGGACATTGTATTTTGTTTGCATATATATGTTTTAATGCAAAAAATATGACTGAACATACTTTGTGATTCCAGTGTATAAAGGGGATTGGTTTTCTAGTATATAAATATGAGTACAAATGTACCTGTTTGAGATTTTATAACTATTACCTGTAACAATTTTCAAATTACAACTTAGCAGAATAAACTCAGTTTTATTTTCAGGCAAGTGAACATTGCATGATTCCATAGGTCTCTTTGGAATCTTTAGGATCCAAAGAATAGTTATAGCCTGAATATGACCATTTACAGCCATTGTTTTTGAGAAAGTAACTTATTTACTATCAGAGGTAGTTTCATTTCATCAAAAATACTATAGTTTAAACATTCTTTTATCAGAGATAATAAATCATGATTAAAATTTAATTTGATTTGTCTTTTATTTAGTTCCTTCAGTGACTTGTTTAATTTGTTTGCTTTGAAATTAAACTACCCAGTACCATGAAGCTGTAGTATACAGTATTGTTACTGATAATGTGTAATCTCGACATAATATTCTTTTCCAGCACCTCCTGGTGATTTTACAGCGCCCCCTCCATCCTATGAAAGTGTTGTCTCAGGAAAGTGATATATTTCAAGTGCTACAAACCCTAAAACACTACTGTTTGGACAAGATTATTCAGTGGTTAACATAAACTGCAGAAGTGCCATATTCATATATGAAGAAGTCTTTGCAGGAGTTTTAGAGGTAGTCAGATGTCACAAAATATCATGTTAGTTTTCTTTCTGTAATATTGACTTAATAAGTGGTTTTGGCTTCAGTTCTTGTATGTGACCAGGAATTTGAAGTTTCTGAAGTAAAGATAAGATTTCTCTTTCTGATTGTTTTCTCAAGACGGATATTTTAATAGATGGATCTATGAAGATTACTGGTTGTAAAATGTATATAAGAAAACTCGTACTTATTTGGTGACTCCTTATTCTGATGACAGTTTTGAAAGTAGCACAAAGTGCCTTGTGTTAGAGTATTTTGTCTCTGTTATCTATTTGTCGTTTTTTTATCTAACTGCTTTAAAAAAGCTTTTCTTTGGTACTTAAAAATTATAAGCCATTTTGCACATATTGAAGTTTACCGCATTAAGTAAGATAGCTATGTTTATGTGCATGCATATGTTATTTTTATGCTCCCCGAAGGGCGGGCATAGCTGCTGCTTTGTCCATCTGTCTGTCCCGTCTGTTTGTCCATTCGTCCGTCCGTCATGATTTTGTCCGGAGCATATCACAAAAGCTATGAAAGATATCAAGACTAAACTTCATAGGTAGTTAAATCTCATTAAGGAACAGTGCATTGCACAAGAACCATAACTCTTGCTTTATCAGTTTTTGAGTTATTGCCCTTTGAAATTTCTCATACTTATTTTTTGTCCGGGGCATATCTCACAAAGTATAAGAGTTATCAACTTGAAACTTTATAAGTAGATAGATCTCAATGATGAGCAGTGCAGTGCACAAGAACCATAACTCTTGCTTTATTAATTTTTGAGTTATTGCCTTTTGAAATTTCTCATACTTATTTTTTGTCCGGAGCATATCTCACAAAGTATAAGAGATATTAACATGAAACTTTATTGGTAGATAGATCTCTATGAGGAGAAGTGCAGCGTGCAAAAACCGTAACTCTATTTTGCATAATTTAGGAGTTATTGCACTTTGTTATTTTTCATACTTTAAAAAAGATACATATTAAACAATAGCCCTTTTGGAATTTGCATTTATTCGGGGAGCATTAATCGGTTCTACCGATTTCTTGTTTATTTTGATATTATGTATGTGATTTTAGGAGACTTTTCTTAACATTTGACAATGTATTATACACTGAAGATTATTTATTTACAATATTTTCTTGATATTCAAAAGCATCCTTTTTTATGCTTTATGGATGGAGAGCATATAGTTAGGGACTTTGTATGTCGAGTTTTTTTCCAGAGTATAACTCAAACACTAATGAAGGGATTTACTTTAAACTTCATAACATGATAGAGGACATTGGGAGTAAGTGCAGTGCACAAGAACCATAACTCATCATTTTAAGTTTTCTCATTATCTGCCCTTAGCACATTTTGCTTGTCTGGAGTCTATCTCTTAAAGAGCTTATACATTAAATGCATTACTGAATAACTGTAACTCTGCCTTGCCCCATTTTGCAGTTATCTACCTTTATTACATTTTTTTTTGCTTTTCCAATTCTGTCCGAAGTATAAATTTAAAAACCAATGAAGGGATATACTTATAACTTCAGTAAAAGATAGAGGACATTGAGAGTAAGTGCAGTGCACAAGAACCATGATTCATCTTTAGTAGTTTTCTCAGTATCACCCCTTAGAACATTTTGCTTGTCTAGGACATAACTCTAAAACTATTAAAAGCATATAGTTAATTTTGGGCACATAGATAGAGGGGAGTGGTAGAAAGTGAAAGGGATTGGAACTGCAAGGTCTAGGGCTTAGATAATTGCATGAGCTGTCATCTGAAAGCCCTCTACCAAGATAATTCAAATTATACCCCAGATGTGAAAATTAACACCACCCCAGGGGTCTTACATGTATTTTAGTAAAATAAAAAATATTTGAGTACCTTGTTATCAAAAACTCTATGCCCTAGTCCTTAGATATTTGATATGTAGCATTGTAAAGCTTACTTTTGCCAAGACTGTTTCAAATGTTTTCACTAGAGTCAACTCAACTTTTCTTGTGTGCGCAGGGGGAGGTGGGGGGGAAAATAAGTGAAACTTTGAAAAATCTTTTTATCTGAAATTGTATGCCCTGGAGATCATATATTTGGTATGTAGCACTTTTTAGTGGGCGTCCACTAAGGCCTGAACAAGTTTTGTCCATGGGGTTAGATTTGGCCCCACTTCAGGGGTCTTATTTATTTTAGATACAAATTTTTTTAAAATCTACATGTACGTGTCAGAAATCATAGGCTGTAGAACTTAGATCTTTGGTATGTAGCATTGTATACTTGACCATTACAAAGGTTATTCAAATTATCGCCCTACGGTCAAAATTTACCCCCCACTTGGGGATGGGGAGGTCACTTAATTGTTTAAGATTTATATAGAAAAACAAATAATTACTTTTTTTACCTTGACCTATTGACCTGCTTCTTTGTTTCTGAAGCTATAGTATGGAAATTTTGAACTATACTTACAACTTTGAATGCAGATTTCAAATGCAACCCTTGTGATATTTACCTTGACTTATTGACCTACTCCTTTCTGTTTGCAGCTCCAGTATGGAAATTTTAGTAGGCATGTAGATTTAAACTTTGACCTAAGGCAACGTGACCTTGACCTACAGACCATTTTTTTTGTTTTTGCAGCTATAGGATGGAAATTTGATTCATACTTATAATTGTGCATGCAGAGTTCATCTATGATCTAAGGTGACATTGACCTATTGACCTACTTTCTTGTTTTTGCAGCTACAGTATGGAAATGTGAACTTTATTTATGATTTTGTATGCGGATTACAACTTTGACCTTAGCATAGCATTGACTTGACTTACTAACCTACATCCTTGTTTTTGAAGCTGAAGTATACAAATTTAAACTATTCTTATAATTTTGTATGTAGTTTTCAAAGTAACCTTAGCTGACATTGACCTTAGGATGGAAGTTTGAATCATACTTTTTAATTGTGCATGCAGATTTCAACTTTGACCTGAGATGACATTGCCATTGACCTACTGACTTACTATATTGTTTTTGCAGCTACAGTATAGAAATTTGAATTTTTGACATTGACATTGTACTGCTGACCATTTGTATTTGAAGCTGTGTCAATGAAGTTTGGACCAGATGTGCAATTTTGCATGTAGATTTCAACCTTAACATTGGGTGAACTTACCATGATTCCTTCATTGGCCTTGCTGTTTTAAATGATGGTACTCAGATAAGGGATATAAGGCTGTCATGACCCTGTCTTTTAATGCTAGTCAGGATCATTACTCCGAAAGTAATCAAGGGACCTAATTGATACTGCACCTGTTGATAGAGGACACAATGTATTATCGAAGAAGTATAACTCTACCTTGCCCAATTTTTTAAACACATTTCTTTATTATTTTAAGGATGATTTTTCTGAGAAGTTCTTTAAAACTGTTCAACATAATTTTTATATGCTTGATATTCAAAACAATAGATAGATAAATTGATAGAAAGTGCTGTGTCTACCGTGCTTATTTAGATCTAACTGAACTAATGCATTTTGATAAAAAAGTTTGGTAGATAAGTTTGGTAGAAAATTTTGTTAGGAAGTTTGGTATACAATACCTATAACTCTACCTTGCTTATTCAGTTCTTTCTTCATATTCTCCCCTTTTGCCTCTGACAAGGTGGTATTTTGGGGGTGTTGATCACATTCAGTGAAGGCTTTAGTTATATTTTAAAGCAGTATTTTTACATTAATTTATACTTAGAAAAAAAAAACTTAAAAGAATACACCCATTTGAAATAGTGCTCATATGGGGAGCATCCATGGGTTAAACCGATTTTCTTGTTGATTTTGTATATGAGATTGTATTATCAGTATTAAACTATTAATATTTTAAAAACTGTCTCCAGTCCTTTTATTATATTTGAATATTGATATGGTTAAAGTATTATGTAAAGCTGTATGTTCTAGAGATGCATTTTAAACTCTGTAAAGCATCCCAAATGGTGCATTACTGAATGTTTGTTTTTACGAAAGTACAGCAATGGAGAGTTTCAGAAGCTTTTCTTGTCGATAGATTGGCGTTTATGGGGACGTCACAAGATGTATTAATTCATTCGTGTTTTGTCTGAAGGTACAACTACTTTGAAAAACTTAGATCGTGTCCTGGACCTTTCTGTTCCAAAGAGGTTAAACCAGGCACCAGCTGTATAGGTCTTCGGACCTTATGTAAAATTCTGTTTTTCAAATACATATTTTTCTCTCTAGAGAACAGCGCCATTAAACAAGCTAGAAATATAAAAAAAAATGTAATAACTAATAAAAGATAAACAGCAGCATGATGTCTTATCTCCTTCAGAAGAGGACAGTCAACCATTACTCCAAAATGGCAAATATTCTGACTAAATTTAAGTTTCTATAAGACAAAGTTGTGTTTCATGATAGAACAGGTTTTCATATCAAAAAAAGATTGTAAAAGACAGAATTTCAATCTTTAAGAACACAAAAAGAGTTATACCCAAGAGCATTTCAATTCCTTTCCTTCAAAAGCCTTGTATTATAATAAAATTGAAGGAGTCACAACCCAGTGTAATAGCATCAGTCAAAACTTCCTGGTATTACATGGAAACTGATTGCGCTGATCTTACACTATTCTTGGAGAGATGTACACATTTTTCTTTTGGCTGGGGGGATATTTTATTACAAATAATCACAGCCATAATTGTCTATATGTATTAAGGATAAAGTTTTGAACATACTTTCTTCTCAACATTATTGTTCATTGTCAGATACTTTTTATGCCCCTGAAGGGAGGCATATAGTTAAGTCTGTCTGTCAGTCTGTCCGAAAACTTTAACATTGGCCATAACTTCTGTATTAGTGAGTGGATTGACTTCATACTTGGACACAACCCCCTTTGGAAAAGACCTTCCCACTGACCTATATTTGTTTGACCTTGACCCCTGAATGACCTTCACCTTGAAGATCCAATTGTCTGAAAACATTAACATTGCCCATAACTTCCTTATTAGTAAGTGGATTTACTCATACTTGGGCACAACACCCCTTTGGACAAGACCTTCCCACTGACCTTTCATTATTTGACCTTGACCTCTGAATTTCCAATTGTCCAAAAACTAATATTTGGCCATAACTTCCAAATTAGTATGTGGATTTACTTCATACTTGACCACAGCCCCCTTTGGATAAGACCTTCCCACTGACCTATATTTACTTGACCTTGACCACTGAATGACTGGTTCTAAGCTCAAAGGTCAAAGCACCACTTTCGGGGGCATTGTCATCTTACAGTGACAGTTCTTGTTTTTTGCTAAACCAGTGAGTTATATGGCTTGTAAATGTCGATCAGCATATTCAGCTTAAAATCAATTTCACATGGCGTAGTTGATGGATATATCCAGTCTCATTTACACAAGGATTTCACTTCAATTACATTGCACTAAATCAATAGAAAAGTTTCTTACAGCAGCAGCTGAAGCGTCTTTCACACGAAATTGATTTGCCGCGAACGATATGTATGGACGTCTGGCCTGCGTTTTGTATGTTTAACATGCCGTCAATTCCTGGAAGGAAAACAGTGGGCCTGTTGTCACATGAACTTGACCGGAGAGAACTGTCGGGCGCTTCTCTTTTCTGACGATTCTGTGTTTGCATTGTCCTGCAGAAGGTTAGTTTTGGAGAGAGAAGCTATGTGATGTTATAGGGTCGCACAGCTTATTGGAACGTAGGCAATTTAAATACCTGTCTTAACAGAAAAAATATTTAAGCTCCCTACTGTATCCGTGTTCCTCAAACTCATGACGTCATATCAAGGTTACAACTGGATTACCTTGGCCCCTAAAAGTCCAGATTAAAATTTGATTCAACATTTCTTAGATAACTTTGATAACCTCGACGCCTAAACCCGTTTTGTAATGACAATGAGCTGAGCTACGAACGATGTTTGTTGAGAAGTGGGATAGCATCCCTCAAGTCTAACATGCATCCCTCAAGTCTATATTAACACGTTGTGTCTGTCAAGCAATTATTAATGAACGCGGCAGTCTCACAAGCTACTGATAACCGAATTTTCACACTAGACTTTGACAAATTTGGAAATCAATGTTAACAATGAAATTACTTTTTTCACCAGTTTACCATTTTATTTGAATCAAGAATAATTGTCTTGATAGATATACATGTATATTTATTATAAAATATTTGTATGTAACACATTGCGAATATAACAGCTTCACACAGAAAAAAGTGTGAACTAGTATTTTCAATGTTACCGTCTACGTCAAGATATATGGGTCATAGCCTTTACATGAATAAAAAAGAGCTGATTGGCGGTCAACTTATAAGTTCGATCTGATGCTCCTGGGTGAGAAGTTAGCTCGAAGTCTTTTACATCCAAAACATCAGTTTTAGGGTGACAGTTAACCATTCTTACACCTTACACGTGCATCTATCTTTCTTCCCCTTGCAGAGTTAAGTTTTTTTTGGGATATTTTGGCGTTCGCTTCAGTCCTACTTCACTTAATTAGATCAAATAAATCAATAGATAAAAAAATCATGTATTTCATTTAAACCTGACCAATTTGTAATGGTCATGGTCAGCTTTTGCGACCGTTTGATGTCCATCGATCGTGCATGGGTCAACTATTTTTTTGTCTGCACGATAGAAGTTTCTTTTTTTTAGCTCACCTGAGTCGTAGGCTCCTGGTGAGCTATTAGAATCGATCAATGTCCGTCGTCCTTCCACACTTAGTTTGTTAACACTTTTAGTTGTCACATTTTTGCCTCAATTGTCATGAACTTAGGATGTTTGCCCCAGTGATTACTGGGACGAGTTCGAAAATGGGTTATCTGGGATGAAAAACAAGGTCATATGGTCCAAAAATAGGAAAATAGGTTAACAATCTAGAGGCTACATTTTCAGTCCAAATATCCTGGAAATTTGTCAGAAAGGTTGTTTTGATAATTTCTATCTCAAGTTCGAATATGGGTCATCTGAGCCCAAATATGGAAAAACCTTGTTAACAATCTAGAGGCTACATTTTCAGTCCAAATAGTCTGGAAATTTGTTAGAAAGGTTATTTCGATACTTTCTAGCTCAAGTTTAAACATGGGTCATCTGGGTTCAAAAACTAGTTCACAGAGCCTAAAAAATAGAAAAACCTTGTTAACACACTAGAGGCTACATTTTCAGTTCAAATATCCTGGAAATTTGTCAGAAATGTTGTTTCAATGATTTCTAGCTCAAATTTGAATATGGGTCATTTTGGATCAAAAACTATGTCACAGAGCCCCAAAATAGGAAAACCTTGTTAACGCTCTAGAGGCTACTTTTTCAGTTCAATATCCTGGAAATTTGTCAGAGTGGTTGTTTCGATGATATCTAGCACAAGTTCGAATATGGGTTATCTGGGGTCAAAAAAAGGTCACAGAGCCTAAAAGTGTAAAAACTTTGTAAACACTCTCAGGCAACATTTTCAGTCCAAGTAACCTTGAAATTTGTCAGAGGGGTTGTTTTGATGATTTCTAACTCTCGTTTGAATATGGGTCATTTTGGGTCAAAATCTAAGTCACAGAACCCAAATGTGGAGAAACCTTGTTAACACTCCAGGGGTTACATTTTCAGCCCAAATATCCTGAAAATTTGTCAGAGAGGTTGTTTTGATGATTTATAGCTCTGTTATGAATATGGGTTATCTGGGGCAAAATCTAGGTCTCAGAGCCCAAATATGAAAAAAAAACATGTTAACATTCTAGAGGTTACATTTTCAGTCCAAATGTACTGGAAATTTGTCAGAAATATTGTTTCGATGATTTCTAGCTAAATTTCGAATATGGGTCATCTGGGGTCAACAACTAGGTCACTGATCCCAAATATGTGAAAACCTTGTAAACACTCTAGAGGTAACATTTTCAGTCCAAATAACCTGGAAAATTTGTCAGAAAAGTAAAACGTTGTTTCGGTAATTTTAGGTCAGTTTCGAATATGGGTCATTTGGGGTCAATTAATCAGGTCCATAACAATTTTGTTAAAAGCAGTCATACTCAGGTGAGTGATCTAGGGCCATCATGACCCTCTTGTTTTTTTTTTCTATTTGAACCTTACTTGCACAGAACTTCTATAACCAGAAGATCTCGCTTGCCTTTTTGAAGCAGCCTGATCCCATCATGCGTTATACAGTTAAGATCCCTGAAAAAGCCAAAACAGGCAAATTTTGCCTTGTCTGCATGAAAGAAGTTTCTTTTTTATCTGATTTTATACAGACTTGCACAGAACATGTATCACTAGTAGATCTTGGTGCTTTTCTCGAAAAAGCCTGATCCAATCATACATTTGGGAGTTGTGGTCCCTAATAAGGATAAAACGGGCATATAACAGGCATTGTTGTTTGAATTTTTTAAACCAACGTAATACAAAACCTCAGTTCCTTTAACAAAATCCAGTCATGTGCTCGAGAGTTATGGCCCATTAAATGACCTAAATAGGCATACTTTGCATAGACTGTCATATAATTTTTTTCAGTCGAAAACTTCAAGGTCTAAAGTGTAGATATTTGGTGTGCAACGTGGCCTAGTGGACCTCTACCAAGTGTTCGCAAACTATAGCCCTGGGAGTCATTATTGGCTCCTCCCAGGGGTCACTTGGGTTTTTTATAAACTTTTGGAGAAAAAAATCTTATTATCAGAAACCATAAGGCCTTAGTTGATCAATATCTTAGATAGTTGCTATGTATGTAACTTGCAAGATTTCTATGATTGAATGGGGTTTGAGGTGACTGGGGTCAAAGTCACCAATGCTTATAATATATTTTTCTATTTTTCGTCATACGGGCTTTATTTAAAACTGATATGTTTTATGTTTGATATGTAGACACCTTGCATGAACCTGTACCATTTAATAGGGTCAATGTCCCCGAGGCGTAAAATAGATTTACATATATTTACTCAACTACTTCACTGAGCCTTCAGTTATTTATTTGGTACATTTATATAGGTTCCTGGCATGGTCACCGATGCTCAAAAATAGATTTTTCTTCTTACTGTCATACAGCCGTTGTTTACTGACAAATATTTCAGATATTTGGTTTATAGGTACTTTCCATGAACCTCAACCTTTTAATTTGGGTAATTTCGATAAAGTCCATTGAGCCTAAAAATATTTTTCTTTTTTCGTCATGGAGCTTTCATTTATTGACGGAAATTGTGTATGTTAGTTTTTTTTTGCATGAACCTCAATTCTTAGGTGGGGTTTGAGGTTACCATGTCAAGGTCAAGGTCACCGAGGCTGAAAATAGATTTTTATTTTTTTTTCTCATAGAACATTTATTTAATGACCAATATTTTAGGTATTTGGTTTATGAGCACCTTCCATAAACCTCTACCATTCACTTAGGATAAGGTCTAGGTCGCCAATGCTAAAAATAGATTTTCCTACTTTTCGTTATGGAGCTTTATTTATTTACCGATATCTTAAATATTTAGTGTGTAGGTACATCGCATAGACCTCTACCACTGTGTGGGGTTAAAGGTCACAAAGTTTAAGGCCAAGATCACAGAGATTAAAATAGATTTTTACCCGACGTCATAGTGTTACGCTTCCTTATGTTTTAATTTCAGCCAAACTGTCACAAAACATTTATAAACCATTAAAACTCCTTTCGTTTCTTGAACCAACCGGATTCAATTATGGGTTACAGAGTAATTGTCCAAGAGCAATGGTGAGCGATTAAGGACAATCATGTTCCTCATGTTTAATAAATTAATTCGTATCAATAAAAAGAAAAGTTATCCTGTTTCTAGTAGAGACTACAGCAATTCTAAATAACTGTAAGTATAACGTCAGGGAATGAAGCCGTTGTTCGGCTCATATGATTTTCTTAGAAGTTATACGACCATGTAGAAAAGAATCATAATTTGGCCGGCATCGGATATTCTAACAATAAAAGACTTAATAATCTTAATATTACTGTCACGAACATTGTCTTTGAAATCGTTTAAATTTTCCACGTGGAGTATGGACTTTATTTCGTAAACGATTTGAAAAAGTTTGAAAATGTAAATTTGAAACTTGTTAACCGAAGAAAATCAGAAGCGTTAATCTATGAGTCATACACATTGATGTATGAACATTTTTAGCTCGTTTTTGAAGAAAACATTGAGGTATTGTCATAGCTCCCTCATCGTCTGTGTTATAAAACTTTGACATTTTCAAATATTTCTGCCATTACTTCACATACTTTTTTCTTACTCACAAAAATCATAATGACACCACACACACAAAACCACAAGTAAAATTATTCTATCTTCTTTAATTTCAGAATTGTACCTTCTTTTCATCTTTTCTTTATTCCTTAAAATTCTCTTTTTAATTTTCAATAGCTTTGATATCACATAACGTATTTATGTCTCTCCTTATCTGGGGAGACGTATTGTATTGCCTTGTCTGTCCGTTTGTCTGTCTGTCTTTTTTCTGTATGTTCGTTTCTCGCACTTCGTTTCCTTTTAATAAAATTAAAATCTGTTTGACCCACAGCATTCAAACTTCATAGGATGATTGCCCTTATTGAGTAGAAAATTCAGTAGTTTGGGGTCCGTAGATCAAAGGTCAAGGTCACAATAATCATTAAATATGAGAACCGTTTCAGCTCAATAACTGTAATACCATTTGACTAAGAGCCTTCAACTTCATGGGATTATTGCTCTTGTTCCGTTAAATACCCCTATTTTGGGTCAGTAGGTCGAAGGGCAAGGCCACAGTGATCTAGAATTTGAAACATATTTCCACTCAATAACTTGAGTTTCATTTGACCCATATCCTTTAAGCTTCATGGAATGGTTCCCCTTATTAAGTAGATGGCCTTTATTGTTTTTGAGGTCAGTTGGTCAAGTATCTTCTATAGCTAAGGCAGCCGTGTGTTTGAAGCGAAGTACTCTTGGTACTCTTGTTCTCTTATTGGTCGAATCATAGCGTCTTTAAGCGGGACTTTACTTACTAACATCATTTTGTTCTGACAGTACGACCAAATCATTTCAAGACACATCGTCCTTACGCATTGCTGAGACCTAGTAAAGTTTAAGCTAGTTCTTTTGTTTGGGAACAATGATATTTTCATTTTAAAAAATTGAGTTATAGTGGTTAAGATTTTTCAATAGGTTACAGTGCAGATTACACAAAACAAAGAAAAACAATGCCATGCCTAACACTGAATAATTAATGTAACATACTAACTAAAATTTAAAAAAAATGAAGATCGTAAAATACATGTATGTACACATTTATTTTAATTATTTATATTTTTTTATATTTTTAAGTAAACATGGAAATACTATGTACAGACTGGTTGGATCGTAAGATACAATAAAAAGACCGTAACATATATAAAATGATTTCTTGAAATCTTGAATCTATATAAAATTATTTTAAAAATGGAAATAAATGAGTTTAAAAAATGGGTATTTCATTCACATATATTTTATAATAAGTTTCGATTTTAAGTTAGTAAAATGTTTCATTATTTAAAACTCACTATCTCTTATGTTTGTTATACATGCAGGATTTTTTGTTGTATTTTTTTTAACGAAAAAGTCGCATCGGTTTGCATGTAATGGTAACTTCAGCTCCAAATAAATTCTAGAAAACGTCGTACTCCATTTTTCGATATCGTTTTTGTAGGGACTTAAATGTTGATTGTACATTCTTCATCTTTAATTGGAAATAAAAAATACGTCCAGTTCACATTTTACGGGAAACTTTGACTTAGATTGCCCACGAGCAAGCTCCCTGCTGTTATGGCTTAGATATGTTGATCTTTCTTCTCATCAACTCCGGGTGCAGCTTTGAGGCTCTGTATCGGTGCTCCTGGCTTCTTAATGTCGACGTTTCTGGGATACCTTTCAAGGTTTTTTTTGTTACATTAAGGCGTTCATTTTTGGGGGTGGCTCGGTTGATAGTTCATAATGACTGCATTTTTTTGCTTTTTCGTTTTCTGTTAATGAGCGTGGCAGTCTTGGGTATACAGTTATTTCATTGTTTTTGTCTTTGGTATCGATGGATTTGTTGTTGTTTTGATTTGTCTCGCTACGTGTTTCCTCATTGCTACTGTTTTGTACATGCTTTTCGTATTTCGTTTGTGTTTTTCTTAGAGGAAAGGAACTGGGGTTTTAAATATTTACTTATCCTTCACACTTTGAAGAAACGTTGTAAACTTTACTCCGCCGATGTTATAGTTACTAAACAAGCCCTTCTCTCATAACCACTTTGAAACGACGGTATCTCCCATTTTTGAAAGATTTCGTTTTACTTGTATAGATTCGCCAAGCATATATGAAATACAAACAGATTCCGGTCTGAGTTTAATATGTCTGCATAGATGATCTTTTAAATAAATATATATCATATACCTTAATTTTATTGATATTTGAATAAGGTTAATAATATCAAATTAAACTTAATACAGCTGTGCAAAGGTTACTCGGAAGCAGTGATATATTACATTGCCGACACTGTAGATCATTCTATGAGATACATGCAGCAGGACAAAAACGGATTTGCGTTTCCTAGAAACAATTTTGTTTGTTTACTGCTTACAGAGATCAGAATATAAAACACATTCGCCAAATGAAATTTAATTTCTAGTTTATTGCAAATACAAGTTGTCAAAATGCATGCGTGTCGGTTTTCCCATTTTAAAATAACCCGTTTCTAATTATTGTCTTGAGTAATGAAAGTCTTAATTTCGTGAGAGCGATTCTCTATTTTTTTAATATTGAAAATGATTTATTGAAATCAAAAAGGAGATACTTTTTTAGTAAGTTAACGTTCTTTTCGAAGCAAGATGGTATTCCAGTTTTGTATTAATATATCATTGCTACGGTGTTTAAAAATAAATCAAAGATTTTGTTATTGATTTTATGGTCTTTGGATAAAAAGAATACACCATGGTTTAACCAAATGTTTATAAAATTAATGGTCTTATTAGATAGAGACTAATGGTTGAAATTGTATTTGTGTGCTGACTAAGATCGATCGATAAACTGCTTCAGTGGTTGAGACAGAATAACTCATAAAGTGTCAACAAATTTGAAAGGATACTGCAACAAAATTGGACGTAATAAATTTCGACTTTGATGTTTTATTTGTGTTAAATCGGTAAAACGTTTCTTACACAGTTTGAACACTCTGTTTTAGCTATTCGTGGCAAACAGAGCTTTTGTTTACAAACGAAATTTCTCTTGTAATGATGTAAACTTTTTCACTCTGACAATTACACATTTTATATGAATGAAAAATATTAGTATGGATTAAAGTGCTTGTTAAATGTAAGTACAAATTATTTTTAAAGAACTAAAAAAATGACTGATGATGAATACATAAAAATCAGCGGCCCCTAACCGTAGCGATTTTTACGGTCAACGTCTAGAAGTCTTTAAAAAAACCAGAGGGATTTTGGATCACTTTTCCGAAATTTAAGAAAAAGTAAGATTAAAATAAACTGAAATACGGTTGCAAGTGTTCTGTAAAATATTCTGTGTACCACAATAAAACAGTGTTGAACACACAAACAGTGTTGATTTCGAACAATTTTAATAAAGTATTAAACAGTTCCTGAATAAAAGTAACTGCTATCTTCAGATTGCTAGCGGCCTATCTGCCTAATATATAAATTGTGTAACAAAGTGAAAATGATATTTCTGAACTCAGTTCAAACTTACAACATAAATAAAAGAGATTTGGGTGTAAGACTTTTAAGGAAAATAAGTATTTGCTTTCTATAGGCTGATAGCGGACCAGCTGCCTAATAAATAACCTACATAGCTAACTTTTTTTCTCAAAATGATGAACCTAAATTATATTGGAAGCATTCAATATTTCATGTCGTAAGTATCTAACACTTTCTTTGTTTATATTTGCTTTTTTTTTATATCGCGTTAATTTTTTTTAGTGGTTATTTCTGGTTGAAATTTTACTGTATCTGCTGAGTTTTATTATGTTGGTACATAACAATTAATAATATTATATAGAAAATTAATAACGCCGTCATAGAAGGGCACACTAACAGTGTGTGTGTATGTGTGTGTGCGCGCGCGCACGTGCGTGCGTGCGTGTGTGTGCGTGTGATACCTTAACACTGTGTAATAAAGTTTTGTTTTCTTGTAGTTTTTCCCAGTTTGTGTGTTTTCCCTCAGTATTATGATTATGAATTCAAGGGTCAAAATATATATTTAACAGTCTGACGCTGCAATAGTGACTGGATAGTGTAAAATAAAAAAAATACGGATGCCATTTTATTAAATGTGAACTTCTAAACAACATTACAATGTCCTATGTATATATAATGGTTAAGAGGAAAATTTGAGTGATTTTAAATTGCTTCAAAATAACCATAATCCCTTGAGTATTTTGAACATGTTCCATACTGGGTACCATTGTCTAGGTGGTGGGGTGTAAAGGCCTTTTTTTCAACCCTCAGTCTACTGATCTGTTTTAAGAAACAAGCTATCAATGACAAAATATAGACAATGTAAACGAAGATATGGCTAACATTAATTTCGAATCAAGCCGAACTTTAGGTCTGTCAGGCAAAGATCACTGCGTCTGAATCTGACCATAAAATTGTAATATTAACTCTGTAACTATTCACATTTATAAGAACCTAATTACTGCTTATAAAAAACATAGAAATACATTATCTTTTGTGAAAAACTGAAATATGATCACAAACTTGGTACCAGTTTACCCCACCCACTTCAAGATGAAGGAAATATATAAAAAAAGTCGAAATTTTTCTATTTGGCTTTAAAATTACGTTAAATGAATTTTATATCTATACTGTTCTATATATAAATAAATTATTGAAAGATAATGTCTATTGATAATTTAAAGTCTATAAAAATTCATAATGGTATAGTTAAAACACAATAATTTATCTTGATACTAGTCTGTTTCGCTGGAACCATGTTTGTGCCAACACGTTAGTCCAGATCTGTTTGTCTGTCTATCTGTCCATCCGTCTTTCCAAAAGTTTGTGTCGCACGCTCCGCCAACACTTTCACACTAATGGTCATGAAACTTCACAAAGATAGATCAGCAAATGAAGTTGTACACCTGTAGTTTCCCACCGCCCTCCATCCAGGGAAAGCAGAATTATTTCCCCTAAATTAGTTAAAATAGCTACCAAAAATTGTGTCGTGTACTCAGCCAACACTATTAAACATACGGCCATGAAATTTCACAAGGATATAGATAAGCAAACGAAGTTGCCTCCTTTGTTTGTCTCCCTCCTCCCAGGCAGAGCAGAGTTATGGCCATTCATTTAGTGAAAAAAGGTACCAGAAAGATTGTGCCATGTACCTAGCCAAAACTGTTGCACCCAGGGTCATGAAACTTTACAGGAATATATATCAGTGAGTGAAGGTGTGCACCTGGAGGCTTTCGTTTCCATCTTTTTAGGTGGAGCAGAAAAATAGGCCTTGATGTGTGAAAATCGCTACCAAAAACTTTGTGTCATACACTCAGCCAACCGCATTGCACTAGGATCATAAAACTTTACATGAATGTATGTATACAAGCAAGTAAGGTTGCGGGGTTTTCAATTCATTTGCAGATATCTTGACAACCCACGCCTTACCCCATGCCTCTGGATCACAATCCGGGGGTTAGGGAGCACACGTGTCCTCCTTTTTTTTCAATTTCATTCAGCTTTCTAATATGTGTCCCAACCTGTGTATGTGTCAGATATTTCTTGTTAAGCATAGAACAAGTCGTTATCGTGTTTATTGAATCAGGTTTTGTAAAATATTTTCATTTACCTTTCAGATCGAGTTACCAAAGAATTTTGACGGCACATGTGATTCAAAAAAATATTGACAGGAATATCTAACATCTCATAACGATGTTTATATTACTCATCCTTTTGTGGTTCTCCGTGTCGGGGTTAGCGACTGCCTGTAGGTTGTTTTAATTATTTGTTTTGACAATATACTTTGTTGGCACTTTATATTTTGTTGTTATGAAATATTTTTTGCAGTTTTGTTACTTTTAGAATTGCACTTATGCATGATGGTCCTGTATGATGTTAAAACCGTTAAAAGAGTGGAAAAAAACGAGATATTTAAGAGATCAGTTCTACAGTGTTTTAAGGTAGGAGCTAGGACAAGTGACTTTTTCCCTGGACCAAAAATATTGAGAAGTGAAGGGATCCCAGGGAGAAATGCTTTATCGTCGTGACCGTATTATATTGAACAAACTATCCGTTTAATGTTCAGCTGAACGCAGATGAAATTAGCATTTCTAACAAGTAAGCAAGAAAATAAATAAAAATAAAAATGGTGTTAATCCTATACGTTGTCCTGTTACAGTGAGCCTAATAACATGCCATCATAGTATTTAAAATGCAAGTTTCATTGTAATGATTACGTGACTCCTTGTTATCACAGATGTATCAGAACTTAGTGAAATGTCATCAGTCCTCATGTTCAATAATCTTATATAATGCAAATTACTAGTAAAGCACACAAAGAAATTTCAAAACTTGATAACATTTCTGATCAATAACTTCAACTAGTGCAAATTGCTTCCGGTATAGTTATATCAATAACAACTTGTCATCAATATACCAGTCTGAAGAAGCCCTTTAGAGATTTTGTGAACTTTCTTTTTAGAATTTTTAATGCTTTCTATTTCATGTCTGGTTTGGTTGAGCCATCCTGCAACGCTCACCTCAATAATTGCTGTTTTGCTAAAATTATGACATTACATTACACAAGTTCACTGTGGCTTTTTAAATTCGCTTGTGATTTATCCTACCTTATAGTTAGCACCAGTGTTTATCTACAGTTGGTCGCTTAGGGTGTCTACTGGGCGTTTTTCATAGATAAGTGAACTAAAAGGAGCGTTAGCGACTGAAGCTTTTTTACTTACGAAGAACACTCGGTATACACTGTTCTGTCTTTCTATCAAACAGACTTTCTTGAATGTTGCGTTTTTACGTAACAATAGCAATCAAATGTAATTCATTTTATGCGCTTTACTTTTTTCAGGGTTACATTTATCAGTCACAGTAGGTACTTGTAAAAAATACTACGATATGGAAGATATTAAAGAAGCCTTTGTGATTTATAGAGGTGCATCAATAAGCGACGGTTGTTATTTCAAATTCATCAACTGGGATTCTTTACAGAAGATGTTATGTGTAAAACCTACAGACTTGATCCTAGATTGCTCCACGAATATTGAGTATCACAGGCACTCAATTTCAGAACACATAGCCCCTGATGTAAGTTTCTTGTACATGTATAGTGTAAGAGAAGAACCTGTTAAATATTATTAGACTTGCTCAGGGTGAGCTTTTGTGAAGGCCTGTGTCCGTCATCAACATTTAATTTAAAACATCATCTCCTCTTAAACCACTATGTCAAAATGATAGGACTTTGCAGGAATGATCCTTGCATAAAGTATAAAGTTGTTCAAATGATTTTATCTGATACAGAACTCTGGTTGCTATGGCAACAAGAATGAGAAACCTCTAGGTAACCATCTGGTGTGTAGCATTGCCTTGTGAACCTCCACCAAGATTGTTCAAATTATTTCCCTGTCAGGTCACATGCCTTACATTGAAATATTGAGGAAATCATTTAGTATTCTTGTAGGAAACCTAAAGCCCTCCCCCACCTCCCACTTTTGTATATGAAATATGTAGGAAAGTCTTTAAAATTGTATTTGTTTATAACCACTAGGCCCAGAACACAAAAGTTTGCACAAATCATTCATTCTCTACCCTGGTCAGATGTGCAATGGCATCTTTAAAAGCAATTCGTGTCAGAAAATGCAAGGCTTTTAAAATTCGTTGTGAAGTATTATCCAGTGATGCTGTACCAAGATTGTTCAGATTATGTCACTTTTGTCATTATTGGCTCCTATCCTGGGCCCCACATGATTTGCATACAAATAAAGAAGATTTTTTTGCTATTCTTCTCTAAAACAATGGGGCGTTTTTGAGGAGTTTTGAAAGGCTGCATGAAACATTTCCCAGTAGACTTCTACCAAGATTCTTTAAACTTTGCCGCTGAGGTCAGTTTTGGTTCTTTCCCAGTGTTAAGATGTTTAACATATAGACAAACTCTTTTATGTTTTGTCAGTAGGCATGAGGAGGAGGCACCGTGATCCAGGGGTAGAGCGCAGGGCTCCGGATCGGGATCTTCACATCGCTTCACGCTGCGCGAATACTGGTATTGAACCCAGGAAGCAGTCGTCGAGCGAGATGAATTTAAGTAATAAGAACTTGTATCGCAGTCGATGTAAAATAAATGAGTCTAAACATTAACATTAGAATTCTGAAATTTGGTATGGAGCATTGCCGAGTGAACCTGTACTTTTAACTTTCAAATTATGCCTCTTGTTTAATTCTTTATTTTGCTGTAAAATCCATTTAATGGCGTCTGTCTTAGTAGTTATACTTAGATGAGCGCTTTATTTCAAGAATCACATTTTTCACTGCACAAGTTGATATATATATATTTTTTTCAAAATGTGCATAAGATTTTTAAACTGAGGTACACGAATTACTTTGGCATTTAACAAGATTGCCCAAATGTTTTGAACCTGCTGCCATAAATTGTAGTAGAGATGAATCCGTAATTACATAATGAATTTTAAATTAAAATCTAATGTTTTTGGTAGGTCGATCTGTTGCAATGTTGCCCAGTATTAACGAAAATGATATTTTACAGGTCCTGTTTACTTGTTATAATGTATCTTTTGATGAATGGTGTGTGAAGGTGAGAACAACAAATTTATACATAGTGTTTAGATCACGTCGCCTGAACAATGTTGATGACGTCAGACTACATGTTTATTTGAAAGATAGTGAGTATAAAATACATAGAATTTTGACATAATTATGGGCTTAATACATTAAAATAATTATAGAATTGTCTGCTATATACTCAAGTTCTTTTATGGTACTTGAAAGCAGAACAGTGAATAATAACTATTCACTCTTTTTTCAAGAAATCAGATATGAATTAATGTTATAAAATAAGTTAAACATTGTTCATCTATGTTTCGTAAACCAGACCAAGCAACTTTGTGTTTGAAAAAGACTGATGTGTATTTAATATGTTACTAGATGTTATTACATGTTACTAGATGGGAGGGAGCCCGTGCAAACACAAGCTAAATGTTGTAAAGATTCTCGATATTGTTACTCTACAAATGCACGCTTTTAATACTTTTTATTGGTATTTATTTTATGCCTACCAATGAAATATAGGGAAATATCAGTGAGATAATGTTTTGAATCAGTGAAATTACCATTTTGATAATCCACTGTTTGTGCCGGAACTACTTTTTATCAAGGCTTGATGAAACTTCAGGAATTTCCCCACCACGTAAATACAAGAGAATCCGCTGTATTTCAGACAGTGACAGCGAGTGAAATTTATTTACCTTGTTAAATCCAGTTATAATATTGAATTCCTGAGCCTAACTAGTTGTGAACAATGATGAAATTCGCCATAAATTATTTAAAATGTATGATTTGTTTACATAACTCACATGGACAATATCAAATATGGCCGACTTTCAATTCAATTGATTGAATATTACTCGGTATTAATCCGCTTTTATAATTAAAGTATGTATGGCAAAAATTCAATAAATATTGATAAACTTTGTAGAGAAAAATAAATGTTATTTGATGAAAGTGTATTCAGTTTATTTCAGCAGAACTAAAGTTATCATATGTATTGGAGATTGTCTGCATTTTTTTTTGTGCGGAGTAACGGTTTGACCAAAGTACGCATTAACTGATTTGGGGCTCACCATGGGGAATTTATTGAAGGCCCTGAGTAAAAATGTCATAAAATACCCATTTTTGACGTGTTGACATAAAATAAAAAGAAAATTTGTTTGTTTTTTAGTGGAAGATGGGAATTTATTTCATCGAGTGAACACCATATGTATATATTTTCACTCGTGGCTGCGCCACTCGTGAAAATATCACATTTGGTGTTCACTCGATGAAATAAATTCTCATCTTCCACAAAAACAAACAAATATCCTCTATTTGTTTGACATGGTGAGTGGTCAGTTATGTAAGTACAACTTTTGATCCTAAGTTTTACTTTTAAAGGCATGCATGTTGTGTCAAAATCACATAACATAGTAAAATAAGGTTCGTGTATAATCTATTATATATTTTGTGATTCACCAGAATCGGTTATACTTCCCTAGGTAAATTTTTTTAAAAAGCTGTCTTTATAGACATTTTATTTCTTTTTTTCTTTTTTTTTTCTTTATTTTTTCTTTATTTGTTTTTCTTTTTTTTTCTTTTTTTACTACAGATCTTGAAAATAAGAAGAATTAGTAATAGGTCTATGATATAGATAAATCTAAGTACTGCTAAGGAGAGACATAAACTTGAACATTTCGTCCTACTGATCACACATGGTGTGCGCCTTTCCAAACACAAAAAGAAACATACTGTTCAAACAACAGTAATTATTGTACAAGGCTGAGTTTTCTGTGTCTTCTTCTTTCAGTTTTCTATTTTTAGAAGAAAACATTCTGATCATTTTGTTGCCAAGTTTCACAAATATCAAGAAATTTTGGCCTAAAAAAATGTCAATACTCATATATCGGTGCTTCAGTGACATACAACAAAATTGTTAAAAACTCTGTAGTTCATTCCACAAATCGACAAATTCGTTTTAAATAGTATATATTTCATATTCTGTATGCTGTGTTTATCACATTTTACAAGTTGTCAGTGATGAATTCCTGTATACTGCAGTACCAAAAGAGGACGATGTAGTGGATACGTCTACTCGCACCACTTTGGTAACAGTAATTGTAAGCGTGATTGTAGGCGTCACGGTTGTGGCTGGTATAACCTGTATAATAGTGTGTGTTTTAGTTCGAAGACGGCGTGCAGCACCGAGAACACATCTTGCTTATCAAACAAGAACTGGACAAGTCAATATTCAAACTGGTAATACAAGTTATTATGACAATAAATGTGCATAAAGATTCCGAAACAGATCAGCTGATGTACTGATTTTATCTCCTCTGAGCGCATTTTTGTGATCGCCCTGTCTCTGTCGTGCGTCAGTACATAGTCGACTTTTTGCTTTAAACATCATCTCTCCCAAAACCACTTAGTGTGAAAAAACTTGGCAGGGATGTTTTCTGGGGTTTTTTTGCATGAAGCTCTACCAGAGTTGTGCAGGAGTAATTGTTCACCCTGCCCAAGGTGTTATATGTTTTACATAGAAATATACTAAAATTTGGCATGACACTCTAATAAACACTTACCAAGCTTTCAACCTTTGCCCCTTGGGTCAGTTTTGTCTTTCCTTGGGGGTAAGATATTTTACAAAAAAAAAACTCTTACAAATCCTTTTTGCCAACTATATGTCTTTCTGAGACTTTTGAAATTTCGTGTGTAGCATTATCCAGTGGAACTCTATCAAGATCTTTTTCAAATTATGTCCTTCGACCCTAAGATCACATGCTTTACAACTAAACGTGTAGAAATACGTTTAATACTTCTCTTCGATCTCTGAACCGATAAGGCTTACAGTTACCAAATTTAGCAATGAAGATCTTTGCAGCTGAGGATCATTTTTTTTGCTCCAACCTAGGTGTAGACTTACATATACAAACTATTTCAAAATATGTCGGAGGCCATGAGGCTTGGACTTTTAAAATTTAATTTTGTTCGAAGTGTTATCTGATCTCTACCAATACGGTTCAAATTATGATCCTTGTTTAGTCCTCTTTTAATTTTGATGAATATCCATTAATTGTACATGTACTTGTATTTCTTAGCAGTTATATTAAGGTGAGTGCTTTAGGGCTATCATGACCCTTTTGTTTATGATATCCTTTTCATTAGTACGGACATTATAAATAGGCCCCCTTTTCTGTTTGGTTCGTTTTTCTAATTGACTTGACCACATAAAAATTGAATTTCATTACTAAGTTCTTTTAAGATCTCTTTTTAAAATGTGCCTGAAGTCATTTTAACAACATGTGCCAATCCTATATGCAAAGTCGGTATAAGCCTAGTTAGACAAACTCAATAATAATAAAACTCAGTAAAATATATGGCTTAACAAATGATATGTAATGGTTAAATCTTGGATAAAAATAAGGCAGAAAAAGATGAATAACATAAAACTCCCTGTTTCAACTACTCAGCTGCAGTTTAAACGTAGCCTAGATATGAATCTCAACAGCATCAACAAACGGCCACAGGTAACTACCAGTGGTATCCTATACAGAGTACATGTACAATTTCTACTTAGAAATATATAACTGCGTTCATTTTTCTTATCAACAGTCAGGTTATTTAACTCAAAACAAAATACAGTTTCGTCAATAATATTATGTAACTATGTCCTTCAATTCTTTTTTTCAGCACCTTCCAGTGATATTGCAGAGGTGTCAACGTCCTATTAGAGTGTTGTCTCCAACTGATGCTTTACAAATGCTTCAGAAACTCATACACAACTATTCAGGCAGTTTTACTTTAAGATTAATACGAAACATTTTCGTGTTACAGAATCACAATTATTCGTGCAATTTTATTCAGTGGACTGCACGAAATTTTATGTATCCTATTTACACAAGAAACGGCTTCATTTTTTGTTCTTCAACATGGAAAGCTAGTCTGAGTGTGTTATAAGAATATGTAGTTAAAATGCGATAAACTGTCTACATATGTTTTGTTTGTTTGTTTGTTTTTCTTCCAGTATACCTTATTTCCTCTTTTAAGCTTAATAGACATAGAATTGTTTTCTGCTATAATGCTTGCTTTATCTAATTTTTTCAAATAATCTTAATGTGTGAGATTATATTTTTACCGATGGGGAGGCAGTATTTTTTCAAAACTTGGACCGGTTTAATTTGGTTAACCACAAGGCTTTAGGGTAAATGCTCGCAATTAACTGCATCTGTTGTAAACCTTATTACGCATGCACGTAGAGGCGGGATTCATCCGATTGTATCATGTTTATCTTTAGAACAAGACTTTTGGTGTCCAATTAGCATAAGCATTCTCGAAGCTTATTTTCATTGGTTGTTTTTTCCACTCAGGCAATGTTTATGGGTGAAACATAAATAGTATCGTCAAAGCCTAATTCCATAAATTGCCTTTTTAATAATGTTTGTTATCGAAAGTTTACAATCGGCGCAGCCGAGCGAGCGGTTGAAATTGTAAACTTTTGATAACAAAAATTAATCTATATTTATTTAGAATATATTTTGATGAATTAAGGACTGGAATGTTATTAAAAGAAACCATATATGCTAGTCATTTTCTTACCGATACCAAGTGCCTCAGTGAAGCATTTGTATCTAATACGTACTTACATGCATGTGATTGATAACCTTCTATCAATATTAGCAACATTTCATTTGATAATTTAGTGGTTTATATTTTTGCTCTGTAGGATATGTAAGTCTATTTTATATATTTATCTTCAGTTATTTATTTGTGATATTTCAAAGCAACAAAAAATCATGTAATGGATCTTTACCTATTTTAGTTCATTTGAAAGGGTGAAATAGGCAAACACGATTCTCCCTGCCTATGATTTTCATGACTTGAAATTTTTACTGAATCTTTACTTCGTCAAAAATATAACAATCACAATTAATTCTGCTTTGAACCACCATCGCAGAGTTAAATGAATAATTGTTTACCTACAAATGTTTCATCACGTTGTTGTTTCTGTTTGTATAACAAAACAAACAAAACAAAACAAACAAACAAACGTGTTTGTTAATTTTCAGTAAATATAGAAAATTGAAGAAAAACATACCCATCACTGGTTGAACAAGCCTAAATTGTATATTGTGTTTTGTTTTGAGACCTATACAAGGAAATTGCTCCATACAACTTTATACATCTATATTAAGTGTTGCATTTTTAATAAAAGTCTTGAAGCAGTCATTATGTTTTATTATTTTAATCCCCCCCCCCCGCCGCGAAGCGGGAAGGGGTTATAGGAATGACCTTGTCCATCCGTCTGTCTATCTGTCTGTCCGTAACAGTTTTGTTTCCGCTCCGTATCTCCTTTACACTGAACTGTTTTTTTAAACTTGAGTCAAATGTTGAACTCATTAAAGCGATGTGCAGGACGTAAAGTCCAGTCATGTCATTTCAATGTAAAGGTCACACTTGAAGGTCATTTGTTTCATTCTTCAATTTCGTTCTGCTCATTTTCTCCTATATATTTGAACAGGTTTTCTTGAAACTTTGATCAAATGTATAACGAATTGAGAGCATATGAAGAATGCACAAACAGCCCTCTATCTTTCATCTGTCTGTCTGCCTGTTTGTCTGTCTGTCTGTAATTTTTTTGTTTCTGCTCCATATCTCCTATACCCTTGAACTGTTTTTCTTGAAACTTTGGCTAATTGTTTAATTCATTGAAAGATGTGCAGAACGCATAGTCCAGCCATGTCTGTTCAAAGTCAAGGTCACACTTGAGGGTCTTAACTTTCAGCTTTCAATTTTGTGTCCACTCAGTATCTCTTATACCATTGAACCTATTTTTCTGCAAACTTTGGTCAAATATATAACTCATTGATAAGATGTGCAGAAGGCATAGCCAATCCATGACAATTCAAGGTCAAGACCACACCTGAAGGTCTTTTGTTTCAGCCTTCAATTTTGTGTCCGCTCAATATCTTCTGGAACTCATTTTCTTGAAATCTTGGTCAAATGTATATATAATTCATTGACTGGATGTGCAGAAGTCAAGGCAAAGTGTCCGTCTGTCTGTCTTTTCATAACATTTCTCCTATACCCTTGAACTGATTTTCTTGAAACTTGAGTCAAATGTATATCATTGAGAGAATGTGCAGAATGCATGGTCAAGCAAGGTCAGTTCAAGGACAAGGTCACATATGCTGCTAATTTGTTCAAGCCTTCAGTTTCGTATTAAAGCTAATATGCCACCATAAATGCAATTCCATGTTATGTCTGCATGTAAACCACACTTAATTTGTTTTACAGACATCATATAACATCATGTAAAGTACGTCAGATCCTTAGTCCAACTAATCAGATTTGTTGAAGAGACATCGAGAATAAAAATGTCTTTAAAATTGGTCAAACCTTCAACGCCAAATTTGTAAGGCTATTCAGATCCTTTGATGTGACTCGGTGATCTTAAATCAATCTAATCATGCCCAACCATCCGGTAAACTTTTGAGAGTTTCGGGTTCAGTCTTTGAGGTACTGACGGAAAAAATCAATGTCTAAAATGTGATGTGAATTATTGTCTTGTCTATCTTTGATATGAGTGTTCAAATTATGCATTGTAAATGCTGATGATCTTGTAATTTCTGATGATGTAAATGATAGTAATCATGAAGATGATAATGGCGATTATGTAATTAATAGTAATAGTAATGATGACGACAACAATGCTTATAATGGTACGAATTAATGATGTTGTTGTTTCTGTTGATGACGACAATGATGATAATGATGATAACTTTGCCGATGATGACGACTTCATTTTATATAATAATGATGAAGAAATTTATGATGATTAAAATTTTTAGATTGACAGCCGACGATAAGTGTATTTGCAGCCTTAAATGATACATTTTATCTTTTAGTTAGGATCTGTGCTTAAAGAATCATACTTTTAAATTTAAGACCAATCCATTTCTTTAAAATAATATTAATGTGAATGATAATCGATTCATTACCCGATGTCAGGGTGTAATTTTAAAATTCTAAGTAATGATATGTAAACGAAGTGGATTAATAAAAGTCTGTATAAAGAACAAAATATAATCTTTATTAAGTTATGCTACTGGAACATAGCTATATACATCTTCAAATAACACATCAAACAAATACAATCTGTCTCACTAATAGGAAGTTGGCAGCAGCAGTACGCAGTAGCAGTTAGCAGTAAAATTAAATAAAACGTGAAGTTGGCAGTAGCAGTAACAGCAGTAGCAGTAAGTAAAACGTGAAGTTGGCAGTAGCAGTAACAGCAGTAGCAGTAAGCAAAACGTGAAGTTGACAGTAACAGTAACAGCGGTAGCAGTAGGCAAAACGTGAAGTTGGCACTTGCAGTAACAACAGTAGCAGTATGCAAAACGTGAAGTTGGCAGTAGCAGTAACAGCAGTAGCAGTAGGCAAAACGTGAAGTTGGCAGTAGCAGTAACAGCAGTAGCAGTAGGAAACTCTGAAAGTCTGCGAGTGTTTGAAACAGTCACAGACCGGTGCAATCGAACAGTGATGATCTCTAGACGTTCTAGATTGGCACCAAATTCCTGAAAATTTGCAAAAATGTCATAAACAGTAGCAGACTGTAACATTGGACACCGGAGGGTCTTTTAACATCAAAAATGGCATTTTCTCTATATTGGCACCAACATTCCTGAAAGTCTACGAGAGGGTCAGAAACAGTTGCAGACCGGTAACATTCACCCGGGAGGAAGGCTAGACCTTAAATATGGCATTTTCCAAATTGGCACCCAAATTCCTGAAAGTCTGCGAGAGTGTCAGAAACAGTCGCAGACCTGTTAAATCGACTGTGGAGGGTGTCTAGACATTTAAACTGACAGTTTCTCGATTGACACCAAATTTCCTGAAAGTCTGCGAGAGTGTCAGAAACAGTCGCAGACCGGATAAATCGACCTAGGAGGGTCCCTAGACCTTAAAAATGACATTTACCAAAATGGCACCAAAATTCTTGAAAGTCTGCGAGAGTGTCAGAAACAGTCGCAGACCGGTAAAATCCACACGGGAGGGTCCCTAGACATTAAAAACGACATTGTGTCGATTGGCACCAAAATTCCTGAAAGTCTGCGAGAGTGTCGGAAACAGTCACAGACCGGTTAAATCGACACGAAAGGGTCCTCAGACATTAAAAATGACATTTTTCCGATTGGCACCAAAATTCATGAAAATCTGCAAGAGTGTCAGAAACAGTCGCAGACCTACGCAATAGACTCGAGAGGGTCTGCTGATGTTGAAACATGTTTTATTTTCATTGAAACTTTCCAGACTTTTAAGACTTTCCTACTGCTACTGCTGTTACTACTACTGCCAACTTCACGTTTTCTTTACCGCCAATGTTGTTACTGCTACTGCCAACTTCACGTTTTCTTTACTGCTACTGCTGTTAATGCTACTGTCAACTTCACGTTTTCTTTACTGTTACTGATGTTACCTCTACTGCCAACTTCACGTTTTGCCTACTGCTGTTACTGCTACTGCCAACTTCACGTTTTCTTTACTGCTACTTCTGTTACTGCTACTGCCAGCTTCACGTTTTCTTTACTGCTACTGCTGTTACTGCTACTGCCAACTTCACATTTTTCTACTGCTGCGTACTGCTACTGCTCACTTCCTACACATTATTTACGATTGAGTTTGATAAATTTGCATAACTTAAGGAGAGTTGGTTTATCATTACATTTTTACAACTCAATAGGCCTACACGCACTTGGTCTGTTATAAAAGTATCGTTTAAAGTAAATGCACCTAAAATCATTAAACATGAACACAAACAAATAAAATGTAGTTTGTCAATACTAGCAATTATATTACAATAGGTACAGATACCTGTTTGCATTCTTAAGGAATGAGCTGTGATTCCTAGACGAAGTTAAACTAAGATATTGGGAGTGCTGACTTACTGAGTAAAATGTAGCAGAGAAAGGCTTAGCTGAGTACCTATAGTCAACTTGCAGACAATTCCGCTTGCATTAAATCTTGAAAATCATACTAGTGTTGCTTTTTAAAAGGCGAGACTATGCGTTTTGAAAAGAGTTAAAACTCTTAAAAGCCATAACGAGTTTTCAAAAGCATTTTAACGTGAATAGGCGTAACAACCGCTTCTTTTGCTTAATACGAGGGTCATCCAACAATAAGTGAGACAATGCTTATTGCCGATATTTATTTACTACAGCTTACAAAATATCACTACATTTCCCTCAGTATACTATTAGGATCCACCTTTTTCAATGACGGATGCCCCTCTCTGTGGAAGTCTTCTGATTCTCGTTGCTAGGCAACCAAAGTTAACACGTCTAATTTGACTGGCCACCTCTGCTTCCAGGCTGTCTAAATCCTCAAAACGCACACCTCACAATGGTTCCTTCAGCTTAGGAAATAGTCTAGAGCATTCATGTCCGGGGAATATGGAGGGTGTGGTTAAGTTTCCCAGTCATATGACGTCAAAAGCGACGTCACTCTGCCGGCCTTGTGACATGCGGCGTTGTCATGAAGTATCTGTGGTGTACGTTCCAGAGGCTCGGGTCGCTTCTTACGAATAGCAGGTCTTAAGATATTCATTAGAAATATATGATAGTACTCTTGATTAACTGTTTTTTTCCAATCGGAACGCGATTTGCAGCTTATACGCCTTGGTTATCGTAGGCAAAAATCATTAGCATCTTCAAATTTCCTTGCTTTCGTCTGAACTTAATGGGTCGTGGGGTCCATGTGGGTGCCCTTCTGAAGATTGTCTTTTCAGTTCTGGTTCATAACTACGTATCCAAATCTCGTCAATTGCAACTATCCTGTTAAGAAACATATAACCCTCATTTTGGTACCTTTTCAGTAATCGACTAGCAACATCCATTCTTGCCTGTTTCTGCTCAGTATCCTTGTTCTTCTTCCAATAACGTGCGGGAAGGTATAGTCGCACATTTGTACACGGTGGTACATCACTGTTTAGTGCATGGCGTACCCATTTAGCAGCAATAAGTCGCATATTTAACTTGTTCGTCAAAATTGTATAAACTGACCCACGACTAACCCTAAATTCTATTGCTACTTCTTCACAGATATATCTTCGATCAGTCTCTAGAACTGCCTTGACATTTTGGATATTTTCTTCGCTTGTTGCTTCTGTCACCCGACCCGGGCTAGGCTGCTTCTTTATACAGTTTCCCCCTTCTTTAAACTGCGCAATCTAGCGAAAAATCGCTGCACGAGAAATTGCTTGGTCCCCAAAAACTTTTTTGTAACGTTTGAAAAAATATCTGTACCATAGCTACCTTTATAAAACTCAATTTTAATGTAAGAGCGTTGTTCTTCAGCTGTGAAGCAGGCCATGATACGTGTGTTTGTTTCTCAGGAAATGACGTCATAACGTGTCATTTGGCATTATTTTTGTGTTGCTATTATATCTTTTAACAATTGTGCAAAGTTTCATTAAAATGAGATAAACAGTTTTAGAGATATTGAGGCAGTCTCACTTAATATTGAATGACCCTCGTAACACCTTTTAAAACCTTAAGTAACGTCTTATTCTCGCTTTATAACGCCTTTTAAATGCCTTTCCTTTGTTATAACGCCTTTCTTATCCCATTACTTGCATTAGTTTAGTTTAAACAATATTTTATTCAGAGAAAAACATTTACAACATGCGATATAAACAACAAATCAAGGATCGAGTAGAAAGCTCCATGCTCCATGTAAAACTCTCTCCTTAATATAAGTAATTCTTCTAACGCAGAAATGTCGATAACAGTTTATGTAGAAACGTACTTTCATTTTTTAAATATTACAACTACTGTAACATATTTTTGTATGTAAGATTTTTTGGTTTTCATAAAAAAAAGAAAGATAAATAGTCAAAGTAGAAATTCAGAGTAAGACGGGAAAGATAAAGATAATGCGTGGTTATTAAGTTACTGGAGAATTTTAGGCCACTTCTTTTACTTACGTTATGATGCCTTTTATTACTAAGAATGCATTCTTTAACTTAAAATCTTACACTTTTTCGTGTTGAAACGTCTTTGAAAATTCGTTTATATGACATTTTTGTGTTAAAACGACTCTGAAAACTTGTATTTATTTAAACTCAGGAATCATGTCATTCTTCGCATCGAGACGCTTTTGGAACGCGTAATAATAGTATCAACTTTTGAAACTCGTTTTTAAACATAAAAATACTGAACGCAACGTCCTCTCGGCCGTGAAGGACGTCAATTATCAATTTCCTACGCAGAGCCGTACCGTTCCGTACTTTTGAATGTAATGTAATGTAATCGGTGTGTAAGAGAGTGGTCAGTTATTAGTTTAGTGTATTATCATATAGACATTAGGACGTCATCTTGTTTTTCACTCACATGCAATAAGAACCGAAATATCAAAATAGGATGTTTCATCACGTTATGATATGAGTTAAATAGTTTGTTGGCGGGAGTATACGGCCTGCTCGAATTGATATAACCCGGGTTTGTATCAGACGAGACTGTATACCTGTCAAGAATCTATATAACAATTTTATAATATCGCACATTATGTTTTTTTAACAAAACCTGATATATTTTCTATATTTTCTTTTTTTATATACTACCCTGATGCATCCCTTTATTTGCCGATATACAACACCTAGACGTTATTTATTTTATAAATAAGGCTTTTTGCGTGTTATAACTTTTTTAAACATCTATTCAAATACTGGTTTCTTTCTGTTTAGTATCCATAAGCTTCCATTTAATATGAATACAGATATTAACATTCTGACTTTTGATACTCATGCAGTAAATCAATTCTTAAGTGTGCAGTTAAAACAAACCGATAAGTTCACCTCCGAGACTTATTTTCATAAGATATGCATGTTTAAATTAGATCTAGTATTTACCTAGCCATCTTTAGATTTTTGTTTTCGAATTCAGACTTCAATTAGGATCGATATTTTCTATCGGGTTTCATGCTTGTTTACTTATTTCAATAACTTGTTTATCGATGTGCACATAATCATAATGACTTTAATACAAAGAGTTTGTGTTATACCATGTCATTCTTATGCCGAAGTTTTGTCTATCAGGGCCGTACCTGTCTCACTTTGATCACTCCTACGAAGTTATATTTGTCTGTTTCTTTGCTAATACAACAGAAGACGTCCATATATGCTGTAATGGATGGGTGCAAATCACTCCGATGATCCGTGGTAACGCGCTGAACTGGTAGTGTAGAAGCTGCGAGTTGGATCCCCCGCTCCTCCATTAACACCACTAATTCTTTTTTCAGTTGGATGAGAATTTAAACCGAGGTGTAATGTATTGGAGCTATAAGATTGTCTGTAGAATAGGATATTTTCTGTATCTTGCACTTTTCCCACAACCTGAGATAACTAAAATTTTCTTTGGTCGTCGATCATATGGGAAGCCGGTATTGACAATAAAAAAACCCCCAACCACCGTTAGCAAAAAGTTTCTTTGGCACACTTTTTTTGTGGTGGTGGTGGGGGGCTGATAGTTTTTCAAGCTGTTTATGACTCAACATGCGTGGGTTCCAATCTTTCGTTGATTTGGATTTGTTTCTGAAGCAATGCATACATGTAGAGGACGGAGGTTCGTAAGAATATGCGTACATGCATGATTTCTATTGTATAATGAAATGCAGTGCGGTCGTGAGAGTCACAGTGGGCTGGAAGCGTGAAATAAACACCGTGATAGTCAACGCTGCATTCCATGTCATACAGCAAACACTAGCTGGTTTACAATATCAGTGACAGAGAAATCATTTGGAGGGGTCAGTGTAAAATTTCTGCATTTCTTTCTTATTTGTTTAAATACTGAAAAATAGATTTGCGTTGACCCATCGAAGTCCATAATTTATTCGGTCTAATTGCCATGATTGACATTTAAATGAGGTTTTTTTTTATCTTAAAGTACACTATGAAACATGCAATAAAGCTTGTAAATTTGAACGGGTTTTTGCCCAATTAGTGTGTACTTGTGGAAATAATCAGGACAATTATAACAATTAAAACATACTGCCTTGTTCCCTTTTAGTTCAACTACCTAGTATGGACTTATTCAAGTGCAAAAGAAAATGAGTATCAGTTACGAGAAGGAGAGGTGTCTCATTTCCAAACAACTGAATATAAAATTGAACGCTGTCAAGTGAGGGGCTGTTCGTGAAGGGCGTAGCAGGTAGACCAAAAACGGGAAAAACGAAAGAAAAATTTAATGAAATGATGAACGAGAATAAATCAAAGTTATCTTTGTCTGTAACGTTAAATGATCAAGAAAAAGAGGTGCATTTGTGCAAAAGTAGAAATTGCATTGTGGTATTTGTATCCGAGTATTGATGGTCTGTACTCACTAAATGAACACACTCATCATCAATACGCACAATAAGAAACATGCGTGACAGTCACATCAAATTTGTCACTATTCAGAAACTTAAAAACTTTTGAGAAAATACTTGCTATTATTTTCATTGAATTTACCTACTTTAATTTTCTCCAAAGAATTTTTGTCCTTTGATCGCTATAACTTGATACGCCCCTGTATTGATATTTGACTAATGATTGATCAGTTGTATTAAAAACAAGCTATATATTATCTGTTGTCTGGGTAAGGGCTTTAGTACCAAGATGTTCACCCGTAAAGGTGTTCATCTCAGATCATTGAATTTCTGTTATTTTATTTTTCCTTATGAATAAAAACTTGCATTGATGCTTGATTACAAATTAAGAAAAATGACGCCAACCGGCGTATTTGTTGTTTTAATTTATATTGTCATTTTTTTGCCATCTGGTACGCGGGCGGAAGATTGCGCGACCTACTTGGATGGAAACAACGATGTTACGATTCCCGACGGCGATGTTTGTGACTGGTCGGACATCACGGGTGTCGGTACCCTTGAAGTGCTAGGGACAATACGGTCTGGGACCTCTCAGGAGATTCATATCACGGCAACCAGAGTTGATGTGAAAGTCGGTGGAATGATTGTTGCTGACGCGGTTGCCTCTGACGGGCCAGGAAAAGGAAATTTCCTAGGATCTGGAGGTAGGAAAGTATTGATTTATGGTGCACTATTAACACAACAGACAAAACCGCCCTGCCTTCACTTTCTTTTTTCTCCATGTCTATATACCTCGTGCATTTATTCGTTCGTTCATTCATGCATTCTTTCGATCATTCATTCATTCATTCATTCATTTATTAATATGTCCGTCCGTCCGTTCGTTTGTTCGTTCATTTATTCATTCATTCATTTTTTCATTCATTCATTCATTCAGTCATTCACCCGTCCGTCCGTTTGTTCGTTCGCTCATTTATTCATTTATTCGTTCATTTATTCATTCATTCACCCGTCCGTCCGTCCTTCGTTTGTTCGTTCATTCATTCATTTATTCATCCATTCATCCATTCATTTATCCATTCATTCACCCGTCCGTCCGTCGTTCGTTCGTTTGTTCATTTATTCATTCATTTATAAATCAGTAGACGCTTATCACTGGTATATAAGTACGATTGATCTAAAGGTTCGACATAATAATATGAAGCGTTCTCATTGCTTTTTTAAAACTTTCATTACTATATTAAAGCGAAATAATGTTAACCTAGCACCTACGAATGATTTCTGTTTGTTTTTCAATCACGTAAATAAAACTTCATGATTTTTTCAATGATACAGCCGATGGTAAATTCAACAAAAGAATAAAAACCTGACAAGTTTCACAAATTCTTATTTATGTGATTAACTTTCGTTCATTTATTTACATTTTAACCAGTTCCACCACGAGACGAATAAAGCACGTTCAGTAAAAAAAGTTATTGTGTTTGAGGATAATTTATGCGAGTTGAAGTTCGCGAAACTTTTATATTTCGCGTGCGAAAATGTTCGTGATTTTATTGTGTTGGAATATTTTAATAGTTGCACTTTAAATGCACTTTACCCATTCTGTCTACGCGGACAAAAAAAAACAAAGATCAAGTATAACGGAACATTCCCGATTACAGCGAATATTCAAGGCCATTTTGATATTTTAAATTCTGTATTGATACGATCAATTTCTACAACGTTACAAAGTTTACTCTGGTCTTTCTTATGGTTTTGACACGGGGCACCCCTTTTTAAAGCTTAAAATCAAAACGAAGACAACAAAGAAAAGTCAAAAACAACAATCATAATAAATGATTGATAGTCATAAAATAGTTAAATTCATTGTATTGAATAGAAAAAAAACTAAAAAATAATAATTCATGCTGTCATCGGTAAATGACATTCGGAACACCTCGGGCGACTTCAATACGAAGTTGTCGGAAAAGGCCGAGTTGTTACGATTGCGGTAAATGAGTGAACTGAATAAGTACAAAATAGATATATAAGTAAATAAGTCGATCAATAGATATGTACATATAAAAGAAAGTGGGTAAATAAATAAAAAACGAATGAATGAATTTATAATGAAACAATGAAGCAATCAATCAACGAATGAACGAAAGAACGAATGAATAAATAAATGAATGAACGCATAAGCAACTTGATAAATATCACAATCCGCTATATTGAATGATGTTTTGAAAAGAGTTCCAAAAACTCTTCATTTCATTTCGAACCTTTCGTTCAATCGTACTTACATATACGCGTCCTGATTATCTTCTGACTTATTTCGATGAATGAATGAATGAATGAATGAATGAATGAATGGTGGTGGAATTAAGGAATGAATGAATATACGAACGAATAAGACTTTCGATAACTTGGTGAAATAAATCCTCTGTTTTACCGTTCTTATGTACCAAAAAAATGTCACTTTAATAGTTCAAGGTAAAGTTGTAAAGCTTGTAAACCCATTTATTTACCTTTCTGTTTAGATTCACAATGAAAGAAATTTACGAAGTTTTAAATAGTATAGTAAAAAGTATTTAAATTTAGTTGCTCAATTCGTTCATTTATTCATCCAATCATTCATTCATTCATATATAAATCAGTAGACGCTTATCACTGGTATATAAGTACGATTGATCTAAAGGTTCGACATAATAATAAGGAGCGTTCTCAATGCTTTTTTGAAACTTTCGTATCTTTATTAAAGCTTAATAATATTAATCTAGCACCAAGATTTACGAATGATTTCTGTTTGTTTTTCAATTACGTAAATAAAACTTCGTGATTTTTTCAATGATACAGCCGATGGTTAATTCAACAAAAGAATAAAAACCTGAAAAGTTTCACAAATTCTTATTTATGTGATTAACTTTCGTTCATTTATTTAAATCTTAATCACTTCCACCAAGCACGTTCAGTAAAGAAAAGTTATTGTGTTAGTGGATTATTTATGCGATCTTAAGTTCGCGAAACTTTTATATTTCGCGTGCGGAAATGTTTGTGATTTTATTGTGTTGGAATATTTTAATAGTTGCACTTTAAATGCACTTTACCCATTCTGTCTACGCGGACAAAAAAAAACAAAGATCAAGTATAACGAAACATTCTCGATTACGGCGAATATTCAAGGCCATTTTGATATTGATACGATCAATTTCTACAACGTTACAAAGTTTACTCTGGTCTTTCTCATAGTTTTGACACGAGGCACCCATTTCTAAAGCTTAAAATCAAAACGAAGACAACAAAGAAAAGTCAAAAACAACAATCATAATAAATGATTCATAGTCATAAAATAGTTAAATTCATTGTGTTGAATAGAAAAATAACTAAAAAATAATAATTCATTCATGCAGTCATCTGTAAATCAGTGAACTGAATAAGTACAAAATAGATATATAAATAAATAAGTGGATCAATAGATAGGTATAAAAGAAAGTAAGTAAATAATTCTAACACTATATGCAATTCGGCGACAATAAACAAAGAAGAAATTGAGCGTGATATATTATACAGTATAGCACTCAGAACACAAGCGCGCGCCCGATTACGTCACTGCGAATGCCACTGTTAAATAGTGCACACATTTGCACCCCTTATAAAATACGTACGTGTTAGAATGGAAATAGATTTTTAAATTTTCGTGATTTACCGTCGTATGTATCTCGGATTCTTCTTCATATGCGTAATTATTTAATCACTCAGGCCTACGGCCTTCGTGATTAAATTACTACGCATATGAACTCGACACCGTGATATATCAGACGGTATATCACTCAAACTTAAAATCTATTTCCTAAATAAAAAACGAATGAATGAATTTATAATGAAACAATGAAGCAATCAATCAACGAATGAACGAAAGAACGAATGAATAAATAAATGAATGAACGCATAAGCAACTTGATAAATATCACAATCCGCTATATTGAATGATGTTTTGAAAAGAGTTCCAAAAACTCTTCATTTCATTTCGAACCTTTCGTTACATCGTACTTATATATACGCGTCCTGATTATCTTCTGACTTATTTCAATGAATGAATGAATGGTGGTGGAATTAAGGAATGAATGAATATACGAACGAATAAGACTTTCGATAACTTGGTGAAATAAATCCTCTGTTTTACCGTTCTTGTGTACCAAAAAAATGTCACTTTAATAGTTCAAGGTAAAGTTGTAAAGTTTGTAAACCCATTTATTTACCTTTCTGTTTAGATTCACAATGAAAGAAATTTATGAAGTTTAAATAGTATAGTAAAAAGTATTTAAATTTAGTTACTCAATTCGTTCATATAGGCACCCATCTATGGTCTAACTTGTTATGGCATACCGTTTTTGAGTTTAATTAACTTATTAATTTGTTAATTTATTTATTCATTCATTCATTCATTCATTCATTCAATCGCCATTATTGATAATGAAAACTAACTATCATATGCTTTTAACTTTTAATGCAGTAAATATCAACGTATTTTTCTCTCGTTGAAATTAAATATCTGTTCCCGGGCAAAAGAATTTCCTTTGATATATTATCCCAGAAATTCACGCCGGGACAGGTAGATTATTTTATTTAAAATCTGAGTTTTGAAAGTGATTAATGTGTTCCTATGAAGAATGCGTCGGTTATAAATGTTTAATATAAAACTGAAAAAAAAATCTAACAAGATATTTAAGTGGAAAGATATATCGACATAACGGACCATGAAAGCATGAAATATTCTAAATGATGACGGGTCTTGGCATGTTCCAAATGCATTTTCGTTCTACCTTAAAGGCTGTTCAATGAAAATATAACAGAATAAACATGTTTACCAGGGACGTCTATCAAATCCTTGCGTTGCAAATCCAGTCACGAAATAGCATTACATTTTCGTTTTATTTTTTTATTAATTTTTTAATTTTTTTTTAACGTCAAATCTTTCATGTCATACATTTTACAGAAACTATACTTCAAAGTGCCAAAAAACTCCATTATACCGGTATGTTTCGAGGACATTAAAAAAGGTTCAATAAAACAAATCTTGCGTTTTAATAAAATCTGGCAAGGTGAATAATTGTTTTGGCCACATCATTTATATCATCAATGTCATCGTTGTTGTTGTGTTGGGAAAGAAGTCAAATCAACAGAAAAATATTTTCCTTTGATGTTTTCTAAGAATATCTTATAGTCCGCCATTGAATATAATAAAGTATGTGTTTTTCTTACAATATTTTCTTTTTTCCTATGTCAGAACCTTTTCACATAAATTGATAGGATCTAGATTGGTTTTACATGTATACCCACTCAAAAATATTCTTCCTGCTGCCCCAATTTCGAAGCGTTCACTGTCTACACTTTGATAGCATACCTTACTGTCCAGATGTTGGACTTTCGAAAACGTCTACCCCCTGCATTTCATGGTGAAATTTAAAACATATATATATATTTAAATGGAGACCTGTTTTGTGCCTGTAGAAGTATCTTAAGAAAATTTATAATTCCCATTTTAACGTTATGAGAGCATCGACATTTGAGATGATCTAACCCTTAATGAAAACAAATATTTACTTAGGATAGGAGTGCACTTCTTCTTAGATTTACAGCTCGTTTTCTGCACCAAACATAGCTTTTATTCACTTTTCAAAGGATTGAAGAGTCTTTAAACAAGAAGATAAATATATGGCATTTCAGGGGCATATGGAGGCCGTGGAGGCAGTGCAGCCAATAAGTTCCTGACACCTTCGGATTCTGTCGCCTACGGAGATTACATTGTGGTAGATTTGGCTGGAAGTCAAGGTGGTGGATCCGGTGCTGGACTTGGCGGTGGTATCATAAACATAGAAGCCACCGAAATCACTGTGGACGGAATAATCTCAGCAAATGGCGGTGATGCTACAGGAAGCGGTGGAGGTGGTAGCGGCGGATCTATCGTTTTCGATGCCGAAAGTATTTACGGTTCTGGTGTATTAACGGTTAGAGGGGGTGACGGTTCCGGCGATGGAGGGGGCGGTGGTGGCGGAAGAGTTGCTCTCAAACACTTGGTACAAAATTCCTTCACAGGAGATTTGTTTGCCGACGGTGGTCTTGGTGGTAAGTGAAGTCTGAAAAAAGGCAGAATACATGTAGTTCTTATCTGTCTGTATGGGGATACTGTAAACTCATATCAAAATAATTTTTCCATTCCATGATGCCATTTTGATACGAAGGCAACACATAATTAAAAGCAGCAATGCACAGACGAATAAAACTTTTTTATATTTTGAACAGGTTCAACAAAATCTGCCTTAACTGCTTCCGGGTCCTCTATGAGTGCAAGCTCCGTCCATTCCTCTTATCCGGCTGCTTACGGATATCTGGGTCATCATAGTTCCCGCTCCTGGCGTCCAACGACCCTCTCTGGTTCCTGGCTTGAAATGACTCTCAGCACTCCAAGTTACGTGACAGCAATTACAACACAAGGAGGATCGAGTTATTACGTGAAAACATACACAGTTCGATATTACAACTCCACTTCCGATTCATGGGTATGTTTGTTAAGATGAATTCTATTATGTTTGACAAATCAGATTTGTACAGACGATAGTGTCAATCAAGATGCCAGAGTTGTTTGCATGTTCTTATGTGTGCGTGCGTATGCGTGCATGCGTGCGCGCGTTTGCGCATGCGTGTGTGTGTATGTTGTTTTGTATGTACAAATATAATCTCCATTCTAGTAATGGCTTAATGCTAAAAGTTACAGAACTTTCATTAAAAATTAAGTTGGAAATGATTTCCTTTTTTACTATATAACAGAAAATTGTAATTATTTGATCACTGATTTGTTTCGACTCGCAAGATTGCTTTCACTTCAGGTATCCTTAGGTGACGATAACTTCCTGTTCAACGGAAACACGAACTCAAATGGCCAAGTGACAAATAAGTTACCGTGGCCTGTGTACACAGACAAGGTCCGGCTGTACCCAGTGACATACCAAGGCGGGATAGAACTGTCCTTTAAGTTGCTGGGGTATGATAAAGGTCAGTCAGTAAAGTTTAAAAGTAGCGTATTGTCCAGACTGTTCCTAAACACACCAATCTCTACGACTGATATGCCGATAGTTAATGCTTTATGAAATATATGATGCAGCGCTAAACATGGTTCAGTAATTACTTAAGTACTATGGAAAACGTAAGAATGAATTCATTGTAATAACGGATTCAGTATCAAATAAATATTTTGATTTCTTCTTCGTGGTAATAGGAATTGGCGACTTTCGGTTGTTGGACGGCATGGCATTAATTAAGACGCAGTAACTAACGATTACAGATTCATGATTTCATTTTTTTTTTGTCTTTTTCTTTTTTGTTTGTTTTTTATTTTTTTCTACTTGACTTCGGTCGCAGTTTGAACGAATGTCACATGCAATACCTTCCACAAGAATGTTTTTTTCTATTTTTTATTATTTTTTATTATTTTTTTGTTAATTTATTTTGCTGCTCATTAGTCTTGTCTCAACATGTTTTCTTTAGTTCTGGTCGTCTAGCGAGACATTTTCTGAATTAAAATATTATGCCAGGCCGATTTTATTTTGCCTTAAAACTTATCATGATTATAGCCATTTTTCAGTTTGTTTCACATCGACTTTCAGATCTCCAAAAATCATTATTATAATTTTTATCTTACACGTATGAAAAAAAAATTGTGACATCTAAAGTAATTCAAACTTACTTCAAAATAGTTCATGTTTATTCGATACAATTGTTATTTTTGAAAAGTCAGTAATTATGATATTTATCGCAGGGTAATGTGTACATGAACAGTAAGGTGGATGTTTCTTTTCATCCTTATAAGGGACGGTTGAATAATTACCAGAATTCTGTACTTCCTGGTCGAATAGCACTAATTTAGGCCAAACTTGTGTAGGTTAAGATCATTTTACCTGCCTTTGCACGAGCATGTACCAGACGAGAACAAAGAAATTTCAGTTTCGAGGGTACATACAAAAGATATAATTATTTTTATCAATGACACATCAGAATAGGAACGTCCCTAGCTGAATACCTCGAAGTTTAATCATATTGATAAACGCTAACTTGAAAAATAATAAACGTATCATTTTATAAAGGACCCCATACAAACTTTGTATCTCAACAAGTTATGCCAGTACGCGGACATCTAATGAGAGTACTTAAGAGCCAATGCCTCCTTGAATAGTTAAGATGTCATTCAAGGCATTTAATAAGCAAAAGGAATGCTATATCTTGATCATTGCTTATACAGCTAAAATACGAGTCAGAACTCAATCACTGTTAACGAGAGAAGAACATTTCAGAATTTTAAAAAATGTTCTCATCAATTTATGTTAACTTTTTTTTTTCTTTTTCTTTTTTTTTTTGTTATCAAGTTACTTTTTACTAATTGACCATGTGAGCGCCCTTTGATTAGACCTATCCAGTAAAAAGGTTCGTGCAAACTAAGTATATTGTTTGAGCCCTTCAGTACGTTTTTTAGAAAGAAAAACACCATACTATGAAGGATACAAAGAAAATAATTGATTAGAAGGAAGGAAGGAAGGAACATAAACAGGTTAATGGTGCTTCGAAGAATCGTGTGTCTACTGCATCAAAATGCTTGCTACAAAGAAACTGTTCGGAATGTTTCTGATAAATTCCTTTCTTTCTTAACATGTATTATAGTCAATATTTAATCTATTGTTTAAGAAGGCCATACTGTAATTAAGGTCTATATAATTTATGTTTCATGTATAACCTTTGTATGTCACATTCTTTAAATAAAGATATCATTATTATTATTATTATTATTATTATTACCTTATTTCTCTTTCAGGGACATCGTCACTTACACCCACTGGAATCTGTAGCGCGGCATCTAGAGGTAAGTACAACAACACTTCTTACACACACTGGAATCTGTAGCGCGGCATCTAGAGGTAAGTACAGCAACACTTCTTACACACACTGGAATCTGTAGCGCGGCATCTAGTGGTAAGTACTTCAACACTTCTTACACACACTGGAATCTGTAGCGCGGCATCTAGAGGTAAGTACATCAACACTTCTTACACACACTGGAATCTGTAGCGCGGCATCTAGAGGTAAGTACAGCAACACTTCTTACACACACTGGAATCTGTAGCGCGGCATCTAGAGGTAAGTACAGCAACACTTCTTACACACACTGGAATCTATAGCGCGGCATCTAGAGGTAAGCACAGCAACACTTCTTACACACAAATACCTGCCAGTACGGTTTGCTTAATAAGATAATTGTTATCGCTGTAAACTTCCTGTCAAGCAGAAAAGATGTGAGAAGGGACAATTTTTTCTGAAACTGGCAACAACAAGCGTTGTATATTAGTCAGAAATAGTTAGACAGACCATTTTTGCTCTAAGTGAATTTACGTCTTTCTTCACCCATTCACAATGGGAGAAAAACGTGGAGATTTATTTACCAAATTAAAATGGCTTAAGATATGAAATGTTGTATATTTTCATAAAATGACAAAGTTTTGTTAAACTTGTTTTATGATTATCTCTAACAAAACACGTCTTTTTGAATGCAGGTGTCTCACACATGACTCTTCTATTGTAAGATCAATTTCCATAGAAGGTGGTATATGTGTCCTTAAGATCTAAATTGAGATTTGAACAAAAGTGCAAGAAGATTTTAAAAAAAACAAAAAACATGGATACGATATTTTTTCCTTTGATAAACACGATATACATAATACTGATGTCACGATAACATAACCTTCGAGTTTTCAATTGTGAATGGCCTCTGACCCTATGCATGGCGTAAACCATTTTACTTTTGTCATTCTGTGCAAGCTAATAACTAAAATAGATGTACTTATGTCAGTAATTTGATTAATTGAGCAGTACTTTTTTCTGAAATCAACCATAATGCACATGTTTCAGACCTGAAAATCAGGTCAATTACTTTTCATTATAAAAAGGGAAACTAAATACTAGAGGCACTAACATAATCCATTGTTTGAATTTGGCATGTCTCCACTTCAGATTTTTTGTCTATTTGGTAGACCTCCCTAAAATGGCATTGTTGCAAAAATTTGGTAATTCGAAAAAACAAAACAAAAAAAAAACACCATTTTGGCAGGGACCCAAGTCTATTGTCTTCATTTCTTAAAGTGAAGAAAACGCGTACATTTTGCATTCTTACATTTGTTTTCTTTCTTTTTATGATATTATTATATTTATGCCTTTTTCGTGATGTGAATTATTAAAGTTTTCGAAATTGTACTTGTTACTGACACGCGCAACAAGGTAATTTTTTTTGGGAGAATCACTCTCCAAATTGTGGATAATAACCGGTAAAGTGTTTTGAAAATTAGAGTACGCACGTCACCAACGAAAATATTTGAATGTATCTTTGTATTCCACAACAAAAGAGCAACTTAATGCCAAAAACTGATAACAAGCCTAAGCACACAAAAACTTAATTATTTTGACAAAATTAAGTACACCAGCCTTGTTTGAGGATCACTTAAGGATTAAGTGTTGTTAAGAAAAACAAATGCATTACCTAAGTAAAATAAGACATTTTTCCGCTTTGGAACTTTCGATTACGACTCTTTTAAAGGTCAAATATCTCTAACTAGGCTAGGCCACTCGCTTCTTGTCCAGTTAGCACTGTGTCCAAGCCACTCGCTTCTTGTCAAATAAGCACAGTAGCTAGGCCACTCGCTTCTTGTCCAATTAGCACTGTGGCTTGGTCACTCCCTTCTTATTCAGTTAACACTGTGGTCAGGCCATTCGCTTCTTGTTCGATGAGTACTGTGAGTAGGTCTCTCGTTCCTTGTACGATTAGCATTTCGGTAGGGCTTCTCTTTTTCTGTCCGATTAGCAAAATGATTAGGCCACTCGCTTTTTGCAGCATTATAGATACTCTCCTTTTCCGATTAGAACCGTGAATAGAATTCTTGATTCTTGTTCGATTAGTACTGTACATAGGCTTCTTGATTCTTGTCCGATAAGTACTATTGGAAGGCTTCTTGATTCTTGTCCGATAAGTACTGAATGAAGGCTTCTTGATTCTTGTCCGATAAGTACTGTAGATAAGCTTCTTGATTCTTGTTCGATTAGTACTGTACATAGGCTTCTTGATTCTTCTCCGATAAGTACTGTAGATAGGCTAATTGATTTTTGTCCGATAAGTACTATTGGTAGGCTTCTTGATTCTTGTCCGATAAGTACTGAATGTAGGCTTCTTGATTCTTGCCGATAAGTACTGTAGATAGGCTTCTTGATTCTTGTCCGATAAGTACTGTAGATAGGTTTCTAGATTCTTGTCCGATAAGTACTGTAGATAGGATTCTTGAATTTTTTCCGATAAGTACTATAGATAGGCTTCTTGATTCTTGTCCGATAAGTACTATGTAAAGGGTTCTTTGTTCGTGTCCGATAAGAACAGTAGATAGGCTTCTTGATCCTTGTCCGATAAGTAATATAGACAGGCTTCTTCATTCTTGTTAAATAAGTACCGTGGATATGCTTTTTGAGTATGAATCGATAAGTACTGTAGATATACTTCTTGATTCTTGCTCGTTAAGAACTTTGTATAGGCTTCTTGATTGTTGTCCGATAAGTGCTATAGATAGGCTTTTTGATTCTTGTCCGATAAGAACCGTGGATATGCTTCTTGAGTCTTATTCGATTAGTACTTTAGATAGGTTTCTTTATTTATGTTCGATAAGTACTGAAGATAGGCTTCTGGATTCTTGTCCGATAAGTACTGTAGATAAGCTTCTTGATTCTTGTCTGATAAGTACTGAAGATAGGCTTCTTGATTCTTGTCCGATAAGTACTGAAGATAGGCTTCTTGATTCTTGTCCGATAAGTACTATAGATAGGCTTCTTGATTCTTGTCTGATAAGAACCGTGGATATGCTTCTTGAGTCTTATTTGATTAGTACTGTAGATAGGCTTCTTGATTCTTGTCTGATTATTGCTGAAGATAAGCTTCTTGATTCTTTTCCGATAAGTACCGTGGATATGCTTCTTGGGTCTTATTCGATAAGTACTGTAGATAGGTTTCTTATTTTTTTAAATAGAACTATGGATGGACTTCTTGATTCTTGTCAATAAGTACTCTAGATAGATTTCTTGATTTTTTTTCCGATAAGTACTGTAGATAAGCTTCTTGATTCTTGTTTGATTAGAACTGTGGTTAGAGCACTAGCTTCTGGTCCAAGTAGCACTATTGCTAGACCTTTATTTCCAATTCGCATTAGCCATTATATATAATATGTATATGAAATTTATATAGAGAGGGCACGTGGGGTTCTAGCCGGAAGCAAATTCATGAACGGCTTATTCAATTGCTTATTGTCTGATAAGCAGTTTGCCTAAACCAGTAGTTTCTTGCCCAATAAACTATGTGTAAGGTAATGGTGGTCGCGGAGGTGAGGGCTATTCTACCGTTCATTTCACTGAACCCTACGGAAATATACTCAAAGAAGGCACGAGGAGGGGGGAGCAATACCGTGAACGTTTTGTTCAGTTCCTTTTTGCTTTTGACACTGTGACTAGTACTATCGTTTCTTGTCCAATAAGCAATGTGATAAGGTCAATCGTTTCTGAACTATGTTACCAATTATGTCAGATGAGTTCGAAGTATATGTAATAGTAGGCGGTGACCAAGTCATTATTAAATTCACATATTTGAAATAGCTATGAATATTCCTGTTTTATATCTTTAAAAGTATTTCCTTCATATCATTCCTAATTTAAATTTGAGCAAAAAATCTTTTGCAATGATTTTAGCTGGAAATGGTGGTCCTGGAACTGTTTTCTACTATGACACTGGAGCGTCAGACGATAACGCCAAACTGGTAATCGACAACTTTGGAAAGAGCACACACGTTGCAATGGACACCACTTGCACGGCACTAGACGTGCTGAAACAAGGTATTCATTAATTATCTATCAGTTTGAATTCTGCTGATCAGCCGTTCTTCATTGACGAAATAACATACATGTCGAGTTTCTTCTTATTTTTCTTACCTTTTTTACAAGAAACACAACGCCGTGTTTTGTTCTGTTCGAGACAACTAAACCTTGAATCAACAGTGTGTATGAATAAAAGTAAGTGATATAATATATATAATACTGAATATTTTTCACATGTAGTGGGAGGAAGTAATGCTATATGAATTATTTTACCAAGACCCAAAACTGCCCTATCGTGATAGTTTCGATATATTTGTTTAAGGTGCGGCCGCCTTTGCTTATACGACCCAAAATGATGTGGTTTTAAACGAACTTGTGATCAATGACGGTTCACACTTAGTGATGGAGGCAGACCAAACAGTCGTCGATGTCCTTGGAGATGGAAGGTCTATGATACACATCGCACGTGACTCAACGCTGAATATTACCGGCGTAATGACTGCGCATGCGCATATTTACGAAGGTTCTTCAATGGAGTTCAACGCCGTTCCAGATGTAAGACTTGTCAGCTCTATATACGTCAGTGGGTCACTGCAGCTGAAAACCCCAAATAAGCAGTCATTAATTCTTGCAGAGCCGGCGGCTGTAACTTTTAATACCAGTGAAATGGCATATGCCGAGTACCAAAAGCTTGAAGTTCAAGAGAATGCTGTACTTATCATAAATAACAACGATCCCTTTACATTTAACACAACTGAAGTAGTTGTAAATGGGAAAGTCACCGCTAATGAGTTAGAGTTGACAGAAAACATTCAAAATTTCACAGTTGGTTATGCGGGACAGGTGGCATTTGACCCCTACACGTCTGATATGTATCTGGGTGCAGATATCGACATTCGCGGAGATGTAATATTAGGGAAATATGTTTCAATTAAGAGGCCATGCGACCAGTTCTTGTTGGAGACCGGGACCTTGACATGGCCGGACACAACTGATGTAATTTTAATGGAATGCGATATTGTTAAAATCAATGGTGCATTCAGTCCAGGAATAGTTTCCTTTGGGGCCGGAGTTAACCAGTTTACTGTTGGTTCCTCTGGGACATTCACGCTGATAGCAGATGGTCCTTTTCTTGCCCAAACAGTTTCCATTTCAGGTAAAATGTACGTGAAAAACCTAGTGACTTTTGCATCACATCTGGCAACTGATGACAGGGTACAAGAACTGACCGTACATCATCCTAGCGGTGTGCTTGAGCTGAATACAGCAGGACTGTCGGCCCAATCAAATAACTCAATGACCAACCAAACATGCAATATTCTCAAAGTTAAATCACTTACTATACATAAGATGCTCAATGCAGGGAAACTCGACATAGCAGAGGGTATCGATGACGTCACTGTTAATCGTTATGGAACGTGGACGTTTGAACCATGTGACACGTTCCATATTCATGAAATTTATACTAATGGAACTATCACCTCGTCCAGTCCAATCACACTGAAGGGAAAGGGTCTTGATAAAGTGCACGAGATCCATATAGAATATGGAGGAAAGATAACTCTCGACTCAAATGCTCAAAACTCAAAGGCTTGGACTGGTACTTCTGTAGTAGGCGTACACAATTTCAAAATATACGGACCTTTTCTTGCAGGTCGGCTTAGAAATTACGTCTCGAGCACGGCTGATTCTAGTCCCGAAGGCTTGGGACTTCGTTGAAATGTTTGAAAATGGGACGTTTTATTTTGAACCGGACGGCCCATTTCTCGTTGACTACATGTCCATCAACGGCCATTTTGAATCATATAGTGCAATAAACATGACTGACAGTGACGCCAGCTTGATAATTGATATTAAATCCAAAGGTAAGGTGAAATTTGACTCTCTAACTACGTCAGACTGGATGGATGAGTCATCTGTAAAGGCCAGCGAAATTCGAATGGAAACTAGTTCATACTGGCAGTCCCGCAATACAAAATGGGACGTGATGAAAGCCGACATTTCCGGGAGTCTGTACTCGTATCCATCCTCTGACGTCATTATAGTATTTTTCACTGTTCAGAGCAGTGGTTATGTTGACTTCTCAAGGACTTCGCATTTCAGAGGCGATGACTTTGATTTGAAATCTGGAGGCAGAATGGACATAGCTTATCAGCATACACCAGAAGATACCTCCCAAGGCTCTGAGGCGTCTACCTTTCTTTACAAAACAGTTGACATTGGTGGCACGCTTAAAGCAGGCTCTCTGTATATAGGACATCTTGGCAACAATGTGCAGTTCTGCGAGAACGTGTATGTGTCTGGAACGATCGATGTAAGCAAGGGCGGATACTTATACGATACTGGGCCAGGTAAGGGGGTTTTCTCTACTAAATATTACATATGAATTACGTTTCAAGTGAAACATTATAAAGAAGGCTAATATTTCATTGTAAATTCCCAGTGTCCTTGCAGGTACAATATCATCATTCTAAAGTGAATATCATATGATATAATGTGAGGAGTATAACTTAGCTTTGTGTTTACATTCCTGAAAAGACTGATCTTTTTATAAAGGGTTGCTGGACTGCTTTGATTTTATTTTTTTTCAGGTAAGGGTCAGATTAACTCAAATGGAGCAAGCGGCGCTAGTCATGCTAGCCGCGGAGGCAAGGGCTACTCTGCCGTCAAAGCCACCGAGCCCTACGGAAATATATTTGAAGAGAGCACGTGGGGCTCCGGTGGGGGAAGCAATACAGTGAACGGCAACAATGGTGGTCTTGGTGGTGGCTACATCCATATGTATACAACCCAGGGTATTGAGATCAGCGGTACAATCATAGCAAATGGTGGAAACCCCTCGGTAATATAATTTTTAGACTAATGGTGAAATTTTTTTTGAAGTAACCTGGAGAAAGCATTCTAAATAAAATGAAATTATTAAAATTTCTAACAGAGTTTCCAGCGCATCGAAAAGAGTTAATATGTCAGTGAACTTAACTTGCGGTGAAATATATATATATTGCCTCTGCCTATATGTAGTTCGCACTCAGATTATATTCAATCATTTATTTTAGAATTCCTACGCCGGAGGAGGGAGCGGCGGTAACGTCTACATGCAGACTGACGAGTCCTTTATACTGACCGGGAATATCTACTGTAACGGTGGGTCGGTCTCTGGCAGAGGTGGAGGAGGGGCTGGTGGAAGAGTTCACGCCTTCTTCCGCTACGGTGACTTCCATAGTGGATATGTTCAAGCAAATGGTATGTTTAATTACTCTTAAATTTCTAACTTTAAATATCAACAGGCTTGAAAACTTCTTCCTTAGGATTCATATACGTACATCGACGTAAAACTGTAAAGTAATTTCAACAATAATTATACAGAAAGACAAATGTTATATAAAATAACAGATTGCTGAATTTTTGCTCTGTCGAATATCGTACCAGGAGAATGACGCAGACAAAAGTGATACAAACTAACTACACAAGAAGACAACTGTTATGTATTCAAGTTTGGTAAGTCTTGAACTGTAAGTTTAAATTTTGCTTTTTTTTAATTATCTCGAAGTCACCTAGTAATACACACGCTTTTCGGCTTTCTACAGGTGGCAGTTCAAGTCAAGGCGAGAACGGTGGCCCGGGTGTTTCATACTTCGGCGGATCGACAATAAGAAACCTGCGCATTGATAATCGCTGTCAGCTGCCACAGGTACTATTACATGTTTTATGATTATAATTATAGAATTGTTTAAAATGTTTATTTTATTGTTGAAAATGTCAGTCTCATTCAGATTAAAAAATGCACAAAATGTGTTATATTAGCACGCCCCACGTGACTTCATTGTTGAAAGTTCCCATATGTCTGTTATGAGCCATTCCGTACTAACAGACTGCCCTGTAACGTTTGAGCACTATGACAAAACAAATTTACGCTCACGCTCAAACGCTCGTTTAGAAATCCTAAAACTTACAGCGCTTTCAATATTGAACTGTTTATTTTCATTATCACTGGCAAGAAATGTAAACCCTAGATGGCCTCGGTTGACATTAACTTATCGGGTTAACATTAACCCTCAATTAGACCTGATACTAATATAAAACTGTTGCATAAATTGTTGCTGCTGTCATAAACTTTTACTTTACTCTCTCTACATGGCCATTTAGATAATACAAGTGTAAATAGAAAATTGTTTAGCCAGCATAGTTTTCTTTTAGACTGGACAGAGTCATTTTGGCTTCTTAAATAATGGGTATCCTTTTTTCTTCCGATGTTTAGTTGCTTTGAAAGCTTGTGCAACAATTGTATGTGTATATTTTAAGTATGTTTAAATCATTTATTTAGTACTTGCACCTAAAATTCTCTACTTTTATTGGATTTTTTTATAATGTAAGAGCTATCAATAGTCATTTAAAAAACCAGAAAGGCAAACAAACAAACAAAAAAGTTAAAACTTAAACAATACAAAACAACCATAGAAAAAAGGTTATAATTTTATGAGTAACCTGTCTAAACATCGCCATAAACAGAGAAAGTTTACGATTACGACGTGAATTATGATCACTTAAAGAGTGACAGAAGGGTGCCATGTAATTTCAGGTGACGGAACCAACCGGAAGTTATGCTGGGTCAACTGAATATAGCCTGTACCTTGAGTCGGGTAACTATTTTTTTCCGCCTCCATCTTGGTTTCTTTACATAGGGACAAGTGGACTGCAGGACGCAAAATTGTTATAAACATAAAATAGAATATTTACTCAGTTGCTAGTACTGAGGAGTTTATAGAATAAAACGTTTCAAATTTTTCGAAGAGTGACTGTGAATAACCCTAACTGACAGAGAGAACTGTTAGCTTTCTACAATGTTCCGTTAGTGCCAGCGCCTTCTCCCTGATAACGCGAAACACGACAGTACGATGGTGACAGTACGACAGAACGATAGCGAAACGCGACAGTACGATGGTGACAATACGACAGGACGATAGCGAGCGCGACAGTACGATTGTGATAGTCCATCGTGCTGTCGCGCTTCACCATTGTACTATGGTACTGTCACCATCGTACTGTCGCGCTTCGCCATCGTACTGTTACCATCGTACTGACGCGCTTCGCGTTCTCAGGGAAAATGCGCTGGCCCTAACGGAACACCGTTAGCTTTCCAGTGCAGGGAGTTCTTCTGACCATTAAAACACAAAGGAAATGCATGAGTATTAACAAGCATGTACTCGAAGTCTCTGAGTATATTTACATTGTTAGCTTTAATTTACTTTTATGTATGTGAAAGAAACATCTTTTTGTTCCATCCTTGTTTGGGTTGCTTTTCTAAAATGGATCAAAATTTAATTTTCGGCCAACTTAAAGCCAGTTCAGAAGAATACAGTTTAGTTATTTGGGACTAATTGCTTTATTACAGTACTCATCTTGCAGGGGCTATAGCATTCTTACAAGCACCTAGCGATGACTTACTCCTTCACGTTCACACACGTAGAGTTGTACGGGGGAGCCCACCTTGCTCTGAACGGTTCCGGTACGAAACTGAAGACAGAGTTTATGTATGGTGACGACACCTGGTCATTTACACATAGGGCCAGGCCAGACATTCGAACTCACAGAGGTACGCGAAATATTGTTGTGACGATGACTTGAATTCTTACGATTTTGTTGCAGGGTGGTTTTTTTCGGAACAGGCCGTTTTTGTCGGCATTCATACAAATCAGAAGACTAAAATTACAAATGCATACGGTCCCTTACAAATCAATGTTGTGAGCAGGTGATGTTTTCTGCTTAAAAAAATAAGATTTTATTGGCTCATAAAAATGCGTGTTTTACAACTTACTTACGTTGTTTGTGTTTACTTTTGATATCGGAATTAAAACAACACATAAAACTTGAATCATCTCCACCCAGCCATCTATCTCCGAGCTTTCTAAAGAATTTATTTCATTGATATCAAAAGGTATCCGAATACAAGCGGACAAATATCACGTACGAACTGTACCTGTATGACGGAGCTACATGGATCCTGCCGGCCTCTACCGTAGAGTTTCGGCAGGTGCTTGACCAGCAAGGACTTGGTATGACAACCACAGCAACGGCTTGTCCGTCAAACCAACTGAGATCGTCTTCCGGGCATATCTGGGGAACATTGGACGGCACAAATGCCCACCTTCTAATCTCTACAGGTAATGTTTTAACTAAAACTTTGAAAACTATTACAAGGCATATCATTTCAGCAAAATCACCCGGATGAATTATTTACAGCTCCAACAAAGGGGGAGTAACCGTTTTCAATGACTATGATAACTCTTCTCACATGACTGGTCACGATTACCCTTCTTGATTAGTGTTCAGATTATCGACTTTAACACTCTTTCTTATAGATCTATGTAGTTATTTCATTCAATTGTTGTTCACGATGTTTTGATTACTTAACAGGTGCGGCGGTTACCCTCGGACAAGCCGGAGTCCGGTCTAACAAGTTCGCTAATTTGACAATACAGGATGGCGGAACTTTAGATCTGTATTCCAACTACGGCGATGCAGATGATGTGTGGACTCTAGAGGTGAGTCAGCAGCAATACTAACGATTCAAATACTTTTATATGCTGTCTCTGCATGGTAATATTATATTTCTAAATATTACTAGGAAGATTTGGGAAATAAGAAATGAAGTACTGTAGTTGTATTAGGGTGATTGGGCGCTTGTTTCAAATAAGCCCGAGTCCCTGAAGGGATCCTGGGCTCATAATGGATCAGTTCATTGTTACAAAACAGAGCTGCAAATGTCTATCCCATTCTAGTAACTTTGCACTTAACATATCCTAACAGCTATTCCCAGACAACGCGCCTGCTTAGTATAATCAATTGTTGATTGTGAAGTAGTACAATGTAGATGTAGATGTAGATGTAGATTTAAACCAGACTGAGTGAATGTATATGATAGGGAACAATCTATGGGATCAGTGTTCACCATTTAACACTCAACACACTGTTACTAGTTAGACATCAATACATTTTACAGAGCAAAAGAATTGTGCCTACAGACATTCAATTGATAATCTGAAAAATCACTGTTTTATCATGGCAGTATGAATGTAAGGGTACCATTCCTTATACTTAAAGTATTTACGACCGAAAAGGACAAATTCAAACCTCGAAAGATTCAACAATTTTGCCCACAACCTTCCACAGTACAATAACAAGGAGAACTGACCAATTTTTGGACAAAGAGGTTCCTCAATTATTTTATAATACAAGTATTAGCATTTCCCAAAATGCTTGAAATCGCCGTTCAGCCATGCATTTCGTCTTATCCATAGATGAATGTATTTCATGTTCTTCATTCATTAGTTTGATAATCTTACAACATGCTTTGCACTGAAAAGCGAAGTTATATTTGATAATTTTCACACAGAAATTACAAAGTAGATTAAATATACATTGTAATTTTTATTGTAGCTGGACTATTTTTGAAAGCGGCTTCTTAATGAAAAACATCCCAATATCTTCATACATCATGTTAAAATTTGCATTAAAACCTTGTAAACATTGCTTTGTTGTAAACCAGTCTACGCATAATTAATTGACTATTTGCGTAGTTTTTTAAACTTTATTTATTACTAAAAAATGTATACTAAACAAAAGCTAGATACAGTTCTTCAATACCATAAGAATATTATATGTACAATTTAAACAGAATAAATTTTAAATAAAAAATACGATATCGCCCTAACCCTAATGAAGCATATATAAAACACGGAAAATCCTGATCAAACTCCTCGCACCGGTTAAGTCACGCTTTGCTACTTTTACTCAGAGACATAAATGTCTCTGTTTTACAGTACTAATCAGGGGAAGTAACCCCTGCGGGGGGTTTGTATCCTGATTAGAACCGCCCGGAAGCAAGCATTAATTTTTTTTCTTTAAGTGCAAGTTTTGGAAAAAAAACAAACAAACCATACTCTTATTTAGACTACATTCTCTAGTTAAAAATGACATGTAGCATAAAATATTGCGATTATCCTGTGTTTATCCTCTACGAGCCTGAAGACTGGTACTGAGATCGTACATTCATGGTGGTATTTTTCAGTTGTAAGAATAAGTAACCCGACAAACATGGCGGTTGGGCGAGTCCATTTACGCATCCCTTGCAGAAGAATTTTGACGTCCATTTTGTTATCATGTGATATGAAATGCTTTGCTTTGATTGGCTAAAGGCAGGTGGTGTACAGGCAAAACTGTTCAAATATTGTTAATTGTATATATCGCCGTCCAGGAACGGCGATAATGAAGGAAGGGAGATAACAAAATGTTAATCAATAAGCGAAACATAGTTATCTCCCTTAGACGATACTAAACTGTAGACATATTAGAAAATTTACCTTCAAATTACCATGGTGTCAAAAGTTTTTTCAACTGCGGTATTAGAGTGATAAAATTCCTATCAATGAATAGCTATATATATATTAATTAAAATAAGGGCAAAATGGTCATCAGACACCTTTACCAGGGAAGGTGTACGGACTGGTGAGAGCTGTACATTGTAATTACCTTTACAGCTGTTGCTGGTGTACAAACGTTAACAGTTTGTGCTAATGTAGACAGTATAATCATGTATCAAATATAGGTACGGAAAGAAGGTTACACTGGTGTAGTCACGATTGAAGCCGGGGGCCAGCTGCAAGCAACAAATCTCAAGGTCGAAACTGACATACTGAAGGTCGACAAGCTCGGAACACTGACAGTGACTGGTAAAGGTCTCAGAGATGGTGATGGCATGGGAACGTTATACGCTGGAGGTAGCTTCGCAGGTCGCGGTGGAAACGGTATCCATGGTAACTACATTTGCTACTTAATGCAAAGAATATGTATAGCTGAATGAAATCACCTACAAATTTTGGAACAAAATTAACGATAACACTATTAAAAAAAACAATTGTGAATACAAATTTTTTTTAACTAGATAAAGAAATTCATTCAAACTCAATTTTTCCGGAGATTACGCTCGGAAACGTACTTATGAAAATAGATAGAATCTTAAATGTTTTTAATACCGAGACATAATGTACGTATGTTTGCTTTCAAAACAAACGTTTCTGATTCATATACTCACTTAGATATTAAAGTCTCTTCACAAAAGCAGCTATAACGGCATTAAGTATTTGCAGGTGGCACCTCAGGAGAGACATACGGCGACGTGTATAACACAGACCGAATGTTTGGCAGTGGGGGACATGGTGCATCGTCATCATACGGCGCCGGTAATACGCGTTTACCTTTACACTTTTGTGACCCTAAAGATTTAACAAAATAACTTAGGATGCAAGTTTATCAAATTCAGCTTCCCTTTACATCTGTTGCATAAGAACGTAAAGCGCCGAAAATAGCAGAAAATCTTAAAAGACTGGTTCTAATTGTTGTGAACTTCTGCTTATTAACCAAAATGAAAAATGATAGGAGTGATTATTCATTTTTTACTTCAAAATTCTGTAAATGAACTTTGTTTTCTGTGACAAGTCAAGTTCATCGTCTGCTGTTGCGTCAGACTGGGATGTATTCCATTAACTGGACTGTTTCGACTGATGAAATGTATCCTTTGTTAGTGACCTGAAGAGACAATTTGTTTATGAATCTTTCATTTCAGGTGGCGGTATCCTTGACCTTGAGGTCAGCCAGATCCTGCGGGTAGAAGGTACAATCGAGTCTAACGGACTACACGGTTACAGCACGAGCGTCGCTGGAGGGAGCGGCGGATTAATACTAATCAATACACGTGACATTGAAGGTTCCGGCAGTTTAGAGACCACTGGAGGCGCGGGCGGATCAGAGACCTGGCGCTGGAGGAGGGGGACGGATTGCCATTTATTACAAAACTACTGAGTTCTGGTTTGGGACACTAAACGCGCAAGGAGGAAACAGCAGTGCTGGTATTGGTGGGGCAGGGACTGTTTACTTGAAGGTAATGTATTTAACAGGGGCAGTAATTATATAGATATGGTACTGACTTTGATTTAAAGTACACACAGTTTTTTAACAATCTAGCTAAGCGTCATTTGCTTACAATATTTCAGAATAGGTATATCTTACGAAAAAAGTATTGGGTATTCATCGATTATTTTACAGCATTGTAGCAATGAATCTAGCTGAACAAAGAAGTACTGTTTCTGTAAGTTTTTACTTGAAATAAAATGTGTTCAAGAATAGAGAAAGAGTGAAGTATCTCCTTTTTGAACGATGAAGGCAACGGTGTAAAGCTTGCCATACTGTGTTTTGCCCATTGCTTGCACATGGCTGTTAAAAAGCTGACATTTTTTTGTTAAAAAATCAAATTGCAGGAGCATTCGGGACATTTTATTATGCAACATGATGATAAGTATGGACGAAAGAAATGTTTCTTTAGCGTTTATCATGGGGAAAAAAATGTGAGAACGTCTTTCATTCATTCTTCCGGCCACATGTGACAGGCGAGATAACTCTGTACTTGAATTTCAGGACATGACAGCAGACGCTCAGAACGAGACGTTAATCGTGAACAATTTTGGACTCAAGCCTTCTCAGCAAGAGATCACAGATCATACGTTCTCTGATGCTACCAGCCATGGCGGTCGTACCTGGATTGCACACGACACTTTTGGCGAAATGGACACAATCAGAGTTGTCGAACATGCGCATCTTGCTGTTCATCCTTCCCTTACTTCGTTAGTACAAGATAGATTTATTTTTGACATCATTAATTATTAACGTATACATACTTTGCATTACTCTCAATGGAAGTTCAGTTACAGAGTATTAGAAGGTTGCAGATTGCTTGAGTAGAGCGTGCGCCTTCTTGTCTGGAGGTCGCAAGATTTAATTCTATCGAATTAGTTCTTTTGTTGAAGAGGTCTTACATCTTTTTTTTTAATTTTCATTGTATCAAAGCTGTTTATTTAACAGTGATCAATGCTGAAGGATTTGTGTAAGAAGTGTCGTATATCACCTTTGTATATCCTGCTTTTTTAACAGAAAAAAAGATGATTTAATTCTTTTAAAATTGTATATATTCATACTTACCTTTTTTGTAGTAACACCTTTGAACTCCGAGCGTTCATGTTTGAAGGGGACACGACTGGGGTTTTGCACGTGGGCCCTGGCCAGCACGTGATAGTGCAGCATCCGGAAGATCTCGAGTTCTTGGTCAATGTTTATGTGTATGAAAATGGCAAACTCATCCTGCCGACTGACTTCATCTGTTATAACATTGATATGCACATATGGTATGTTCCTTTGGTACCGGGAAAATAGGTTGTCTCGCTGTGCACACGGTTTCTGAATTTGACCATCAGTTTTCTGTCTACTAGGTCTAATAGCCACCTTAAAAACACTACATTCTGTTCTTTTGATGGCCGTTTTGTTTTTCCTGAGCTTCAATATCACCTTGTTTGCAGATTTTGTAGAATTTTTTATTACAATAATGTCTATATGGTGCGTTTAAAAACTTGGGGCGTCCTATTTTGACGGAGTCAGTTTGATTTGGATAAGAACTCGTGTTCACATTAGTTTAACCATCATCGTAACTGTTAGCATTTAAATAACTTCATGCAGTTAGTTCGTTTTCTCTTCCTCAAAGTAAGTTGTCTGTATGCATGTCTGTAAACTGTGAATAATTATATATGTGTTTTAAACATTTAAGGAAAGAAATTACATATGATAAAATAATCAGATTATGATATATAGGTCTTTTATGTACGTTTTTGTTTATTTTGTTTGTTTTCTTGTTCTTTTAATTCTATCCGTTGGTGTTATTTTGTAGGGGAACAATTGGTGTACATGATATCACTGTTGGCGACGGGTGTAGCCTGTATCTAGGAAGCACGGGGAAAACAACACGCACGGGAATCTCACCCGATGACGGAAACTTCCATTTTAAGGAAATCACGGTTGCTGCCGGCGGATGAGATCACTTCAACCTGGGACCTGACCGGCAGCTAATGACGTCATCAACATCAAGGTATTTTAATCAATGGGTGTGTTTTTGTCTCGATGTTATACTGTCATCAAAACCGATTCAAAAAATGACAAATCTAATAGTGAAAGTGAAAAGACGGAATGACAGTTAACAGGAGTTAAACAATGAAAAAACTTATTATTGACACTTTGCCTGCTTTCCTCTTTTTAACCTATCGACTCTTGAGCTTATCATGACCTGCCTAACAGTTGTAGTAAATTAAGCATGCAGAGAAGTCTTTCAATACAGACTTTTCACTGAATAAGGTAATTAGACATTTGTTGACGCGAGTGCATTACTTTTTCTTGTATTTCTCCCTCTCACATTTCAGGCTGACAAGCTTCGGGTGAAGGGTGGAGGAGTAGTTCATTCCGTTCACGTGAAACATTGAGGCAGAAAAACTTATTGTAGATGACCTTGGTGAAATCATCGGTGATCTTCATACTGTCGCTTGTGACGCTTCCTTCAGTGGTACTTCCGGGACAATTGGCTCAGGTACGTTAAATATACTGGTTGATTTCTTTTCTGATTTACTGTCAACAGAGAAACCAAAATAACTTAATGTCAGAAAAGTCTTACCGCTTTTCGTTTCAGAATACCAAATTGTTTTATTTAGCAGCTGTCGTTGAATTTCATTCTGTTCATTTTGAAATATTTTGCTTACTTCTAAAAGTGATTTTTTTACAGTGTCAGTCCCGTTAACTTGTAGAAATAATATTTTAACGTTATTGCAAGAAAACGTACTGTGAACATTTTTTGTTGAAGGTGCTGGACACGCTGGCCCTGGAGGCGGAAACGCCAATAACAAGAAAACGGGCGGACCATTCGGTCAGGCGTTCGAACCCACGGATCGAGGTTGCAGCGGCGGACACGCCACAGTTTCTGACAGTAATGGTGGCCTAGGAGGCGGAGTAATATATCTGAAAGTTACGACGGAACTTCAAAATGATGGCTTTATTGGCTGTAATGGAGGGGCTGGAACCGATGCCAGTGGTGGTGGAAGTGGTGGTTCGATCCTGATGGACGTTGCAAATATCAAGGTGTGTTCTTAGATATCAGCAAAATGAAAAAAATAACTGAAAAGATCCGATTTTCTTCTAATAAAGTTCTAATGTTGGTACATGTTCCTCTTTCTCTGTATAAGTCGACGCATAATGTCCTGTCTGTGGCATCAATAGACAAAAAATTAAGTAGTCTTGGGCATGTCTTGAATTTATAGTTATTTTTTGTAGTTCATCACAAGACGATTCCAGACATCAAATAAAAAAAATAAAAAAATAAGCACACCCGTTGAATTGTCTCACAGATACATAACATGGCAGATCATAATCAGTCAGACACTTAATTATAGGGATATGGAAAAGTCCAAGTTGTTGGAGGAGACGGATCAAGATACGGAAGTTACGAAGGTTGTGGAGGTTCCTGGAGGCCGTATTGCCATGTACTTCGACAGCAACTTCACTTACTCCGGAACATGGGACATTGTACGGGGGTGATTCCTCGACTCCGGAATGTGACGGCGCTTCTGGGACAGCGTTTTTCTATCATAATGGTAAGAATAAAAAGCATACTTTTAATTCCAAATTCTAAAAATAATGAAAAAAATGATCAAATCGCTATAAAAAAACTTATTACTATAGAGTGATTATTTAGAAGGTTTTCTGCTTTTCAGAAAAAAAGTCAATAATAAGCTACATTTATCAAAATTAAAATTGTATGAAACTTTGATAAAAGAAAGGTCTTAACATGACAAATAAAGGTCTTTCGAGACCAATTTTCCGCGAGTCCTTACATGTTTCGAAAAGTCGGCATTTTCCTGATCAAGCAGTGGGTGTTAGTATGCTACGGTCTATCGCTATTCTTCCTTTCATTTGAAAAGCCCGAAAGATCTTGTAATGGTGTGCCTTATGTCGACCGTCTGTACGTCCGTCCAATTAGTTTCCTTGGCGGACCTTTTCCTTGATCTGATTAAAATAAATCGGGACGGTTGACTCATGCATTTTGTATCTGACCTTGGATATATAGAATTACATGTAATATAAAAGAATTAATATAGTACTAAGGGCTGGGGCGGATCGGGGCTAGGGGGTGGGGAAGGGGGGGGGGCTATGTACAGTTCATTCTTCTACAGTTAGTATCCGATTGGAATAAAGCTTACATGAAGAGAAAAAATGCGTGATGGTTGACCCAGGTGTTCTTATCTGGTCTTGAATATGAAACTCTTACAATCTGTGTAAACTACTATTATAGTTACCCAGATAGCAGACAGATGTTGGCCCAACGTTGGGCCAACAAAGATGTTTGCGTTGGCCCAACAAAGTTTGCCAACGTTGGCCCAACGCCATTTTGCTAATTGGGGCAACGTTGGCCCAACGGTTGGCTAAGATTTGGCCCAACGCCTGATTTCCGGATGTGTATGTTGGGCCAACGTTGGTCCAACGTATAGTTTTCTTGGCAAATAGTGGGGCCAACGTTGGCCCAACGTATGGTTTTCTTAGCAAATAGTGGGGCCAACGTTGGCCCAACGTATGGTTTTTCTTGGCGAATAGTAGGGCTAACGTTGGCACAATACATGGTTTTATTGGCACAGCGTGGGGCCACTGTTGGTCCAACATATGGTTTTATTGTTGGCCCAACACAGATGTTGACCCAAAAAAGGTTTCCTGCACTTACAGTAAGACTTCATAAATATTTTCATACTAATACAGTTGACTCAATAAGTTTCCTTCAAATATGTATGTGGTTAGACATAAGAATGCCATCACAAAATATTCTCACTTTGTGGCAAGTTGAGCTTAAACAATTCAAAACAAAAATTAGTGCAATTCCTTTTATTATGACTCCAAACATGTACATAATATGCAACACATTTGTCACAAATATTCCAACTTTTATGTACTATTGCTGCTTAAATTTTCAAATGTCATGCTCATTTGCCTCCCCGACTTTCTTCTTCTCCATCCTCTTTCTCCTCCCACCCTGTCTGTCTTTTGCATACCGCAGCCAATCCTTCATCGTCTTCTCAATATCGTTGTTTGAAGTTGCAGGATTGCCAGCCCTCACAGCATCTTGAATACAAAAGAAGGAATATCAGCATATGTAGGTTATACCTATTAATTCAAAACTGCAATTACTGAGCAAACTATCTTTCCAAATATATCGATACGAAATTTAAAATCACAGAATATTTAAAATGTTGTAAATAGAAAAAAAAACACTTACTGAATTTTCTGCGCCATTTTCTGCTTCACAAAAAGAAAGATTGCTAGAATAAATTTTGTTACACAGAAACACACAAAATATGTTGAAGGTCAGCAGTGAAAGGGGTTTATGGGCGGTCAGGCGAGATTTTCAGAGAAATTCTAAGATAATCGAGGGTGAAACCCAGGTCAAAGCACTGCTATTATAGAAATCTTTTGTGAGCATGTACATGTGTACATGTAACTGGAGAAAGATTTCTCTTCTTATTTTGATTTTATATGGGTCTATTGTCAAGAAGCACAACACAAATATTTAACAATAAAGTAAATATTCAGTAAAGAATTACATTGTATGTATATGTTGATTTACAATTACATACAATAAAATGAAATGTTAATTATGCGTAAATGAAACAAATGAGAAGTATATATATATTTATAAATTATATAATATTTTATTCCTCTTCAACATCAAAC